>CM046882.1:404189998-404822776 GCA_025667525.1 Glebionis coronaria | reverse complement strand
CGTAAAACGTATTTCCAACAGGATACATGACCAGCAACGCGTTATACCCAATTTATATTTTGTCAAATTGAGTAGGCCTTTCTAATTATTATTGAAAATTACCAATCAACGTAAGTTAGTGTAATTTAGATCTTAAAAAAAATAGTTTTAATATGATTTAGTCCATATTATTTTCTTTGAAAAAATTACCCTTGTTTACAACAATTCATGCAATTTAAATAAAAAAATAGGCAAACAAAAAACTAAATCATAAACACATAATAACAATTTATATGTGCAATAAATAAATCAAATAGCCACATGCATACGATTTTATTCAATAAGTTTAAAATCTAGGGTTTATATGTCCATAAAAAGTCTTCCGTAATTCTAGATTTATTGAATCAAAAAACAAGTAGCAAATATGTAACAATTACCACATACAATTTAATCATCCATGAAAAAACATGCATGTTCATCATGGATCCACCCACATATCTTAGTAATTAAATCTCTACGGATTATAACCATAATCTACATGACATAACAATTAATCATGCAAATTTATATAAAGATGATCCAACATGCAACTTTAGGGTTTCAATTTTTTTTATTTTTTTTTTAAATTCGGCTCATAAACCGATTTCTAAAAAACAAAACCCTAAATTTTTTAAGAAACCTAAAAAACATGTAGTTTTATCTCAAAACAATTATTAGTTAAAAAAACTTTTAGATTTCGATAATTATAACATGTTAAAACGGCTCTCGATGCCACTGATGGTTTATATAGTTCATAACAATTATTAAAACCCTAACAAAGATCAAAGTACATATAGTGGAAGCGATTTAACAAGATCATAATAACCCAATCATAATTAATCGAATTAGGATTACACACCTTTTGCAATGAGATTCCCACGAACAAGAACAAATTCACCAAATAAGGGTTTATACCGAATCACCAAGATATAGTCTAAAGTAAGAGTATAGTACGCTCTTGTACACACGTATAATAACGAGTTAACTGTAATACTAGTACGTTAAAACAAGCTTAAACGTATTATGGAAAATCAACCCAACAACCCTAGAGAGGGGCTAGGACTTGATTCAAGAAACCAACACAAGGATAAAAGGAACCCTAAAAAAGGTGTTTTTCCTTTGTGTTGATCGCAGGAAAGAAAGAAGAGAAAAAAGATTGTGTGTAAAATTATGAAGGCCTTGGGGTATTTATATAGTCTTAGTAAACCTTGTAGCCCAAGGTAAAATATTTAAGGCAAGATTTCTTTTCTCCCCCTCCCTTTTGTAGCTGACGGTCGAACACCTCTTAGGGGTGTTCCGGGACCTTCTTTTCCTCTTTTATAATATTCCACAACGATCGTTAATTCTTAACTCTTAAACTTAACAAAGGTTAAATGTTTATAGCTCGTTTTAATTAATAAATATATAAATAAATTTATTAATAAATAATTAACTCTTTACGTATTGTGTGCAATCCCGTAATCTCGAGTTCGATCCTAACACACGATATTTAATTTACGTCCATAAACTTTCAGCTTGATGACCATCTTGGTATTGGTTATTACTTACAAAATCAGTCCACACTCATGCTCGTGGACGACGACGACAGTTCACCGACGATGGAGATGATGGAGATATTCGTCAAGATAGTCGCCAATGGAAAGACCATTGATGTACAAGTGAAAAGCCCTAACACTATCAAAAACGTGAAAGCCAAGATTCAGAAAAAAGGAAGATATTCCTACTGACAAACAGTTGTTGTTTCTGCCACAAACGCGCCTTAAGGACATATTTACTCTTGCTCACTACTACATACGGAATGAATCCACCATCCAGCTTATTCAAACTCTTAATTCCTAGTTAGAAAACATGCATATATGATGCCATGTATCAATTATAAACATATGTACTTAATCAATTCAATCAATGTATTATAAAAGTAGGGGCTAATTTATGAAATGGTCCATAAGGTATGTGGCTTTTGTTAAATGTCCCCAAAAATAATTAGGCAATTACCCCTATTCGACTATATTCGACTCTATTTGACCCTATCCGACCTTTTCGACTCTATTCGACTAATTCGACTTGCACAATAGCTTGACACGTGGCAAACATTTTAATTATTGAACTGTACAAGTGGGATACGCACACTTCTTGTAAGTGTACTTGTTATTCCACCTTATGTCTAATCGATTATTCGACTTGTACTTTTTGAATTAAATAATATATTTTAAACCCATAATATTAACCATTAATCGACTTTGGCTATAAATTTATTCGACCAGTACTTTTTAAAAACCCTTTTCTTCTTTTCCTTTAATTTGTTAATAAAAATTTTTGTAATTTGTTTTATTCTAATTAAATGTCAAACTCTTTTTTTTTTCTTTTTGTATTTTAATATTAATAAATTAACTGAATGTAGTAGTGATATTAATGGGCTGTACATAACAAATTGAAATGCAATGTCTTTATCAGTAAATACAAAACCATCTTTATTTTGTTAATCTCTTTATTTCCCAACCATCGTCTTTAACCTTTTTGTTTTCTTCGTCTCTTTTTTCCAGCCACCATTACACATATATAAAAATTACATTGCAATTCTAGGAGGTAAATATTGTTGGATACATTTTCCATCTATCCCAAAGCTCAGATACCCTTACACATCAAACCCATGAGTCCATATGTTCATCTAAACAATCATCAATAACAACCCACTTTCCTGACTTATCATTCAAATCATCACCAAACGACTGTCAAATAAAATCATCAAAACTACAAGCAACTAGCGAGCCAACATTTTCCACACGCACTTTTATTGTTTTCCCATCTAGCAAACCTTGGATTGCAACTATCTACACAAGTAGGACTAGTTTTTCGAAATCTTTCAAGAATCCAAACTTGAACAAGTTGAAATGGAGCCCAAACAATTAAGTTCGATTCATCATCATGGCCATCATTTCTGAAATTATTGTTTTCTTCATTTCTTTTTTTCCAGCCACGATTACACATATATAAAAATTCTTCGCTAAAATAGTTAAAGTGAGAAAATCTGCAAATTTGATTTAGTGACCAGATCTTGATGGTGTTAATGGCCGGATCTTGATTTAATGGCCCAATCTTTGATGATGTTTGGTCGGATCTTGTTTTATTAGTTAGATCTTGATGATGTTTGGTCAGATCTTGATTTAATGTGCAATTTAAAAAATAGAAAAACTTTTAGGTTTGTTAGAATATGTAAATCTTGTATATCTAGAGAGAAAGTAGAGAGAGAATGGGTTACACACACACACACACACACACACTTAGATAGAGAAACTAGTGAGAGAAAACACCATGAAATGTGTGAAATTAGAATGAGCAACCACCCCTCTCCAACTAAGGAGAGGGGTTATACACCCAAGCCCACAAGTCGGGCTTGGGCCTTAGAATGGGTTGCCACCTATATGAATATAGGTGGGCTTTGCCTTGTTTACTTAACTTAATATTAAACTACGAGCTACTACTAGATATATTGTCAGAGTGACCGATTCTTCCTAAATACGTAAAAATGTATTTCCAACAATCTCCCCCTAAGGGAGGTCACTCCAAACAAGGGGATTACCCGAGTTACAATAATAAATTAAACCTAGCATAGTATGCTTGTCTTGAGCTCGTAGTCTGACTTTCTTTTCTTTTCCTTTTTTCGGTGATATGTTGATGTGATCTTTGATATCAATCTTGAACATTTATCTCTTGCCTTGATCTTGTGCATCCATCACTTGTGATATTCGCCTCCTCGTGACTTCATGTCCCACATACTTATACCTTGTAATTTTTGAAAGCTTCAAAGTTCGATACAGCAGAAGACTTGACTTTTAGGCATTTTTAAATTTGTTGAAGTCTTAAGTGTAGAAAGTATAAGCATGTGGGGACGACTTCTTCTCGGACTCTGCAATGCCATCATCTTCAAATGCAACAACATAAGTAGACACGAACGAAATTCCTTTGAACTTCTAATTTGGTAGCATCATGGATGTGTCGATTTGAAGAATTTTGAAGTCTTTGGCAACCATTTGAGTGTTGAAATAATTAATTTTTGTGACCGACTGGCGTTCAATGAGATCCGCTTTTGTCTAGCGGTCTAGCTCGTATTGTTCTTTCATCATTTGTTGATACGCCTCCGGGTTTGAACCAGAACTAGCCGTTGAGTTGGTGGAACGTTGACTTTTGGCAATACGATGCATCCCGGCGGGCTACGTCAGGGCGTCGGGTCCAAAGAACTCGGGACCGTCTTTGATAACACGAAGACGATTTCGTCTTTCTAAAGTCGAATCGGGGTTTCGAAATTTGTGCTTGTCCTTCAAAAAGTTCCAAGCGGCATTGTGCTTAAAACTCAACTCCGTTAATCTTTTATACACGAGTTCAACCTGAGTCATAAACCCCTCATCGTTCTCCCTACTCATCATTTGCATTTCTTCCACAAGATCATTAAAATTTTTATTACATGTTCAACGGGGTCCACTTTCCCGTCATCATGTTCTTGGAAATTTGTTCATCATGTTCTTGGAAATTTGTATGCGTTGGTTACCTTGAACCAAAAAGTATATTTTTTTACCCGCACCAACATTAAGATCCTCGGAAATTTTTATGTGACATTCGGACAAAAGATACTCCTCCGCATTGGTCCACAAATTTTGAGTACCCGATCCGGCTTCCGGTTCAACGTTTTTCTTAGTCTTGAGCTTCCTACGGCTACCTTTCTTTGATGTTGGCATCGGGATTTCTTCTTTGTCATCTTCATCTTCATCCGGTAGGTGATGGGATTGTTGGTCGGATTATGGTGTAGGTTGTGGTTGAAAATCGATTTGGTTTGAAAATTATTGTTGTTGAAATTTCATAAATTGTTATGGTTGAAATTTCATAAATGATTCATTTAATTGGGATAAAATGGCGTATTGAATACTTGAGTTGAGAAGAAGACCCTGGATTCGAAGATGAGCCGAGATTGAAGTTTGAAAATTGGTTGAAAGGATCGTTAAACATGTTATTTGTCCAATCGAGATTCATTTTGAGTGAGTAGAAATGGAAGGGATTATAGAAAAGTAAGATAGAAAATGTAAGAAATGAGTATAAAAAGTTATGTGAAAAGAGCTATAATTTATAAGGTTTTTTAGGGGTTAGTTTTTGAAAAAAGGGGATAAAAGTTTGAAAAAACGACTATTTTTTCAAACTATAACGACTAGTTTGATTTTTAAATTAAAAAGAAAAAAAATGTAAAACTTACCGGCCGAGCTGGTGGGATGGTGCGAGAGCCTCTGGCGCGACAGCCGGAGCGGTTCGCCAACCACTTTTTGGCGCCAAAGGCCTACCAGCCAAATGATCAGCCACCATTCCTCAAGCTCTTAGAAACTTTTTATATGAATGGTTTCTGATTAACTAACAACAACAACGATACTCAATCTCACCAGAGCGATGAGTTGCCGATTATCTAAGGTGGTGTTTGTTTATTAAAAGGGTCTGAATTTGAATCTGAACCACACATTTGAATCTGAATCTAAGGCGTAAATGTCTGAATCTGAATATATTTAAACTGTTTGTTTTGTCAAAGTTTGAATGTTGTAAATGTGAAGTAGTTTCACTTGTACTTAACACAAGCGCGTCTCAAAATTAAATAAAACATTTGAGTCATAAATTTAACGTATAGTCTAACAATGTGAAAATAAAAAGTTGTGATCTAAAACATTTAAGGATATTGTGTCCCAATAAAATATCGTAAATTAGTCATATAATTTTGATCGGTGCACTTTTATACGGTTAGACATCTTTATCAACAACATTTTTATCTTGTAAATTGCTATTATCATTACTTCGTGGTGATCATTTTTTCAAGAAAACTCCAATTGTTTAATTCTTCTCGTATAAAAATGAATAAATGCGGCACATCCATCAAGTTGACATTCTTTAGGCTAGACGGAGTGGACACAATCTCACGGGTTAGATACAAAATCCACGAGCGAGTTGCCTCCCTGGGCTAAAAACTCACGCGTAAGTTTTGGCTAATGTATACTTGTTGTTGTCAAAATCCCATCTAGGTGAGTTCCTGTTTCTATCTCATCCGACCGTTGCAACGGTCAGTTTATTAAAAAAAACTTTCTTTATTTAAAACTTTCCTATAAATTTATTCTTTTACGTATCATTTTTCCTCACACATTCAATTATCAAACCTCTACTACTCTTTCATTTCCTTCAAATCATGTCTCAAAGAACATTTCAAAGCACAAGACGTCGTCAACGAACCCGCAACCCAAACTCCCCGACAACACCTGAGGGAACTTTTAAATATGGTTTTTAAATTTATGGTGAACTTTAGTTTTGTTTTTTTTTGTTGTATCGTTTTTAATTTTCTAATAAAAGTGTTTACTTTTACGTTTTTAGTTTACGTTTTTAGTTTACGTTTTTAGTTTACGTTTTTAGTTTACGAATTTAAAAAATTAAGAAGAAAAAAAAAATGGTATAACGTGGCGGTGAGTTTCTCACCGCCAGTAAGATTGTAAAGTGGATTGAGTGAATGGAGAGAAAAAGCTGATGTGACGCTAAGATGGAGGTGAATTTTTCACTCACCACTCCAACAAGCCTTATAGCCACCACTTTATATATCATGACTAAATAAAGGTTTACAACCATGTTATTAAACAAGCGTGTCCATGAGCAAGTAGTAACAAACGAAAAAAAATCAAACGATCAATCAAAGTAATATATTATAATCCAACGAGCGTGTAGCAAATCACAAACAAAAGACAGATTCTTGTACACAACCAAAAGAAAGAAATTAAAAGAAAAAACTTGATGGTAGCGACTGGTAGTAGCTAGTGACATTTGATGGCCGAAGAAGTGTGGTTGACGTTAGGTAAGGTCTACAATATGTGTTTAGGGTTTGGATAGGTGTGGGAGGTAATATGGGTGTCAATAAGAGGCATTAAGATATTATTGTTAAGTCTAAACCATGAAGATGCATTTGCATATGACTGCCTCTGAACGGAAAACAAATCAAACGATCTGAATGGTCAAAACGCCTAACCGATTAAGAGGTTTACCTCATTAATAGCTTGTTAAGACATTTAAAAAAAACACCACCTAAGTTCTTTTTTTCTTCTTAAATCCCTTTCTTATAGAAAAAAGCGAGTACCTTCTACGCTCACATTTCATTTCTTATTTTAAATGAGTTGAGATCAATGTAAATTTTAATTTAACATATCATATCAACCAATCATATTCATTCAAACCCACTTTCCTACTTTTTTATATAAAAAAAATATCTCACAAAGGTAAATCGTCAAGTGATAAAAATACACTATTTCATTGAGAATTAAATCATCTTTCTATAAAGGGGCACATGTATAAACTTTCGACGAACTTTTTTTGAGAAAATCAGATATGATTCTTATCACAGATCATATATGATTTCCATAATCATATATGATTTCAGAAAATCATATACGAATCATATATAATTGGTATATGATTTTATGAAATTATATATTATTTTTTCAGACAAAAAAAACTTCGTACAAAGTATATACATATGCCTTTAATATAAAGATGATTTAATTCTCGTCGCAATCGTATGATTTGTTTTATTTAACGATTAACGGTTTACGAGTTATTTTTTTAATTGAGTTTTTTTTGTTAGATGCAATAATAAATGGTTGCGGTATATGTTAAAAGATAATTTACATTAAACTTTTACCTATTTTAAGTTCCTAAAGTAACAAATGTTATTTCTTGATTATGTGAAATGTAATTTCTTTAATGCTTGGCCTTGTTGGGCTGAATCCCCTTTTTGGGTTAGTTAAGTCTTTGCTTCTTGATCTTAAAAGACCCATGGAGAAGAAAAACAAAACCAAATATCAAAACACCTAAATTTTGTAATCGGATAACCAAAACCAGAATATGAACCTTTGAAAACTAAACAAAAGCTGCCCCCTTTTAAAATATCGAACCCAAACTCCTGAAAAACCAAAAACTATGAATTTGAAAGAACAAAATTAGTTAGTGAAATAAAAGGCCTATTAGCCCATCCGGTTAGAGCGTCGTGCTAATAACGCGAAGGTCGCAGGTTCGAGACCTGCATGGGCCATACCCTTTTTTACTCCTTTGTCTGTTACGTACTCCCTAGTATTTTTACTTTTTTGTTTCTTTTACAGACTATAATGTTCTTACTGTGTTTTTATTCATTTATAAAAAAAAAACAAAGAGGGACATGATGTCTAGTGTTTTGTTTGCTTCAGGAGGCTGACCACTACTTTGACGCAAAAATGAAGCTGAGCTACCACGACGTGAGCACAATGACGCTGAGCTAAAAGAGACCCACTACTGGTGCTTATACGACATAACCAAACAAGCAAGCACTTCATGATATGTAGTTATTAGACATGTTTCAGAAAATAATAAGCAAAATTCAGTCAAATTGTTTCTTTTCAACGTTTTGTTAATCTGAATTTACATATGTACGTTTTTGAATTTATCTTATAGGACTGAATTTTTTAAATTTTGTTTCCTAACTGTTATGTATTAGTATTTATTAGCCTAAAGTCGTGTCTAGGGTGTAAGTTCTAAGTTTCCTAAACAACCAAGTACAATAAAGGTCGGTTGGTTGTGTCGAAGCCCAACCCGACCCGTGTCTATGTAATAGTCGGTTCCCCCTCATCTCTATAAAAGGAGGTGAGGGGGGATAGGATTCACAACGCATTCTTTATCAATAAACTAATCGGGAAGATTAGGGATTCGTACCTTGTGTGTTCTTTTTCTGTCGATGGCTTCTTAGATCGAGGTTCCGCATCTAGTTAACCAGGTTGTAGTGAACCAATAATACTACAAGTGGTATCAGAGCTCAGGTTAACGGGTCTCTTCTAGTTACTAGGGTCGATCAAGAAGGATTGGTGTTTGAGGTTATCGAACATCAAAGGTGTTGCAGCGATTGACAGTTAAGGTTCTTTGATTTTCGGTGATTGAAGATCGAAGGGAGTCTGTCATTGTTGGTGGTCTGTTGTTTTTCACAGAAGGTGTGGAGGAAGAAGAAAGAAAAAAGCGGTTGTTTTTTCTTTGTCATCAAAAGTGAAAAACAAGAATATAATTCAAAGGGTTTATACTTTTGGGCCAAAAGTAATTGGGCCAAATTTTAAAATACTTTAATCAAGTTTGGTTTAAAAATTTGTATTAAGGTTTTTAGAATTGGTTATTTTTATTTTTTAAACAAAAAGGTTTTTACTTTGAATTATATACACAAGGGGACTTCGTAATTTGTGATTGTGAGGTTTAATATATCACAAGGTTTAGCGAATTACCGAAGGGGATTTGTCGGTTTGTAATTGTGAGGTTTTTCACAAGGTTTAGCAAATCAAAAAAGGGATAAAGAAGCGTTCAAGACTTGTCGAGGTTGCAAGATTTCTTAGGTTATTAGAGATCGGTTTGCAAAATTTAAAGTACGACAAGGGTTACTTCAAAAGGTGCCAGGTATTTCCTTGATTCAAGGGTTGTCGATTTATTGGATAGGTTAATTTCCAAGGTTCAGTCGATATTTGAGTAAGAAAGGGTTTTCTTATGAAGGGTTACTTGGTTTGATCGATTTCTAGGACTATTATCTTAAGGTTATATCAATAAACGAAGGGTGTTTTACACACGTGATACTTTGCTAGATCTTGTTTTTGTGTAGGTAAATTCACAAAAGGTTAAACGGTTAGCAAAGGGTTAAAATAAGATGACACTGAGCAAATTTGACATCGAGAAATTCGATGGGAAGAATGACTTTGGGTTATGGCAGGTAAGGATGAAGGCTTTGCTGGAACATCTGGAATTAGAAGCAGCATTAGAGGAATTACCAACCACCACAATAGTGGCTTACGATAACGTCATTCAGAAAAAGGCTTACAACGCATTAATCTTGTGTTTAGGTGATCGGGTCCTACGGGAGATCACCAAGGAGACGACTGCAGCGGGGATTTGGAAAAAGCTAGAGACTTTATACATGACAAAGTCTTTAGCTAATTGTTTGTAATTGAAGAAAAAGTTATATACTTTTCAAATGCATCAAGGTAAGAGTCAGTCTAAACATATTGATGAGTTTCACAAGCTCGTAGGTGACCTAGCGACTATAGATACTGCTATATCGGATGAGGATCAAGCATTATTGCTACTCACATCTTTACCACCGTCTTACGATAATTTCGTGGAGACTTTGCTATATGGTCGGGATTTTTTGAAGCTAGAAGACGTGGTCGCGACACTTAATTCTAGGGAACTTCAGAAGATGACGGAAGCAAAGGGTGATGGTGGTGAAGGCTTGTGTGTGAGGGAGAGATCTGGTAAGAGAGATATGGAGCAGGGTGCAAATAGTTCGTGGTCGAAGTCACACGGAAGGAGCGGCAGACTCAGGTGTTATATATGTCAGTCTGAGGATCATTTGAAGAGGGATTGTCCCAGGTATAATCACAAGAAATCTCACGGTTTTGTCAGGAATGTAGATCAGGTATCCGGTTCTGGAGCTGATGGGTATGACAATGCTGATGTTAAGATGGCTATGAGTGTTGATGAACTTTTGGACTGGATCATGGATTCAGGAGGCTCATACCATATGACACCCAGGAGAGATTACTTGGTTGATTTTAAGGAGTATGACGGTGGTAATGTACTGCTAGGCGATGGCAGGGAATTCCGTGTACGGGGGACAGGAAAGGTTCGAGTACGAATGAGGGATGGGTCAAGTTTCTGGCTGGACAACATCAGGTATGTTCCGGAATTAAGACGAAACTTGATATCGCTGGGCACTCTTGAAAAAGAGGGTTTTACCGTGAAGATGCAGCCGGGAAAGATCAAGGTTATAAAGGGTTCACTGGTGGTACTATCAGGAACAAGAATGGCTAATTGCGTATATACCCTGAACGGTCAGGCTGTGACCGGGAAGAAAACAAAGGGTAAGAAGCAATTAGGAAAATTTCAGACTGGGTGGAAGATCAAGACAGGTAATGTTCTTGATTCTTGTAATCAGAAGTCTACACAACAATGTATAAAGAGTGAGGTCGCCAAACATTTGGATGTTGCAGGGTTACAACAACAGAATGGGTTGGTTGAGGAGACGAACGTGACACTCTTGGATAAGATACGTTGTTTTCTGATTCAGTGTGGTCTGTCCAAGGTTTTTTGGATAGAGGATACAACCATGTCTAAATATCTAGATAATAGGTCACCATCAGCAGTGATTGGATTCAAGAAGACTATAGATATGTTTGGGTTTTTTGGTTGGCTTACTAGTATTGAGCAAGGGATGCTTGAACCTGTTAAGGTCAAGTGCATATTCATGGGATACCGTAAAGGTATGAATGTATATCAACTTTGGAGGTTAGATGACGTTACTTCAAAGGGAGTGCTTTACAGGAATATGAGTTTCAATGAAATTGGGCAATACAAGAAAACTTTCATTGGTTCTAGTGTATGTACAAGTTTAGTGCAGGTGTTGCAAGGAGTTGAGTTTGAGGTGGAATATCGGGAGGATCATGCATTTAAGGTGGAATCTCGGGAGGATCATGCATTTGAGGTGGAACCTCATGGGAATGTTGATCATGTAGATGTTCCAAAGGAAGTACAAACTCAAGAGTTGATATACTATCATCTAGCACGTGATAGGGAGCAACACTTAACACGTGAACTATTCAAGTATAGAGAAGACAGTAATGAGGCTGCTTTTGCAGTTGCTGCAGTGGAGAAGATTTATGCACATGAGTCATTGACTTTCAATGATACAGGAGGTTCTTTCCAAGTAGATGGCTGGATTGAAAGAAAAAATGGATACTCGGTTAGATGTGTATGCGCTCAACAACGGTTGCAGGAAAAGTAGTGACAACAGATAAGGTTATTACTGGGAGTATACACCAGGTATGTTCATACATCTATTTCTATATATAGATTGTATGGTATTTTCTTGCGGATGCAAGGCTGAGATCTCGGTTACCAAGGGTTTGCTTGTAAAAGCAAAGGGAAAAATACTTGGTATTAAGATCATCAGGAATCAGAGTGGTAATACTCTGAGGGTGTCACAGTACAGGATTTACAACAGAAAGTTTGTACAAACTTTGTTGAAGGGACACTCTAGGGTGTCGTTGGAGGGTAGTCTATCAGGGGACTGTGATGTGGAAAAGAATAGTAGGTTGTCATATATATATATATATATATATATATATATATATATATATATATATATATATATATATATATATATATATATATATATATATATATATATATATATATATATATATATATATATATATATATATATATATATATATATATATATATATATATATATATATATATATATATATATATATATATATATATATATATATATATATATATATATATATATATATATATATATATATATATGCGGTTGCAAGCCAGGAGTATCAGGTGGTCTGCACGAGACTCGGCATAGCATCTGCAGATGTGGGTATGTTGGATGGGTTTGATCGTGGATTAAAGACATAGGTATAAGTTTTTATGGAATTTTACTACATCATGATAAGATCGATCACTATGATGGGTAGATCAATCACAGGGTACGGGTTGCTGATACATGGATGCGCGAGGAGCTGGTGTAAAACCCGCATGCTTTTACCATGAATAGTACCCTTAAGATCGTACGTACTAGATTAAAACTTTCCTTTTATAGTATGATTACGTTTACGTGTTAGGATTTTACGTATTACGTACGTGTTAGAACACGATAAGTATTTATTACGCACGAACACGTAATAATTATTTAACAATAATTAATCACGAACATGCGATCATGAAATCATGAACGTAATTAAATCACGAACTAATATTAATTACATATATATTTTTATTACGAGCGTGAATAAATATATTAGGTCACGGTAAATATTTAACGAGAACACATAAAACGCGAACACAAATAAACACGAACGAACACTTAAACAACGAGACACAGAAAACGGTACGGGTACCCCATGTGGGGCCCCTAAACCGCGGCTACATCAAGAAGATGGGCCAAGCCCATCTCAAAATTTACAAAGAAGGGGTTAAGGTAACTTTTACTACTCATTTTCACTTTACAGAAAACCAAAACAAAAACCTAAAAAGATTTTTCTCCTTCTCCTTCTTGTCCTCTTGTGGCCGCCGCATATAACACACCAAAGGGGGGTGTTCATTTGATTTTGATCTTGGTTTTTGTACGTGTGTTCGTGTGTGTTCATCCTCGTTAGATCCACACATTCGGTATATTCTTTTAATCCTTTTTCTTTTTGATTTGATCTAATAAAATTAATTAAGAACATGATGTTCTTAAAAACCTAATTAAAAACATAAATCAAACATGTAAATGGTTATTGGGTAAATCAAAAAGGATGTTTTTAGGGGTGTTTGTTTGGTCGGCGCCTAAACCGAACCCCAAGGGGGTCTCGGTTTGGCTAATAGACCACCACCGAGACCATATGGTCCCGGTTTGGTGGTGTGGGTCCCACGACAGCAACAAACAAAAGGGAACCCCGAAGTGGTTCGAGGTATGGTGTCGATTTCATGTCTGGTTCATGGTTTCTAGTCACGATCCGGTTCACGGTTTATGTTAAGATTTTTTTTTATGATCATATGTTAAAATTAAATTAATAATAATATGACATGATTAATTTAATAAAACATGACTTAGGTTATATTTAATTATTAGATCATGAAATTATTAACCTAAGTATTTTATATTTTCTAGACTTATAATTAATTAATTATTTAAAAACCATGGTTATAATTAATTAATTAACATGACTTAGGTTATATTATTAATAAATAATAATACATGTTTTAACCTAAGTATTTAACTTTATTTAATTAAAACATGATATATTTTAATTAAATACTTTTAACCTATAGTTTATTTAAATTACATGAAATAATTAATAAACTATACATTATATCATTATGACTTAGAAAATAATCAGAAAAACACTTAAGCTTATATACTTAGCTTATTTAACCAACTTATATCTAATTATGGAAACTTTCTATTTTTAGAAACTTATTTATTTAAGGCAGCTAATCTATTTATGGGAACTTTCTATTTTTAGAAACTTATTTAATTAAGGCAGCTAATCTATTTATGGAAACTTTCTATTTTTAGAAACTTATCTATTTTAAGCAGTAATTCTATTTTTGGAAACTTTCTATTTTTGGAAACTTTCTATTTTTGGAAACTTTCTATTTTGGAAACTTTCTATTTCTGGAAACTTTCTATTTTAGGAAACCTGCTATTTTTTAGAAAGTTACTTATTATTACACAGTAAGTATAATAATACATGAAATACCAAAAATACTTAATCAGAATAGATAGAATATAAGATAAACACAATTTAAGGCTTAAAACAGTAAAACATGATATGAACATATAAAATAAGCTAAGACATGATATAAAACCAGTTACGTATTTAGTAATCAGATACTTATTCACGTATGTATTTATGTAGCATTAGTGATACGAAGTAGGATTCTCCTCAGTTCGTCTTCTTCGTTCACTGGACATAAGGTACGGATTCCCGTCCTTTCAGTATGGACATTCTTTCCTTATTAGGATTCCCCGTATGCAGCCAAATGTTTTCCCGTAGTATACGTTTATATGTTTGAGTTGCTTATGTTTAAATTAGAATACCTATAGCCATATACATGCATGACCAGTTTCACCTAGTTATGGAGGTACCATAACCATAACATTAGAGGCACTGATGTTATGACTTCACCACGGCGGAGTGATTGCTCGTGGCGTCCCTTCAGCTTTTGGCCATATTATTATATTTATCATGTGGGGCGTATGGGTGCATCCTAGTTACATGTTTTTCAGCAGATTACTCAGTGTGAATGTGGTGTGTGCCTTACATCCTTCACAAGAAGCTGATCCCTCCTACCCAAAACCAGTATATTAAATTAGAGGCAGTCCCTCTAATTTGCATGACGAGGCCACCCCTCCAAGTATTCATGCACGGTGGATTTTCATGACCTATATTGGCTAATGGTAGAACATGTTAAACAGTTTTTATAAGATAAACATAAGGCTTTTCAAACTATAAAACCAGTTTTACCAAGACTTAACCAGGTTATTCGGGACTTAGTTTCTTCCGCTGTTATATTTTATATGTTTATCCTATTCATGCTTTATTATACATCCGTGCACTGAGCGTATTGCTCAGCCGTTTTCCTTTACTATGTTCCCAAAACGGCAGGTACTCAGGGACGCTCGTAGACTTTAAGCGTACGTGCATATGGACTGGAAGCTTTCTAGCCTTTCTTTACTTTATGCATTATCTTTACTTTGATACTCTTGTTATAGACATTGTTTAGTCCTTTCATTTACAGTACTTATGTTTGTGTGTGATGAGCTTTACTTTTGGACTACCGATGTTTGATTCCGGTATTTTCCTTTTATGGTCATGTAATGTTTAGACATTTATCCTTGTATGCTTTGATGACACGCCATAATTACGTGTGACATTCCATTATCAAAATGGGGTGTTACAAGTATGGTATCAGAGCCAAAGCTTCGACCTGTAGGCTCTCAAAATATGACTTGTGATTAGTGGGTAGTCACTATGGTCTTCCTAGAACTAACAGTCGTTTTCATGCATTCATCATTTTTATGCATACATATATATGTCATTGTTGTAGGTTTATGACTAAGTAATGGTTGGTACAGAACTGGCCCTATTTAGTCGCATGTGTTTTATCGAAACTTTTAAATTTGGGACCGATCCATAGGCGTCCCCTCGCCATGTCTTTTATTTTGGGTGAACTGGCCATAGGCGTTCACTCTCGAGCATACAAAAGTTTTCATAAAACTGCATCATGCATTCATACAAAAAAATTTTCTTGCATAAAACTTTTCTCTTGAAATTTTGGTATAATTTTTTTTTCATGTATATATATTTTATGTTTTGATCTGTTTAATGTTATACTGTCAGATGGTTCTCACACGCGAACAGGAACAACTCAATGCTGTAATCCAAGCTGCAATGCAAGCTTTGCTTCCTCAACTGAGGAACGACATCAGGGCTGAGGTTCAAGCTGCCAACAATCAGCAGCATAATCAGGCACCTCCTCCTCCTCCAGTGACATTAGCAGTATGGCTGGAGAGATTCAACAAGCTCCGTCCTCGAGCTTTTGAGAAAACAGATAACCCCAGTCATGCTGAAAGCTGGTTGGCTCACATCAAGAAGTTTTCAATGCTATGGGTTGTGACCCCGCGTACAAGGCGAGGTTGGCATGCTATCGGTTCGAAGGCGGTGTGCTAAATTGGTGGTTAGCGTTGATGCAGTCTGAGGGAGGTGACGAGTGGGTTGCTGGTTTGACTTGGGCTCAGTTCAAGGACAGGGTGATGGAGCAGTTCTTTCCCAAGGCTGAGCAAGACAAGCTCCAGAGGGAGTACCATGGGATCCGACAAAGAGCTGGGGAGAATAGCAACGAGTTTATGCAGCACTTTCTTCGCTTAGCTGGTTTCCTTGATGCGGCAGCAGGTACTCCTGAAGAGCAGGCACACCTCTTTAGGTGGGCTCTTCGCACATCGGTCGCAAACAATCTGGTGTGTGCTACGTTCAACACTGTAGCACAAGTGGCCGATGCAGCACGTAAGCTGGAGATGCTGCAAGAGAGAGATGAGTTCGGAGAAGCTGAGAGACCCGACAAGAGGTAAACATTCGTATTCAAGCGGTGATCAATCCGTATTCTTTCCATATATGTCAATTATTCATCTCTTTAAAATGTATCTTCCAGGCAGAAAACTGGGGACCGGTCTCAGCCGGCTACTCAGCAGCAGCCTCATCAGCCCAAGGGAAACGGTCAGACTAACGACCGTTCTGCTACGGATAGGCGTGGCGGTAATGATAATTACCGTCACAATGTTGGACACTCCAATGGCAGTAGGTCCTAATACTTACGCATTTTCTTATGGTTTCATGTTATAACTCATATTCTAACACTTTAGCAAAACTTCTACCAGGAACCATGGAAACGGTAGGGACCAGAACCAGAGAGGTTCACAGCCTAGCCGTCCAGCTATCACTGGTATTCAATCTTAAGATTATCCGCATTGTCCTTTGTACCCTATTATCATGTCTTATGTAAAATGTTTTATCTGGTTCCCAGCCAGCCAGAGCACCTTCTGGAGGATATACTCATCCTCTTTGCTCTACTTGCCACCGTAGGCACCCAGGACCATGTCGTCGTAACACGGACGCATGCTTCAAGTGTGGTCTTCCTGGCCATATCATGAAGGATTGAGGTAAGGGCGAGATGCAGGGCACATCGGGACATGCTGATTCCAAGCCGCCTCCTACCACCGGGCGTGTCTACACGACATCTCGAGACCAGGCCAACAAGTCTACAGGTACCATCACTGGAATCTTGTATATGTATGGTCAAGCTGCATGTGTTCTTTTCGATACGGGTGCTACTCACTCGGTCATTTCTACTGCTTATGCTAAGTGATGAGACTGTATTTATACATAGTCTCATCGTCCAAATCGGGCTTAAAACGTTCAAAATATCATCAAAATACCCATATATGTGCTTGTGTTTGTTCATTGTGTATTTTAGGTATGGATATCGTGAATTCACCAAATGATCAAAGGAATCAAGCAAAAACGAACACGGGAAACGAAGCCGCACAAAGAACCGGACCCGAATCATGATTTTCCTATCAAGTCCTTGAAGTTTGAAGATTGGCAAGATTGGTCCCTCAACTTTTGAAGACTTGTCACTTTTGACCCTTGTAAAACTCTAAAATACAAGATTGGTCCCAAAGTTTCAAGAATTGGCATTAATGGCCCTTGAAGATCAAAGGAATTACATTTTTCATCCTCATTCTATGTTTACAAAACATACAAGGACTGAAAATGCAAGTTTCCCTAAGTTATTTACAAAGGATATTAACTTTTGGGCTGTGAAAAGTTGAGTGACAAAAGAAAGAAAGATAGGGGGCCAAAATGGGGAGACACACATACTTAACCCAGCCAACCAATGTGCTACACGTCACCTTGACCATTTGACTATCCAATCACACCTTTCCACCTCAAAACCCACTCACGTTTTATATTAACTCTTTTTTTAATCTGTTTAATTAACAAATTTTAGTGGGAAACAGGTTTTTGAACGTTAAAACAAATCAAACAATCCCTATTCATGTTCTTAATCCCATAAGAACCCCAATTGGGTTTTTCCTTATTAACCAAAATTGGACAGCCAAAGCTTCCAGAACCATGATTAAACACCCATTAATCAAAACCCACATGATAAAACCTTTGCCACATCACCCATATTCTCTCCCCATTGGTCCCCTGACCTGTCATTGTCTCCCTTTTCCCCAAACCCGACCAAACCAACGGCTGGATGAAGTTACTTGGTCCCAAAGGTTTAACAGACGTCCTAGATCAATCTTCACAGCTGTAACCTCACAACAGCTGGACTCTTCTCAGCAATCACATGGCTCTTCTTTGACCAAATTTTCAAACTAACCACAAGGGCATTGTTGGAATTTTCTAGTTTAGGGTTTATAGTTTTATGTATTCAAGGACAATCTATAGCTTAGTATTTAAAGACCCTCCAGGCTGTGGAGTGTGCTTTGTTCCAGTTTGTATAAAGTTTTTAAGAAAATTAATGAAAATGAACTTTTTATTCTCCTTGTGCAAACTGAGTTCCCATTTAAATGTTTTTTTAGTGTAACTTAGTGTAAGAAAAGTATTTATGCAAGGTTAGTTTAAGGTCTTCAAGAATTCGTTTTCAAAGCTTGTGTTCTAAAAAAAAAGTTTTTTTTTCTTCAAGTCTTGGATTCAACAATATAATGAAGTGAAAGTGGAGTTGTATTGTTGAATCCAGTTTGGTTTAAAACTTTGGTTAGGGTTTTATTTAGTCTAAAAACTTTGGAGTGTCATAAGTTCTTTTCCAAAATTGATTTTCTTTGAAAAATCTTTTGTCGTTTTTTTTTCTCACCTTTACTGTTTGAGTGAGTGTATGCTGATAAGCTGGACAAGCTTATTTTGCTTTATGCTCACACAAACTTGAAGTTTATTTCTGTTTTGTGGTGTTTGTGCAGGAAACCAAGAAACAAAGTGCATCACCTCATCACCTTTCATTGTTTCTAAAGATATTGTGGTCTTTCTCTACATCAGCTTATCACAAAAGCCAAGCATAAGCCTCCAGCTTATAGGAGAAGGCCTCAGCTAGCCTTTGTGTAGTTGGATGTTAACTACACAAGGTAAATGGCTTGAACCCTCTTTTAATTTGAGTTTATGTGATATTTTGTGACTTTGCATGATTTTGAGGATTGACTTGTTTGTTTGCTCATTTTTCTGCTTAATATTGCTCATATAAGTAGTCTATACATGTTAGAGTAAGTTCCATCCAGTTTTAAAGTGTTTAAAATGAGTGTCCTTTGTTGAATTTAAGTTTCAGAATTTAAGGGTGTGTTTGGGACTAGGGTGTAAACTAAGATTGTTGATAAATTGTTGGTTGCATCCTGTTTAAACATGCCTTTTATGTGAGTGTTATTAGTTGGTGTTAGCTATCTTCTAGTTTAGATAGGTTTCAAACAATTGCATGTGTTAAAATTTGGTAACTAGCTATAAAATCAGTAAGTCCATATTAAAGTATGATTTAGTGTAATTTAGGCCTTGAATTTTTGTTACCTGCTAGACAATAGTAGAAGTTAGGCTTTTATATAGTTTAGAAGTCAGTTGATAAGCTGGTGTGCAAGGATTAAGCTCCCAAAATTCGATTTTGTGCACACTGCACCAGCAGACTGTTCATCAGACAGTCACCCATTTACAGTCACTTTATTTGCTTTTTGTGTGAGAATTTTGTATTGTGCTTGGTGTTTTTCTAGCTTAAACTGACTCCCCACACTTCCATGAGTGTGGGGGTGCCCTTGTATCCAAGAAAAAACCACCAACAAGAGCTTTCCTAAGCTCCTAGTCCACCAGACTTTGAAATTACACTAGCAGTGGGAACTCCATTACCCCTGCTAGTGTCCTTGTTTCCCCTGCTTGGCTATAAGACAAAAACAGTCAAAAGGTCACCATCAGATTTCAACTTTTTTGTCTTTTGTGCCTTTAAATAGGAGTTAGGATTTAATTTTTGTTGCATTATTTTTCTTTTTTAATTCTTAATTTTTCAGTATAATTTAATTTTAAGTTACTGTTCATTTAATATTTTTTAGGTTTAATTGTTATTTTAATTACTTTTTAACATTTCTGATTTTGTCATTTAGTGTGAAAAATTTATATTTTTCAGATTTAAAATTTTTCTTAGATTTAGAAAATTAGTTTAAGATTTTTAGTTTAAAAAATATTTACTGTTCACTTTTTAATTAGTTTTTATAATTAATTTAAGTTAATTAAGGTTTAATTACTAAACTGTTTTGTCTTTTAGTGCAAATTTTTACATTTTTCAAACTTTTTCAATTTTCTACTGTTCTTTAGGATAATTTAGGATTTTTAAAGTTGTTAAATTAATTTTGGCATTATTTTATTATTTTTTTAGGATTATTTTAACTTAAAAATAGTTTTTAGTGATTAAAAAATAGAAAAATAGTTTTAAAAATTTAGGAAAAATACTTTTTAGTCTTTAAATAATATAAGTGATTTATTAGTTCAATAAAATAATATTTTGGGCTTTTTCTTAATTATATTTAATTTTAGGGCTTTAATTAGCATATAAAATTGAATATTTAATTAATAAAAGGTTTTAAAATATATTTGTTGGATTTTTATTCTTATTTATATTATTTAAGACTTAGTTTAATCTTTTAATTAATTTTTAGGTTTAATATTTAATTTCGTCACGTTTTACGTATTTACGTTCGCGTTTTACGTCAACGTCGTAGTTTAAATCGTAGTCGTAGCTCGTCTTTAATTTTTCTCTTCTCAACCAAAAACGTCACTAATCCAAACATTGTTATTTTATATATTGGCACATTAATACACACACCTCCTTCGAGAACGAACTTGGAATTTATTCGTCTTCACGGTTTTCCTAAATCGTGTCGATTAATACTTACCACATTTATACGTTCTTTTTCCTAAAAGACGTATTTTACTCAATATCATTTGGCGCCGCTGCCGGGGAGGTGTTTAGTGTGCCATTATTATTAGTATCGTGTTTGTGTGAGTAGTGCGTTTTTGCTTTTCAATTTTTGGAAAGCGTGAATATCGTACATACTCATTTTTGTTATTTTTCTCTATTATAGTATAATATCCAAATAAAACGTGTTTAATTTTCCTAAATTAAACACAAATCAATCTTTACTATATTGTAGATATATTGGTTTTCGTTTTTTGTGGATATTATTACTATATTGTATTTACGTAAGAACAATAAATATACAAGTACTCCAAAAGCGTGAAAACGCAACCTTGATTCGGGATTTCATCACTCGATCATTGTATTCGAATCTAAAGCAAAAAGTTTAAAGGCAAAATAGATAAATACTTTCGTGAGGCTTAATTTCAATTAACACAAACTATAAGGTGGGTATAAGGCGGTTGTATTTCACGACCTAAAGGAAAAAGGCTCTTAAGTGCTTCGCGCCGCCTCGTTTCCTCCGCTTGCTTGTGCGTGTTTTGAGAAAGAAGGCTAATCGAGGGTTTGCCGCCCAAGTATTATCTACGTATCATATATATTTGCTTGTGTTTTCAAGATTAAACCCTCTTGAACGTTTTGGTGTTCCACCAACGTTCTAAAGTCATCGAGAACGTTCACTCCACGTGATCGTTTTCATTCTTTGAGGCTCCTTTAATCGAGAAAGTCGATTCGAGGGGAGATTTGTAGATTTGTGTCTACGTAATACATTCAAAAATCCAAAAAAATTAAAAAACCAATCAAAAACCAAAAAAAATTTGAAAAATCGAAAAACCGCAAAAAGAATCTTCTTTGCTACCACCCATTCTACGCTTAGTGCATGCGCACTCGATCGAAGGATTATTCCAATTCTAGTGAAGCTTCGAATCGACACAATCGTAATCGAAGGAATCGACGACGTAGACGAGAATTAGAAACCGACGTTCCTAATATCGTTGTTGAAGAAACCGTAGACGAGATGGCCGACAATCGTTCGATGATGGAATTGCTCCAAGCGCCCACCGAGGGTTATGGAGACGCGATCGTAATTCCCGCTATCCAAGCGGAGAATTTTGAGATCAAGAGCGGAATGCTTTCGTTGATCCAAGCTACGAAGTTTCGAGGTCGTGAAGCCGATAATCCTCACGACCATATTCGGAATTTTGATCGTCTTTTGGCCACGAGCAAGTTTAAGAACGTCGACACCGATGTCGTCAAGCTTATGCTTTTTCCTTACTCGCTCGATGGTGCCGCCAAGGATTGGTACGAGAAAGAGCCACCTAATTCTATAGTTACGTGGAAGGATCTCGTTTCCAAATTCGTTAATTATTTTTTCCCACCGTCTAAGACAACGTTTTTCAAAAACGAGATTACGAAATTTGAGCAAAAACCGAATGAATCTTTTAGAGACGCGTGGGATCGTTTTAAGGAATTGCTTAGGCAATGTCCTCACCATGGTTTTTCCGAGTTGCACCAAATCGATACGTTTTACAACGGTCTTAATTTTCACGAACAAGACTCGTTGAATTCCGCCGCCGGTGGCAACTTTTTGTGTAAAACTCCGAAAGACGCTTTGATAATTATCGAAAACCGATCCAAGGTTTACCAACTCCGCAACGCACCGAGTGTTGCCAATGTCGCCAATGTTAGTAGTTCTAATCGCGACATTGAGAGAGTTGATGCAAAAGTCGACAAGTTAACGAATGTGTTTACGTCTTTTCTCGTTGAGATGCAAAAGAAAGACGCTCCCGCTACGGTGAAAGCGGTTGAGGTTTCGTGTACGTTTTGTGGTGGACCTCATAATTATTACGAGTGTGCGGCTACGGATGGCCAAACGTCGAATGTGAGTGCGTTAAATGGAAACAACAATTTTCAAAATCAAAATAACGCGGGTCCATCACAACAAGGCAATTATAACCAAGGCAACAATTTTCAAAATCGAAACAATTTTCAAGGAAATAATCAACAAGGAAATTTTTCGAATCAAAATCAAGGAGGTTATAATCAAGGTCGTAATATAACTTGGCAAAATCGAGATAACAATCAAGGAAATAATTTTTCAAGTGGGAATCAAAACAATTTTCAAAGAAGTAATCAAAACCAAGGGAACTTTAATTCTAATCAAAATAGTTCGTCAAACGATTTTCAAAATTACATGAAAACGAATGAGGCTAATATGAGACGATTAGAGGGAGAAATTGGTACTTTGAAAAATGACTTTTCTAATACATTGAAATTGCAAAACACGAAGATTGAGCAAGGGCAAATTGATATTAAAAAGATGTTTTCAGCCATTATGAACAAAGCCTCGGGTTCGTCATCAAGTTCGTTACCTAGTGACACCGTTGCTAATCCGAAAGAACAATGTAAAGCCGCCTCGTCTCGTGAGAAAGGTCGTGTGATTACCCCTAACCTTGAAGGATTCCGTGTTGTTTATCCCTCTCAACCCTCGACTTCTAAGACGTCCTCTTGTTCTAAAGTCGATGGGGTGAACGTGGCGACCAAAGAAAAGAGTGCACACCCTCGTGTACTTCAAATTCCATCCACGGTTCAAAAAGAGAGCTTTGTCGACCTTACCAAAGTAACCCTTGAAGAAACTTGTGCTTCGATCCTTCTTAAAAAACCCAAAAGGCGTATGCCGAGAAAGGAAAAGGATCCGGGCCAATTTCTACTACCTTGTGATTTTTCCGAGATTGAGGGATGTTTAGTCCTTGCCGATTTAGGTGCTAGCATCAATCTCATGCCTCATTCTCTTTGGAAATTGATGAGATTGCCTTCGCTTACCCCCACGAACATGACAATCGAGCTTGCAAATTGTACACCTTTAATACCAATTGGAATAGCCGAGGATGTCTATGTTAGGATTGGAAAGTTTGTTTTTCCCGCGGATTTCGTTATATCCGATTACGAGTGTGACCCTAAATGTCCCATTATTTTAGGCCGACCATTCTTATCGTCGGCTAGAACCGTAATCGACGTTCACGAGGGGAGACTTACTATGAGATATGGGGATGAGAAAATAGACTTTTTCGCTAGAAAATCCCAAGGATTTAATGAGAATGAAAAAACCGAGGTTTCAAAACCTAATGATTCAAATTCTAATGATTTCAAAATGTTTACTTTAGCGGAAAGAATGAAGCTTGATGCATGTTTTGAAAGAATTAAGAAAAACGGTTTTAAAGATGATGATTTTAATGATAAAGAATACGTGTACCTAATTCAAAAGGGTATGTGTAAATTTATGGATGAAAACTCACTTTGGGATGTTTTTAGCGAAACAAGTGAAACACCAATTCCGAAGGGCGACGTTAATGCCATCACGACAATGACCAAAATGGATTCGTCTTCACCACCTTCGAAGGACCACGTCTTTGAGGCTTCAAATTCTAACTCCATCGAAGTGCCTCCTTTGCCTAGCCCAACACCCGTTGAGGCTAAAGGGTTTATCGACATCGATCCTCTCGTCTTAGAAAAGTCACCTAAGCATAGTCATTTGACTTGTAAGTCCATGGTTGTGAGTGCTCACATCGACTCTTTCTTTGACGATGACGATGGCGATTTTGCCGAGCTTGATCACGTACTTCGAAATCCACATGCTATTTTTGATTCTCCTAAGAAGAAACATGTGAAGTACGATGATTATGAGTTTGATCCCGAGATTGAGGAAATCATTGAACGAGAGCTAGCTCTTATGCCTTCACTTCCACCTACGAGTGAAGTCGATCTTTCCAAAATCGAGGATGAACTCAATGAGTTGGAACGTCTTATTTTCGATGACGAACCAACTCATGTGACCCCTAAAAATCCCATTCTCGAGGAGTTACCTTATCAACACTCCTCATTTGAGAATGACGTTTACCATATTCGTGAGGATCTAACTTATCAACGATCCCCACAAAAGAATGATGGTTTCGTGCTTGATCGTGATCTTTTCGAGAGAGTTTCTAAGATACTCAAGGAGGGGAATGACAAACCTTGGTTTGACAAGCCTATCTTTGATGAAGAAATCGATGAGATCGACGTTCATGAGGATGACGAGTATGTTGACCCCGAGGGGGCGGTGTTCTTTATTGACAAACGTTTTGAGAACTTATATAATCCGCCACCCCCTCCCACCAATGACTTAAATGTGAGGATTTTTAGCGCGACTAATTTTCAATTTGACACGCCAAATATTTTCGACATCATTAAATCGGGTTTTCATAAAGAGTTTTTGAATGATGAAAAAGGAAAAGATTTTAAAAATGTTTTAAAAGATTTTTCTACATGTTTAACTCCGTCATCACCACGTTTCATGAGTACTACCACCTCGTCTACTCCTTTTGACGACGGTTGGTGTGGTTTTAGTGTGGGGGAAGCCCCAAATGTTCCCTCACATTTCTCCACCGAGGACGAGATTTACGATCCCGGAATTGCTTGTAAAGGGAAATCTCGGTCTTCCACCGATGCAATAAATGTAAATCGTATCTATTTGCTTGGTGTGAGTCTACCTCGAGTAGCTCATATGTTTGACTTACCCATTGCCCCACCTTTCTACTTCTTATCTCTTTTCTTCTACCCCATTGGGGTTTGTGTTGGAGTGGCGTTGTTTCGTCTTTCATCCGAAAACGAGGACGCTATCTTTGACCCCGGTATATGTTTATCGGATTTTTAAAGTACTCCATGTACTTTTGGGCCTTATTTATCATGTAAGTCCCACTAAAAATGACCATACCAAGATTATCCCTAAATGATCACATTTATGGGGATTCGAGTCGAGCTTTTGACTCGGTTATCAAAAACAAGGTGCCTCGTGGGGGATTCTCATGCTTATCCTTGTAAATATTATCGTTTTCTTAGTTAATGTAACGAGGGGACTTGTGCTCTTCCTACCTTTGTTTCGTGGTTGTTTGTGATTGTGATTTATTAGGTTCATCGTCATCATTGAAGCCTCTCGTGTTCGTTTTACGGATCACTCGAGCTTCGATCGTTGCCTTTGGAGATTCCGATATCCGATGATATCCTTTTATGTTCTAACGTTTATCTTATTAGCATAATTCATAAACGGCTTTTAGGTTATTCGTTTTACCCTTTCCATGCTCGAGATTAAGCATTCGACTTCGTCTCTAGTATGGGGGTGTTTACACCCCTAGACTCGAAACATTGAGGACAATGTTTAGTTTTAGTATGGGGGGTGAGTAGATATTTCACCTTGCTTACGTCAACACGCAATCCAAATTTCATCGTTTTGTTGTAAATAAGGCTAAAAATGGCCAAATTTTAAAATTTTTCTAGTTTTTCATAAGTGTTTAAGACACGAATGTAGGTTTTTCGATGGTGAGAACGAGAGTAATTTTTGACTCGACCGTGCGTGTTGAGCACTTAGCTTCGATTCCTTAACTTTTTAGGCTAAGTCTCTTAAATGAGGATGAGAAATGATAGAGTTATTTATAAGTCTCGTAATCGTCACGATCTTATGTGTAGTAATTATTAGCTTATTCTCCCAACGCTTTTGCATAATAAATTGTTAATAAATATTGATTTGGCGGTTTAGTCACTATTGTTGGGTTTCTAATTTGTTTTGGTAGCTTCCATGTAATTAAATTGGGAAAACATTAAGGTATCGCCAGCGTCACGGTTTTGAAGTATTGGCACCCGAATAATCGAAAGCTTCACCTAATAATAAGATTTCAAGTGCTCACCTAAATTAAGCAAAAATTTGAAGCTCACAAGGCCGAAAAATCTATGCCCAAATTGAAAGTGAATCAAGCCTTAATCTTCGAAGCTTTAAAGATCCAAAATTCGCTTTAGCGTGAGGATATACGTCTTTGGCTAATAAAACCACCGATGAGGCGGATAATAAAAGTCAAGGCAATACCGAAGTCATAATAAAAGCTTCATGGCGAAGTTGAATAAAAGATGGAGGTAAACCAAAGATAATAAGGCCCTTCCGTTAGGGGGCGTATAAAAGTCTTGGTAATAAGTCTCATGTTCAAAACCGTTATAAAACCGTGTTTATCGATCCTTCTTGTTGACTTAATTTTTTGACATCGTTGTCTATTGGGATGAATTATTGATTTGATGATTTTGGTTACACCGTTAAAACTCTATTTTTAGACCTAATCTCTATTCACGCATAAGTCAATAATGTATCCTCGTGATCATTAAAGACAGAAATAAAATATAAGAGATACCAAGTAGGAATAAGGGAGTTTAGGTTCGTAATTAACACTCATGAGATATGATCGTGTTGCTAACTTATAATAACAATGATCTCGTTACACGCTTAGCATGGAATTGGGTGAAAATCGAGGACGACGAAATTATTTCTAACGAAGCATTCACGTGTTCTTGTTCTATGATCCCAAAAGTCACTTAATCGTGATGAAAACAATACATTATGTCTAAAACGCGTGTAGTAGATTATTTAAATTTATGTCTTCAATAAAAGTCATCATAAAATGAATTTTGGAAGTGCTACGATACTTAATTCTAGCATTGCGTGGGGACACGGCAATGGTTTAGTATGGGGGAGTGATGAGACTGTATTTATACATAGTCTCATCGTCCAAATCGGGCTTAAAACGTTCAAAATATCATCAAAATACCCATATATGTGCTTGTGTTTGTTCATTGTGTATTTTAGGTATGGATATCGTGAATTCACCAAATGATCAAAGGAATCAAGCAAAAACGAACACGGGAAACGAAGCCGCACAAAGAACCGGACCCGAATCATGATTTTCCTATCAAGTCCTTGAAGTTTGAAGATTGGCAAGATTGGTCCCTCAACTTTTGAAGACTTGTCACTTTTGACCCTTGTAAAACTCTAAAATACAAGATTGGTCCCAAAGTTTCAAGAATTGGCATTAATGGCCCTCGAAGATCAAAGGAATTACATTTTTCATCCTCATTCCATGTTTACAAAACATACAAGGACTGAAAATGCAAGTTTCCCTAAGTTATTTACAAAGGATATTAACTTTTGGGCTGTGAAAAGTTGAGTGACAAAAGAAAGAAAGATAGGGGGCCAAAATGGGGAGACACACGTACTTAACCCAGCCAACCAATGTGCTACACGTCACCTTGACCATTTGACTATCCAATCACACCTTTCCACCTCAAAACCCACTCACGTTTTATATTAACTCTTTTTTTAATCTGTTTAACTAACAAATTTTAGTGGGAAACAGGTTTTTGAATGTTAAAACAAATCAAACAATCCCTATTCATGTTCTTAATCCCACAAGAACCCCAATTGGGTTTTTCCTTATTAACCAAAATTGGACAGCCAAAGCTTCCAGAACCATGATTAAACACCCATTAATCAAAACCCACATGATAAAACCTTTGCCACATCACCCATATTCTCTCCCCATTGGTCCCCTGACCCGTCATTGTCTCCCTTTTCCCCAAACCCGACCAAACCAACGGCTGGATGAAGTTACTTGGTCCCAAAGGTTTAACAGACGTCCTAGATCAATCTTCACAGCTGTAACCTCACAACAGCTGGACTCTTCTCAGCAATCACATGGCTCTTCTTTGACCAAATTTTCAAACTAACCACAAGGGCATTGTTGGAATTTTCTAGTTTAGGGTTTATAGTTTTATGTATTCTAGGACATTCTATAGCTTAGTATTTAAAGACCCTCCAGGCTGTGGAGTGTGCTTTGTTCCAGTTTGTATAAAGTTTTTAAGAAAATTAATGAAAATGAACTTTTTATTCTCCTTGTGCAAACTGAGTTCCCATTTAAATGTTTTTTTAGTGTAACTTAGTGTAAGAAAAGTATTTATGCAAGGTTAGTTTAAGGTCTTCAAGAATTCGTTTTCAAAGCTTGTGTTCTAAAAAAAAAGTTTTTTTTTCTTCAAGTCTTGGATTCAACAATATAATGAAGTGAAAGTGGAGTTGTATTGTTGAATCCAGTTTGGTTTAAAACTTTGGTTAGGGTTTTATTTAATCTAAAAACTTTGGAGTGTCATAAGTTCTTTTCCAAAATTGATTTTCTTTGAAAAATCTTTTGTCCTTTTTTTTTCTCACCTTTACTGTTTGAGTGAGTGTATGCTGATAAGCTGGACAAGCTTATTTTGCTTTATGCTCACACAAACTTGAAGTTTATTTCTGTTTTGTGGTGTTTGTGCAGGAAACCAAGAAACAAAGTGCATCACCTCATCACCTTTCATTGTTTCTAAAGATATTGTGGTCTTTCTCTACATCAGCTTATCACAAAAGCCAAGCATAAGCCTCCAGCTTATAGGAGAAGGCCTCAGCTGGCCTTTGTGTAGTTGGATGTTAACTACACAAGGTAAATGGCTTGAACCCTCTTTTAATTTGAGTTTATGTGATATTTTGTGACTTTGCATGATTTTGAGGATTGACTTGTTTATTTGCTCATTTTTCTGCTTAATATTGCTCATATAAGTAGTCTATACATGTTAGAGTAAGTTCCATCCAGTTTTAAAGTGTTTAAAATGGGTGTCCTTTGTTGAATTTAAGTTTCAGAATTTAAGGGTGTGTTTGGGACTAGGGTGTAAACTAAGATTGTTGATAAATTGTTGGTTGCATCCTGTTTAAACATGCCTTTTATGTGAGTGTTATTAGTTGGTGTTAGCTATCTTCTAGTTTAGATAGGTTTCAAACAATTGCATGTGTTAAAATTTGGTAACTAGCTATAAAATCAGTAAGTCCATATTAAAGTATGATTTAGTGTAATTTAGGCCTTGAATTTTTGTTGCCTGCTAGACAATAGTAGAAGTTAGGCTTTTATATAGTTTAGAAGTCAGTTGATAAGCTGGTGTGCAAGGATTAAGCTCCCAAAATTCGATTTTGTGCACACTGCACCAGCAGACTGTTCATCAGACAGTCACCCATTTACAGTCACTTCATTTGCTTTTTGTGTGAGAATTTTGTATTGTGCTTGGTGTTTTTCTAGCTTAAACTGACTCCCCACACTTCCATGAGTGTGGGGGTGCCCTTGTATCCAAGAAAAAACCACCAACAAGAGCTTTCCTAAGCTCCTAGTCCACCAGACTTTGAAATTACACTAGCAGTGGGAACTTCATTACCCCTGCTAGTGTCCTTGTTTCCCCTGCTTGGCTATAAGACAAAAACAGTCAAAAGGTCACCATCAGATTTCAACTTTTTTGTCTTTTGTGCCTTTAAATAGGAGTTAGGATTTAATTTTTGTTGCATTATTTTTCTTTTTTAATTCTTAATTTTTCAGTATAATTTAATTTTAAGTTACTGTTCATTTAATATTTTTTAGGTTTAATTGTTATTTTAATTACTTTTTAACATTTCTGATTTTGTCATTTAGTGTGAAAATTTATATTTTTCAGATTTAAAATTTTTCTTAGATTTAGAAAATTAGTTTAAGATTTTTAGTTTAAAAAATATTTACTGTTCACTTTTTAATTAGTTTTTATAATTAATTTAAGTTAATTAGGGTTTAATTACTAAACTGTTTTGTCTTTTAGTGCAAATTTTTACATTTTTCAAACTTTTTCAATTTTCTACTGTTCTTTAGGATAATTTAGGATTTTTAAAATTGTTAAATTAATTTTGGCATTATTTTATTATTTTTTTAGGATTATTTTAACTTAAAAATAGTTTTTAGTGATTAAAAAATAGAAAAATAGTTTTAAAAATTTAGGAAAAATACTTTTTAGTCTTTAAATAATATAAGTGATTTATTAGTTCAATTAAATAATATTTTGGGCTTTTTCTTAATTATATTTAATTTTAGGGATTTAATTAGCATTTAAAATTGAATATTTAATTAATAAAAGGTTTTAAAATATATTTGTTGGATTTTTATTCTTATTTATATTATTTAAGACTTAGTTTAATCTTTTAATTAGTTTTTAGGTTTAATATTTAATTTCGTCACGTTTTACGTATTTACGTTCGCGTTTTACGTCAACGTCGTAGTTTAAATCGTAGTCGTAGCTCGTCTTTAATTTTTCTCTTCTCAACCAAAAACGTCACTAATCCAAACATTGTTATTTTATATATTGGCACATTAATACACACACCTCCTTCGAGAACGAACTTGGAATTTATTCGTCTTCACGGTTTTCCTAAATCGTGTCGATTAATACTTACCACATTTATACGTTCTTTTTCCTAAAAGACGTATTTTACTCAATATCACTAAGAACATTAGGATGCTACCCATGCCAATAGAGAATAGGCTTACTATTTCCATGCCTTTGAGGGACTCTGTATTAATCACCCATGTATACAAGAGTCTTCCCCTAGAATTTGACGATAAGGTTCGACCTGTTGACGCACTTCCGCTAGACATGAATGACTTCGACATCATTTTGGGCATGGATTGGCTATCCAAGCATCATGCTACCATAGACTGCCATTCATATCGAGTTATCTTCGGTGATGTTAATGCACCAGAGTACATTCATAACGGGTTCGTACCCGGACGGTCTGTACAAATCATATCTACCCTACAAGCGCGTGCTCTACTGTCACATGGCTGCGAGGGTTATCTAGCTATGGTTCACGACATGGATGTTGAATCTCCATCAATTCAGGATCAACCAATAGTGACAGAATTCCAAGATGTATTCCCAGAAGAACTTCCGGGCATACCACCTGTACGAGAAGTGGAATTCAGTATCAAGCTTATTCCAGGAGCTGAACCAATCTCCAAGGCTCCTTATCGCATGGCTCCCATAGAGCTGAAGGATCAACTGCAAGAACTTCTAGAACGAGGTTTCATTCGACCGAGCGCATCTCCATGGGGCGCACCGGTCTTATTTGTTAAGAAGAAGGATGGCAGTATGCGTCTTTGCATAGACTATCGCGAGCTCAACAAGATTACTATCCGGAATAGGTATCCACTATCGCGTATAGACGATCTGTTTGACCAACTCCAAGGGGCCAAACACTTCTCCAAGATTGATCTTAGGTCAGGCTACCATCAGCTACGGGTTAAGGAGCAGGACATCACCAAGACTGCTTTTCGTACCCGCTATGGCCACTACGAGTTTGTAGTTATGCCATTTGGCCTGACAAATGCTCCAGCAGTGTTCATGGATTTGATGAACAGATGCTTCCATGAATTTCTGGACAAGTTCGTCATTGTCTTCATCGACGACATCCTGATTTTCTCAAAGTCCAAGGAGGAACACGAAGACCATCTTCGTACAGTACTACAGATTCTTCGCCAGAAGCAGTTGTATGCTAAATTCTCCAAGTGTGAGTTCTGGTTAGACAAGGTGGCATTCTTAGGTCACATTGCATCAGCAGAGGGAATCACTATGGATCCAGCAAAGGTTGAGGCCATCACTAAGTGGCCGAGGCCGACATCAGCGACGGAAGTCCGCAATTTCTTAGGCTTAGCTGGATATTACCGTAGGTTCGTGGAGAACTTTTCCCGCTTAGCACTACCATTGACCAAACTGATGCGGAAAGGGGAGAAATTTGTCTGGACTGAAGAACGAGAGAAGAGCTTTGAAGACCTGAAGCAGAAGCTAGTATCTGCACCTATTCTTACTCTCCCATCTAGTACGGGTGGATTTCAAATCTACAGTGAAGCATCAGGGAAGGGACTTGGCTGTGTTCTCATGCAACATGGGAAAGTGATCGCGTACGCTTCACGGCAGCTTAAGCCTTATGAAGAAATTTACCCCACGCATGACTTGGAACTTGTTGTAGTCGTGTTTGCATTGAAGATATGGAGGCACTACTTATATGGAAAATCATGTGACATTTTCACGGACCCCAAGAGCTTGAAGTATATCTTCACTCAACGTGTATTGAACATGAGGCAGAGGAGATGGTTAGAGCTGTTGAAGGATTATGACATAAATCTATAGTATCATCCCGGAAAAGCAAATGTAGTAGAAGATGCTCTTAGCAGGAAGTCCGGAATGATCAACGGCATAAAAATCAAGGAGGAAATCATAAGAGACTTGGAGCGACTAGACATCAAGATCATGGTACGTGGACAACACGGTTACTGGGCTAATCTTAGAGTAGAACCTGAGTTACTCTCTAAGATCAAGGAAGCTCAGAAAGATGATGGAGAGATCTGGGCGATAATACAGAATTTGGAGAAACAGACGGAATTCAGAGTAGATGCAGATGGTATTGTATGGCAGGGCACGAGACTTTGTGTTCCTGATGACCAAGAACTCCAGGAAGCCTTGTTAGCTGAAGCTCATAGCTCCCCATTCTCTATACATCCTTGTTCGACTAAGATGTACCATGAAATCAAGCAACACCTTTGGAGGAGTGGTATGAAACAGGATGTGGCTACTTACCTCTCCAAATGTCTTACCTGCTAGCAGGTTAAGATCGAGAATCAGCGATCTGGCGGTCTCCTTCAACCGTTAGATATTCCAGAGTGGAAGTGGGACAAAATCACCATGGATTTTGTTACCGGTCTTCCGCCTACCAATAAGAAGCACGATGCGATTTGGGTTATCGTAGATCGACTTACCAAATCAGCTCATTTCTTACCGATCCGCAAGGAAGATCCGGTAAGTAAACTCGCCGATACGTATAGAAGAGAGATCATGAGACTCCACGGTGCTCCATCCAGCATCGTCTCAGACAGAGATCCTCGATTCACTTCGCGCTTTTGGAAGAGTCTGCAGAAAGCTTGGGGTACACAACTTAAGCTTAGCACGACTTTTCATCCTCAAACGGACGGACAGTCAGAGCGAATGATTTAGACATTGGAAGACATGTTGAGGTCATGTGCATTGGAGTGGACGGGTGATTGGGACGATTATATCTGTTTGGTGGAATTTGCATACAACAACAGTTGGCACGCAAGTATCAAGTGTGCTCCTTTCGAGATGTTGTATGGCAGAAAGTGTCGCGCCCCAATCTGCTGGGATCAGGTTGGCAAGCGAACACTTGAAGGACCAGAAATCATAGAAATGACCAATGAAAAGATAGCAGTAGCTAAGCAGAAACTTCAGGAAGCACGGTCACGTCAGAAGAGTTACGCCGATAAGCATCGAAGGGACATACATTTTAACGTAGGAAATCACGTCTTCCTTAAGGTTTCGCCGGCACGTGGTGTTAGACGCTTCGGGATTAAAGGGAAGCTCAGTCCTCGTTTCATCGGACCGTTTGATATCATTGAACAAGTCGGTGAAGTATCTTACCGGTTAGCGTTACCTCCGCAGCTTTCGCATGTACACAATGTGTTTCATGTGTCCTTACTCAGAGGGTACCAGTATCATCCCCTTCACATGGTTCAGTATCCACTGGAACAGATACGTGAAGATCTCACTTTTATAGAAGAACCCGAACGAGTTCTTGACAGACAAGAACGAGTCATGAGAAGGAAGACGATTCCATTCGTCAAAATCCTTTGGAGGGATCATACCAAACGGGAAGCCACTTGGGAAACAGAGGAATCTATCCGGGCTTCTTACCCACATTTCATATTTTGAATTCGGGTATGTTCTTCTTTTTCAGTTTACTTTATCTATAATTCGGGGACGAATTATTCTTTTTAGGGGGGAAGAGTTGTAAAACCCGCATGCTTTTACCATGAATAGTATCCTTAAGATCGTACGTACTAGATTAAAACTTTCCTTTTATAGTATGATTACGTTTACGTGTTAGGATTTTACGTATTACGTACGTGTTAGAACACGATAAGTATTTATTACGCACGAACACGCAATAATTATTTAACAATAATTAATCACGAACATGCGATCATGAAATCATGAACGTAATTAAATCACGAACTAATATTAATTACGTATATATATTTATTACGAGCGTGAATAAATATATTTGGTCACGGTAAATATTTAACGAGAACACATAAAACGCGAACACAAATAAACACGAACGAACACTTAAACAACGAGACACGGAAAACGGTACGGGTACCCCATGTGGGGCCCCTAAACCGCGGCTACATCAAGGAGATGGGCCAAGCCCATCTCAAAATTTACTAAGAAGGGGTTAAGGTAACTTTTACTACTCATTTTAACTTTACAGGAAACCAAAACAAAAACCTAAAAAGAATTTTCTCCTTCTCCTTCTTGTCCTCTTGTGGCCGCCGCATATAACACACCAAAGGGGGGGGGTGTTCATTTGATTTTGATCTTGGTTTTTGTACGTGTGTTCGTGTGTGTTCATCCTTGTTAGATCCACGCATTCGGTATATTCTTTTAATCCTTTTTCTTTTTGATTTGATCTAATAAAATTAATTAAGAACATGATGTTTTTAAAAACCTAATTAAAAACATAAATCAAACATGTAAATGGTTATTGGGTAAATCAAAAAGGATGTTTTTAGGGGTGTTTGTTTGGCTGGCGCCTAAACCGAACCCTAAGGGGGTCTCGGTTTGGCTAATAGACCAGCACCGAGACCATATGGTCCCGGTTTGGTGGTGTGGGTCCCACGGCAGCAGCAAACAAAAGGGAACCCCGAAGTGGTGTGGGGTATGGTGTCGATTTCATGTCCGGTTCATGGTTTCTAGTCACGATCCGGTTCACGGTTTATGTTAAGTATTTTATATTTTCTAGACTTATAATTAATTAATTATTTAAAAACCATGGTTATAATTAATTAATTAACATGACTTAAGGTTATATTATTAATAAATAATAGTACATGTTTTAACCTTAGTATTTAACTTTATTTAATTAAAAACATGATATATTTTAATTAAATACTTTTAACCTATAGTTTATTTAAATTACATGAAATAATTAATAAACTATACATTATATCATTATGACTTAGAAAATAATCAGAAAAACACTTAAGCTTATATACTTAGCTTATTTAACCAGCTTATATCTAATTATGGAAACTTTCTATTTTTAGAAACTTATTTAATTATGGCAGCTAATCTATTTATGGAAACTTTCTATTTTTAGAAACTTATTTAATTAAGGCAGCTAATCTATTTATGGAAACTTTCTATTTTTAGGAACTTATCTATTTTAAACAGTAATTCTATTTTTGGAAACTTTCTATTTTTGGAAACTTTCTATTTTGTAAACTTTCTATTTTTGGAAACTTTCTATTTTTGGTAACTTTCTATTTTTTGAAACTTTATATTTTAGGAAACCTGCTATTTTTTTAGAAAGTTACTTATTATTACACAGTAAGTATAATAATACATGAAATACGAGAAATACTTAATCAGAATAGACAAAATATAAGATAAACACAGTTTAAGGCTTAAAACAGTAAAACATGATATGAACATATAAAATAAGCTAAGACATGATATAAAACCAGTTACGTATTTAGTAATCAGATACTTATTCACGTATGTATTTATGTAGCATTAGTGATACCGAAGTAGGATTCTCCTCAATTCGTCTTCTTCGTTCACAGGACATAAGGTACGGATTCCCGTCCTTTCAGTATGGACATTCTTTCCTTATTAGGATTCCCCGTATACAGCCAAATGTTTTCCCGTAGTATAAGTTTATATGTTTGACTTGCTTATGTTTAATTTAGAATACCTATAGCCATATACATGCATGACCAGTTTCACCTAGTTATGGAGGTACCATAACCATAACATTAGAGGGCACTGATGTTATTACTTCACCACGGTGGAGTGATTGCTCGTGGCGTCCCTTCAGCTTTTGGCCATATTATTATATTTATCATGTGGGGCGTATGGGTGCATCCTAGTTACATGTTTTTCAGCAGATTACTCAGTGTGAATGTGGTGTGTGCCTTACATCCTTCACTAGGAGCTGATCCCTCCTACCTAAAACCAGTATATTAAATTAGAGGCAGCCCCTCTAATTTGCATGACGAGGTCACCCCTCCAAGTATTCATGCACGGTGGATTTTCATGACCTATATTGGCTAATGGTAGAACATGTTAAACAGTTTTTATAAGATAAACATAAGGCTTTTCAAACTATAAAACCAGTTTTACCAAGACTTAACCAGGTTATTCGGGACTTAGTTTCTTCCGCTGTTATATGTTATATGTTTATCCTATTCATGCTTTATTGTACATCCGTGCACTGAGCGTATTGCTCAGCCGTTTTCCTGTTCTATGTTCCCAAAACGGCAGGTACTCAGGGACGCTCGTAGACTTTAAGCGTACGTGCATATGGACTGGAAGCTTTCTAGCCTTTCTTTACTTTATGCACTATCTTTACTTTGATACTCTTGCTATGGACATTGTTTAGTCCTTTCATTTACAGTACTTATGTTTGTGTGTGATGAGCTTTACTTTTGGACTACCGATGTTTGATTCCGTTATTTTCCTTTTATGGTCATGTAATGTTCAGACATTTATCCTTGTATCCTTTGATGACACGCCATAATTACGTGTGACATTCCATTATCAAAATGGGGTGTTACAGCTGGGAAGCTAAGTTGGAGCACAAGGAGGCTTTGTGGACAACTAAAGCGGAGTATATGACACTTTCGTAGGTTGTGAAAGGAGCTATTTGGCTAAGGGGATTATTGGAAGAGTTGGGCGTGAAGCTTAACACTGTTGCAGTTAATTGTGATAATCGGGGTGCGATTCATTTATCACGGAATCATGTTTTTCATGATAGGACGAAGCACATAAATGTGCGTTATCACTTTATTAGAAGAGTCTTGGATGCAAAGGCGGTTGAAGTTCTGAATGTGGGTGCTGAACACAATGCTACGGATGCCTTGACGAAGGTGATACCTTGTAACACCCCATTTTGATAATGGAAATGTCACACGTAATTATGGCGTGTCATCAAAGCATACAAGGAAAAATGTCTAAACATTACATGACCATAAAAGGAAAATACCGGAATCAAACATCGGTAGTCCAAAAGTAAAGCTCATCACACACAAACATAGTATAGTAAAGGAAAGGACTAAACAATGTCCATAGCAAATGTATCAAAGGAAAGATAATGCATAAAGTAAAGAAAGGCTAGAAAGCTTCCAGTCCATATGCACGTACGCTTAAAGTCTACGAGCGTCCCTAAGTACCTGCCGTTTTGGGAACATAGAAAAGGAAAACGGCTGAGCAAAACGCTCAGTGCACGGATGTACAATAAAGCATGAATAGGATAAGCATATAACATATAACAGCGGAAGAAACTAAGTCCCGAGTAACCTGGTTAAGTCTTGATAAAACTGGTTTTATAGTTTGAAAAGCCTTATGTTTATCTTGTAAAAACTGTTTATCATATTTTACCATTAGCCAATATAGGTCATGAAAATCCACCGTGCATGAATACTTGGAGGAGTGACCTCATCATGCAAATTAGAGGGGCTGCCTCTAATTTAATATACTGGTTTTGGGTATGAGGGATCAGCTCCTTGTGAAGGATGCAAGGCACACACCACATTCACCATGAAATCCTGACTGAAAACATGTAACTAGGATGCGCCCATACGCCCCACATGATAAATATAATATAAATGGCCAAAAGCTGAAGGGACGCCACGAGTAATCACTCCGTCGTGGTGAAGTCATAACATCAGTGCCTCTAATGTTATGGTTATGGTACCTCCATAACTAGGTGAAACTGGTCATGCATGTATATGGCTATAGGTATTCTAAATTAAACATAAGCAAATCAAACACATAACTTATACTATGGGAAAACATTTGGCTGCATACGGGGAATCCTAATAAGGAAAGAATGTCCATACTGAAAGGACGGGAATCCGTACCTTATGTCCAGTGAACGAAGAAGACGAACTGAGAGGAATCCTACTTCCGTATCACTAATGCTACATAAATACATACATGAATGAGTATATGCTTACTAATACGTAACTGATTTTATGTCATGTCTTAGCTTATTTTATATGTTCTTATCATATTTTACTATTTTTAAGCCTTAAACTGTGTTTATCTTATATTTTGTTTACTCTGATTAAGTATTTCTGGTATTTCATGTATTATCATACTTACTGTGTAATAATAAGTAACTTTACAAAATAGCAGGTTTCCTAAAATAGAAAGTTTTCAAAAATAGAAAGTTTCCAAAAATAGAAAGTTACCAAAAATAGAAAGTTTCCAAAAATAGAAAGTTTCCAAAAATAGAAAGTTTCCAAAAATAGAAAGTTTCCAAAAATAGAAAGTTTCCAAAAATAGAATTACTGCTTAAAATAGATAAGTTTCTAAAAATAGAAAGTTTCCATAAATAGATTAACTGCCTTATTTAAATAAGTTTGCATAAATAGATTAGCTGCCTGAATAAATAAGTTTCTAAAAATAGAAATTTTTCCATAAATAGATTAGCTGTCTTATTTAAATAAATTTCTAAAAATAGAAAGTTTCCATAATTAGATATAAGCTGGTTAAATAAGCTAAGTATATATAAGCCTAAGTGTTTTCATGATTATTTTCTAAGTCATATGATATAATGTATAGTTTATTAATTATTTCATGTAATTAAAAATAAACTATAGGTTAAAATATTTAATTAAAGTATATCATGTTTTTAATTAAATAAAGTTAAATACTTAGGTTAAAACATGTATTATTATTTATTAATAATATAACCTAAGTCATGTTAATTAATTAATTATAACCATGGTTTTTAAATAATTAATTAATTATAAGTCTAAAATATAAAATACTTAGGTTAATAATTTCAAGATTTTAATAATTAAAATAACCTAATTCATGTTATTAAATTAATCATGTCATGTTTATTAATTTAATTTTAACATAAGATCATAAGAATAAAAATCTTAACATACACCATGAACCGGATCTTAACTAAGAACCATGAACCGGACATGAAATCGACACCATACCCCGAACCACTTCGGGTATCCCCTTGTCTTGTTGCTGCCGTGGGACCCACACCAACCAACCGGGACCATATGGTCTCGGTGGTGGTCGAGTAGCCAAACCGAGACCCCCTTGGGGTTCGGTTTAGGCGCCGACCAACACACAACACCCATAAACCATCCTTTTTGATTTATTCGAAAACCAATTCCATGTTAGATCTATGATTTGATTAGGTTTTTAAAAAAAACACATCATGTTCTTAATTATTTAAAAGATCAAATCAAAAGAAAATGGTTAAAAGAGTTACCGAATGCGTGGATCTAAACAAGGATGAACAAACACGAACACTAGCACCAAAACCAAGATCAAAGATCAAATAAACACCCCTTTGGTGTGTTTATGGGTGGCGGCCAAAAAGAAAAGAAAAAGAGAAGGAAGAACTTTTTTAGGTTTTGTAAAAATCTTTTGTAAAGTGAAAAAATGAGTAGTGACTTTTCCTTTTACCCTTCTTAGTAAATTTTGAGATGGGTTTGGCCCATTTCTCCCTTGTTGCCGCGGATAGGGGCCCCACATGGGGTACCCGTACCGTTTTCCGTGTCTCGTTGTTTAATTACTCGTTCGTGATTATTTGTGTTCGCGTTTAATGTGTTCTCGTTAAATAATTATCGTGACCTAATATATTTATTTACGCTCGTAATAAATATATATACGTAATTTATAATAGTTCGTGATTTAATTACCTTCATGATTTCATGATCGCATGCTCGTGATTAATTATTGTCAAATAATTATTGCGTGCTCGTGCGTAGTAAATACTAATCGTGTTCTAACACGTACGTAATACGTAAAATCCTAACACGTAATCGTAATCATGCTATAATAGGAAAGTTTTAATCTAGTACGTACGATCTTAAGGGTACTATTCATGGTAAAAGCATGCGGGTTTTACATACCTAGACGCAAGATACAACACTGCTTGGATGTCATGGTACATCTTAGTCGAACCACTCCACCAAAAGTACTGCTTGATGTCATGGTACATCTTAGTCGAACCAGGATGTATAGAGAATGGGGAGCTATGAGCTTCAGCTAACAAGGCTTCCCGGAGTTCTTGGTTATCAGGAACACAAAGTCTCGTGCCCTGCCATACGATACCATCTGCATCTACTCTGAATTCTGTCTGTTTCTCCAAATTCTGCACTATCGCCCAGATTTCTCCGTCATCCTTCTGAGCTTCCTTGATCTTAGAGAGTAACTCGGGTTCTACTCTAAGATTAGCCCAGTAACCGTGCTGTCCACGTAGCATGATCTCTATGTCAAGTCGCTCCAAGTCTCTTATGATTTCCTCTTCAATTTTAATGTCGTTGATCATTCCGGACTTCCTGCTAAGAGCATCTGCTACTACATTTGCCTTTCCGGGATGATACTGTAGATTAATGTCATAATCTTTTAACAGCTCTAACCATCTCCTCTGCCTCATGTTCAATTCACGTTGAATGAAGATATACTTCAAGCTCTTGTGGTCCGTGAAAATGTCACATGATTCTCCATACAAGTAGTGCCTCCATATCTTCAATGCAAACACCACTGGTGCAAGTTCCAAGTCATGCGTGGGGTAATTTTCTTCATAAGGCTTAAGCAGTCGTGAAGCATACGCGATCACTTTCCCATGTTGCATGAGAACACAGCCAAGTCCCTTCCCCGATGCATCACTATAGATTTGAAATCCACCCGCACCAGATGTGAGAGTAAGAATAGGTGCAGATACTAGCCTCTGCTTCAGGTCTTCAAAGCTCTTCTCTCGTTCTTCAGTCCAGACGAATTTCTCCCCTTTCCGCATCAGTTTGATCAATGGTAGTGCTAAGCGGGAAAAGTTCTCCACGAACCTACGGTAATAGCCAGCTAAGCCTAAGAAACTACGGACTTCCGTCGCTGATGTCGGCCTTGGCCACTTAGTAATGGCCTCAACCTTTGCTGGATCCATAGTGATTCCTTCTGCTGATACAATGTGACCTAAGAATGCCACCTTGTCTAACCAGAACTCACACTTGGAGAATTTAGCATACAGCTGCTTCTGGCGAAGAATCTGTAGTACTGTACGAAGATGGTCTTCGTGTTCCTCCTTGGACTTTGAGAAAATCAGGATGTCATCGATGAAGACAATGACGAACTTGTCCAGAAATTCATGGAAGATTCTGTTCATCAAATCCATGAACACTGCTGGAGCATTTGTCAGGCCAAATGGCATAACTACAAACTCGTAGTGGCCATAGCGGGTACGAAAGGCAGTCTTAGCGATGTCCTGCTCCTTGACCCGTAGCTGATGATAGCTGACCTAAGATCAATCTTGGAGAAGTGTTTGGCCCCTTGGAGTTGGTCAAACAAATCGTCTATACGTGGCAGTGGATACCTATTCCGGATAGTAATCTTGTTGAGCTCGCGATAGTCTATGCAAAGACGCATACTGCCGTCCTTCTTCTTAACGAACAAGACCGGTGCGCCCCATGGAGATGCGCTCGGTCGAATGAAACCTCGTTCAAGAAGTTCTTGTAGTTGATCCTTCAGCTCCTTCAGCTCTATGGGAGCCATGCGATAAGGAGCCTTAGAGATTGGTTCAGCTCCTGGAATAAGCTCGATACTGAATTCCACTTCTCGTGCAGGTGGTATGCCCGGAAGTTCTGGAAAAACATCTTGAAATTCCGACGCTATAGGTTGATCCTGAATTGATGGGGATTCAACATCCATGTCGTGAACCGTAGCTAGATAACCCTCGCAGCCATGTGACAGTAGTGCACGCGCTTGCAGGGTAGATATGATTTGTACAGACCGTCCGGGTACGAACCCGTTATGAATGTACTCTGGTGCATTAACATCACCGAAGATAACTCGATATGAATGGCAATCTATGGTAGCATGATGCTTGGATAGCCAATCCATGCCCAAAATCATGTCGAAGTCATTCATGTCCAGCGGAAGTGCGTCAATAGGTCGAACCTTATCGTCAAATTCTAGGGGAAGACTCTTGTATACATGGGTGGTTAATACAGAGTCCCTCAAAGGCGTGGAAATAGTAAGCCTATTTTCTAGTGGCATGGGGAGCATCCTAATGTTCTTAGCATAAGCAGTAGAAATAACCGAGTGAGTAGCACCCGTATCGAAAAGAACACATGCATCTTGACCATACATATACAAGATTCCAGTGATGGTACCTGTAGACTTGTTGGCCTGGTCTCGAGATGTCGTGTAGACACGCCCGGTGGTAGGAGGCGGCTTGGAATCAGCATGTCCTGATGTACCCTCCATCTCGCCCTTACGGCAATCCTTCATGATATGGCCAGGAAGACCACACTTGAAGCATGCGTCAGTGTTGCGGCGACATGGCCTTGGGTTCCTACGGTGGAAAGTAGAGCAAAGAGGATGAGTAAATCCTCCAGCAGGTGCTCTGGCTGGCTCGGAACCTGATAAAACATTTTACATAAGACATGATAATTGGGTACAAAGGACAATGCGGATAATCGTAAGATTGAATACCAGTGATAGTTGGACGGCTAGGCTGTGAACCTCTCTAGTTCTGGTCCCTACCGTTTCCATGGTTCCTGGTAGAAGTTTTGCTAAAGTGTCAGAATATGAGTTATAACATGAAATCATAAGGAAATACGTAAGTATTAGGACCTGCTGCTGTTGGAGTGTCCAGCGTTGTTACGGTAATTATCATTACCGCCACGACTATCCGTAGCAGAACGGTCGTTAGTCTGACCGTTTCCCTTGGGCTGATGAGGCTGCTGCTGAGTAGCCGGCTGAGACCGGTCCCCAGTTTTCTGCCTGGAAGATACATTTAAAGAGATGAATAATTGACATATATGGAAAGAATAGGGATTGATCACTGCTTGAATACGAATGTTTACCTCTTGTCGGGTCTCTCAGCTTCCCCGAACTCATCTCTTTCTTGCAGCATCTCTAGCTTACGTGCTGCATCGGCCACTTGTGCTACAGTGTTGAACGTAGCACACACCAGATTGTTCGCGACCGATGTGCGAAGAGCCCACCTAATGTGGTGTGCCTGCTCATCAGGAGTACCTGCAGCCGCACCAAGGAAACCAGCTAAGCGAAGAAAGCGCTGCATAAACTCGTTGCTATTCTCCCCAGCTCTCTGTCAGATCCCATGGTACTCTCTCTTGACCTTGTCCTGCTCAGCCTTGGGAAATAACTGTTCCATCACCCTGTCCTTGAACTGAGCCCAAGTCAAACCAGCAACCCACTCGTCACCACCCTCAGACTGCATCAACGCTAACCACCAATTTAGCACATCGCCTTCGAACCGATAGCATGCCAACCTCGCCTTGTACGCGGGGTTACAACCCATAGCATTGAAATTCTTCTCGATGTGAGCCAACCAGCTTTCAGCATCACTGGGGTTATCTGTCTTCTCAAAAGCTCGAGGACGGAGCTTGTTGAATCTCTCCAGCCATACTGCTAATGTCACTGGAGGAGGAGGAGGAGGAGGTGCCTGATTATACTGCTGATTGTTGGCAGCTTGAACTTCAGCCCTGATGTCGTTCCTCAGTTGAGGAAGCAAAGCTTGAATAGCAGCTTGAATTGCAGCATTGAGCTGTTCCTGTTCGCGTGTGAGAACCATCTGATAGTATAACATAAAACATATGATTAAACAGATCAAAACATAAAATATATATATACATGAAAAAAAAATTATACCAAAATTTCAAGAGAAAAGTTTTATGCAAGAAAGTTTTGTGTATGAATGCATGATGTAGTTTTATGAAAACTTTTGTATGCTCGAGAGTGAACGCCTATGGTCGGTTCACCCAAAACAAAAGACATAGCGAGGGGACGCCTATGGGTCGGTCCTAGATTTAAAAGTTTCGATAAAACACATGCGACTAAATAGGGCCAGTCCGGTACCAACCATTACTTAGTCATAAATCTGCGACAATGACAAATATATGTATGCATAAAAATGATGAATGCATGAAAACAACTGTCAGTTCTAGGAAGACCATAGTGACTACCCACTAATCATAGGTCATATTTGAGAGCCTACAGGTCGAAGCCTTGGCTCTGATACCATAATTGTAACACCCTATTTTCATAATGGAAATGTCACACGTAATTATGGCGTGTCATCAAAGCATACAAGGAAAAATGTCTAAACATTACATGACCATAAAAGGAAAATACCAGAATCAAACATCGGTAGTCCAAAAGTAAAGCTCATCACACACAAACATAGTATAGTAAAGGAAAGGACTAAACAATGTCCATAGCAAATGTATCAAAGGAAAGATAATGCATAAAGTAAAGAAAGGCTAGAAAGCTTCCAGTCCATATGCACGTACACTTAAAGTCTACGAGCGTCCCTGAGTACCTGCCGTTTTGGGAACATAGAAAAGGAAAACGGCTGAGCAATACGCTCAGTGCATGGATGTACAATAAAGCATGAAAGGATAAGCATATAACATATAACAGCGGAAGAAACTAAGTCTCGAGTAAACTGGTTAAGTCTTGATAAACCTGGTTTTATAGTTTGAAAAGCCTTATGTTTATCTTGTAAAAACTGTTTATCATATTTTACCATTAGCCAATATAGGTCATGAAAATCCACCGTGCATGAATACTTGGAGGGGTGACCTCATCATGCAAATTAGAGGGGCTGCCTCTAATTTAATATACTGGTTTTGGGTAGGAGGGATCAGCTCCTTGTGAAGGATGCAAGGCATACACCACATTCACCATGAAATCCTGACTGAAAACATGTAACTAGGATGCACCCATACGACCCACATGATAAATATAATATAAATGGCCAAAAGCTGAAGGGACGCCACGAGCAATCACTCCGCCGTGGTGAAGTCATAACATCAGTGCCTCTAATGTTATGGTTATGGTACCTCCATAACTAGGTGAAACTGGTCATGCATGTATATGGCTATAGGTATTCTAAATTAAACATAAGCAAATCAAACACATAACTTATACTACGGGAAAACATTTGGCTGCATACGGGGAATCCTAATAAGGAAAGAATGTTCATACTGAAAGGACGGGAATTCGTACCTTATGTCCAGTGAACAAAGAAGACGAACTGAGAGGAATCCTACTTCCGTATCACTAATGCTACACAAATACATACATGAATGAGTATCTGCTTACTAATACGTAACTGATTTTATGTCATGTCTTAGCTTATTTTATATGTTCTTATCATGTTTTACTGTTTTTAAGCCTTAAACTGTGTTTATCTTATATTATGTTTACTCTGATTAAGTATGGTATTTTATGTATTATCATACTTACTATGTAATAATAAGTAACTTTCCAAATATAGCAGGTTTCCTAAAATAGAAAGTTTCCAAAAATAGAAAGTTTCCAAAAATAGAAAGTTACCAAAAATAGAAAGTTTCAAAAAATAGAAAGTTTCCAAAAATAGAAAGTTTCCAAAAATAGAATTACTGCTTAAAATAGATAAGTTTCTAAAAATAGAAAGTTTCCATAAATAGATTAGCTGCCTTATTTAAATAAGCTTCCATAAATAGATTAGCTGCCTAATATAAATAAGTTTCTAAAAATAGAAAGTTTCCATAAATAGATTAGCTGTCTTATTTAAATAAGTTTCTAAAAATAGAAAGTTTCCATAATTAGATATAAGCTGGTTAAATAAGCTAAGTATATAAGCCTAAGTGTTTTCATGATTATTTTTTAAGTCATATGATATAATGTATAGTTTATTAATTATTTCATGTAATTAAAAATAAATTATAGTTTAAAATATTTAATTAAAGTATATCATGTTTTTAATTAAATAAAATTAAATACTTAGGTTAAAACATGTATTATTATTTATTAATAATATAACCTAAGTCATGTTAATTAATTAATTATAACCATGGTTTTTAAATAATTAATTAATTATAAGTCTAAAATATAAAATACTTAGGTTAATAATTTCATGATTTTTATAATTAAAATAACCTAAGTCATGTTATTAAATTAATCATGTCTTGTTTATTAATTTAATTTTAACATAAGATCATAAAAATAAAAATCTTAACATACACCGTGAACCGGATCTTGACTAAGAACTATGAACCGGACAAAAAATCGACACCATACCCCAAACCACTTCGGGTTTCCCCTTGTCTTGTTGCTGCCGTGGGACCCACACCAACCAACCGGGACCATATGGTCTCGGTTGTGGTCGAGTAGCCAAACCGAGACCCCCTTGGGGTTCGGTTTAGGCGCCGGCCAACACACAACACCCCTAAACCATCCTTTTTTATTTATTCCAAAACCATTTCCATGTTAGATCTATGATTTGATTAGTTTTTTTAAAAAAAAACACATCATGTTCTTAATTATTTAAAAGATCAAATCAAAAGAAAAGGGTTAAAAGAGTTACCGAATGCGTGGATCTAAACAAGGATGAACAAACACGAACACTAGCACCAAAACCAAGATCAAAGATCAAATAAACACCCCTTTGGTGTGTTTATGGGTGGCGGCCAAAAAGAAAAGAAAAGGAGAAGGAAGAACTTTTTTAGGTTTTGTAAAAATCTTCTGTAAAGTGAAAAAATGAGTAGTGACTTTTCCTTTTACCCTTCTTAGTAAATTTTGAGATGGGCTTGGCCCATCTCTCCCTTGTTGCTGCGGGTAGGGGCCCCACATGGGGTACCCGTACCGTTTTCCGTGTCTCCGTGTTTAATTACTCGTTCGTGATTATTTGTGTTCGCGTTTAATGTGTTCTCGTTAAATAATTATCGTGACCTAATATATTTATTTACGCTCGTAATAAATATATATACGTAATTAATAATAGTTCGTGATTTAATTATGTTCATGATTTCATGATCGCATGCTCGTGATTAATTATTGTTAAATAATTATTGCGTGCTCGTGCGTAGTAAATACTTATCGTGTTCTAACACGTACGTAATACGTAAAATCCTAACACGTAATCGTAATCATGCTATAATAGGAAAGTTTTAATCTAGTACGTACGATCTTAAGGGTACTATTCATGGTAAAAGCATGCGGGTTTTACATACCTAGACGCAAGATACAACACTGCTTGGAGCTGCTGAGTGTTGGGATAGGCTAATATAAGCCTAAGGTGGAAATTGTTATGTATTAGTCTTTATTAGCCTAAAGTCGTGTCTAGGGTGTAAGTTCTAAGTTTCCTAAATAGCCAAGTACAATAAAGGTCGGTTGGTTGTGTCGAAGCCCAACCCGACTTGTGTCTATGTAATAGTCGGTTCCCCCTCATCTCTATAAAGGAGGTGAGGGGGGATAGGATTCACAACGCATTCTTTATCAATAAACTAATCGGGAAGATTAAGGATTCGTACTTTGTGTGTTCTTTTTCTGTCGATGACTTCTTAGATCGAGGTTCCACATCTAGTTAACCAGGTTGTAGTGAACCAATAATACTACGCTAACTTGAGACTTGTCTAAAGAAAAAAAAACATTTATATGTTTTGGTCACTTGTCTAGAGAAGAAAAACTATTTTATTCTCAATAAAATCAAAAGTGAAAAGGAAGAAAAAAATTCTACTGTAATTAAACGTACCTTACTTCTTTAAGATAAACCTTATAGTTTGAACTCGTTTTTTTAAAACCAAATTTTTAGAAAAGCTAATATAGAGATACAAACAATTTAGCAACCAAACAAAGTAACACATGTACTACCTCTAAAGTTATATATACACGTAGTACTTTATTGTGTCCCTTAGACGAAAATTTAGAAGTAAAACTCCAATTGTCCGTAACTTATGACAGGGTATTTGTATGAACATATTTACAAGTGAATGCATGGTAATCTGATCACAATAGTTGGATAATAACTAGGGGATTTTTTTAAAATAGCTTTTTTGTATTATGTTGTCGTTAAAATATCAGCTAAATCTCAATGTTCTTAAAATGGCCCAAGGTAACCGAGGCATCCGAGGCGACCTAGTGTATTTTTGGAATTCGGAGGCAACCGATGCATTCGAGGCAACCGAGACAACCGAGGCACCGGGACACGTGTCACGTAGGGAGGATAGGTTGCCTCGATTGCCTCAGTCGCCTTAGCTATATTTGAGAAACTTGGCCATTTTCAGAAAGTAACATTATTTTATTTTGAACGTCGGCTTTTATAAAAACTAGCAAAAGCTAGACAACAAAATTACATAGGAGAAATTGAAAGTAACGGGTTTTTTAACCACCCAATCCAACTAAAATTACACTTGGAATTTCTAGATGAAATCCACATAAAAGATTGAGAAACAAGGAGATCCCATAACGTAGCCTTCTTAGGAGGAGAGCTAGAAAAGATAAGATGGTTTCGGTATGTCCAAATTATCCACATAAGAGTTCCCCCCACGCCTTCAAGAACCAATCGAATCTTAGACGAAATATGTAAGGAGTCCAACCAAGCATACCATTCCTCAATATTCCCACAAATTGGAATATCCATCTCCCACCACTTAGCAAGCCGGGCCCATAGGTCTTTCGCCAAATCGCAATTGAAAAAACAGTGATTGACCGTCTCAATATCCATAACGCAAGTGGGGCAAAGAATGGAATCAACATCAATACCTCTTCTATCTAAGTTCAACCTGGACGGCAGCTTGTTAAGTTTCAATCTCCAAAGAAACACATTAACTTTAATCGGGATGCTTTTATTCTATCGAGTTGCAACAACATCCGTGTCCAATGCATGGGAATCAATCAATTTCCGAATGGAAGAAACAGAAAAGCCCACATTAGATCCGAGATTCCAATGCCAAGTATCCCTTCTGTCTGAAAGTAAAATTCCAGCGATGCGTTCCAGCAAGGTAGTATACTGTAACATTATAAAATGGTCATTTATAGAAATACCCCTAATAACTAATTGTGCATATATATATATATATATATATATATATATATATATATATATATATATATATATATATATATATATATATATATATATATATATATATATCTTAACTCCTTTATAAAGAGAAAATGAAATTGGTTGAAAGTTGAAAGATAGCATGGTTGAAAGTTGTTTTGTGGGCCCTATCTTAATCTATATCTTAACTCCTTTATAAAGAGAAAACTAAAATAATGTTAAAAACCCTATTGCAGCCGTATATTTCATTCACCTCTCTGATAGGTGTGTAAACACCCATCCTTTTACCACTTAATTCTGGCTAAAACGAGACCAAAACACGTATTTAATATCATTTGTTTGGAATTATGCGTGGTTTTTGTGTTTATTGTGTTTTCAGAGCTAACCGGATGAATATTAAAGAAAACATGGGATTGCACGAGTTTTATCAAGGAAAAAGACTCAAGACGAAGTCTATTGTCCAAGAGATGCAAAAGATTTGAAGTCAATGGGCCTATTTGAAGATTTATCGAAGAAAAGGACCAAAGATGGAAGATTTACATATGTCGAAGAAACTCAAGTCTATTAAACGAAGAAATTAAAAGATGAGTTGGATTTAATCGTCGACAAAACCCAAACCAACAACAAAACCTCAACCGCCCTCCTCAACAACAACAACAACCTCGTACACCTTACATCCCTCCTCACAAACAGCAACAACCTCCTCAACGCAACAACCAAGTTTACCAACAACCTGCTTATCAACCACCCGCATACAATGCTCCTCCCAACCAACCCACCGCTCTTCACCAAGAAGTGGAAACTTATATGAGGACTAACGATGTGATTGTGGGAAATCTTCAGAAAGAAGTGCTCAACCTGAAAGCAGACTTGGTCAAACAAGGGAACGATTTGAGAGCCGACATGAGAAACACTCTGGACACCCAAACGAATGACTTGAAGAACATGATGGCTAGTTTCTTCCAAGGTAATCAACCCTCTTCTTCGGGTACTCTTCCGAGTAACACCGTTACGAATCCAAGAGGGGAGATGAAAGCAATCACCACTCGAAGTGGCAAAGGTACCAAGGAACCCGAGCTTCCTATACCTCCACCGGTGGTTGTGACTAAGAAGAACGAGTCACCTGCTCCTATTCCTCATCCTTCTCCTTCCCCAATTTCTCCACCTCTTCCTTCTACCCCTCCTCCACCCAAGGATGTGAGTGATCCTATTCTTCCAAAGCTTTCCTCTTCGTCCAATATACCTTATCCATCTAGGTTGAGGAAGGAGAAGCTCAAAAGCAAGGATGATATTCAGGTTTCGAACTTCCTTAAAATGTTCAAACAGCTGAATTTCAATATCTCCTTCGCTGAGGCTCTCGCTCACATGCCTAAATACGCTAAGATGTTCAAAGATCTTCTGAGCGACAAGGAAAAGCTCCTCGATATTGCCAACACCCAACTTAATGAGAATTGCTCTGCAGTGCTCTTAAGGAAATTGCCAACCAAGCTTGGTGATCCGGGTCGTTTCTTAATCCCTTGCAATTTCCCGGGAGTAGAGAATTGCATGGCCCTAGCCGATCTAGGTGCCAGTATTAATCTTATGCTTCTAAGCGTTTGGAAGCAATTATCTCTCCCAGAGCTAGTCCCCACCAAAATGACTTTGGAATTAGCTAACCGTACGGTTGCTTATCCAGTGTGGATAGCCGAAGACGTCATTGTAGGAGTCGACAAATTCACCTTTCCTGCTGATTTTGTTGTTGTCGACTACGAGATGGACCCCCGTGTGCCATTAATTGTTGGTCGTCCATTCTTGAGGACCGGTCGCACTCTCATTGATGTTGAAGCCGGTGAGCTTATCATGAGAGTGGGTGACGATAAAGTAGTCTTCAACATGGGAAAGTTGTCTAAACAGCCTTACTCATATGAGAGTGTTAATTGTATTGACGTTCTCGATGAGGCTTGTGAAGAACACTTTAATGATGCTTGCAAAAATATTCCTACCTCTCTTCCCAATGTTGAGACCGTGTCCTCTATTGATTCATCATTGTCTCTATTTGGAGATAGTGATTTGTTTTGGAACAATCTTGAAGACACCATGGGAGATGTGAATTTAGCTACTGATGATTCTCCTACCGATGGGGATGAAGACATGCCTTTATTTGACAATCTTCTCCACGAAGACACTATTTCTCCTCCATCTCCCACGGTCATTGCTATTGATACTCCGACTTTGAAAACGCCTCCCGTCGAAAATCCTCCGGATTTAGAACTTAAGGAGTTGCCGCCTCATCTTGAGTACGTATTTCTTGAAGAAGAGAAGAAGTCGCCAGTCATCATTTCTAAGGACCTAAAGGAAGACGAAAAAGCCCGACTTATCACCGTGTTGAAAGATCATAAGAAGGCTATTGCGTGGAAGATTTCTGATATTCGTGGAAATTATCCTCACTTCTGCACACACAAAATTCTCATGGAGGACGATTTTAAGCCCACAATTCAAAGCCAACGAAGGGTGAATCCAAAAATACATGAAGTCATCAAAACAGAGGTTATCAAACTTCTTGATGCGGGTATGATTTACCCTATTTCGGATTCACCATGGGTTAGTCCAATCCATTGTGTGCCTAAGAAAGGCGGAATAACCGTTGTTCCCAATGAACACAACGAGTTGATTTCCACTCGTCTCGTTACTGGGTGGAGAGTTTGCATAGACTACCGCAAACTCAATGATGCCACGACAAAGGATCATTTCCCTCTACCTTTTATGGACCAAATGCTTGAACGTTTAGCGGGTAATGAATATTACTGCTTTCTTGATGGTTTCTCGGGTTATTTCCAAATACCCATCGATCCCCAAGATCAAGAGAAGACAACATTCACTTGTCCCTATGGCACTTTTTCTTACAAAAGAATGCCTTTTGGCTTATGTAATGCGCCCGGGACTTTCCAAAGATGTATGTTAGCTATCTTCCATGACATGGTTGAACAAACCATGGAAGTCTTCATGGATGATTTCTCGGTCTTCGGGGATTCTTTCTCTTCTTGCCTTGCCAATTTGGAACGTATGCTTAAGCGGTGCGAAGACACTCGCCTTGTTCTGAATTGGGAAAAATGCCATTTTATGGTAAAAGAAGGCATCGTGCTGGTACACAAGATTTCCAAAGCCGGTCTTGAAGTAGACCGTGCTAAAGTCGATGTTATCGCCAAGTTGCCTCCACCTTCAACCGTGAAGGGTGTGAGAAGTTTTCTGGGTCATGCGGGCTTCTACCGTCGATTCATCAAAGATTTTTCTCAAATCGCTCGCCCGATGACCCACCTCTTGGAAAAAGATACTCCTTTTATCTTTTCCAAAGAATGCCTTGAAGCCTTCAACTCGCTTAAGGATAAGCTAACTAAGGCACCCATCTTGGTTACCCCTAATTGGGAGCTTCCCTTTGAGTTGATGTGCGATGCTAGTGATTTTGCTATTGGAGCGGTTCTAGGACAAAGAGTGAACAAACACTTCCAACCGATCCATTACGCTAGCAAGACAATGACGGGGGCACAATTGCATTATACGACAACAGAAAAAGAGCTTTTAGCTGTTTTCTATGCCTTTGAAAAATTCCGCCCCTATCTTGTCCTTTCCACCACAATCGTGTATACCGATCATTCCGCGTTGAAGTACTTGTTGACAAAGCAAGATTCCAAATCAAGACTTCTTCGCTGGGTTTTGCTGCTCCAGGAATTTAAAATCGAAATTCGCGATAAAAAAGGAGCTGAAAACCTAGCCGCGGATCATCTCAGCAGACTTGAGGATCCTTACCAAGGGGATCATCTGAACAAAGAAATCAATGATTCTTTTCCCTTGGAGACCTTAATGTCTATAAATTCGAATTCTGATGAAACCCCGTGGTTTGCGGACTTTGCAAACTACTTGGCGGGTGGAATTCTAAAGGAAGGGTTGACGTCTCAACAGAAGAAAAAGTTCTACACCGACATTAAGACTTACTTTTGGGACGACCCTTACCTATTCAAACAATGTGCCGACCTGATTATCCGCCGATGTGTTGATGGACCGGCAGCTTTGAAAATCCTTGATGCTTGCCACAAAGGACCCACCGTTGGTCACTTTGGTCCCAACTACACCGCCAAAAAAGTGTTTGATTCGGGATTTTATTGACCCTCCATATATCGTGATGCTCAAAATATGGTTAAACGATGTGATGTTTGCCAAAAACAAGGCACGATCACACATAAAGACAAGATGCCTCAGAATTTCATTCAAGAATGTGAAGTATTTGATGTTTGGGGTATCGACTTTATGGGGCCATTCCCTTCTTCTAAAGGAAACAAATACATCCTTGTAGCCGTTGACTACGTTTCAAAGTGGGTTGAAGCCAAAGCTTTACCCACTAATGACGCAAGGGTGGTTTGTAACTTTTTGAAAGCTCTATTCGCTAGATTCGGTGTGCCTCGTGCCATTATTAGTGATCGTGGGACTCATTTTTGCAATGACCAATTCGCAAAAGTCATGGCTAAGTATGGTGTAAATCATCGTCTTTCCACAGCCTACCACCCACAAACTAATGGCCAGGCTGAAATATCCAACCGAGGACTTAAGCGAATTCTGGAAAGAACCGTGGGAGAGCATCGTGCCGCATGGGCTGATAAACTTGATGATGCTTTGTGGGCTTTCCGTACTGCTTACAAGACCCCGATCGGCTGTACGCCTTATCGTCTTGTGTACGGGAAAGCGTGCCACCTCCCCATTGAGTTGGAGCACAAGGCTTACTACGCCTTGAAGTGGGCTAATTTTGATATTAACAAAGCCGGTGACCTACGCAAGATCCAACTCAATGAGCTCAATGAACTCCGTAAAGAGGCTTATGAAAATTCTTTAATCTATAAGGAAAGGACTAAGCTCATTCACGACTCTAAGATTAAGAACCGAGAGTTCCATGTTGGAGACAAAGTCTTACTTTTTAACTCTCGGTTGAAAACCTTTTCGGGCAAGCTCAAATCTCGTTGGTCCGGCCCATTCACCATTGCCCAAATTTTTCCATATGGTACTCTCGAGCTCGCTCAACCTAATGGACCTAATTTTAAGGTGAATGGCCAACGAGTGAAGTTGTACTTTGGCGAGGACACCTCTCAGTAGGTGATTCCATCCCTCACCACGTTCCCCATGAACTAATTTTGGGTTGAGTCAGGCTCGTGACTCGGTTATAAAAAACAAGCGCTCCTCGGGAGGCAGCCCGAGTATCTATCCTTTTATGTTTTAACCTCTTAAGTGTAGGGGGACCTACATAGGTGTTTGTATTTGTGTGGTGATGTGATTACAGGGATACGTGCACTCTTGAAATCTTCGAAGAACCGTGCTCCTGTGTTATCCAAAATCTGGTTCTATCTCTCAACTATCGTGATTCAATTTTCTTCATACTCACATTTGAAATTGATCACTTTAGGTGTCTCTTCCTTAACTCGAGTTAACCAACGTGCACAATGTCATAAGTGTAGGGGAGACTTTTCCCACATGCTTAAACATTGAGGACAATGTTTATCTTGAGTGTAGGGGGGAACTTCTATCGAAGTTTTAAGTGGACTTTTCCATGAAAATGCCTTCATTTAACCGGAAAATCATATTTTTCAACATTTTTCAAATTTTTTAATTAACTTTGGCCATTTAGTTGTAATTTTTAAATTATTATCGTTGCTTTCATATGTATATATTCCACAATAAAGTCAAAAATATTAATAAAGTGATGTAGCTAGTTTAGAAGTCTTTGATCTATTAGGCCCGTTGCGATTATTTTGACTCAACCCGAATAGACTTATCCAAGTTTATTCTAGCTAGTATCCTTAAACATGTAGACCTTAATTGGTTTATTAGGCTAAGCATCCACGAGTCTCATTACTTGAGATTTTAAATTGTGGAGGACGAGAAATGATAGAGTCAATTATAAGTCAGCATTCTTGCACAAGCTCACTTGGTGTAATTATTTGCCTATTCTCCCATCACTTGCTAATAATTTATCTGCAATAAGTAAGGTCGTACGATTTGAAAAGTTACTTAGCTTCTAGCCCAAGATCGTTTAAAAGTTGCTCGGTAATGATAAGAGTTCATAGCCAAGGCATAACTTATGAAGCGGGGCGCGAAGATTGGCGAGTCCGAAAAGGCCCTAACAAGGCATGAGGATTCCATTTTATTGCTAAAGATCCAAAGTGATGTGAAAAGCATTATTCCCAAAGTCAATATGAAGGATCAAGACTCACGACGAAAAGCAATCAACTCCCATAAAGATCATGGAGAAGTCTATCCGAAAAGACCCTAACAAGGTATGAGGATAAATAGATCCAAGTCCGAAAAGGAGGCGGATCGTTGTATCTCAAAATCCCAATTAGAGATTGAAGAAATAATCATGAAGTCGTGGTCAACAAAGTTGGAGCACCCCTCTAAAGTCTCCAAGTGAAGAAACTCTATTAACGATGAGAAGACCATTATCTCAAGAACGTCTCTCGAAGATATGAAGTATGAAGTACATGCCAAATATCGGCCCGAGAAAGGTCTCAAATCGTGAACCGAGTTATGCCAAGATATGAACTTTTTGATATCCCGAGAAGCAGTTTTAAGAGATTTTGTCCTTTAGCTAACTATTGATCAAATCGTCCCACTTTGCTTTCAGCCTAAATAAACTATCGAAATAAGTCCAAAAATGCATCTTCATGATCATTCTAAGACAAAAATAAAATATAAGAGATACACCTAGGAATAAGGGATTTTAAGCATTTAATTAAGCCATGTGTGTAAGTGTTTGATTTACTAAGTTATAATAACAATGATCTCGTTTTTAAGCTTAGTTTGGGGAACGTGAAACTTGAGGGTGATAAATCTTCGCAGCACCAAAGCCCTAATGTAAGTCCTTGATTTCTTTGCAAGTTATTTCCATCCTTTTGTTTATTTTAAAATTTTAATTTCTCTTAGTATTTTAATTTTTATTTAGTAGTATTTGAATAAGGCCAAGGTTGATTGATTATGAGAAAAGTGTAAAATTGCTTTATCACTAAGCATTGCATGAGGGCATGGCAATGGTTAAGTGTAGGGGATTTGATAGGTGTGTAAACACCCATCCTTTTACCACTTAATTCTGGCTAAAACGAGACCAAAACACGTATTTAATATCATTTGTTTGGAATTATGCGTGGTTTTTGTGTTTATTGTGTTTTCAGAGCTAACCGGATGAATATTAAAGAAAACATGGGATTGCACGGGTTTTATCAAGGAAAAAGACTCAAGACAAAGTCTATTGTCCAAGAGATGCAAAAGATTTGAAGTCAATGGGCCTATTTGAAGATTTATCGAAGAAAAGGACCAAAGATGGAAGATTTACATATGTCGAAGAAACTCAAGTCTATTAAACGAAGAAATTAAAAGACGAGTTGGATTTAATCGTCGACAAATCCCGAATCAGAATCAAAAACGTCAACTTTTCTGAAAAGACGAGAAGACAAGAAGAAAGGGATAAAGCCCACTCACCAACCAACCACTAGGACTATAAAAGGATTTTTCCTTCACATTTTTAGGGAGTTAGTTTTTATTTTTCTTTCCCAGTTTCTTTGGTTCGTAGCATCACCAACACCATTAGGGTGTTTGGTGATTTTTCATTTTTCCTTCAATCTTGTAAGTGTTTGATCATTACTATTGTTAACTTTTACATTAATCTTTCAATTCCAATCTTTCTATCCATCTTGTTCATCTCCTTTTCTATTCAAAGTTCTAAAATTCTTGTTGATTGATTTTACTCTTTTGAAAGTTGTTGAATTTGTGTTTTTATGATTGGGATTTGATCCTTGTAGTTAGTAGATGATTTGTGTTTAGTTTGGTAAAACCTTTTTGAGTATTTGAGTCAATTTGAATTAATTCGTATTCCCCTGTTCTTGAAGTTTCTGCTACTGTTCTTTATTCCCAGAACTTTCCGAATAGGCTTCAGCTTGATTTCTTACTCGGAATGTTCAGACTTTCCGAATAGCCGTTTTACTATTTCCTTATTCGGAATATTTTACATATTTCGAATAGCCATTTTATTTTACCTTCGTTCGGAATATTTTATATATATTCCGAATAGGGCCATTATTCCGCATAGGCCCTGTTATTCCGAATTGAGCATATTTTCCGCATAGAAGAATTTATTCCGCATAGAACATGTTTTCCGAATAGTCTGTTTTTCCAAATAGGACTATTTTTATTCCGTATAATCTCATTATTCCGAGTAGGCTGTTATTCCGCATAGACAAAGATATTCCGCATAGGTAATTGTTCCGAATAGTTTTTTTTTTCTCTTCAGTAAGATCATTTCTCTGTTTTATCATTTAACCTTCTATATTTACTGCAAATTTAATTTCATTACTTCATTTATTTATCTTTTCAATAGAATAGAAAACCAAATCCACTTTTTGTCACCAAGAACAAAACCTTCCACTTAGAGCTAAGATCAATTCGAGGAGATTCCGAGAATCGAACTTTCAAACGAGGAAAACATCATGTATCACTCTCCCTAATCAAAAACCCTATTGCAGCCGCCGCCATCAAACCACCAATCTATCCCACTATCTAACAAAATCCTCCGCCAAACCCACAGCTCAGTGGAAAGCCCAACCACTAACAAACCACGACCTCCATGAACACCGCTCGTAAAAAAAGGTTTTTTTAAGTTTCGTGGAACTTGATTTTTTTAAGATCTATGACTATTAATTACGTTTTTTTTAATGATTTTCGTTACAGCCGCCACTCACCAATCAATTGTTGTTGTTGCAGATGACGTTTTACCGGAAAAAGTTGTTGCCGCCGTTACATGGCTTGAGCTCGCCTCCGTTAACAGCCGATGAAACATAAGGTAGTATTTTTTTTAATTTTCATGAATACCTTCTGCGCATTTTTAAAAAAAAAATTATCACTGTATGTTTTTTTGAAATTTGGTATCAATAAAATTACTCATACATATATATGATTCGTGATAAAATCATTACGATAGGTGATCTTATTAGACACAACAATGCTCTTTTTTATAGCTATGATGTAGAAGAAAAAAAAAGGGCATCCAAAGATGTCAATTAGTAAAAGAGGTATGATTTTTTTATTTCTTATTCGATATCTATATATTTGAACATATATCCCAAAAGTAATGTTTTGTGCTAATTGCAGATTGTGAATGACATGTCGGATTGTCGGCCTAAATGAATTTTGTGAGTTTTTACATTCTATTTATAGCTTTTAAGATGATTATAATCATAGGGGTTTTCTTATGTGATTTCGTGTATTACTTTTCATTATGAGATGGGATGATCACTTATAGGTGAATTGCTTCTACCAAGCTGACTTACAAATCGTTTCTTGTTTCCGGTTACCTCATTCGGTGGTTTGCTCACAAGGTAGTCCAGTGTTGCCTATGCCTACCCGGATAGGCGGTTCATAATTTATTCATAAGGATCATCTTCAAAGTAGTCGCTCATGTGCTCTATCTTTAAAAGGTACAGCTAAATACCATCTCTTTGTTCACTCGACCTTTAGGGTACTAACTGACTTTCCAATCTATTTCTAAACATAACCACAACTCCAAGGTTACAAGTATCCCTCCGATAAATATCTTCATTTAAATATATTTAGGGGGTAGTGAACCAAAAAATCAGTGCTTACGAATCCTTTATAACTATTAGGTTCTCATCATCTTGCACATAACCAGTGGAAAAGTAAGAAAGCAGAAGTGCCAAACAGATGGATATATTAGTCGTATGTTTACTTATTTGGGTAAAAAAAATTGTTAGTAGAAATTAGCTGCAATTAAAAAATATGAATAAATTTGTAGTCGGGCGAATTAGAAAGTTTGAAACACGTATACGGTGTATACTGTTTGAAACACGTATACGGTGTATATTGTTTACGAAGAAAGTTAGTTGGGTGTTATTATATAGAATACTTGACATATGTTAGTTCAAAGCTGCAAATGAAATACTTAACAGAGGTTAGTTCATAGCTATGATCCTAAGCAAAAGAAAAAGGAACAAAGGAAAACTCGAGAAAGCGTGCTGAGTGGTTAACTTATGAAAAACTTTCAGCTTTACAAGTAAAATAACTTATGAAAAACTACTTTTAGGTTAAGAAGGCACAAAAATTGTTATTTTTTTCTCATGAGCTTTCTGAATAACTTTTTAAGTAATGACACAAATGAAGAGTGGTGAGCATGCGGCATTTATATAGGTTTAATTGCATGTAATTATAGATTATAACATTGATGGTTGCGCTAGACGGTGGGTAAAATATGGTCTTCACAATGCCTTACTATAGAATTTTTAGAAAGCATGGTGACAGTGCTGTCTCTGGAATTGATCATCCTCACTGACCCGACTAAAGGGAGTAGAGGTACCGACAAGAAAACATACGGTCTTTTGGTAAATACACCCGATGCTTTTTTGCTTCAGCAACTCTCTAACCCCACAAGCACCAAGGTAACTGTACTTATGCAAAGACAACATGCACTTTGTAACAAGAAGTATATATGTTGTCGATCAATTTGGAAAAGTCAACATGTGTGTAGTTTTGTTTGCTGCTCAAACATGTCTTGCTTGGAAGTGTACAACATTGACATGTTAATACCTGTGCAACCCACCCGTGTTGCTACTTCTAAGGAGTGTTTAGTATTCAGGTTCGAAACGAGCAGCTCAATGACGAAGAACTGGCGAGGAAAAATGACCAGCCTATTTTATGTTTTAGAATAAAAAACCACCTTCTTAAAACCAGAATCGTATGAAGCATTCAAGGTAGATAAGAACATAATTGCGGTGTTTGGAATAGGTAATTACAGGGGTGTTTGTTGTAGCTTATTAGAAAAATGAGCCAATCTATGGTGTTTGTGTTTCGGCTTTTATAGCCAGATTATCTCTTATTTGAATTTGGGCTTTTGTTTTATAAGCTCACTTTTTGCTTCTTATGTTTCATATAAACTTCTAAAAAATCCAAAACAAACACCCCTTTACTGTTTAGATACGGTTGGCCGTATAATCTATCTATTACTTTCTCACCAGTTGCCTCAATTGAATCATACTCATATCACGAATGGAGTCAACAACAGATGTAGAACAAAATGTGATCGTTGGTGGAGAGGTTTGGTTTCATTTTGATATGTTTTACTATCTATTACTTTCTCACCAGTTTCCTCAATTGAATCATACTTATTATCTTTTCTTCTTTTACTGGTTAGGTCGACATGGAAATACAAGAAGCTTTTGGGACAACGCAAGTTGAGGTTGAGGAAAACCCTATGGTAGTGGATAATCATATTGAGGTAAACCCTATCTTTTCTTCTTTTACTGGTTAGGTCGACATGTTATACACACTGAAAGTTGTTAATTTGAACAATTAAATTAACTCAGCTTTGAAAGAGATAAAACAAAGCAAAAAAACAATTGTTATTAACTGGAAGCTAAAGATGTATAAGGGGTGTTTGTTTCAGCTTATATGTGGGCTTATCAGCTTATATGTGGGCTTATCAGCTTATTTGAGTCCGGCTTGTATTTAATAAGCCCCAATTTTCCAGCTTATTTTGAGAGTTGTGGGCTTCTATAAGTTTATCGTAATAAACTTATATAAGCCAACAACTCTTAAAATAAGCTGAAAAATCGGGGCTTACGAAATATAAGCCGAACTCACATGAGCTCACACGCCTACATATAAGCCGAAACAAACACCCCCGAAGCTTATCCGAAATCAGATAAGCTCATAAGCCCCAAGCTTAAGCAAACACCCGAAATCGATTGTATAATATGTGTGCATTTTTTAACGTGAGATTGGGTCAAAACGAGTTAAATTTAGGTGTGGGTGGTGATGGATGGTAACGCGTTGTTATGGTTCCATCCGTAGCTAAAATATCAGGTTTAGGATTAGATAAGCAAATAACTCATCGTTAGGAAAGCGTGGAACGTGGATATGCCTTCATAAGCAATCCCAAACACCCCTTAACAGTTTACTATAGAATACATCAAAACTTAATCAGTTATTAGCATGGTCGAACAAAATACAGCTTATGCTCGACTATAATGAAACGCAATAATCAGATAATTACTTGATTAAGCGTTTGGCAATTCTGCTAAACTAAGTAGTAAGCAGATACGCAGGTACGCAACTCCTAAACTGCTTATCTCACCCACATATAAACAGGTGTCTACATGCTTGCCAATTCTACTTATCTAAGGATAAGTGAAGTAAATTGATCATAATCAAATAAGCAGTTTAAAAAAGCAACTCGCAAAATGCTTATCTTCTTATTTTTAAGTGCATATTTACTCTATAATAACCGAATAAGCAAAGAATTATAAGCAATTTGCTTCTATCCTAACACTCACAAACCTTAATATCAGTCGTACCAAAATACAACAAGTACAAAAAAACAGATTCGATAACAAGTTCACATTGTTAATACTAAACATAACAATAACCCAAACCAAACCAATAATATATACATCACAACGTTAAGAGTAATTGACATAGATGAATAAAAAACAGATTATATATACTTGACAGTAAGCCAGTAAGCCAACTCTTTTATAGTTACTGCAATGGGTGTTTGGATGTACAGTTGATCGTCTGATTATTGCAACTTAATAGTATTTGACGAACCTATATGACAAGTTCTACTAATTGTCAGACATCTTATAGCCAGCTTATGGCTTATTTGGTTTTGGGCTTACTGTTGTTGATCTAGATATTTGTTGCTGATAACATGATGTTTGGATTGATGGTTCGTAAGTTGCAATGCCCTCGGCTCTTAGTGAACTTGTCCACACTGACCTAATGTTGTTAGTTAGTTTGCCAACACCATTTTTCTATGATGTATTCTTCATCGTTGCTTTCAAGGTGGAAAATCAGTTTTTTTTTGTATTTGATTAAAAATACCCCATGTTATAACTTATACAAGCGTCTCTAATGCTTTTCAATAAATGTAATATTTTTTGGAATAAGTAACTGTGTTTAGGGCTGTTAAATATTCTGAACTCATTGACACTCAAAGATGTCAGTAATTATCTTTTTAGTATTCGTCAAGTGTCATTTTTTATCTTTTAATCATTGTGCTTATATGTTCGCTCCAGTTAAAAAGACTAAAGAAACAAGATCAAGGGTTGTCAGGGGATCTAACGCCATACAACATAGTCCCTCTTGAAGCACCATCTGTGGCAAATGCTATTGGGTTCTACCCAGAAGTAAGCGAAGTGACTATTTTAGTATATATTTGTCTTACATATCTTTCATTGCATAGCACTTTCTTCTTTCGACGCTCTTTGAGGCATCTTCTTATTGAATAGCACTTTAATTGCTTCTTTTGTTGATTCACATATTAGAGGCGCAGTATCTGCACTTAGATATCATGATCAGTTCCCAAGGCTTCCAAGAGATTTTGAGGTTCCTGCACATCGCAATTTAGACATGTTTGATCTTCTGGAATTTGTGTTCGGTTTTCAGGTTTGGATTCTTTCGTATAACATATGTGTTCGAGTGTCCCACCTTTTAGTGAATATTGTCCGTATGGTGATTTTGTTTGTTTGATTAATTAACTTATTTTGACATTACATTTGCAGAAAGACAACGTAAGAAATCAACGTGAGAATGTTGTTCTTTCTATAGCCAATGCACAATCACGACTTGGCATACCTGATGGATCTGATCCAGTAAGTAATGTCGTTTATACTTGGAACATTTATATAATTTCTCTAATGAAAGGTCGCTGACATGTCATTCATAATTTTTGTAGTCAATAGATGATAGAGCTGTTACAGAAGTATTCGTAAAAGTTCTGAATAATTACATAAAATGGTGCAAATATTTGCGTAAACGTGTTGTGTGGAATAGGTGACTTACTTGCCTATCTGTTGCATTCATATTCATCACTTTCCATCCTTTAAATAATCGCAAAGTGACATTGGTTCTTTGACAGTTTGCAAGCCATTAATAAGGACATGAAGCTTTTCTTGGTTTCATTGTACTTTTTAATTTGGGGTGAAGATGCCAATGTTCATTTTCTTTATTTATTTCATCATGTAAGCCTCTTTCTGTATTGGTAAAACTATTTCATCATGTAAGCCTCTTTCTGAGTTGTTTACACCATAATCATGTTGTGTTTAATCGTGTGATGATTAACGGTCGTTACATTTGATCATTTGTTGTTTGACGTTTAACTTTAATAACTTCTTTTTAATATGTTGTTTTGTATTAGATATTTTATTTAAAACTGAATTATCACATGCTACCACATTTTGCAATTATACTTGGATTTTACCACGATGTAATGTTTCGTTAATTATCTGCTGCTAGGCAATTCCGCCGCTATGCGCGGGTACTCGCCTAGTATATATATATATATATATATATATATATATATATATATATATATATATATATATATATATATATATATATATATATATATATATATATATATATATATATATATATATATATATATATATATATATATATATATATATATATATATATATATATATATATATATATATATATATATATATATATATATATAGTGTAACTTTATTTGCAGAACTCATTTAAGTGACAGAACTTGCAGAACCCATTTTTAGCCATTGGATTAATTGATCAAGGGTTAAAATCAATTGTGTCATAAATGAAATAAAGTGAAACATTAGGTTAATTTCTGATAATGGCTAAAGGGTATTTTAGGGATTACAAATTATCTTTTATGGTAAATTATATCACATTAATTAGATATTAATATGTAGATCTGTGAAAAAAAAATAACATTGTATCTCTTTCTCACATAAGCTGCATCCCACCACCATCCACAAAGCCGCCGCCGTCACCATCACATACGCCGCCGCCACCTCGCACCACCATCCAGTAAACCACCTGCACCGCCGCTGCCTCACACCACCATCCACTAAACCACTGCCACCGTCGCTGCCTCACACGCATCTATCTTTTTCCTAGATCCGAATCTGTCATTCTTTCTTTTTCTAAAATTCGCCAAAAATCGATATGGTTCTCATCATCAACGAGCACATATCTTATATTTTTTCCAAATCGTTGATATATATTCACGAACAGGTACTTTTTGTAATTTTTTTTAAATATTCTTGAAAATATTTTAGTTTCATTTTTTTATTTCTAAAGATCTGGGTTTGTATAAGGTTTGTTCAACTAGTTCTTTGTAATTCGTTTTGATGATACGAATGGCCTTTTTTGGGAACATGTGATTTACCACCAGGAAATAAAAAAAATAAGAAAAAAAACCACCATCATACGTTAGTCGTGATTTGAAGACGAAAAAAACAAAAAAAAATTTTAGAAATTATTTTTTCAAGGCTCTTGTTGGTCCCTTCAAGACAATTGCCTGCATATAAAATTTTTTAATGTTCGTCGAGAACATGTATGTTTCTACGCGGAAACAAGTTTGTTTTCTGCGTAAGAACATGTATGTTTCTGCGCGACAACATGTAAGTTTCAGAACATGTATGTTTCTGGCGAGAACATGTATGTTTCTGCGGGAGAACATGTATGTTTCTGGCGAGAACATGTATGTTTCTGGCGAGAACATGTATGTTTCTGCGGGAGAACATGTATGTTTCTGGCGAGAACATGTATGTTTCTGGCGAGAACATGTATGTTTCTGGCGAGAACATGTATGTTTCTGGCGAGAACATGTATGTTTCTGGCGAGAACATGTATGTTTATGCGGGAGAACATGTATGTTTCTGGCGAGAACATGTATGTTTCTGGCGAGAACATGTATGTTTCTGCGCGAACATGTATGTTTCTGCGCGAACATGTATGTTTCTGGCGAGAACATGTATGTTTCTGGCGAGAACATGTATGTTTCTGGCGAGAACATGTATGTTTCTGGCGAGAACATGTATGTTTCTGCGCGAGAACATGTATGTTTCTGCACAAACATGTATGTTTTACTTTCACTTGGATACTATGCTTTCACTTAAACATTTATGTATCTTTGGTTTAATTGCATCACATGTATGTTTCAGATTATGGAAAAAAGACGAGTACATGTTGACATCGTTGAAGACAAGAAGTGGATGAATAAAAATATACATGAAGATTATTTTGGGACTTTTGAAGCGACATGATTTTGCATATGTGTTTTTTTGTACTTGTAATTAAGCGAAATATAGCATTTGAGTATATGAATCTTGTTTTTTATAAAGGCTTATGTTCTTTGATATGTGTTTCAAATTTTCAAAAAAAAATTAGTTGGGCACAATTATTGGTAGGTAAAAGTGTATACGGTCATATGTTACAAAAACACATAAATAATTTTTATTTAAAAAACATATCCACACCTCATCTTTTTTCAAAAAATTGTAACACTAGAAATACACAAAAAATTGACATTTACAAAAAAACATATATGTTCAAGACTTTTATTAAAAAACGCATGCTGGAAAATAAAATATAAAGAAAATAAAAAATTTATTTTTGAAAATTAAAAATAAAATTAAACTGAAAAAAACGAAAACTAGAAAATAAAATAAATTAATAAATTATAGATCCTAAAAAATTTATTTTTGAAAATTAAAAATAAAATTAAACTGAAAAAAACGAAAACTAGAAAATAAAATAAATTAATAAATTATAGATCCTAAAATCTTTAATATATAAAAATTCTGATTGGTTGAAAAGGGTTCTGCAAGTTCTGTCACCAAGATTGGTTCTACAAATAAAACCCCCTATATATATATATATATATATATATATATATATATATATATATATATATATATATATATATATATATATATATATATATATATATATATATATATATATATATATATATATATATATATATATATATATATATATATATGGGCATTTTCATGTGAGAAGGTCAAAATTTATGAAATTGTGAGATGAAATCTTGACCGTCTATTTATCCTTCCTTTTTCTATAATCCAACAGTCTTGATTAATCCATAAATAACATTTTGTATTTTAAGCTACTATAAAAGAAAAAAAACACACAGATTACATTTTTTTAGGTGAAACTAAATCCAAACTCTCTCAATACAGCATCTGGTCTTCAACATCAACAACCAACCTTTATCTCCGACCACCGTCAACCACCGGAGACCACCAACCTTCAACGGCGACCATCAACCTTCACCACCCACCATTGACCACAAACCTTCAACGACGACCATCAACCTTCACCTACCACCACCAATCACCAACCTTCACGAGTGACCATTAGCCTTCATCATCAACCACCAACCTTCACCGGGAATATACAGGTCACGACGAATTACGTCTTGATTAACTTAATTAGTTTGCGTAAAGTAGAAGAATATAACAGAAATTGAGGTTAGTAGAGCAGAAAAGTATAGTAAGAATATTACACTAAATTAAGTTTTGATGATGGAAGTATATTAGTAGCGTCTTTGCGTGTGAACAGGTATAGTAAGAATATTAGACTAAACTAAGTTTTGATGATTGAAGTACATTAATAGGGTCTCCACCGTGAACAAGTTTAATTAGAAGAATCTGCACACGTGAACAAGTTTAATTAGAAGAATCTGCACGCGTGAACACGTTTAATTAGAAGCATCTGCACGCGTGAACAAGTTTAATTAGAAGCATCTGCACGCGTGAACAACTTTAATTAGAGTATGGTCACTTGTGAAAATATCAACAAGGAATAAAATGTTCTGATTTTATTAGGGTAATTTCTATTGATTGAGATACTAATAGCCTATTCGTGCGTGATAAAGTTTATAAGAGATTGATCTAAGAAATTGAGTAAACTAATGATACCCGGTTGCGTGTAGCAAAGGCATTGTAGTCATGCACCAATTAAGCACGCAGATGTGAGTTCTAATACAGTCGCTTTTAGATTTAGAAGCTTAGGTGAGAGGTGAGTTTCGATCGAAGACATGGTTTCTTCTGGTGGGTTATATAGCAGAGTTACTAAATGTAATTTCAAGTTTATGCAGGCTCATATTGCCACATTTAATTCTATTGGTGATGATGAACTTGATATCACCATTGAATGTGAAAAGGTATTTGTCGTAGGTCAGGATTGGGTCACGAATCATGTATAGTAAAAGCAATAGTCAAGATGTCGAAGTTGCTGTGAAACAAGCAATGACAATCCACATCACAAGTGGTCAGGGTGACATACTAATCTTCATGATGGGTCAAGAAGAGATTGAAGCAATTTGCTTTGCTTTATTTGAGCGTATGGGACAGCCAGCCTTAATTTTTCCACAAGAAAAGAAGTTGCCAACATGTTAATCCTCCCAAATTACTCCCAACTTCCAGCCGACCTGCTAAAAATTTTCAAAAAGCTGAAGCCAGGTCCCGCAAATGCATCTTGGCTACCAACATTGCGGAAACGCTTTAATAGTGGATGGGGTTTATTATGTTATTGACATGGGGTACGTTAAAATGAAGTTCTATAACTCCCTGGGTATGGATGATCTCTGGGTTTCCCAATCAGGTAGGACTGGGAGGGACTTGTTATCGCCTTTATACAAAGAACGTGTACCAAGAGGAGATGCTTCCACAGCCTGTCCCGGAAATACATAGAAGTAACATCGGGAATGTTGTTTTGCTACTGAAATCGTTAAAGTCGATAATCAGTTGGATTTCGAGTTCATGGATCCACTACATCAAGAAAACATCCTTAACTCTATGTATCAACTGTGGGTTTGAGGGCATTGAGTAACACAGGTACATTCCATTTTTGGTCTCTCTAATGTGGTTATACTTTATGCTTCTACCCTTAAAGGCTAAACTAGAGTAGATGGCCATTAAGCAATAGGTGTCGTTTAAAGGTAGACAACCGGCAGGGAGTGTACTGGGTAAATATGAGTTGTGGTCAAATGGGTCATTGGGAGTATGCTAGCTTACAAACTAAATTAGCCGGCGAGGCTTTGTTATATACTGTTTATAATATACTCCGTATCATTTTAGTATGTAGTATTACTAATTGATAATTGTGTTTTTCTCTCTTTCATGTGACCTTCATGATAATTGCTAGCTTGGCTTCAGTAATCAGGTATCCCCCTTCCACCCTTGATAATTGCTACTACTCGACATGATCTAAAGCTGTTTGTGGTCATCCAACTATCCTACTTGCTCATTTTGCTACTTCTCCTATGATATCTAGCTCAATGCATAATACTTTGTCACATATGAAGTTTACCAGACCTTACTAGTATAAGCTATATAAACCGAAAAATCCCTTTCATATAGGCAAAATAACGACTGTAACACTATTTCAAAACAATATTGAGCTTATAAGTACCTAAATACTAATTCAAGGAGGGTAAACGAAAATTCTATGTGATAATGCTTATGAATGGTTTGATTTGGGGCCTGCTTGTTTTGAACGGGTCAAAAAGGCTGAAGTAGCTCAAATTGTCTATTAGTACATACAACCTTCTAAAATAAGCAGTGTTATTGAAATCATACTTTTTTAGGTAACTGTATTTTATGCGTTGCTTGTCGAGGTTAACATGTATCTGTAATAAGTCCACCACCACCACCACTATTGCCATAAAAAGATGAATTTGGGCTATCAAGATTCGGGTATTGAGGAGAGCCTGCTGCACCATTGGTTGCCTCTTTCATACGCAAGTTCACTGGTGATCCTTGTCCGGCTGTGGAGAGATCCAAACCTGGAGGGCTGATTATTACTGAAGGATTAGTAATCCTCTGTCCTGCAACAGAGGTTATATGATGACCCTGATGTCACCAACCATGATGTCAAATGGTGTAAATTTGCTGACTTTATTTGACAATGCTTATGGACCCATTGTGTGAGTTCTCTTTAAGTCCCACATTGTCTCTTCAAAACTTAAGATCAAGGGAATATGATGCAGCTCCGAATGATGGAACGATCATAGGGAATTACTGGCACCTCAGAAAGTTTATCTCGCTGGGATCCTATATCCTCGGAAGTCTTAGTACTGTCTTAACCATGGTTACTATAGGAACTCTATTGTGGCCTTGGCCTGTCATAACTTAGAAGCCCTTTGGCCGTAGTGCGGATAGACAGTGATAGGAGCTTGAGGATTCCTTCCAGGATTCCTAACTTAATTAGTTGGATGTGAAGGCTTTGCCGCATGTTTGTTAGATGATTCAAGAGCAACTGTCAGAAACCCGACCCAACAAGACCTGATAACACCCCTAATTATGAGTAGGTAGCTTCCGTTATCAGATGATATTTTTTCTATGGTGGTTAAACATATCCCGACCCAGAGACTGCACAGTGGTTTTGTATTTCACGACTTTCACCCAAACGAGAAATTTTAGATAGTGATGTTGGTAAGTCTGATGTGATTGTGGAGGCTGAGCTTGTGAGGAAATCTGTCGAAGCTTGTGATTATAGACCGAATTACCAGAAGCTCCATGTGTTTCTTTTGTTTCTATAATGGTTGCAGTTCCTAATAAAATGGTACTTCAACAAGAGGTAAATGGTGATATTTTGAACAACTATTATGACGAAAGTGGAAGTGGTGATTTTTGCAAGAGTTTTTAGTGGTGTTCTTCATGCGGGTTCGAAGGTGTTCGTCTTATCAGCATTGTATGATCCTCTTAAAATAGGTGAGTTGGTTCAAAAGCATATTAGTAAGCTGAATTTCATTCATTGTATTTGATGATAGGTCAAGGTTTAAAACCAGTAGCTAGCTACTGCTCGTGCTAGTAATATTGTTGCTATCTGAGGTGTAGGTCATCATATATTGAAAAGTGCGACTCTTGCATCAACTAAAAACTGTTTCCCTTTTCAAGTATGACGTTTTAGGTTTTTCGACTCTAAAAGTGGTTATTGAGCTGTCTGATCATGCTGATATGGCTGCACTTATGAAAGTGTTACGCCTTCTAAACCGCACATACCCGTTTGTTGAGGTTAGTGTTTCTGCTAGAGGTGAATACGTTTAATTGTAAAATAGTTTGTGTAAATTATGTGGTTAATCATTTAATTGTTAAATAATCTGAATTGACCCGTTTACCATAACTAAAGTTGTTACCTCTGTTTTAGGCATTTTACTTGATGAGTTACTAGAGGATATGTATAAGGACTTAGACTTTAGAGCCAAACAAGCACCAATACCTTCTACAGCTCCACGACATATACACACTATTAAAACCAAGACAACCTTAATATAGATGTGACACATCACCCTTCCTTTTTTCTTGTACACCACCAGATCTTCCCAACTCCAGTATCATTAAGCCACCAATATCATAGATTATATTACTCTTATCAGTATACATGTAGGCCTTGCACGAGTAGATAAAAGCGAGTGATGCAGTTGTATTTTTGAAGGCTAAAGATTAGATCATGCTCAATTAAAGCCAACAACTCAATGTGCTTAGATGATGACGAACCTTTCCCGTATGGAATTTATGCATTTGTTATTCCGCTACTTTTATATAATTTCATTGCTGCCAGAATCTTGTACAACAATTATTGAAGACTAATTTCTTTCAGGCAAATTTTTAACAATATTGTAAAAATATGAATTTACTTTAGATGTGTGCTGTTTTAGTTTATGTGATCAACAATTTTTTATTAGTCTATTGAACTGGAACTTACTAGTTTCTTGCTTACATTCGACCTGATCTGTTATTTTAGTCTAAGGAAAACAAGAGTAGCAATGGTATTAGTCAACTGTCACGCATAAAAGCTTATTATTGATGCAAGTAAATAGATGCAGACACAGTTTACGTTTGGTGTCAAGGATATATGGTTAGGATCCCTTGCTAGCTTTATCATTCTTAATGCAAATATGGTTACATCTTTTGCCATTTTTCTTTCGATATGTTGTATGCTCGATTATTGGCTTTTCATTTTCTATGAGAATGAGATTATTATAAGTTATTCCATGGACCTTTTTATAAGCTATTTATTATTTATCTATTATGTGAATTTGTGTTAATTTGGAATCTTGGTTTACAGGAAAATGATAACATGGTGAAGATCTGTTATATTGGAGCTGGGTATGTTGGTGACCAAACTCTTGCTGTTATAGCAATCAAGTGTCCTGATATAGCTATTGAAGCAAGATGATACAGTTGCAAGTCAATCCCCATATATGTTTGTTTTGAATCTCACTTAAGAGCTGCAAGCTAGTCAATATTGTTTTCTCTTAAATTTCTTTCTTCTTCCTTTGTTGTACTAATTTATAATAAGTTTCAAGGATTACAACTATGTAGAGGACATGATGACCATCTTATGTTCAACTTGGGTCATATACAATGCTAATTCTTCTATTTATGAAAGTGAGATTTTTTGGTTTCAGTGATATGGTTAGTGAACCTCAGTTTTCTATTTTCAGATTTATCAATTTTCTAGTGTGATTTGCAGGAGAAGATTAATGGAGATCGTGTATTCGAGCAGTGGTTATTGGGCATGGGTTGTATAATATTGGATGATATGCATATACTGATTTTATGATATGCACAAAACTTATTTTCGTTTAGCTCAATTTGGCATCATATCCACAAGCTATGCTCTTCGATTTCCTTTGTTCCTGATAGGACTAGGACCAGAGGTGGAGACTTTGGACTTTATATCTTTAAATGGGTCGATTCTGGATTTGTTTTATCTTTAGTGATGCAATAGGTTAAGTTAAAACATTAAGTAAATAGGAAAATAGTTTAAACGTAAAAATAATATGGGAACAAATTTTCTAGGACTTCTATAAGGTGTATGTGTATTAGTCAATGAGAGTTTTGCATTGGCTGATACAAAAGACATACTATAAAAATATTACAGTAAGATGAATCATTATAAACACAATGCTTGATAAGAAGTAAGAATGGTGGAAGCAACAGTATTTTGGTGGTCATTTAATTTGCCTGTATCCACAGGCATTGCTTTAATTTAGTCACCTCTCTTATACTTCTAACGTACACAACATGCCAGTACTAAGACTAAAGGTGGCAAGCTGAGCAAAGCGGTTAATGGGTCAAAACAAGTTTGCCTTAAAACAGGTCAAACTTGTATAGTTAATACAGGTCGAACGAGCTAACAAACTTTTATATCAATTAACATAACTTCTGACTTTCTTTCAGAGGTCAGATTTCTCTTTTAACGTTCTTATTTTTTTTATCTAATTTTTTCGTCACTATGGTTGGCAGGGTTATGGTGGTGCTTATGAAGCAAGAATGCTTCAAAGCGATTTCAATGGAATGTCTGTGAATGATGGTGTAGGAGCATACCTAGTAGCTACTGCTTCTTTTCTTCACATACATGGCTTCATTTATTCTCGAGTAAGCTTCGTGCATTGCTTCAATAGGCCAATGCCATAAAGACGTGTTTCTGATAAAATTGGAGTTGCAATTCTTGATAAGCATATTTTAACCGTCAAAAAATTATGCAGTTGGACATACTTTCAGTGCACACATGAACCCTACTGTCACACTATGAAACGGCTGAGTTATGTCAAGTTAGACTTGCTCTTGACCACCAGAAGATCGTCCCGCCAACGTCCTAGCTGCAACATGGTATATATCGTGTTTAGTTTCATGTCGTGTCAAAAGTTCTACAAGATTACATGGCGTTAACATGTTGGGCATATTTTTTATTTTACTTGGCATTCTAATTTCACCTGCAACGAGTTTTAGAAACTTGACACTTTAAAGAAAGCGAATGAGATGGCAACCACATCTTCTAAGAAGACCAAGGTGTATATTATATAAGTATTATAAGAATATCTTCATGCGTGCAATTTATGAGTGATGATTAAAACTTTGCTTCATAGCGTAATTTTTTTAAAGTAGAGTGCAAAACTATGAGATATTGATGTCTAGTAAACGATTATGTAAGTTTTATGAGAATATTTTCACGCGCGTAAATTATGATGAAAGATTGAAGCTTTGATCTTACTATCTTATATTTATATTATAAACACAAAAATATGAGATATTGATATTTAACAGACCATCATTTATGTTTTGTATGTATATGTTTACACGTGCAAATTATGAGCAAATATTGAAGCTTTGATCTTACTAGCAACATATTTTTATAATAGAAGTGCAAATTATGAGCAAAGATTGAAGCTTTGCTTCCTAGCGTATTTTCTAAATTATAGTGAAAAATATAAGAAATTGATATCTAATCAATCATTTAAGTTTTATAACAATATCTTCATGCGTGCAAAATATAAGCTAACAATTAAAGTTTTGATCTTACTAGCATATTTATATACTAGAAATGCAAAAATACGAGATATTGATGTATAATAAACGATTATTTAAATTTTATAAAAAAAATTCACACGTGCAATTTATGAGCAAATATTAAAGTTTTAATCTTACTAGCGTTGTTTTAACTAGAAGTACAAAAACACGAGATGTTGATGTTTAGTTGATGATTATTTAACTTTGCAAGAATATCTTCATGCGTGTAAATTTAAGCGATGATTGAAGCTTTGATTTTACTAACATTTTTGTTTTATTTTAGAAGTGCAGAAATATAAGATATTGATACGTAAGACGATTATTTAAGTTTTATAAATTATATTCATTCGTGCAAATTATGTGTGATGATTAAAACTTGCTTGGTAGCGTATTTTTTATATTAGACTGCAAATAAGAGATATCGGTATCAAATAAACGATTATTTATGCTTTATAAGGATATTTTTACATGTGCCCGTTATGAGAAACGATTAAGATTTGATCTTACTAGCGTATTTATATACTAGAACTGCAAAATAGAAGATATTGATTTACAATAGGCGATTATTTAAGTTTTGTGAAAATATCTTCACGCTCGCAATTTATGAGAGAATATTAAATTTTTGATAAGACTACCGTTATTTTAACTTGAAATACAAAATATGAGATATTTATGATTAATAGATGATTATTTAGATTTTGTAAAAATATCTTCACGCGTGCAAATCATGAGAAAAGGCTGAGATTACGATCTTACTAGTGTACTAGAAGTGCAAAAATTAAAATAAGAGATATTGATGTTTAATATAGGATAATTTAAGCTTTATAAGTATATCTTAACACATGAAAACTCTAAGCAAGGATTAAAGTTTCGATTTTACTTGTGATTTTTTATGTTAGAAGTAAAATAATAGGAGATACTTAAGTATATTCTTACTAGCGTATTTATATACAAGAATTGAAAAATAGAAGATATTGATTTACAATACGCGATTATTTAAGTTTTGTAAAAATATCTTCACGCATGAAATTTATGGGAAAATATTAAAGTCTTAATAAGATTACCGTTATTTTAACTAGAAACACAAAATATGAGACATTTGTGTTTTATTGATGATTATTTAGATTTTGCAAAAAATATCTTCACGCGTGCAAATTATGAGAAAAGGATGAGATTACGATCTTACTAGTGTACTAGAAGTGAAAAAATAAAAATAGAAGATATTGATGTTTAATATAGGATAATTTAAGCTTTATAAATATATCTTCACACATGCAAATTATAAGCAAAGATTAAAGTTTTGATCTTACTTGCGATTTTTTTGTCCTAGAAGTGAAATAATAGGAGATATTTAAGTATATTCTTACTAGCGTATTTATATGCTAGAATTGCAAAATAGAAGATATTAATTTACAATAGGCGATTATTTAAGTTTTGTAAAATATCTTCATGCGTGAAATTTATGGGAAAATATTAAAGTATAAATAAGATTACCGTTATTTTAACTAGAAATACAAAATATGATATATTTATGTTTAATAGATGATTATTTAGATTTTGAAAAAATATCTTCACGCGTGCAAATTATGAGAAAAGGCTTAAATTACGATCTTACTAGTGTATTAGAAGTGCAAAAATAAGGGGATATTGATGTTCGATATAGGATAATTTAAGCTTTATAGATATATCTTCACACATGCAAATTATAAGTAAGGATTAAAGTTTTGATCTTACTTGCGATTTTTTTATCCTAGAAGTAAAATAATAGAAGATATTTAAGTATATTCTTACTAGCGTATTTATATGCTAGAATTGGAAAATAGAAGATATTGATTTACAATAGGCGATTATTTAAAATTTTTAAAAATATTTACAATACGCGATTTTTTTATCCTAGAAGTAAAATAATAGGAGATATTTAAGTATATTCTTACTAGCGTATTTATATGCTAGAATTGGAAAATAGAAGATATTGATTTATTGATGATTATTTAGATTTTGTAAAAAATATCTTCACGCGTGCAAATTATGAGAAAATGATGAGATTACGATCTTACTAGTGTACTAGAAGTGAAAAATAAAAATAGGGGATATTGATGTCCAATATAGGATAATTTAAGCTTTACAAATATATCTTCACACATACAAATTATAAGCAAGAATTAAAGTTTTGATCTTACTTGCGATTTTATATACTAGAAGTAAAATAATAGGAGATATTAAAATATATTCTTACTAACGTATTTATATACTAGAATTGCAAAATAGAAGATATTGATTTACAATAAGCAATTATTTAAGTTTTGTAAAAATATATTCACGCGTGCAATTTATAAGAAAATATTAAAGTTTAAATGAGATTATCGTTATTTTAACTAGAATACAAAATATGAGATATTTATGTTTAATAGATGATTATTTAGATTTTGCAAAAATATCTTCACGTGTGCAAATTATGAGAAAATGCTGAAATTACGATCTTACTAGTGTACTAGAAGTGAAAAAATAAAAATAGGGGATATTGAGTTTTAGTATAGGATAACTTAAGCTTTATAAATATATCTTCACACATGAATATTTTCTATTTTTTTGCACTTTCTAGTATAAAAAATACGCTATGATGAGCAATCCTTTAGTCCCGACTCATAGTTTTACGCATGAAGAAATTTTCATAAACTTAAATAATCATCAATTAAATCTCAAAACTCATAATTTTGAGCTTCTATTATAAAATATACACAAGTAATATCAAATATTTAATCCATACTCATATTTTGCACATGTGAAGATATATTCTTACAAAACTTGAAGAGTCGTCTATTAAATAAAAATATCTCATATTTTGGCACTTATGGTATAAAAATACGCTCGTAAGATCACAATTTCAATATGCAATCATAATTTGTGCTAGTGAAGATTTTCATAGAAAACTTAAATAATCGCCTAAACATCAATCTCACTAAATTTTACACTTTAGAAAAATATTTTAGTAAGAGCTATTCTTCAACTATGCTCATAATTTGCATGTGTGAAGATAATTTTTCAAAACTTAAGTAATCGGTTATTAAACATCATATCTTATAACTTTGCACTTCTAGTGAAAAACTTGAACTGATAAGATAAAATCTTAGCATGATATGGTTAAGTAAACCAAATGCTCTCAAGGATTTGATCGAGAATTTTCGGATATCATATGCTTTCAAGGAACGCATTGTCATGATAGTTGTTACTACTTGTTGGTGTCTCTAGAACTATCAAAATTCCGTCACAGTTATCTCTCAAAATTTGACAAAATGTGACATTTATGATATTATTCGTCTTAACGTTGTTTTGGTTAAAAGTAGAAGTTCTAGTCCTTTAGTTTGGCATGATTGACTAAGAAAACTGTTGTAATTTTTGTTTCTAGCCAATTGCAAGAAGTTTTTTGTTTTTTATATATATCTTTTTGCCATCAAAAAAAAAGATAAATCTTCAGTCGTGCTCATAATCTGCACACGTGAAAATATGTTATTACAAAATTTAAACATCATCCACCCCCATCTCATATTTTTGCAACTTTATTATAAAAAATATGCTAGCAAGACAAAATTTTCATTTTGGCCCATAATTTGCATGCGATAAAATATCCATACAGAACTCAATAATAGTTTATTAAAATTAATATCTCCTAAGTTTACTCTTCTAGTATAAAAATACAATAGTAAGATCAAAGATTCAATATTGACTCATAATTTGCACGCGTGAAAAATATTCTTAGAAAATCTAAATAAACATCTATTAAACATCAATATCTCCTAATCTTGTACTTCTAGAAGACAAAAATACGCTGGTGAGATCAAAGCTTTAAGTCTTTCTCATATTGGCACATGTAATAATTGTCTACTGAACATCTATAACTTCTATTTTTTTTTTTTGAATATAAAAAATATGCTAGTAACATAAAAGTTTTAACCCTTCTCATAATTTGCACAAGTAAAAATATTTTTACATAACTAAATAATCGTTCACTAAACATAAAATCTTTGATTTTTGCACTTGTATAAAAATCCGTTAGTAAGATCAATGATTTAATCCTTGCTCGTGGTACATGGTAGTTGAACATGAACATAAACAATAAGAATCAAAGATTAAGAAAGGTAGAATGAGATTAACAAGATAAAGATAAAGATTAACAAGAATTAAAAGAAAAACTTACTTGAAATTAAATAGTAATTAAGGTGCAAGACAGGAATTTAAATTTGACAAGTATTTAAATGACAAGGTAATTAAAAGTGGAAGAACTAATTGTCACGATTAGCCAACAAAGAAAAATGATTAACATCTAATGACTATTTATAGGGAGGATTAAGGGTGCTTAGAAAGCTTCCTCCACTCCTTCATTTTCTCTTAATTACAAGATTAAGTCCTTCCTTCTTTAATCTCTTTGTTAATTGCATGCTTAGTCCTTTCTTCTTATCTTCTTTAATCTTGGACTTTTAATGACTTTTGGCTCGGGATTTCTTTGAACTCGTCTTTTAATTCTTCAATAAAGTAGACTTGAGTTCTTCGGCTTTAAGTAAACTTCCGTCTTTCGACTTTTTCTTCGATGAATCTTCGACTTCCGTTCTTTTTGCACTCTTGACTTCTCGACTTTATCTTTCATCTTTTTCTTCAATAAAAGCCCGTAAATGCCGTGTTTTCCCCACTTTTCACAATTTCGTCCTAAATCACAACAAAAACACAAACCACGCATAATTCCGACATAAAAGACATAAAATACACGTTTTGGCTCGGTTATTATTGTAATTAAGTGGTAAAAAAGATGGGTGTTTACACACCTATCAGTTGTACATGATGGCATTCTTCATGAATCCCATGACATTAGCAAAACACGAGTCTGAGATAATTCTATTGTAGTTGCTGAGTACCACACGGTCACAGTCACATCTTGGGTCAACTGTCTTGTAGTCACCGAGTGGGCTGCTCACAAGAACCACGTTGCATGTCTCATCAATGTGGTCTTCGTTAACATAGATGTAGTATGTTCCAGTAGCACTGACGGTTCCTTCTTGGTGAATATAACTTTCTATTCCTTATCCTTGCATTCCACTCTGACCCTTAGCACCTACACCAACAAACACTGCCAGACTTGATAAATTACAGGAAAAAGATTAAGCGAACGTCACCATGACAGAAGACCCTTCTATCAATCATACGATAGGATGTTAATAGCCACAAAGCACAACACATCAGAAATTTCTTATTTAATACTGTACTAGTTAACAATAGATCCTGCAGAACATATGTCCTACTTTTTATGTGGTTGAGTTGTAACAGAAACGGTAAAGAACATGAAATAATTAAACAAAAACTAAAATAAGAAAAACATAACAATAACAAGTTACAACATTATCAAACTTCAAAGACATGGCTTGTTCATCACCATATTTCAGGCTTTGCACTTACAAGGGGTACGCGGATCAGCACTACCAGAATAATAGAATTGGTGTAGGATTAAACGGTACACCATTGAGGAGCCTCTAGGTTTCAAGGTATCCAAATGGTTCTCCGCGTCAAAGTAATCAACCTTGCGGGTCACCAAGACCAGTCAGATAATGTGATACTCATGGAGTCTAGGATCGTTGCACTATAAAGTTTTACTGTAATTAGGCGCAAGTGTATTAGTAGTGGAAACTGAATTAGCAATATCTAGAGAAGTATTACTCTAATAAACAAACGAAGTAGAAGATTAAAAGGTTAAAAGGTATATCTTTTAGGATGAAGGGAGTATATATGAGCTTCAAGCAAAACATAAGCACACTTAACAAAAAGTTAAGCTGACAAATTTGACCCATATATGGGTTACATTTTTTTCCCATATGGTAGGTCAAATGGTTAAGAAATAAAATAGCTGGAAATTAAACGAGTTAAAAGTTGCCCAAAATGTACTTTAATGCCCACAACCTCCTAAGTTGTTTATTCAAATTAAATTAGAGTAATAACTTGATTCTTGAAATCAGTTTAACGCATTAACTGTTTAATAAACATTAAACCTGAAAAAAATATATATATTGTTCATCCCCACCGATCTAGTGTATTATTATAGACCCATTTTCACCCAAAGTAATATTTGACCCATTACCCAACTTGTCCAAGTTACGGCCTCTACAAAAAGTGCATAAGTCAAAATATAGTATAAGAAAAATACACATGTATATATGCAAACCATCTCTGGCGGATATTTTACTTTTAGTCCATCCTTTGATACTGGCTTGTAAAGTTCCTTGAGTTCGAGAGATTGCAAACTTAGTTTGCCAGTGAAGGATGGCAGAGAACGCCACCTTATGAAGCCATTGACAGCTCCATCTTGGCCTTTGCTGCTACCTGAGCTCTAAGCTTGGCCATGGGCGATTCAATTAATGCCATATAGCTTGGGAATGTGGGATTGTTCTAAAAGAAACTCTCTGTAAGTTCTTGTTTTACATCCAAAATCCGTTTACTTAGTGACCCTACTGGATCCTTATCATCTTGAGCTCATATAGCTTTACCAGCTATAACATCTTCTAATAGATCATAACTTTCATCTAGCAATTTAGTAAGTGCTTCTAGAAGTTTTAGCTTGCATTTGGCGTAACTCTTTCAGTAAAATTTGAACCCCCGGTTAAAGTTTTTAACCTATCAAACGGATTTACCGTCTCCCCCTACAATGGTTTCCCTAAAAAGACACAGGCGGTGGTGATACTACAAATATACTTTTGCGAACTTGTCTTTTAAATTTCTTGATGCATATTTCTAAATAAACTTCAGCTACAACAGCAAGTACATGTTTACCTCTAGCAGAAACACTAACCTCAACAAACGGGTTTGCGCGGATTAGAAGGCGTCACACTTTCATAAGTGGAGCCATATCAACAGGACCAAAGTCTCAGACGGCTCGATAGCCACTTTTAGAGCCGGGAAACCTAAAATGTCATACTTGAAAACGGCTAACAGTTTTTAGTTGATGCAAGATTCGCACTTTTCAATATATGTTGACCTAAGATAGCAACAATATCACCGGCACGAGCGGTAGCTACTGGTTTTAAACCTTAACCTGTCATCAAATACAACGAATGCAATTTAACTTCCTGAATTTGCTTTTGAACCAACTCACATTTTTAAGAGGATCATACAATGCTAATAACATAAACACCTTCTGAGCCGGATGAAGAACACCACTAAAAACACATAACCGAGTGAAGAACAAATTTTGGATCCTTATTCTGCAACTGACGAGGAGGAACAAACAAATTAAACGACCTAATCAACTATTCCAAAATCCCTTTATCACCATTTGTATCAACAAAGTAAACGACCTGGCGAACACCTTTAAATCGGAGATACAAAAACAGCACGAGACACAAATTACCCTCACAAAGTACACAGATGCACTTCTTAACTAGTATCAACTGAAATTGAATTAATAAATCTAGAAGAAACAAATATTCATAACATGAAATCGAAGGAATTTTTTTAATGTCTAAATCTCCCGCGAAGCAAGATTCTTAAAAAATTATCGAGTCACGAGTTGACTCAACTAGATCGAGTCAATCGTAACTCATGACCTAAGGTACTAGTCAGCTCATTCTTAGTACCAAGCCACCCCGTTTACTTAGAATTATGACCATATTTTTTCAAGTTTAAACACTGGTCAGATCTAGTGATGAGTTGAAAAATCAAAATTTCAATTCACGGCCCATTTGACCTGTGTTTCCATCTGACCCGTTTCTATCCATGACGCATTAACCTTTAAGTAAACAATCATAATAACAACTAGGTAAACGTTTTGCCTATGAAGTGGGACACTTCCCATTTTAAATATCATAAACACAGAATGGAATTTAAGACCGTACATATATGGTCTTCTTTAAGTTTCATCTCCCTTGACCCAACAGATTTGATCAATCTGAACGTCTATCGGCGTGAGAGTGTGAATGGGCTCGCTTACTATAGCTACTTATCTGCTTAATCTTATTTTAGTAGTAGCATTTATAGGGTGTTTAGGATTGCTTATCCAACCGACTTACCAGATTCTTTATGAGTAAGATAAGCAGTTATTAATTATCAGGTTTGCGAGCAATGTGAATGCTATTGGCGTGAATGTGCAACTGAGATAGCTTATTATAGCTACTTATCTGCTTAATCTAGTTTTGATACAACAAGTAGCAGTTTTAGAGTGATTGGGATTGCTCATGACAATTGCTTATCAGATTCTTTGAGAGTAAGATAAGCAGTTATGAATGAACAGATTTGGAGTAGCTTTGTTACAAGATGCTTGTCTTATTATACTAAAATCCATAAACAGTTAATAAGCAATCTAAATACCCAATAATCACCACAATCAATGTAGATGCACACAAACAAAATCATCCAAAATGCAAGTCAACAGTCAACACTCTGTCAAAGAACTCACTGATGGTAGCCTCAAATGTCTTAAACAACATTAAACCATAAAAAAACTATGACTAATAGGCTAACCAATGGAATACTACCGGCACATTAGACAAGCTCGTTAGGCTTTATACACAAAATCTATTTTCACATAGTTGTCAAGTTCCTAATATTTCATTCTGTGATAGATCTGCATATTCAGTAGCAGGTAAAATCCTACTAACCTCAAAAACTATCATACTAGCAATCGAAAAAAATACCCTTTACCTCTGCTTATTTTCGTATTAACTACAGGACGGAAGACATTATGAGAAAACAAGGTCCCTAGCGCAATGACATTAATAGAACACGATCCTAGCACAATGACATTCTGAGTATATGGAAAACCTAAGATGTAGGTATAAAATACTTAAGACTAATCCTTCTATGAAATAACAGCTTAACAGTTGATAAAAAGGGAGTTTGGATAACAGCCTAGGAGTATGTAATGCCAAACTAAGTATACAGTATAATTAAAAGTATGCAATAAGATGTTAACTTGACCCCGTAACACATATTAACGGTATACAATAAGTTGTTAATCTAACCACCTTAACACATATTAACAATATGCGATAAGATATCAAGCTAAGTATATTGCATACGAGTATGAAATAATATCTTAACAGTACTGAAAAGGGATTTTGGATAATAGCTTAACAGTATGCAATGTCAAACTGAGTATATAGTAACATAAAGTCCTCCCACAAATAAACCTAAGAAAGGAGGAACAAGTCAAATAAGTCGAACGTGTAGAACACATATATAGACTACTTTTAATGCATACAACCTAGTAGATCATTTTATTGACGGATTTAGATTGTGTAGAACACATATATAGACTACTTTTAATGCATACAACCCCAGTAGATCATTTTATTGACAGATCCAGATTTTTATGGCAATAGGGTTATATAGTGTAATCAAAATCGTAATTCTGAATGGAATTGACCACAATCCTTGTACAAAGAAAAGATCTATTCATCAAGTGGCTCTCATTTCTCCTATTCTCATAACAGTGAGAACAATAATATTCCAGCCCACATAAAAACTTGCTTTAGTCACATTTAACGTCAAGTTATTGCTTCTAGGTTGGTTAAGAGGTTTCAATCAACTTTCTGCTAGCAGGATATAGTTAGGGAATTACTATATACATCTTTACCTCGAAACTCATATGCTTGACAATGTGTCTGATGGACTCATCGCCTTCAAAGACCACTAGCCTGCTATCACCAAAAGTCAAAAGCAATAGGGCATAAATCTGGAAAAACCAATGAATTCGACATCAGAACATGCGTATGTATTAAGAACACGAGATACAGAAAGATTCACTAATGGGATGTTTGGACTTGCTTATTTAAACTGCTTACCTGGTTCGAATAATGGGATGTTTGGACATGCTTATTTAAACTACTTACCTGCTTCGACTAATGGATGTTTGGACATAGACGCTAGAGTATCATAGTTTAGCTGCAAGTAGTTATACTCTAGCTCAATCTGCCTCAACTTTTACCGAGATCTTCTATTCTGGAACCATATTTCCACCTGTTGAGGATGAAGCGGGAGTTTGTTTGTAAGTTATCCAATATTTTCAGTAGCTCAACTCTTCCTGGTACATCCTTCATTTATCCGTCTGCTACATTAACCATCAATGGCCCGTTTTTTTGACACCCCACAAATACACATACATCTACTACTTTTACACAAGTGATTACAGTAAGCCCATCATCCACATCAGCGTTTCCTTATAATTTTTGTCTTGGCTCTGCCGTTGCTTCATATCAAGTCTAGTAATTCTAGGAGTGGCTTTACCAATAGTAATTTTGGTTATAGTTTTGTCTTCTTTACTTGTGCCATTTTACCCCATATTTATTTAGCGGTAAGAGAGCTATCCTCAAACAAACCAACACTCGGTAAAACCGTAAAACTTACATTCTGAGTTCCGCACGCTGCTATAACAAAAGGTCAGGAAGGTTTCCTTTTAGTCGTCCAGCAAATCATCATCACCAATAGAATTAAATGTGCTAATATGAGCCTGCCTAAACTTGAAATTACGTTTAGTAACTCTGCTATATAAACCACAAGAAGAAACCATGTCTTTGATCCAAACTCACCTCTCACCTAAGCTTCTAAATCTAAAAAGCGCCTCTATTAGAAGTCACATCTGCGTGCGTAGTTGGTGCATGACTACAATGTCTTTCCCTACACGCAACCGAGTATCATTGGTTTACTCAATTTTCTTAGAGCAACTTCTTATAAACTTTTTCACGCAAGAAGAGGCTATTAGTATTTAGATTAATGGAAATTCCCCTTATAAAACCAAAACATTTTATTCCTTGTTGATATTTTCACAAGTGACCATACTCTAATTAAACTTGCCCACGCGTGCAGATGCTTTTAATTAAACTTGTTAACGCGCGCACATGCTTCTAAATAAACTTGTTCACGCGTGCAGATGCTTCTAGTAAACTTGTTCACGCGTGCAGATGCTTCTAATTAAACTTGTTCACGCGTGCAGATGCTTCTAGTAAACTTGTTCACGCGTGCAGATGCTTCTGGTAAACTTGTTCACGTGTGCATATGCTTCTAATAAACTTGTTCACAGTGGAGACCCTACTAATATACTTCAATCATTAAAACTTAGTTTAGTCTAATATTCTTACTATACTTTTCACGCACTAAGATACTATACTAATGCTAATTTATGTTATATTCTTCTACTTTACACAAACTAATTAATTCGCATAATCAAAACCTAATTCGTCGTGATCTGTACATTCACCCGTGACATATTTACAATTTCTAAATGATCATAACATCAAATGCATAATAAAATTCCAATTCGATAATTAATTAAATCATAATTAAAAAAAGAGCAACACTTACTTTTAAATTTTATGTGTAATCTGATTATGCTGGTTTTGGGTGAAGGATAGTGGTCCCCGGTCAAGTTTGATGGTGGCTGGTGGGGTGGTGAAAGCTCACGGTGGCCTGTAAGGCTAGTGTCGGTGGTGGCTGTGGTGAAAGCTTCATGGTCTCCGGTGGTCGGAGATGAAGGGGGTCGCCGGAGATGAAGGCGGAGGGCTGGTGAAGCTTCATGGTCTCTGATGGTAGGAGATGAAGGCGGTAGGATGGTGAAGGTTGCTGGTCGCCGGTCATCGGAGATGAAGACGGTGGTTATCTTGAGAGAGTTTTAAGTGATTTCACCATAAAAAATGAAATGTGTGTGTGTTTTTTTATTTTTATAGTAGTTTCAAATAGGAACTGTTTATTTGTGGATCAATTCTATCCGTAGGATTAAAAGAAGGGGGGGATTATTGAAGGGCTAAGATCTCTCATCATTTCACAAAAAATGCCCTTCTCACATGAACGTCCATCTATATATATATATATATATATATATATATATATATATATATATATATATATATATATATATGGGATCAAGAGAAAACTTCATCCCAAAAGAAAACTTAGAAAACTTCCTTCCAACCTTTGGATCAAAGCTCCTTCCCCTTTTTTTTATTCTCATAACTTCAGGGACCATTTTGTAACTTTTGATATTTACAAGGTTTGTTTTGTGTTTCATGCATTGTTGCATATATTTCTTCGTTCAGTTATTTGACAATTTATTTACCAACTGTATTCACAATTTTTTACCCTTTGATACTTTTTACTAATCTAACGTCATCAAATTTTACCTACATTACTTTAATCTAATATTTGCTTATTTTTTGCTCATATAACGACTTTTTTAGTAATTCACGTTTGATTAACCATTACAACAATCTAGTTGCTAACAATAGAAGTTAAATCAATTCGTCGAAGATATAATTACACTTTTTTCAATACATATGTAAGGGAAACAATAGCGTTGATAATGCAAAAGATTGTATGTTGCTTGATACGCTGAAAGAGCTAACTTTTGTTGACATAGCGACAACCAGTGGAGCCTCAAGCGAATCACCAACCGCAAATGTCTTGTGCATGATACGACTGGCCACAAGTGAGTCAACCAGTGGAGCCTCAAGCGAATCACTAACCGCAAATATCTTTTAACAGTAGCAACTATTCAGACCCTCCTGTTTCAGTAGCTCTCATGGGAACCATCCTTCACTTGTTAAAAGTTTCATATCACACTAAAGTTGTTCACTGTAACGAGGGACACTCTAGCTTTCCATCTTCCGTGACCTACGAAAAATCATTAAATCATCCTGATCAATACAAGGTTCCATCAATCTATAACTATAAAAAAATGAGTTTTACTATATTACACAAATGGAAAAGATAAAACAATCAATCATGGTGTTGAATCTGTTTAAATTGAACGGATTAGCACCTAATCTTGTAGATAAAGGTTGAGAAGGCCTGTGTGTTTCCTTCTTTATAGTGTACTGAGGGTATGTAATCTGGTATTGGACCATATATGTTTGAGTTAGAACTGATGCAACCGGTGGGTGGTTTGTGTAGGCAATCGCACCAGGATAGCTTGCAACTGCTTGAGCAACATAGGTATAACCAACACTTGGATGAGTCTTTCCGGACTGTGCATATCCAGATAGCTATCTGAACAAGAACCATTCCTCCTTGTACCTACTGTGTTTGTATCCCTTTGTTTTTCTGGTTATCAACAAGTTTTACTATGATGTTTCTAACCTGTGCATTCAAACACATTGATTATTATAGAGTAATAAATTTCAGCACAAAATAAGTAGTTCAGCCTTCCTGTTTTGACATCCATTTACCTATATTAACCTATAACCTACCCGCCCTACATGCCCATTTTACAACATCTAAGTATTCCCTAAGGTAAAGAAAAGAGTAACTGTGTAATGTTTACCTTGCTTAAGTAATGTAAACTTAGGCTATATGGGTTCTTCTTCCAAGATGAGAATAGAAAATGTAACTTCTTATGACACGAATCAATAAGTGTCATCTGTTATCCACTGGGTCGAGTCGGGGGTGTAGTTTACAATAAAGAGGTAAATAGGTGGGGTTTTTTATCACGAATAGATAATGTAACTTCTTATGACACGAAACTAGAAGTGTCATCTACAATCCACTAATTTTCACTCTTCACCTCCATCATTCAGCGATGGACAGGAACATATATAAGTGGTTCTAAAATTAGTTTATAAAAAACAGATGTCAATCAGTCGATAGGCTGAGTTGGGGTGGGTCGGGAGTATAGTTTACAATAAAGACGTAAATAGGTGTGTTTTTTTATCACCAATAGATTGCAACATTAACTTATAATACATCTATTGGATCACTATTATACAAAGTTTCTCAAACGGTTCCCAAATTTTATACAAACTGGTGCACTAAAGAACTTAATAACTTGGATGCCCTACTATCATACAAACGGATGCACTAACGTTCCTTGAATAAGTGCTCTACTATTTATAGAAACGGATGCACAAAAACTTAATAACTTGGATGCCCTACTAATATACAAACAAATTGTCAATGATTGTAAATACATAATAATATTATAAGTAACTATTTGACCTGTTTAGATATGATTGGATCACTTTGATACTGATCAAATGGATTAAGCTATAAGTTCTAACCCGTTTTTGTGACAACCCTAGGTTTTGGATTTGTCACTTGGTCTTACTTTTAGGTTATTTTATGTGTGCTTACTTGATTTGTGTGATTACGTGTTTATTTTGGGTGATTGAGGTTGGTGTGGTTATCGTTTATGAGTATAGGGTACTCATACGTAAATCGAGGAACGGTTATTTCATGTTCATAAGCTCACAAGTGGTGACTATGAAATGAAAATGGTGATATTATGGTGTTTACGTATACGTATAAGTATTATAGTAATAGTATTTTTTTAGGATTTACGGTTTAGCATTTAGAGGTCTCGGGTGAGGTAATTATCCAAAAGAATATTTTTCGGGATGGTTTTAAGTCATTTAGGACTTAGTTATAAAGTTTATTTAAGAATTTGAGATTTTTTTTAAAAGTGTATATTTTACGTCTTTTACGGTAAAACGCGTAAATTTGACTAGTTTTACGGTTTTGAGGTTTTGGGAGTTTTAGGAGCTGAAATAAATTAAGGTAAATTAAGGTAATAATAATAAGATATTAATTAACAATAAAAAGAAAAAAAAATAAAGGAAAAAACGAAATTAGGGGTGTTTGGGTCGGTTTAGAAGAGAAAAAAAAGGAAAAAAGGAAAATATTTAAGGAAAGTGGGCTTTGGGTTGGACTAGGATTCACCCATACCCTATATAATGTATATACTAAACCAAATTCATTATTTTTCTCCTGGAGATGAAGGAAATTCGTGAGTCTTATAAAAAAAATTAGGGTTCTTCATAAAATTTGGGGGTTTTCATAAATCCAAGGTAAATCTTCAAATCCTTTTTTAATTAAATTGTTTTTATGTTTTCTTTAATAATCTTATGATGGATTTAGGTTAGGGTTTAATATAAAAACAGTAAAATTAATGTTGTATTAATCATAATATGATGATTACATAAATTAGAGCTTGTAATTAGAGGGATTAGGGTTAATTAATGAGGTTGATTTTGTTAAACCCGTTTTTAAAAATTGGGCAGAATTTCGAGTCAATTGTTTTGATCATATCTGGAGTTCTAGGAACATTCAAGATGCGATAAAACTAGCCATGAAAAGGTATTTGAAGTGGCTTTCCAATGCAAGAAACGAGAACTAAATTGGAGGTCGGGAAGTGGGCCAAAAACAGGTTACAATAGTCGGAGGTCAAAACAGTTTTAAATTCAGCCTGTTTTCTTTTTAAGTTTTGGGTTGTTTGGGGTACTTAGGGTTGCATTGGGATCTTCTCACGAATGTGAGAGATGGTTTATATATTTTAGTAAGTATCTGCACTTGGGCTAAGGTTGTGGTTTAGGGTAAGACCCCTTAATGGTAACAAACTTTTAGTACGTTTAAAATCAGGAAATCTGGAATGACAAAAGTAGATATATGTATATCGGGGCCTTAACAGTAGCTTTAAGGTTAGGGCAAGTGGGAGGTGTTAGCCAACATACGTAAGGGTATGAATATTTCTTTTACAGAAACCATGGGTATGTTTAAGTGGACGTTTGACTTAAAGTTTTGAGACCTAAAAACTGGGACTGTTTTGTGTAAAATATGAACGGGATAGTTATTAAACTTAACCAAGTTAAGGACTTGTTAAGGAAGGGTAATGGGGTGTTTATAGTTATAAATGGGGTATTTATATGAGAGGATGTTAGATGTCCATCATAGGTTAATGAGCCATCTTAGTGATTGGTTCGTATATTGATTGCGTGTTTTTGGTTTGTTAGCTTGTTGCTAGTGCAAGGACTTGTGAAGGAGCAATCAGGTGAGTTCATAGTCCCATTTTAACTAAGTTTTTAAATGTTCTTTTTCCAGTATGGGATGGAGATGACACCAGTTGTGTTCTTAAAATGTTTTTGGTACTATATTTTTCTTATAAATATTTGGACATAAATGTGTTATTGTGTGACTTGCGTGCTTATGTGTTCTTATATGTGCTTTGGTACGTGTTCTGCTATGTGAATCTTGTTTGGATTGTGATTGGCTTTGGTACATAGATGTATGGGCGTCTATGGGACCAGTTGTGATGTGTGTGGAGCGTGGGGCACGATCCGTCCTGAGTACTTGTGCATCGTCTCTTCGGAGGCAAGATATCTCGACGGGGATATAGTTCATCTTCCACAGGTGGTGTGGGAAAGATCCGGATAGTGTGGTGTGTGTTCTTGTGCGTGTGACGGGATACTTCTTGATTGTTATAGTGTGCTTTGTGAATTGTAGATGTGATTGGTACTTGGCTTGAGTTTTGTTGTGGATGCATGTAGCATGATTATCACATTAGGTCCATAACTATAAATTGTTTTTCTTCAACTTATTTACAGCGGATGTCAAGGTTTCTTATGATGTTCTAGATAACTTAAACCTATGTTCTCACCAACTTTATGTTGACAGATTTTAGTGTCATTTTCAGGTGAGGTAGTTGTGCAAGATGATGTTAGAAGTGGCTAGAGTATAGAGGCTGCTAGGATTGCATTCGGAGGAATCCCTTTCCTCTTAGATTTTATTTTGTGTTTTGATTAAGTGAACTTTGTGGTACCTATATGTTTGATGTTTGTTTATTTGTATGTCTTTGGTAAGAGGTAGGCCTGTTACTTACTTACCTAGACGCCTGCATTGTTGAGATATTGTCACGACATTTGTGTCGCCATCTATGATATTTCAATTTCATTTAGTTCTCTCTATAGACACGCTGTTGTTGTGATGATATCCATACGTCGCGCCCCATATTCCGCCATGGTGGGGTGTGACAGAATGGTATCAGAGCCAATGGTTATAGAGAATTAGGTTGCCTAGTCGTGTAGCCTAGTCTATAGCTTAAGGGTCCTTGCATATAGGCGTCATAGGAGTATATGTGCATTTTATAGTAATTGATGTGTTAGAATATTATTTTTGCAGTATTTGTTAGGTTATGAACTAATATGGTTCATACATAACTACATGTTATTTTCTTTACGAGTTTTGATTAGTGCGGGTGGAACCATGGTCGTATACGCTAGTCATTGTTGGATTTCGCTTAATTATGTTTTCATGTTCTTTATACATTTTGAATTTTGTCTACGCTGGTTCAGCTGGACTACGATTTTACGTGTTTTATGCATTGGCTATGTTATTTTAATACATGGGGTTTTTGATCTTATCTTGTATGGTTATGTGCTTGTGAGTTGTTGGATTATGTGTTATGTGTAGTATTAATTTCTTATAAGTGTCACCATAGGAAGGGAGTACATTGGTGAAAGGGAACATGTATAATTATGGAGGCCTACATAATTATATATGTGCCACAACACCACTGGACTTTCAAGTATGATTGCATGAAAGAGAGTTAATACATGCTTGTATAGTATATGTTGGATGGATTTGAGTGTATGTACGCTTATGCCTATGCATGTAAAATTATTTTCTACTTACCGGTTGTATTCTTGGGATGGTTGCTAGCTCGTTTCTCTTTGAGATGTTCAACTTCTGTAGTAGCGCATTTCTCGGGTCCTCATTTCACGTGTTTGTTTGTACGGTACTTTTGGCGTGAAGGATTTTGAGATGGTGGAGATTTCTTTTTGGGGTAACGATGTCTTTTGTTTCGAGTTATACATGGTCAAAAAAACAGAACTTGCAAATTGAAAAAAAAATAGTTGTTGGTAGTCGATGAAATAAGGAAGTGTCGGGATCATGTTTCAAATAAGGTGGAATATAAATTCTTTAACATATAAGCATGACTCGGTTATTTTAAAATATTTTGGTTTTGATCACCTAAAGTTATTATTCTTTAGTTAGAATTCTTGTTCTTATTAACTTAAATATGTTAAATCATGTATTAATCATATGATGGGTGAGAGTTTAAATTTTCTAGAATTAAAATAAATTAGACCTTGAATTTTGTAATTAATAACGGGTTTTTTTTAGGGTTTAAAAATCGTTTTTTTTTAATCGGAGTAGGCAGAAACTGTCGCTAAACTGTCAAAATATGTCGCTAAATGTCAGAAACTGTCGCTAATGCCTAGGCAGATTTTGAGAAAAATCGTTTTGGTCATAACTTATTCGTTTTTAAAGGTTTTTGGGTGATTCAAAAGCCTAAAATTATGTACTTGGAACATACTTTTCAAATTATGTACTCGGAACATACTTTTCAAATATTCAGAAAGTTTCGTAATTGGAAGTCAGTAGCTTGGTCGAATTAATTGTACAAGTGTTGAGTTCAAGGTTAATTTTCGGACAACATGGTTTAAACTCGTGTTTTGGGTAATTTTTGGTGATGAACACTTGGAGGGTTAACATAGAGATGAGTTGGGAAGGAATTTGAGAGTTCTTTAGACCTTATTATACGTGGTTATATTTTGATGAGTTTTGATTTATGGTACTTATGAGTAAGACTGAAATCGGGGTGACAGTGTTAAACCCGTTGAGTTATGTGACGGCTCCTAACTTGGTTTTAAGACAGTTCTTGTTTGATGAGTTGTGAGATTTAGTTATGTTGGTTACATAACTTTATGGTTTTGATAAGTTTCCTCGCGGACGGTTAAGGCTCATGTGTTGTTGGTTGAGATTATTTTCGTGTAAACTGAGTTCACGTTTGAACGTGAAGGTTTTATCAAGGATATGTATCCTCGTTTGTTTGCTGAGAATAAGTTTGAGTTTGGGAGTAAATCTCGGGACGAGATTTCTATTAGGAGGGAGTGATGTGACAACCCTAGGTTTTGGATTTGTCACTTGGTCTTACTTTTAGGTTATTTTATGTGTGCTTACTTGATTTGTGTGATTACGTGTTTATTTTGGGTGATTGAGGTTGGTGTGGTTATCGTTTATGAGTATAGGGTACTCATACGTAAATCGAGGAACGGTTATTTCATGTTCATAAGCTCACAAGTGGTGACTATGAAATGAAAATGGTGATATTATGGTGTTTACGTATACGTATAAGTATTATAGTAATAGTATTTTTTTAGGATTTACGGTTTAGCATTTAGAGGTCTCGGGTGAGGTAATTATCCAAAAGAATATTTTTCGGGATGGTTTTAAGTCATTTAGGACTTAGTTATAAAGTTTATTTAAGAATTTGAGATTTTTTTTAAAAGTGTATATTTTACGTCTTTTACGGTAAAACGCGTAAATTTGACTAGTTTTACGGTTTTGAGGTTTTGGGAGTTTTAGGAGCTGAAATAAATTAAGGTAAATTAAGGTAATAATAATAAGATATTAATTAACAATAAAAAGAAAAAAAATAAAGGAAAAAACGAAATTAGGGGTGTTTGGGTCGGTTTAGAAGAGAAAAAAAAGGAAAAAAAGGAAAATATTTAAGGAAAGTGGGCTTTGGGTTGGACTAGGATTCACCCATACCCTATATAATGTATATACTAAACCAAATTCATTATTTTTCTCCTGGAGATGAAGGAAATTCGTGAGTCTTATAAAAAAAAATTAGGGTTCTTCATAAAATTTGGGGGTTTTCATAAATCCAAGGTAAATCTTCAAATCCTTTTTTAATTAAATTGTTTTTATGTTTTCTTTAATAATCTTATGATGGATTTAGGTTAGGATTTAATATAAAAGCAGTAAAATTAATGTTGTATTAATCATAATATGATGATTACATAAATTAGAGCTTGTAATTAGAGGGATTAGGGTTAATTAATGAGGTTGATTTTGTTAAACCCGTTTTTAAAAACTGGGCAGAATTTCGAGTCAATTGTTTTGATCATATCTAGAGTTCTAGGAACATTCAAGATGCGATAAAACTAGCCCTGAAAAGGTATTTGAAGTGGCTTTCCAATGCAAGAAACGAGAACTAAATTGGAGGTAGGGAAGTGGGCCAAAAACAGGTTACAACAGTCGGAGGTCAAAACAGTTTTAAATTCAGCCTGTTTTCTTTTCAAGTTTTGGGTTGTTTGGGGTACTTAGGGTTGCATTGGGATCTTCTCACGAATGTGAGAGATGGTTTATATATTGTAGTAGTATCTGCACTTGGGCTAAGGTTGTGGTTTAGGGTAAGACCCCTTAATGGTAACAAACTTTTAGTACGTTTAAAATCAGGAAATCTGGAATGACAAAAGTAGATATATGTATATCGGGGCCTTAACAGTAGCTTTAAGGTTAGGACAAGTGGGAGGTGTTAGCCAACATACGTAAGGGTATGAATATTCCTTTTACAGAAACCATGGGTATGTTTAAGTGGACGTTTGACTTAAAGTTTTGAGACCTAAAAACTGGGACTGTTTTGTGTAAAATATGAACGGGATAGTTATTAAACTTAACCAAGTTAAGGACTTGTTAAGGAAGGGTAATGGGGTGTTTAGAGTTATAAATGGGGTATTTATATGAGAGGAGGTTAGATGTCCATCATAGGTTAATGAGCCATCTTAGTGATTGGTTCGTATATTGATTGCGTGTTTTTGGTTTGTTAGCTTGTTGCTAGTGCAAGGACTTGTGAAGGAGCAATCAGGTGAGTTCATAGTCCCATTTTAACTAAGTTTTTAAATGTTCTTTTTCCAGTATGGGATGGAGATGACACCAGTTGTGTTCTTAAAATGTTTTTGGTACTATATTTTTCTTATAAATATTTGGACATAAATGTGTTATTGTGTGACTTGCGTGCTTATGTGTTCTTATATGTGCTTTGGTACGTGTTCTGCTATGTGAATCTTGTTTGGATTGTGATTGGCTTTGGTACATAGATGTATGGGCGTCTATGGGACCAGTTGTGATGTGTGTGGAGCGTGGGGCACGATCCGTCCTGAGTACTTGTGCATCGTCTCTTCGGAGGCAAGATATCTCGACGGGGATATAGTTCATCTTCCACAGGTGGTGTGGGAAAGATCCGGATAGTGTGGTGTGTGTTCTTGTGCGTGTGACGGGATACTTCTTGATTGTTATAGTGTGCTTTGTGAATTGTAGATGTGATTGGTACTTGGCTTGAGTTTTGTTGTGGATGCATGTAGCATGATTATCACATTATGGTCCATAACTATAAATTGTTTTTCTTCAACTTATTTACAGCGGATGTCAAGGTTTCTTATGATGTTCTAGATAACTTAAACCTATGTTCTCACCAACTTTATGTTGACAGATTTTAGTGTCATTTTCAGGTGAGGTAGTTGTGCAAGATGATGTTAGAAGTGGCTAGAGTATAGAGGCTGCTAGGATTGCATTCGGAGGAATCCCTTTCCTCTTAGATTTTATTTTGTGTGTTGATTAAGTGAACTTTGTGGTACCTATATGTTTGATGTTTGTTTATTTGTATGTCTTTGGTAAGAGGTAGGCCTGTTACTTACTTACCTAGACGCCTGCATTGTTGAGATATTGTCACGACATTTGTGTCGCCATCTATGATATTTCAATTTCATTTAGTTCTCTCTATAGACACGTTGTTGTTGTGATGATATCCATACGTCGCGCCCATATTCCGCCATGGTGGGGTGTGACAGTTTTCCACCCCTAAAGATAATAAATGTTTCGTCAACCTGTAGTGTTTCGATTCACCCTAATATATTACCCACCATCCATATTGATACCTAAAGAGTATCCAACATAAGTAGTAGCGTTACATACCTCATTGGGGGTTCGATAGCTTCCAGGATCGTTGCTTAAGTACCGGTGAGATCATAGCAAATACACGTTTAGCTAAACATTAGGTAAATGTGTAGGCTGTTGATTCAAATTTACAGCACCAGAGATGCGACTATTTGTTGTAGCATCGACTGCATACATATGTGCAGGTTGTCCGACTTTACGTAGGCACAATTTCCGCATAGGTGATTTGGTAAATAGCCATTTGTTTTTATGTAACACATAAAATAGCAATAAGAGTCCTACAAAGAAAGAAAGAAAGGAATATTAAGAGACTAAGATTTCAACTGTCTAAATGGTATGCATACCTTAAACGCTACTTCTTGATGTTAGGATCTTCCCATTTTAGTTTATATAAAAAAGTAGTTTATAAAAAAATTGATGGTCAATCAGTCAATAGGCTGAGTTGGGCGGGTCGGAGGTATAGTTTACAATAAAGAGGTAAATAGGTGGTTTTTATCACCAATAGATTACAACATGAATTTATAATACATCTATTGGATCACTATTATTCAAAGTTCCTCAAACGGATTCCGTAATTTTATACCAACTGATGCACTAAAAAACCTTAATAACCTAGATGCCCCACTATCATACAAACGGATGCACTAAAGTTCCTTCAATAAGTGCCCTACTATTATATAAACAGATGAACAAAAACTTAATAACTTGGATGCTATGCTAATATACAAACAAAATGTCAAGGATTAAGCTACAATATTTAACCCATTTTCCACCCCAAAGATAATAAATGTTTCTTCAACACGTAGTGTTTCGATTCACCCTAATATATTACCCACCATACATATTGATACCTAAAGAGTATCCAATATAAGCAGTAGCGTTACATACCTCATTAGGGGTTTGATAGCTTCCGGGATTGTTGCTTTAGTACCAGTGAGATCATAGCAAATACACGTTTAGCTAAACTTTAGGTAAATGTGTGGCTGTTGATTCAAATTTACAGCACCAGTGATGCGACTATTTGTCATAGCATCGGCTGCAAACGTATGTGAATAACCATTTGTTTTTATGTGACAAAGACACCGCGATAAGAGTCCCACAAAGAAAGAAAGAAAGAAAGGAATATTAAGAGACTGATATTTCAACTGTCTGAATGGTATGCATACCTTAAATGCTACTTCTTGATATTAAGATCTTCCCATTTTTGCATCTGCCAATTGTGAAACAAAAAACTATCAAACTTAAGATCCTTATTAGTAGTATAAATATTTATGGTAGTTATCATTCTTCGAACGACCAATTATATCTTCTTGTAAAATACCAGTGTTTTGAAACCCAGTTTTCAAATCGACCCGGTCGAGTGACCGGGTCCGGGTCAACCCGGGTTAACCCGATTTTATTAAAAAAATAATTTTTTTTCATATTTTTAATAATTAACAAAAATTATATATAAAAACCATAAAAACATTCGTATATTGAACATATAAATTGTTTACGAACCAATATAATATGTAAAATAAAATTCCATCGCAAATACATAAAATTTACTTAATTTTTTTTATAAAAAAAAACCCAAAAAAATCAAAACCCGGCCGGGTTGACCCGGGTCACCCCAAACCCGGCGGGTCTAGCCGGGTTTCGAAAATGTGAAACCCGGGTCAATATGACCCGGTTTTTCGGCTGGAACCGGGTCGACCCGGGTCTAAAAACATTGTAAAATACTAAAGCGAACCTTGGTGGAATATGGTATAGAACATTAAGTTCGTACATTCATTGGTATAGAACTTTAAAAAGCACCTTTGTTTACAATTCTTCAATGGCCCAGTAAGAATTATTTGCCACATATATGGCTTCCTTAACACTGATATAGATTATAATAATGCTAAAAATGTAATAAGTAGTACAATAAGTCTAGAGATGCCACTGTACCCAATCCGAAACTTGATCCACCTGCAAGAAGAGTACATCAGTTTAAAAAATACTAATAATTACTACTATGTGTTAACTAATTGAGACTGATATGCACCAATGATAATCCTAAAACTAGTGTATACAATGATTATGCAACTCATAAGTATTCTGTAGACCAAATCATGGTAGAGGAAGTTAGAAATTATCTATTGTTCTGATCTTTAAGAGCATGCTTTTGTGGATATAAATCTAGTAATGTGTGTCGCATCGCAGTTAACAAAGTAACATATAAACCAAGTAATGTGCTACTATAATAAGGAGTTTTCTAGTATCGGCATAGTAAAAAACATAACACATAGGCCTATAAAAAAGTAAGACTATTTTTAAGTGACTAAGAACAAATGATATTTTTTCATTCTACAATGATGCCTTAAAATTTTTTAAATATGATGCTCGTAAAAAAATAATATTATTTTAAGTGACTAAGAATAGATGATCCTTTTCATTATACAACGATGCCTTATTTTTTTTTTATTTGATGCCCGAACAAATGATTAAAAACACATTTTGTTGAATGACTATTTAAGGCCCTAAAAAATTCCTTAAATAAACAAAATAGATGACTTAAATGTAACAAACCGATACCCTAATTTGACTAAACACATTCCTCAATCCTTGTTTTAGTAACACGCCTTCTAATTTCACTAGCCATAGATTGTCTAATCATATAAGATCTATAATATAATGTATTGCATGATGCTTTAATCAAAATAATAGATGCTCTAATCATGAATCCATTATCTACTAATCTCGCTAACAAATGCCCACTAATTTTTTAAATTGATGTTGTTATCCTTATAAAAAAAACAAATAATAATCATACATACAGATACTACATTTTGGTTTGAAAAAAATATTAACTATTCAATTAGACCATCTAAACAATAACATGTTGCTCAATAAGATTATTTTAACTTGTTATCTTAATAGGCATCGTTAAACAGTTTGGCAATATTTTTTGTATTCTTGTAAATTCTGATAATCAAGTTTTGATAGTTATCATATTGGCACCTCAATCGGAAATTTAAAAAGTAAAGTGGAAGAGGAGGCTTTAATCCATAAAAAATATGCTATCATATTATGTGCATAGATGCTTAATACATTACTAACAAATGCTTATTGATACATTTTAATAAACACTATGTGATCAATTTTAACAAGCAAATTTTACAGAGCTTTTAACTAACAAACTTGCGAACTCTTATTTCAAATGTAGTATTCAAAGACATTCAAACAATATATCAAACACATAATGTACAATTTCAATTAACACATTTTTATGCATTTTTTCTCCCAAATTTGTTCTTTATATAAAGAATTGATACGATGATAACTTTTATCAAAACTTCAAAATTAACCAAATCATTGATTTAAATTTGCTTAATTAGTTAACTAAGTTTTATTTACATAAATGATAAAATTACCTTAATAAAACAGCGCTGCCACCACCATTGACTGTGACAGTATGGTGGTCGGAGAATAACAATCTATTTGTGCGGTGTGGTGGTGGTCAACGGTATCTCGTTTTGGTCGGAGCAATGGAGCAATGGTGTCGGAGAAGAAGATAAGGTGTGTGTATGTGGGATGTGATAATGGTACGTGTGTATCTGGTGAGAATGGGAGTGTTTTCCTTTTTTTTATATTTACATTTTCTACCCTGATCTTTGATATGTTTCCAAAACCTACCACATAGTTTGTTTTCTATGTTTTCTACGAACATGAGGTTTTCTCTAGAACCCATCCATATATATATATATATATATATATATATATATATATATATATATATATATATATATATATATATATATATATATATATATATATATATATATATATATATATATATATATATATATATATATATATATATATATATATATATATATATATATATATATATATATATATATATATATATATAGAGTAGCGTTATTGTGGTGACCACTGTTAAAATAAAAACAATAAGAACTATTGTGGATCGTTAGATGAAAGTATTATAGATATCATGTGCTTCTTAAAAGCTGATTTTATGGAGTGGCACTTTAATAAATATGTTAAATTACAAGGGTATTCCAGTCATTAAACTTTTATGTTCCATTTAATAGCTGTTGAAGTATAAGCGTGTTTTGTGTTATCTATTACGTTTTAATATTATATGCATTACTTTAGGAAATAAGCGAAATTTGGCATTTGTCTTAGCAGTTATAACATTCTATGACATACATGTGCCGCACAATAAATTGTATAAGTTAGTTCAATTTTTATTTTTATTTTTTTATAAGAATTGGTATTTAATACACAAGATACTAAAAAAGTTCAAGTGATACGTATATTAAAAAAACACATAATCAACTAAAAAATCAAGTAACACGTATCAAAAAAAGACACAACTAACTAAAAACCCCAAGTGATATGTATTTGAAAAATATATATATAATCAACTAAAAAGACCCAAAATATGTATGTTCTTAAAAAATACTAACGAACTAAAAAATGCTCTAAGTGGTACGTTTTTGAAAACTACACAACCAAGTAAATTGATGCGTATCCAAAAACTACAATTAAAACTAAAAAAGATCCAAGTGATACATATTCGAAAAATACATAACCAACTAAAAAACTAAGTGACACGCATAACCAATTAAAAAACTAAGTGATACGTATAACCAACTAAAAAGACGCAAGTGATACGTATCCGAAAACTATACAACCCAACTAAAAAGCCAATGTGATACGCATTCGACAAACTACACAAATAAACTAAAAAGATCAAAATAATACGTATAAAAAAACCCAAATAAAACGTATTACCAATTAAAAAAATAGCTACGTGACACGTATCCGAAAAACTTAAAAAAATAAAGTGATACTTTATCCAAAGAAAAATACACGTATTAGAAAAACTAAACCAAGTAAAAATCTTATGTCATCCGAATATTTTTGAAACTTTTAAAAATCATGTGACGGGGGAATTTTTCAGAGGTATATCACATGAATTAGAAAATGAATATCAAGACTAGACTAGAAAAATCATGTTCGATGTTGATCTGTGTGCGAGTGGCTTCGAGCATTATTTGTTTGAAGATTATTATTGTTTCTGCTTATGGCTTTTAAATTTTAGACATTTATTTATTGGACCTAGAATGAAGCGAAATTTTGAAGTAGCTTTGAACATTAACGGGACGTTTTTTACTCAGATGTTGCGGGTGAAATTGTGGTGATTGTTAAATAAAGGGTCTTAAAATAGTGTGATGATATGTCAGATCTAGAAAAAAGGTATTAAATGAGTAATTGATAGTGAAGTATATCCCTAAAATACCCTTAGACATACATAAGTTAGTTTTGCATTTATATTAAAATGAAATAACACTTGTCAAATTTTTATTGGTTCTTATTATTTTTATTTTAAGCTCGGGTCTTACATGAACGCAAATCTATATATATATATAGTGTAAGGTTATTTTCAGAACCAAATAAATGTACAGAACTGCGAGAACCACCTTTATACTATTAACAATGCATATGTTTTTTTAATTATTATGTTTAAATTAACATTTAATAATTGTTTTAATGGTTATAGACCGAGTATGATGAGCGATATGAAGAGTGCACATGTGTTTTTATATTATCCAACAAAAAGATAGTAATAATACATACAAAACAAACACATGTGCATGGTCCTAGGATACATGTTCCTAGTGACCTATGACAATGAAAATGCATGTATTTCTACCTAATGAACTAACCCGATGAATATACATGTGCATTTTAAGAGTAAAAAGGTGGTTCTCGCAGTTCTATACATTTATTTGGTTCTGAAAATAACCTCACCCTATATATATATATATATATATATATATATATATATATATATATATATATATATATATATATATATATATAGAGGGGAGAGATCAAATAAAAAGACTTTTTTGGTGAGAAGGATAAGAAGGATTTTCAGCCATTGATTTAAAATCAATGGATGAGATTAAACCATAAATCTAACTAACTAACTAACTAACCATCTAAACATGATTTTTAAAAAGTTTTTCAAAAATTCAGAAAAAATTCCAGTAGATCGGGTATGTTGGTGCAAAAAAAATTTGTAAAAAAAGTTTTTTTAATTTGAAGTTTTTTACGTTTTTTAATGCACAAAAACAAAATTTTGATACACAAAAACGTTGTTTTTTACGTTTCTTACGTTTTTTGTGCACCAAAAACTCATTTTTATGCCTAACTTCTTTTGACTTTTTGTTTTAAAACTTCCGCATCAAACTATAACAAATTAAAAAATTTGTGCATGAAAAAAATTTGTACACCAAATTTCACCTTTTTGTGCATCGAATTTCATTTTTTGTGCATTAAAAAAACTTAAAAAGCTCAAAATTAAATAAACTTTCTTCATAATTTTTTTATGCACCAACATATCCGACATTGTGGAATTTTTTCAGAATTTTTTGAAAACTTTTTTAAAATCATGTTTAGATAGTTAGTTAGTTAGTTAGTTAGAAGTATGGATTGATCTTATCCATTGATTTACATTAGTGGCTGAAAATCCTTCTTATCATTCTCACCATAAAAAGTCTTTTTATTTTAACTCTCCCATATATAGGGGAGAGTTAAAATAAAAAGACTTTTTTTTGTTGAGAAGGATAAGAAGGATTTTTAGCCAGTCATTTAAAATCAATGGATAAGATCAATCCATATTCCTAACTAACTAACTAACTAACTAACTAACTAACCACCAAAACATGATTTTAAAAAAGTCTTCAAAAAATTATGAAAAAGTTCCAAATTGTCGGATTTGTTGGTGCATAAAAAAGTTGTGAATAAACGTTTTTTAATTTTGAGTTTTTTACGTTTTTCTGATGCACAAAAAACAAAATTTGATGCACAAACACGTGAATTTTGGTGTACAAAATTTTTTTCATTCAAAAAATTTTCAATTTATTATAGTTTGATGCGGAATCATACTTTAAAGCAAAAAGTCAAAAGAAGTTGGGCATAAAAATGAATTCTTAATGCACAAAAAAACTAAAAAACGTAAAAGGAAACGTTTTTGTGCATTAAAATTCCGTTTTTGTGCATTAAAAAAGCGTAAAAAACTTCAAATTAGAAAAACTTTTTTCACAAAAGTTTTTTGCACCAACATACCCGATCTATTGGAATTTTTTCATAATTTTTGAAGAACATAAAAAAACACGTTTAGATGGTTAGTTAGTTAGTTAGTTAGTTGGTTTGTTAGGATTGTGATTTAATCTTATTCATTGATTTTAAATCAATGGCTAAAAATCCTTTTTATCCTTCTCACAAAAAGAAAAGTCTTTTTATTTGATCTCTCCTATATATATATATATATATATATATATATATATATATATATATATATATATATATATATATATATATATATATATATATATATATATATATATATATATATATATATATATATATATAGAGAGAGAGAGAGAGAGAGAGAGAGAGAGAGTAGCGATCCAGTAAGAAGAGAAATAAAAATAAGAAGAATAAGAAGAATTTTGAACCACACATTTTAAATAAGAGTGAGAATTTTAAGGGGAGATGCAGGAGATTTTGTAGGTACATCTAAAATGAGTGGTTGTGGTTTCTTCTCATCCTTCTCATTTTTGTTAATCTTCTTATTAGATCCTAACTCTCTCTCTCTCTCTCTCTCTCTCTCTCTCTCTCTCTCTATATATATATATATATATATATATATATATATATATATATATATATATATATATATATATATATATATATATATATATATATATATATATATATATATATATATATATATATATATATATATATATATATATATATATATATATATATATATATATATATATATATATATATATATATATATATATATATATATATATATATATATATATGTATAGGTAGAATAATAATTGTGGGGAGGAGAATTAGGGTCTAGCTAGCTGGTGTTCCAGTCAATGCAGTGATGTAAGTCGACATGCTCCTCTTAGCTAGCTGTACTCTATTTCTATTTACATGCGCTGTACACGAATTTTTAATACAGTATTAGTGAAGAGTTCATAAAATATAAACTTACTGCAAGTAATGAACGAAGTCACAAACTTCCTCTAAGAAATAGTTCTCATGCATTTTGTTATCATTCATGTATTATCAGAGGCGGACTCAGAAATTGAAATTGGGTGTTGCACAAATTTTTTTTGTGAATATTAATACTAAAGATACTTTGCATTACATAAAAATGGGTGTTGCACGTATCGTAAATAACCTATTTTTTTAGCAAATTTATCTTTCGTGGCCTAAAATCGGGTATAGCCCGTGCCACACCCGGCTTTCATGTGAGTACGCCCATGTATATTGTAATTACGTGTTTGAAGCAAAAAAGTATTTGTAATAAGTCGTTCATCAACTCTAAAAATGTAAAAGTTGAATCAGGATGCATAAACAGATAACAAGTTAGTTTGAGGGCGAGATCGAGTCGAAACATGAAGTTGACACTGAACTACATCTCTAACATATTTTGATTGGCATACGAGCATATCAGATATATAAACTTGGTTCAAAATGTTTCTAAATGTTAGGCAATATGTAAGATTCAAAGTATACAAATACGCTATGAACAAATTTGTAACATAATACCATAGCTTTTTCACATAAAAATGTATGAAATAATAATATCAGAGTACGTAACGAGTATTGGTAAGGAATTAAATGGTGTGGCTGACAAGTGCTTTTCACTGATATCTATCATTAACGCATCATTGCCCTTTCTGTGTCGCGGGTCCCACTGTTTCACTAACCACTAACATCTTTACACGTACACGACATCATAAATGCTTCTCACTTCAAAGTTCAAAACTTGTCATTTCTATACCTGCTTTTACTTCCATCACGTGCTCACTACAACAAACCAACTACGGAGTACTATTGAAAAGCAGAAAATATGTATCGAATTTTGGATTCCTAACACCCAAGATTACACTTTTCTTAACTTTGTTTAACTTTATATGCAGAGGCGGACCCAGAATTTATAATAGGGTGTTGCACAAATTTTTTCTACGATTATTAGTACTAAAGTTTCTTTATATTACGTAAAAATGGGTGTTGCACGTATCGTGAAAAACCCTATTTTTTAACAAATTTACCTTTCGTGACCTAAAATCGGGTATAGCCCGTGCCACACCCGGCTCCCATGTGGGTACGCCCCTGTTTATATGTTCATTTGAATTAAAAAAGACAGAAGTATCATGCATTCGAGATTCTGATTGTCAAACATTATGAGCAATAAGGTTGACTAAATTGCATGCCAACTTGGTTATTCGCCCTATGCATCGAGGATCAACAAAAGTTACCTAAATTCCAATACGCTGTATTGTATTAGCTGTGAATATGGGGAAAAAGACCAATTTGGTCAAAATCACTTCTCCAAAGTAAAACCATGGTCCAGTTTTTTGATGGGGACTAATTTAGTAATACACAAGTGCACAACTACACAACTCCATCCAATTACCGCCACGTGTCCCTCCAACTTCAGATTTTAACATGGGACCGGACCCACACATCTCCCCATTTACTATGACAATATTTGTCTTATTATGTTATCAAATGCACAAGTGACGGCGCTCAACTTGCAAATGCTCAACCGTATCAGTACTTTTTTTTTCTCGATATCCGTTCTGAGATTTTCAAATTTAACCCTTCCAAATTAATAAAAGTTGCACATTATACCCAAATACAACTTATTTCGTTGTTACGATTTCATAGTATTTCAGTTACTATTTCCAGATAATCTTAATCATGGCCGTTTAGATAATCCAATGACTCTTTAAACCTTCGTCATTGTTCATCGTGGTGATCTGTTTCCAGATTTGTGTATAACTATGGCCGGTTTTGTACAGGTACGTTCTTCAATCATAATAATTATCTTTAATTGAACCTTCATCATCTGTTCCCATTTTGTTTATACAAAGTTTTTAATAATTATGTTTAATTGAATATCCCATCTTGTTTATACATTAGGTTTTTAATAATTATGTTTAATTGAATATCCCATTTTGTTTATACAATAGGTTTATGATGCGAAGGTTAGGATCAGAAGTAGTTTAGATTATTTGACAACTATAAAATCAAAATTGTCAATGAAGGCCTCGCGGCAAAATCTGTTCAGGAAAACAGTATTTGGGCCTTGGTTGGATATAGGAACAGTGGAACATGATAATCATTTGATTAACTATCTTCTACAACATCAAAGATACATTGAGAACCCACCTCCTGATAAGTCTTTTTACTTTGATTTTGGGCAACATACCTTGGAGTTTAGCCAAAAGGACTTTTGTTTGCTTACCGGTTTACGTTTTTGTAACTGTTCCTTAAAACAGTATAGTAAACGTGAATCGGAATTCAAGAAACGTGTCTTTCCGGACATCTCTAGAGTAAAGGGTGAAAAAATTAAGAAGCTTATTTTGGACGATTCTGCTTTTAGTAATTTGACCGATAAAGATGCCGTGCGGGTCTGTCTACTGTTTGCATTAAATTGGGTGTTCATGGGTCTTCAACTACGGGGAGTTGTTTCAGAAGAGTTGTTTAATCTAGTCGAGAATATTGACTCTTGGAACAATTTCCCTTGGGGTGAGTATATGTGGGACGAGTTTCACAACCGGGTATACAATAACGACAGAAAGTACCGCAAGGATCATTTGTACAAGAAAGTTGCGCTTGGCCCAACTTATCTCCCCACGTATACATTGCAAGGTTTTGTATTTCCATTAAAGGTGTGTAATTTTCTGTTTATTTCGTACATAAATCCTATTAGCAAGTTTCCTGCATACAATGTTTATGTTTCCCATTTAATCCAGGTTTGGCTACTGGAAAAGTTTCCGGTTTCAAGATGTTGGTGGTCTAAGAAGCTTGATGTATTACCTCGGTGTGTTGCATGGAGTGATGCGAAGCCATTTTCAAAATCCGATTCTCCAATTTTATTTGATTTTAGAAATCCCATTTATAACATTGAGCCGACAAATGTTGAGAAAATACAACCCTGGTGGATTGCTAGTTTGGAATATTTTAAATCAGGTTCACGGTTGTCGTTGTCTACAGAAAAGTCGAACAAAAGAACCCGTTATAAGCGCAAGTCTCAAAAGTCACCAAAAAAGGCCACCGCAGAAATCACTCCTATGGAAGTAGATGTTGATTGCATTCAGCATGGATCTACATCATCCGGTGTTGTAGATATTTCCAAGGAGGTTGCTGATTTGAAGTGTGAATTCAATGATCGTATACGTAACCTTGAGCTTATATGTAGCAGCCCCTTTACAAACCACGTAGACAAAGTTGATGTTCTTCAAAAGATTAGTCAAATCAAAGCAGACTTTAAGATACGTTTAGTAGAACTAGATGATCTCGTGAAGAACCCTTTATCTGGTTACCATCAGAAGGTATAGTTAAATTAACAACTGTTTGTATAAAATACAAAAAAGTAAAATACATTATAAGTTTATGTTTTTTATTGACTTTTTATCAGGAAAACGATGACTTAGGCGGTTCAACATTGGGAAGTTACACCACTGCTTTCGATGGTGTTGACTTAAATGTGGAAGATCTAAATGGCAACCACTCAATGAATGAGAATTATAATGTTGTTGAGAATAAACATGATTTGCTTGATAATGAAAAGGTAACCTATCTATTTTCAAAATTCTCTTTGAGGAATGTCTGGTATATAATTTGTTCTGTCAACCCTGCAGGCATCCAGCCCTTTTAAAGCTAAGGTGATGATGGAAGAACATCCTGTTTCAGTTAATGAGAATAAGTGTTCAAACACATCTGAACACAACGAGGGTAAAGAGGCGTGTAAGGATATGGAAGTTGATACACTTAAAACAGCTGAAGTTGAAGATTTTAGCTCTTCAAAATCTAATGCATCAACGATTAATGACCCAAATCATGAATCGCTTCATAATGAAAAGGTAACATTTTTGTTTTCATATATCTCTTTGGGTTATGAAAAGGTAACATATCTGTTTTCTAAATATTTTTTCATCCCTGTAGGCATCCAGCCCATTTAATGGTAAGGTGATGATGGAAGAACATCATGTTTCCGTTAATGAGAATAAGTGTTCAAACACATCTGATCACAACGAGGGTAAAGAGGCGTGTAAGGATATGGAAGTTGATACACTTAAAACAACCGAAGTTGAAGATTTTAGCTCTTCAAAATCTAATGCATCAACGATTAATGACCCAAATCATGAATCGCTTCATAATGAAAAGGTAATATATCTGTTTTTAGATATTTCTTTGGGTTATGAAAAGGTAACATATCTGTTTTCTAATTTTTTTTTTGTCAACCATATAGGCCTCCAGCATAATTGATTCGTATATGGACACTGATTCGATTGTTCCACCTAACACAGAAGAGTCTCCCCTTAAGAAAGAACATACCGAGTCGCTTCCTAATCATAATGTATAGTATCTCACTTCCCCCTGCTAGTCATACTATTCTATTTAAACTTCCCCTAGTTATAATACTTTATACTGCTAAATTCTCAGCGTTTCTCCAAGGATGAATTAAATCAAACGAAAGACGGAAAAGTGTTTTTGTCTAATGACTATTCTTGTATCCAAGATGATCTTTTAGTTTTCGAAAACACTCAGGTAATAACTTGATCTTCATACATCTTGTTTGATTTAAGTATTCTCATCCCTTCGAGAATTTATACAGACACGAGAAATGAGTTGTGGATATGTTGCATCCCAGACTTGCATTTTGTCGGACGACACAAAAGGCTTCTATCCAACAGAGAAACTCGACGAACTAGACTTTGGGCTTGCCGATGTTTTACTGGACATAAACTGTGCATCAAAGCTTTGTAATAACCAATTTCTTTCTGATGAAAATTTGGCGGATAATGCTGATCAAATTGAAGATGGGTCAAGTACGATGGATCAGTCAGTTAATAACGCAAATGATAGTGTCCCGGATGTGGCTTTACTTAATGTTGATGAACAACCAGCCCTTAAAAGTCAACGTGAGACTAAACTTAGTAAGTTTCGAAAAGACCCTTTCATCACCCCCGAGTCTTCACAACCTAAGCCTAAGGTTAGTGCAAGGACCAAGAAACTTAAAAAGTTTACAATACCATTGATTGGTCCTGATAATCATGAGATTCCCGAATGGTCCGAGGTATGTATTTGTACATTTGAATTTTTTAGTGAAATATATTAGAAAGTATTTTTTTAATATATACTTTTTTTATGAAGGATTTATGGCGCACAGCAAATGCACCAAGAAGCCGACCCCTTGTTCCTAAATATATTATGGACTTGATTATAAGCCACAAGGATAAGGAATTCTATTTCCCATGGGGTCCTGATTCAATAACTGTTAAAGCTGCATTTTAGGGACGATTATTGGGTATCGGTCGTGGACGAGATTGTTGGCTTTCGGATACTGTAAGTAGAACTATATAAACGGTTATTCGATATTATAGTTATTTTTCATATAGACGAATTTGGTCATTTATAAATTTATTTTTCAAATGACAGCACCTGGAACTATGGATTTTATATTTGTGTCACTATAGACTGCCTGATGCCGATTACATACTTCATGGCCCATTCTTTCATACCTCTATTTTTACTAAGGAGACTCGTTCCCATTTTGTTTCTGGTGTTACTTATGGTGTCCCATGGTCTGATGTCGGTGTTTAAAAGGTTATATCTTATTTAATGTTTTATGTCTAGGTTCAATATGGCTTCTACTTACAGTTTATTTGATATTATAGGTTTACTTTCCAATCAATGAAGATAATATCCATTGGGTCCTTGCTCAACTACATTTACGTTCTGGTGTCATAACCATTTACGACAGCATGCTTCCTAATCACTTGCTAGAAACTCAAGTTGAATATCGAAAATGGTGGCTGGCCTTGGCTGAAACATATCAATATGTCATTCTAAAGTATCTTGAGGACAATGATGTAATGAGTAAGAAAGGGATTGATCCTAAAAATTACACAATCACCTTCCGTTACGCTGCTAATGTCCCTACGCAAGCTGGCCCTTTAGGCGATTGTGGAATTTGGGTAATGAGAAATTTGTATATGTTGACAAAAAATATGGAATTGGAGGTGACTAATCCATTGCTAGCAGTATTAGCCTATAGGGAGCGTTTTGCATACTTCTTTTGGACATACAAGATTCCCACTAAGTGTGCAAACAACAGTGCAGACAATTGATCGTCTTGATTACTTATGTAACTTTCTATTATCAGATATTATTCCTAAAAATGTTGGTCACAGTCTTTTGGACAACTTGATTGTTGAACTTTTGTTTATATTTATGTTAAATGCTATTTTCAAATGGCCAATATATTTTATCTATTGTGCATTATATTTATGTCCATAATAAATATAGACAAAAGCTAAATTTGCTTAACTACTAAGTTGAAAACAAGCTTATAACAAATTTGAAAATTAATATAAGATGAAAACAAAACACCCCTTGTATACAAGCCCTAGGGAAACTTTATCAGTAAAGACCCTAGGGCATGACGGTAAGGTGTGTGTGTGTTGTGGTGGCGCAGGTTCGAGTCCTGGCTACGTCCAAATTTTTTAAAACTTTTTTATTTTATTTTTCTTTTACACTACTGGTAATCCCAATACCAATAAAAAAAATTTAAACCTAAGATTAACAAGATTAAAAGCTAAATTTCCTTAACTAATAAGTTGAAAACAAGCTTATAACAATCGAAAATTAATATAAGCTGAAAACAAAACACCCCTTGTATACAAGCCCTAGGGAAACTTTATCAGTAAAGACCCTAGGGCATGACGGTAAGGTGTGTGTGTTGTGGTGTGTGTGGCGCAGGTTCGAGTCCTGGCCATGTCCAATTTTTTTAAAACTTTTTTATTTTATTTTTCTTTTACACTACTTGTAAACTGTTAATCCCAATACTAATAAACAAAATTTAAATCTAATACTAATAAACAAAATTTAAATCTAAGATTAACAAGATTAAAAGTTGATCATTTGTGAAAATTGTGCTACGGTTGAGCACTATTGCATTTGCTACATAAGATTAAGAACAGTACAGACATTAAACAAAACAAACAAACGAAATGAAATACAAACATCATTGATATCACTAACAGACATAACATAGCATGAAGAGTTATATAATTTCACTTGGTGGACTGTTAAGAAGAAATAACGATTCCTTGTAGGGGCCGACCATGAAAGAACCGGGTACTCCTTGAATAGCTAGGTTGTTTACCCATTGACCGGTTGGTCTGTGCCATGTTTCTAAGATGTGAGGAAAACCAACAGGGTTTACACTTGTCACAAATATCGGCTCATTGTTATTTGTAAACCCCAACAGCTTTGGCACTAGCTCGATATCCCTTTCGTGAAAGTAATTCACTCCAGCCATTGAAAGCAAGCCATCCACCACATCTAATTGCCAACCACAAGTAACTCGTCCTCTTAGAAAAACAACTGTCCCTGAAATTATAAGACGATTGTTTAGCTTTGAAAGTGTGTATGGAGGTGGAACGGCTCTTGTTATCTCCTCAAGGATATCTTCCAGTATAAACTGGTGAGTATCCAGTCCAAAGGACAAAATCATAAATCTTCTGTGCTCTTGTTCATGGTTACAAATATAATTTTCAGAACACACCCAATAAATTCTTCCGGCCACCACCGCCTGGTTGCCCCTTTTGATTCGTAGAGATCCCCGGGGCGAATCTTCGGGTAACAAATCAATCCATACATGTGAGGAAATTGTAAATACAGAGACTGAGCATGGACCTTCAACTACTGGATTAGTTATCTTCACTATGGTAGGTTCCTGTGTTGCCTCAGAAACACCAAACCAAAATACCTTTTTGGAAAAAGGAGCCTCTAGATATGATGCCAAGATGGTCACATTTTTGTCCAATATTGGGTTCCAGAGAACAAATGCGATTTCGCCTACAACAACAAAACACCATATACCTTCAGAAGTGCAGAGTGCATCCAGTGAAGCAGAATTTAATCCAGAATTCTCAACTAGTCTGAATTCTATGTCCCTATTCACCTTATACATGATACCATTGCCCAGAACCTCTTGCTTGTATTGAAAAATAAAGCTGCAATTAGAAACCTCATGAGACCCGTATTCACGAATGAAATCTTCTGCGTCAATGATAGCTTTCAGAGACTTGCATATCTGACGACATCTGCATACGTCTCTTACAGGTAGTCTAAGCATGATTTCTCTTTGTATTTCTATTGGAATGTATTCAGACATTTTTTAAGGAGGTTTGTGACAAAAGAAACAAACAATTGGTATGTTGTATCTGATGACAAAGTTTTTGTCAACATACTTATAACCTAGTAAATGCATAAAAAACCTTAAAGAACATAGTACAATTTCATTAGTTGACTTTGTATCTTGACAAGACAAGTCAAAATAAATACAAGTTGATCACTTGAGCACCGTCAGTTGCTCAATTAACCAATTCCAAAGAAAAAAAATAAGAATCCTAAATTAACATTCAGGAAAAGATTATTTCGCATGCCTGTTCTTTTACAAACAAGTATACATGAACTAATAAATCTGAAAGTGATTACTTCCGGTTTCCTCTTTTGGTAAAAACGTTCGCCCTGTTTTGATAAATATTTCCCCCTGTTTTGATAAATAATTCCCCCTGTTTTGAGATAAAATTTAACTAATAGTTGATAACGTGAGCACCGTTGGTTTATCACTTGCCTAAGTCTACGGTTGTTTAATTAATTTATGACTATTAACTAATGTTGTTACATTATCACTAAGAAAACCTTAAAGAACAGTGCCTACACTTAACACCCTTTCTGAATAATCTATATCTAGTTTCTTGTTGCACATATTTATGACCATTAACTTCACTGAAACTACCCTAAAGAATAGGGTTAAAAGTCCTAGAAGCCATTTGACTTTCCCTGTATACAAGTCAAGTGTTCCATTACAAATTTTCTTTCAAAATGAAACAAGGATTCAGAATAGTGAAAAGGAAACATACATTAAGTCATACATTATACGGTTACATAATAAATACCCATACGTTCTAGTAACGGGTAAAGTGTGCAAAAGGTTACATAATATTATACCGTTACATAATAAATACCTAGTGACGGGTTAAGTTTGCAAAAGATTACATACGACAAATATACTAGTTGTCGCGTTTACCTTTACCCTTAGAAGGCTTAACACGCTTTGGCTTGGATGTTGCATCAGAAATAAGATCATCTGGGAGGTTCTTTTTACCCTTTGAAGCCTGTTTTGACTCGTCATCGCTGTAACTTAGGAAAGGGCTTTTATATATGGGTTCCCCCTGTTTCTCACTTTTCGTGCCGTAATCAGAATTGGTATCATCAACATTTCTTAGTTTGAGTTTTTTTGGCTTCAAAAAGAAGAACTCTGGTTCATCTTTCTCTTCCTCTTCATCAAACCAATTGACGAGGTAATTAAATGGACCTTTACTAGACACTTTTTCCATTTCAACCACAGAACTTGATGAACTCGATGAAAAGCTATCATCTGAATCCCATGTTAAGTAGTTTGATCCCTGAGAACTATTTTGATTATCTGAATTTGGTAACAAAATACGAAGTTAAGTACCAACAACATAAGTGTTCCTTTTAATTGGTATTCCTTAATTTTAAAAAAGAATCCCCTAAAATATACCAAGAACATAAGTGTTCCTTAATCTACCAAAAATATACCGCATCTTTAATATACCAACAACATAATTTACCCTAAAATATACCAACAACATAAGTATTCCTTAATCTACCCTAAAAATACCAACAACATAATTGTTCCTTAATCTATCATAAATATACCGAATCCTTAATAATCAATATACGACAAAAACATATCATATGTGTATCTCATATCTAATTATAATATTTTGTATAACAAATTAAAATTGTAGTATTATACGGGGGATTAAATTAAATTGTCTAAATTTAGTATAAAAATTTATTAAAGATGTGACTTACCGTTATGATTTGCCATTGTTCCTGATCTTGGGGATCTGACTGATTTGGGTATGGGATTGGTCATAAATTATGTTTTGATCGGTTTTTATGTATTACAATCATTAACCGCTTGTAAACAAACTTATCTAAACTGTGCAAAAATTACCCTTCAACTTTAATTAATTTTATTGTACATATATAAATTGGTCTTTTTCCCTAAATTTAAACATTGTTATCTAAATAACAACTTAAGGTGACTAGTTAAAAAAAATATTACTTTGGAATTAATATGTGAAACTACCCCTCTCTAAACGACTTGATGTAAACACACTAGTCTTGTATAAATCTTTGTAAAAGTCTAGCCCATCTGTTTCCACCTGTTGTAGTTACTATTCCCCCTGAATTCACAATTACTAACCCCTGCGAAAGTCGAGCATCTACCCCCTATTAGTTGAGCACTTGTAAAATGTCCTTTGGTTGTTGAATATCATAAAGACCATTAATAGTTACATGAACTTTGCTATTATATAATCAAGAAAAATGAGTTTCCTTTTTAGTTTCTTGTTACAAAAAAATTAAAAAAATGACTTCTTCCAGGAAAGAAATTAGTTTGTTTTTTTATTACGAAGGCTTAATTTTTGGTGTTAGCCTTAAGAAAAGCACAAATTACGAAGAACTTGTCTCTTATGTGAAGAAAAAGTTCGAAATTAACCTGCATTCTGATATCACGTTTACTTATGAACAAGGTTCAAGATTGGTGCGCATACACGATGATGATGATGTCAATTTCTTCATCAATAATGTAGGTCACAAGAAAGGTAACCCGCATACAATATTTATAAAAAAATAGACATTACTTCTAGTCCTGTTAAGAAGAGTGATTTGGATCCTCATAAACATGATATAGATGATAATAATAATTCACCTTTACCGAAACAAGAAACTTTTGACAAGTATGAAATAATAGTTTGGGAACAAAATACATTAACAAATATAGGTAGTCCACCAGAAGATATAGATCAGTACATGATTGAAGAAGGTCACTCACGTGAATCAAGTAAAGAATTATTTGATCGAACTGTGTCACAGGGTGATAGATTTGATAGTAAAGAATTATTAATGCGTAAACTTGGTGAAAAAGCTCTTTTAAAAGGATACTAGTTTAAGCCTAGGAAATCAGATCCCTTTAGATATGATGTAATATGTGTGCACGAGGGTTGTGGTTGGAAAATAATTTCAAATAAGGTGACATCTTCCAATGAATGGATTGTTAAAAAAGTAAATGACCATCACACTTGTCCAAAGAACCAAATTGGTATGCATCATCGTAATGCTACCGCAAAATTGGTGGGTCATTTATTACAAGATAAGTTAAAAGAAAATACCACTCGTATATACAAGGGTAAGGACATTCAAGATGATATAAACAGTCAGTACAACATCGACATTACCTACAAACAAGCATGTAGATCCAAGAATGTGGCTTTGGAAGCTATATCCGGTTGCCCTGTTGCCTCTTTTACACAGTTAACGTATTACTGTCATAACTTAATGTTGACAAATGACGGTACTGTAACACATATCGAGACTGATGACGAAAAAATATTTAAGCAAGTGTTTATAGCTTTTGGTGTTTCGGTAAGCATTTTTATTTGTATCTAATTTTTATTAGTATAAATAAATTTTCAGTATAGCTAACCTTTTTTAATTAATTTAGATTCGGAGCTTTAAGGACCATATGAGGCCGTTGTTGATAATAGATGGAGCTCATCTTAAAGGGCCATTCCAAGGAACTAATTTGACAGCTGTGGGAATGGATGGCAACAACCAAATTATACCTATTGCAACTGGTGTGTCTCAGACGGAGAGTGCAGAATCATGGACATGGTTTTTGAACCACTTGAAGGAATGCATAGGGGAAAATCCTGAATTGGCTATCATATCAGATAGACATGCTGGGATTTTATCAGCTTGTGCTGCTGTTTTCCCAAATGCATTTCATGGGTACTGTTGTAGGCATCTAATAATGAACTGTAAGTTGAGCGGTGATGTACTTGAGTCAACATACTGGAAGATGTGCAAAGCTTACCTAATTGAAGATTTTAATAATAGGATCAGTGAAATTAGAGGCAAAAGACCGCAAGCATACAAAACCCTTATAGATGTTGGTGTAGACAAGTGGTCCAGGGCACATTGTACTAGTAATCGTTACAATTACATGACTTCTAACTCGGTTGAGTCAATCAATGCTTTAACAAAAGAACGAAGAAAACTTCCAATTACAAACCTAATGGAGTGGTATAGGAAACTGGTTCAGAAGTGGTATTGTAGTCGTCGCCACAAATACAAAGGTACTATTATTGTTCTGTTATCTGTAGTTTTATAACTAATCCCATTTTTTTGATAAAAAGTCCCCCCTGTTTTGTTAAAAAAGTTCCCCCTGTTTTGATAAAAACGATCCCCCTTGTTAGTGCAAACATTACGATGTTTAATCAAGATGATCCCTTCATGTTTTGGTGATGACAAACGTATAACTCGCAATACATAATGTAAAATGTGTAAGGTACTCGTAATCACTCAAGCATACTTATGTATACTTCTCTTGACACCTTGAAGATTACATTCGTCATGAAAGACAAGAAGGACGCGCGGTTCTCTTATAGAACACGCGGTTCCTTAGTGATATGGAACCGCGGGCAGTCAAGCCAGTTTAGGCTTACTCAAGATTTCTGGAAGCTTCTAGAAGATGGAGGGAAACTAATAAAGTCAAAATTCAAATTTTGAATTTGGGCTCCAAGAATAAAAGGTGCATCCTTTTATCCAATGGGTAGTCCACTCTTTTATCTAATGGGTAGTCCACTCTTTTATCCATTGGGTAAAAAGGTGCTCTCCAAGGCAAGGTTTAGCTATAAATAGAAGACTCCTCTCTTCCATTTTACTTGCACAAAAAACACACAAAAACCTTCCAATATCCCATTCCTCATTTTCCTCATCAAGAGCAATGAGAAGAACACTTTCACCCTTGTGAAGTGTTAGTGTCTAGAGTCATAACATGATGAAGATCTCTCTAGATCAAGTCATGATTATTGTCTTCCTACTATGTATATGTAGAAGATCCAACACTTGGATGTGTTTGTAAGGGTAGAATATCCAAGTGATGGGTATCCTTGGATTAGGTGTTAGTTGTGTATATCCAAGTCTTGTTAGTACTTGGATATAGTGTTAGAGTTATAGATCTAAGTGTTTTGTGCTTAGATCTATATGGTTTATGTGTTTAGGCCATAAAACACAAGGTTTGTTATGTTGGGCCATAAAACATAACTAGTGGGTAGATTAGGTTGTGTCTTGGTATTTCTCACTAAACTCTAAAGTGATGTGGTTGTGTCTAGGTAGTTCTCACTAAACTATAAAGTGATGTGGTTGTGTCTTGTGAGTTCTCACTAAACTTGAAAGTGATTAGTAGTTGTGTTGTGTGAAGTTCTCACTTAGCTTCAAAGTGAAGAGTCGTGAAGATTGGTTCTAGCTTTCGATTAGAACTCGACATCTAGCCTTGTGTCGTTAAATGGTGAAGTGGGCGACGTTGTGTAGATTGGTCCTACCTAAGATTAGGACTCGACATTTAGCTTAGAGTCGGAAATTGGATAAGCGACGTTGTGTATGGTTTCTCCACCTTAAGGAGTTTGTTGACTAGTGAAGTAACTCTCGAGTAAGGTGTACTCGAGGAGTGGAGTAGGGCGAAGAGGAGCTTCGTGACCGAACCACTATAAATCATCATGTCGGTACTTTCCTTTACATTTATGTCTTTACCTTTGTAGATGTATTTATAGTTGCATACTTGTGTTGTGTGTTGTGTGCATCTCATAATCTAAACATCTAAGTTGCGGAAAAGCTATGGCTTAGTACGTGTGTGCTTCGTGTTTAGATTATGGTCAAGTGTACATCACTTAGTCTAAACATCCTAGTTGCGGAAAAGCTTATGCTTAGTACGTGTGTGCTTAGTGTTTAGACTATTGCTTGATGTACTCTTGATTTGATGTGTTTGTGTGTTTACTTACTTGTAGTATTTATCTTTCAATCAAACACATCTCATATCTAGTCAAGCTTGATCGAGAATTTGATACAAAGGATTGTCAAAGTTTAAACATGTAACAAACGTTTCGTCCACTGTCGGCGGTTCCATAAATGGACCGGCGGTTCTTTATTGATAAGGAACCACGGGTACACATAAGGAACCGCGCACAGTAAATTAAGGCGAAATGTTTTGAAAACTAACTAGAAACTATTCAACCCCCCTTCTAGTTTCTACAATTGGTATCAGAGCGAGGTTACTCAAGATCTTTGAAGTATATTGTACTTTAAAGCTTGGATCGATCTTTGCTCTCTTTTTCAAAACAAATGGTTTTTAAAATGAAAACGGTTTTTAAAAATAGAAACGATCTTTGTATCAAATTGTTCATGAAGAGTGATTACTTATGAAAAGTGTTTTGTTGTTTCATTTGTACAAGTTTTGGTGTTAAATAAACTTTGTATAATAGCTTGAATTAAATCTTTTCATGTTTGGAAGTATAAAAATCTTTTGTGTCATAATTAACTCTAAAATTCGAGTTCTATGTGTCTAAAATGATTTTTTAGAGTCCTAAGTCATTCCAAAAAGTTACCAAATGATTTTGACCAAAAACCCCATTTTTGTCCTCTGGACGCGGTTCTTTATCTATTCCCCGCGGTTCCTTATCAATAAGGAACCGCGGTCAGTCCGACACTGATTTTTGAAAACTTTGAAAAATCATATAAAATCAACCGTAAGTCCGTAGAAGTCGTGCCACCCGTCATTTTGAACGTAATTGAATTTTCTTTCAATTAAAAATGCTTCCAAACCTTTATTCAAACTTTAAAATTTGGATGGTTTCTAAGTTCCATACTTTGTCCAAAGTATTGAGCGTCGGTTTGTCGTAAAACTTGTGTTTTACTCTTTTCTATTAAGTTGGACATCTCTTGGTGATATATCTTTGAAAATTGATATATTTACAAAGTGTTAAACTTAATTAAATTTTAAATGGGTCAAAGACTATTTTTAAATAAAATCAAGCTATGAATACTTTGTTGTATCTAACACTCAAAACATGGACGAATGCTTTTATGTGTTAAGCTAATTGTTTGTGTGTGTTTCCTTGTGTGTTATTATTATTTGTAGACATTATTAAGTGTTCCTTGCTATTTATAGTAGTATTGCTTATATGTCTAGTCTCTTGTGCCTTGCTTGATATTTGTTAGTATCTAGTTTTTCCTAATTAGGATGTATGCTAGATTTCTCGCATTTTAGTTGCAACATTATGTGTGCATTGCATATAGGATTAACATCTCTTAGTTTACAAATGTTACATAAACATCTTGTACACCTTGGGATGTTCTTTAGCACTTTTAGGTTTGAAAGCTTTGGGAGCTTGTCAAATCTATTGATTTAGGTCGTCTTACTCGATCATTGTGTTATTAGTTCAAGTAGATAAATGTCTCACTATAAAACATGAAACACCCTTTGAAAATCTTAGCTATTTTCTCTTAAAAGAGTGTTTGTGGGAATCAAGAAAGATTTCGATTAAATATCAATGCATTATTCAAGCTATGATTGGTATCATTATCGAATCTAATTGACATGTTTTTTAGTGTAGACATGAATGTGGTTTATTAATAATATACATCGAATCATAACTCGCACTTGTGTTGATGGTGTTATATTGAATCTACTTGTTCAAATTGTTAGACATATTTTGTTTAATAATTACTTAAAATGCACAATAGAGTCGGTTTGATAACTTGGATGTTTCATCCGAAATACTCAAGTAATTTACATTGCTATGCAATTTATAAATGTGTCATTTCCGAAAGACCAATCAAGAGTGTTCCTTTGGTTTGTGTAAAATTTGTTTATACACTTCAAAGTTATTGGCCTCAAGTTCTATTAAGGTAAATAACCTTAACTAGACTTGTTTGACAAGAAATGCAATGGTGCATTCTTAACCCTCATTAGGTTATGCATTGTGTCACCATGCAAGTTTCATCCTTGTAAAACTTTATTAGGCAAATGTTGGAATTACATTTTGTCTAACTTGAGAATGACTACTAGAGAATTTATGCACTAGGATTTTAATTTGACCTCACGGTTGAATTACTTCCATGTGGGAAATTGAGTTGGTGTATAACTCGTAAAAATGGTCGTGTTTAGCCTTAATTGAGCACCTCTAGTGATAGTCTCATACTCATTCTCTAAATTGGCTAAATGGCTCTTCCTATATATGACTAATGATAGTTTACTTTGATGAACTTTGTATGTCATTAGGATTTTTTTTCTTTTGTAGCCATTAGGTTTTTCTTAACCTTCTTCCTACGTGCTAATTGAACCTATATGTTTTTCCTTTGTGTGTGTTCTAGTTTTTATTGCTCTTAAGCATGAATTTATGATAAGTTAGACTAGAACATTAGGATTTGTTGAATTCGAAAATCCCCCATTCACCACCTAAACCAAGCCTCTGTAGGCGGTTCTTTAAATAGACCGCGGCTCCATATCTATATGGAACCGCCGGTGGAGATAAAGAACCGCGGGCAGAAGGTCACAAATTCAGGTTTTCTGAAACTTTCCAATTGTTCCAACACCCTTTGGAATCTTTGTTTCAAACCTTTGATCACTCCCAAAATATCTTGGTCTTTCCCTTTTTAAACCCACCTTGTTAGCCATGTTCTTCACACCTCAAACAATGCATCCTTACCCCTTAAACCACCTGTTACTACCACGTTCTACAAGAACCTCCAATTCATCCAAAACCTCCTCTTCAAAGAGGCACCTCAAAATTAAGATTAAGTTACCCAAACTTAACTCTTCACCCTTTCACACACCCAAGAATGAGATTGTTCCAATTCTCATCTCTTCATCACCCTCACCACCTCTTGCTCCATGAAAGACTACCTCAACCCATGGTACCAACCATTCACATGGTTCTACCTCCTCTTCATTCCAATCTAGAATGAATGAGCTAACCTCACCCTTCACTCCAAGTACTCTCTTGGATGTGACTACCCAACCTCAACCCATCCAAAGCATTCCCATTGTGAATGACTTTGTTGATACCTTGGTGACTTCACCTTTTACCCCTTCAAACTCACCCACACCACCCATCCAAAGCATTCCCATTGTGAATGACTTTGTTGAACCCTTGGTGACTTCACCTTTCACCCCACCAAATTCCGCCACCACCCTTGTCTTTCATTTAAGCATGTGGATTGCTTATTGCTAAGACATCTAATTTAAGCAAATCTTAAGATTCTAGTGTAACTAAGATTAAAATTATGCTTAAGTTTTAGGCTTGTTTTTTTATATACATCTTTGTATGATCTTTGTTCTCTTGTATTTCCTTTCATGTGTTTCAACATGATTTTTCTTTGAGTCTTGGATCTTATTGTTATTATGTTTCTTTCTTTTCTCTTATTTTGAGTCCTTTTCTTAAACTAATAAGAATTAGGAATCTTCTTGGAGATTTACATTACATGTAGCTTGATTTGTGATATCTAGATAGATGACTTTCTTGTATGCTACTTGCTTATATATCTTCTTGCTTATCCGTATGCTATATGCTTAATTTAGTTAATGAATGCATGCTTATTATAAAGGTTTTGTCTTTGTCAAGCAATTCCGATATAATATCTCTTAGATGTGTCTAACTCATGCATGTTCTTAAATGCTACGTGCTAACATGTTTTACTTAGTCTTCTCTTTTTAAGTAATCATGGTTCTTGCATGCCATATGTGTTAATTGCGCACCTTCTCTACATTGGTTTATTGTAGACTTCATTAAGCATTGTATGAATTATCCTATGTGCTTACTTGATTATGTGTTAGATTTTGTACTAACTCTTTCATGTCTTCTTGAGCTTCTTTCGAGTTTCTTCTCTCATTTTCTATCGAGATTTCACTATCATCTTCTAAGGTATAGTATTCATGAATCAATTTGTGAAGTTATCCTTAACTTCTTTGATTAAGTTTCTCTTGGCTTATTTTAATCATGCTCTTCTAAGTCGAATCTTTTTTTAGTCTTTCTAAACTAAGTTGAGTCGAGCCTTACCCTTTCCTCATGTAATTGTTCTTTGAACATCCTTAATGATTGAGAAGAGCTACGAAACTTTGAGCATGTAGTTTATCGTATGCTAAACACCATTTGGTGTCGACATTCATACGCATTGTTGCCTATACTGTCCTATATCCCGTGTACTTCTTAAAGCGCCGATTTATCCGCTTTTGGTTTTCCTTTATTTTTTTTGGTCAAAAATGTCTCTAGGTTGAGATATTTTTGTTCCTCTTTTTGAGAGTTGATTGCGGTTAAAATTTACAATTGGTATGGGTGATTCGATCAATTCTAAGTTTTTAACACCTTGAGATGATATCTTCAAATTCTTGGATGTTTTCTACCTCTACTCCAACAATTTTGAATTGATTTCCTCAAAATCCTCTCCTTGTTTTTTGAGAGTTGAGGGTTAAATCTTGAATTTTCTTGGGTGATTCCAAAAATTCTAAGCTTTTTACCCTTTGACATATTATCATTACAATTGGGTGATTCCAACAATTGTTAATTGATCTTGTCAAGATCCTCTCCTTTGATTTGTTTTTGGATTGATAGCATCGCATGCACACTTCTTTGCTTGTCATTGTTTGTGCAAACGACTTGTTTATCATCTCCGTTTAGGTGACATCTCTTTTTATATATGCTCTTGTCTACTAACCTTGTTTTGTAGGACACTTCTAACCCATTTTTGTAGCTCGTCACTATTCTTGCTTTGTTGGTGCCTCAAGCAAGGGGAGCTCATATCAAGGGGGAGCATTTTCAAGAGTTCAACTCATTACATTTGCGATCGTTCACTCACTTAAATTGCATTCATTGAACATATTGCAAGTAATGAATTATGAGATCTCGAAGACATGGAGGTGGTTAACCTATGGTGATTGAAGACTTCACTAGGATGACGCAAGCTCAATATCTTTGGATGATGGGATTACGGTTCGGATTCTCGCCTCTCAACCGAATATCTTTTGGATGCAAGCTATCTCAAAGTTGATTCTTCTCTTCTACAAATGACGACTACCTTTGGATGCGTGATCTTCCTCAAATGATATGGATTCTACTCTTCCTCAAATGACGACTACCTTTTTGATTCGACAAAAGGGGGAGAAGGAAGTGTAAACGAGTACGTTTCACATTTTACTATGCGTTACGGTTTACTTGTTTGTCATCATCAAAAAGGGGGAGATTGTTAGTGCAAACATTACGATGTTTAATCAAGATGATCCCTTCATGTTTTGGTGATGAAAAACGTATAACTCGCAATACATAATGTAAAATGTGTAAGGTACTCGTAATCACTCAAGCATACTTATGTATACTTATCTTGACACCTTGAAGATTACATTCGTCATGAAAGACAAGAAGGACGCGCGGTTCTCTTATAGAACACGTGGTTCCTTAGTGATATCGAACCGCGGGAAGATATGGAACCGCGGGCAGTCAAGCCAGTTTAGGCTTACTCAAGATTTCTGGAAGCTTCTAGAAGATGGAGGGAAACTAATAAATTCAAAATTCAAATTTTGAATTTGGGCTCCAAGAATAAAAGGTGCATCCTTTTATCCAATGGGTAGTCTACTCTTTTATCCAATGGGTAGTCCACTCTTTTATCCATTGGGTAAAAAGGTTCTTTCCAAGGCAAGGTTTAGCTATAAATAGAAGACTCCTCTCTTCCATTTTACTTGCACAAAAAACACACAAAAACCTTCCAATATCCCATTCCTCATTTGCCTCATCAAGAGCAATGAGAAGAACACTTTCACCCTTGTGAAGTGTTAGTGTCTAGAGTCATAACATGATGAAGATCTCTCTAGATCAAGTCATGATTATTGTCTTCCTACTATGTATATGTAGAAGATCCAAGTTGTGGGTACACTTGGATGTGTTTGTAAGGGTAGAATATCCAAGTGATGGGTATCCTTGGATTAGGTGTTAGTTGTGTATATCCAAGTCTTGTTAGTACTTGGATATAGTGTTAGAGTTATAGATCTAAGTGTTGTGTGCTTAGATCTATATGGTTTATGTGTTTAGGCCATAAAATACAAGGTTTGTTATGTTGGGCCATAAAACATAACTAGTGGGTAGATTAGGTTGTGTCTTGGTAGTTCTCACTAAACTCTAAAGTGATGTGGTTGTGTCTAGGTAGTTCTCACTAAACTATAAAGTGATGTGGTTGTGTCTTGTGAGTTCTCACTAAACTTGAAAGTGATTAGTAGTTGTGTTATGTGAAATTCTCACTTAGGTTCAAAGTGAAGAGTCGTGAAGATTGGTTCTAGCTTTCGATTAGAACTCGACATCTAGCCTTGTGTCGTTAAATGGTGAAGTGGGCGACGTTGTGTAGATTGGTCCTACCTAAGATTAGGACTCGACATTTAGCTTAGAGTCGGAAATTGGATAAGCGACGTTGTGTATGGTTTCTCCACCTTAAGGAGTTTGTTGACTAGTGAAGTAACTCTCGAGTAAGGTGTACTCGAGGAGTGGAGTAGGGCGAAGAGGAGCTTCGTGACCGAACCACTATAAATCATCGTGTCGGTACTTTCCTTTACATTTATGTCTTTACCTTTGTAGATGTATTTATAGTTTCATACTTGTGTTGTGTGTTGTGTGCATCTCATAATCTAAACATCTAAGTTGCGGAAAAGCTATGGCTTAGTACGTGTGTGCTTCGTGTTTAGATTATGGTCAAGTGTACATCACTTAGTCTAAACATCCTAGTTGCGGAAAAGCTTATGCTTAGTACGTGTGTGCTTAGTGTTTAGACTATTGCTTGATGTACTCTTGATTTGATGTGTTTGTGTGTTTACTTACTTGTAGTATTTATCTTTCAATCAAACACATCTCATATCTAGTCAAGCTTGATCGAGAATTTGATACAAAGGATTGTCAAAGTTTAAACATGTAACAAACGGTTTCGTCCACTGTCGGCGGTTCCATAAATGGACCGGCGGTTCTTTATTGATAAGGAACCACGGGTACACATAAGGAACCGCGCACAGTAAATTAAGCCAAAATGTTTTGAAAACTAACTAGAAACTATTCAACCCCCCCCCCCCCCCCCTTCTAGTTTCTACACCCCTGTTTTGATAAATAGTTCCCCCTGTTTTGCCCTAAAAAATGCAGTTGACATGTAGTTACTCTATTTGATGAATACGGAATAATTTAACTAATGGTTGATTATTTGTGGAATAATTGAGCATTTTTACAAAATCTGAGAATTTGTGCACAAGTAAAAGCAGTTGATCATTTACAAACTGAGTATTATTTTTTATTTTTTTCAGATGCACAACCAAAGGACAATGAACTAAGTAACTGGGCTAAAGGAAAAATAAACAAGCGATGGCGAAAAGGCGTTAGTAGGACTGTGACAGGCATTGAGAAGTTTAAAATTTACCAAGTTGATGATACTCGTAGAATCCATACTGTCGAGATATATAATTACTCATGCACATGTCGAGTTTGGCAACTTTTAGGTTTGCCTTGTGCCCATGCTTTGGAAATATGTAGAGTTCTTGGGTTGACATAGTTTAATCACATGGCGCAAGGCTGGTTAAAGAAAGCAACGCTAAAAGCCACATACCAAGGAATGGTTTATCCGGTCGGAGAAGTTTCAAGTTGGCAACGTCCTAATTACTTGCAAGTTGTTAGGCCACCAATTATTGGTAAAAAACAACCGGGCAGACCAAAGAATAAAGATCGTATTAAATCACAAGGTGAGGAAAAGCTACCTGTTAAATATGGAAAATGCGGTAATCGTGGGCACAACAGACAAACTTGCAGAGAACCGTTAACATCCAAAAAGGTAAGCTCTTTATGTTGTTTTTATATTTTATATTTGGGTACGTGGGTGTTTTGACATTTATATAATTTTTTACATATGTTTTAGGCAAAGACGTGTGACAATGAAATAAGGCAGGGAGCACATAACGACACTCAGCAGTCAACGTCGTACTCTTTAGACGTTGTTAACTTGGATGAACCATAGATTGCATCAACTTATGTGGTTGTTAATGAACATTGATTTGTTGTTTATGTTTAAGAACTTATTTTCTTGTTTTATTTTTTTTATCGAAACAATGTGGGTTGATTTAAATTATCTATCAAACTGTCTGTTAGTTGATGATGTTTCATATTTGGTTAGCTTCACCATGAAATTGAATGAGTCTAAACAATTGTTGATAGTTGAATGTTGTTTGACCATTTTGTCCCTGTTTTTATAACCGTTGAGTGAAAGAACCGTTATTGGATAAACAGATGTTTGACCATTGACTTTTAACGGCGGTTTGATCATCAGTTGGTTTAATAACCTTCAAAAACAATATATTGATAATTTCTTTTTTCAATTCAACCAAATCCTTCCACTATTAATTCTTCAATCTGCATATAAAATTTCTATTCCCTTTTCTGGTTCATGGTAAATTGCAAATCAATCATAACCCACTAGCAATGACTACTATTAAATTTCAGGATTATCACAACATGGTTGCCAATTTGAAGAAGTGTGATGATCACAGGGAATTTGATGATATTGTGGCCTATCTTCGTGTTTGCTACTTTAAGTTCGCACTTCAGGTAAATCCTAAAATCTACACTTCAAGCATTAAGCAGTTTTGGAATAATTCAAAGATAAAAACTGTCGATGGAGAAGTAAAAATTAAGAGTAAGGTTGATGGAAAATATAAGTGGGTAACTGTTGATTCAATCAGAGACTCACTTCTATTGAATGATGCGGATGGTGTTAGTACTATGCGTGAAACCGAATTGTTTCGACATATTTCATTGTTGGGCCATAATATTGCTGATAAACAAAAATCAAAGTTTTTAAAAGGACAGTTTGCACCCCATTGGAAATTTTTAATACATGTTATTCAACAGTGTTTAAGTCCCGAAACAACCTCGTTTAATGAATTCGGGGGTAATATTGCGACGGCACTTGTATGTTTGGCAACAGGGAAAAAATACAATTTTTCGCAAATGATTTTTGATGCTATGTTAAAAAATGTTAAAAGCAAGAAAAAGTTTTGTATGTACCCAAGATTTTTGTCAGTGATTTTAGACATGGATGGGGAGATCAAACACAAAAGGTTTTACAAGATGGCCAAACACAAAGCCAAATTATTCAACACCTTGAAACCAAACACAAAAAACTTTTCTGGGAGATATGTCCCATTAACCAAACCAATTCTTGATATAATTCAGTGTGAAGCTTCTGCAAACACATCAGAAGCCCATCAAACACCCTCGCCTGAATCACAACCTCATCCTGACCCTGTATCATCTCACACCAAGTCGATCAGGGTACATTCAGTTGTAGAAGAAGACGCTCATACCATAGGTGAGGGTAGTAAGCAAAAGATGACTGAGCCAGGCTTTGAAGGTAGACATGAAAGTGGCAACACAGGTGAGGGTAGTATGGAATCCTTGACAAATACCGAGTTGACTGTTTTGTGCACTAGTCTGCAAAGACAAAATGCACAACTTGAACAAAAAGTAAAGGATCAGGGTCTGGAAATTGAAATTTTAAAAACAAGACTTGAACAACTTGAGGGGAAGAGAAGTAAAAGTTTGGTTGTTTCCTCTAGTGATGGCAATCAAGATGATGATGATGCCAAAACGAATGAAGATTCACAGGAGTCAAGTGGGACTGAATATTATGACTATCCCACGGAAAATATTGAAACGGATACTTTTAATAAAGGAAGTGATAACGGAAGTCACAACATAGATGATATTGCTGATATATTGGCCAAAATGGCACAAACATCTGATCAAACACAGCAATGTAAAAGAAAATATGAGAGTGGTTGTCCAGGTACGTCTAGTTTTGTTAGTCAGCGTAACAAACCAAAAAGAATGAAAAGGATGGAAAATCTAGGGAAGTTTGCTGCTGATAACACGGGACCATCTGATGAGGAGATTAATAAGAAATTGAAATTAGTTCTTCCTGATGACTTCAAGTTAGATTCAATCTCGACAAAGTACTCAGTTTATAAATATGAATCTGTGATTGATAAGGGTATGAGTTGGTGGAAGGTGTTTAGGACAAATGGTGATTGTGAAGCGTATCAAACGTTTCCAGAAATGTTTGAGGCTTTAGACAGAGAAGATCTCGATGATCTTTGGAGGGTTTTAAAAGCAAAATTCATGTCTAAGCCACCCACAGAAGACATGGAAAAAGATTTTGACATGTGGACTACAATGAAAAGAATGTACGAGCATGATCAGAAAGATGCCATTTGGGGAAATCAGACGGATTCAAATATGATATTCTGGAGGTTGTTTTCTTCTTCTACAGTTATTGAGGTAATTATGACAGAGATGATTGTCTACTTGCTAGTCGATAGGATGTATCCCTTCACACAGGAAACTTTGAAGAAAATGCTGGAATTTGATTTACAGGTTGATTGTATCAATCATGTAGCTTATCAGTTGATCAGGTTTTTGCACTCTCAGATTCTCCCTTGAAGAAGTTACTTTATTTAATGTAAATTACTCTATTTAATGTAATTTACTCTATTTTCTGAATATTTAGCAAGAAAATGTTGGAATTTATTTAATGTAATTTACTCTATTTTAATTTTCTCTATTTGTACAAAAAATTCCCACTGTTTTGTCAAAATATTCCCCCTGTTAATAGTATTTCATTTGATGGAAAAGTTGAGCATTTGTTCATTAAGCAACAAAAGTTGAGCATTTGTGCGTAAGCAACAAAAGTTGAGCAGTTGTGCAATATCCAACAAAAAGTTGAGCATTTGTGCATTAGGAAAACAAATAGTTGAGCAGCTGTGCAATATCCAACAAAAGTTGAGCATTTGTGCATTATCAAACTAAAAGTTGAGCAGTTGTGCAATATCCAACAAAAAGTTGAGCATTTGTGCATTAGGAAAACAAATAGTTGAGCAGTTGTGCAATATCCAACAAAAGTTGAGCATTTGTGCAAAAAGTTGAGCAGTTGTGCACTATGAATCAAAAAGTTGAGCATTTGTGCACTATGAATCAAAAGTTGGTGCATTAGGATCACAAATAAGTTGAGCATTTTTGCACTATGAATTAAAAAGTTGACCATTTTTGCACTATGAATTAAAAAGTTGACCATTTGTGCACTATGAAACAAAGTTGAGCAGTTGTGCAATATGTGAAAAAAGTTGTGCAATATGTGAAAAAAGTTGTGCATTAGTGCAACATTTGACCAATATTTTTAAGAAACAAATGTAATAGATAAAGTATCACAAAACAAATAATAAAACAAAATAAGTTAGAAGTTATTTGAAGCCATTCAAACATAAGAGTTGATTAGAAGTTGCGTCTAAGACATATGCAGGAACTACATTGCTATCTTATGCTTGAAAAAGAATTCCAGCATTTTCTCTCTATAGGCAAGGGCAGTTTGTATTGGATCTTCAACATAGAGCGAGATACCATGGGCTAACCTATTTATATAGCAAAAAAAATTAAAAAATGTAAGATCTGACAAAGGATATATAAGAAGACAATGAGTTATACAAGGTTATACCTGTAAAGGAAAATGCAGAGAAATACGTCACAGTCACCAAATACCCCCACCTTGGATTGGGACATTTTTTGCTCGACAGAAGTTAATAGAGTAGGAATTTTTTTCAATACCTTTGCTTTCAAACACCCTGTTTTTTTCTAAAACAACCGGAAGTTTATTCCCTAAACACTCCATTACTGACAAATACCAGTCACTACATTCATCATTATAATTTTCACTGTCATATATCGTAACATTTCCAGATGTGATGTGAAACTGTGCTAAGAACCAATGTCGTTTGGATTGATTAATTGGAATGAAGACCTATAAATATTATTATACATAAAATTAAATTAAAAATAATATATGATTTGCAAATACGATTTTTCAAACTTGAAATAATTACCTGTTCAACATCTCTCCACGACAACGGATAAACTTCATCCGTTGCATAAAACAGTGGCATCGATTCGGCCATCAAAAGGTTAAAAAAATAACAGCTAACCATTGACCAGTCATGCGATGATTGTCTAAAATGCCACATGTACCATACCCATAGATCAATGTGCTATAACAAGATAAAAAAAATAATTAACAAAATTAAATGTATCTTAAAATATAAATAAAATATAGATCAATGTGCTATAACAAGATAAATTAAAACATTTAGTATAAGTACCTCATCCAAATACCAACCAACTCGTTCTTCATCCAAACCAACAAAACTATCCCAGAAACTACGATCTACTGAAATGTCATTGCACCATGAGAACTTGCAACGAGGAATTGGTAAGTTGTTGAGGAAAAACACCGTCGGGGAATCACAATAAATTTTGTCAATACTTTTAGATGGTCTCCTAAGATCCTGAGAATAACAAATTATCAGTAAAGACAGTTAAGTTAACAAAAAAGATAACAAGAATTAATTTGATGCCGTGAATGGAGGACAAACCTCTTTACATGGTTCAAGATTCATGCACATTTTAATCATAAATGCATCAAGAACGTTCTTCTGATTTCTTAATGCATCCATGCTGGGTAACACAGTATCTGGATTGCTGAATCCCGGTTGTCTGACCACATTAACATACCTCCTATTGGTGTTGCTTCCAGTTTTCTGTAGAGCAAGTTTCATGTGACTGGAATTCGATATGTCCGTGGTCTTCATGCTTCGTTGTTCCTCTTGCAATGATTTCATCCTTTTTCTCTTAACCTCATCCAGCCTATTCTTTTCAGCCTCTAACTTTTGCGCTTTGGTGTGAGAATTTAATTCAAAAATTTTCTTCTCAGAATGGTGATCCTGTTTAAAGTTATATATACTTGTTAGAATACGCTTAAAATATATATTGGAATACCGAAAAGTTGAGCAAAAAACATACCTGATTATCAAACTCATCTAAAGCTTTTACCAAATCCTCAACAGGGTCTTTGCTTGATCGTACAATTGGAGAACAATTAAATGAAAAATATTGTATTTCATCATCACTCAAATACTTGTCTCCAAGATCACACGCCTTATCAAGACTAGGCAACTTATCCTGTTGATTAATTTAAGAGGCTATTATTATATTGTATTGTAAACCAATGAATAAGAGGAGAATTACCTTTTGGGAAACTGTTTTAGTCTTATCTTTACGAGTGAGGACCTAAAACATTAAGATTAATGAAGTTAACGTTAAATTAACAAGAGAATGTGTAAAACAACTTGATAAACCATGTTTTAAAACTTACATTGATAATAGTCTCAAGCTTGTAAACACGTGATTTCAAACTCTTTGTCTCTTTCGGTAGAATCATTAAACTTTTGGATAATTTCTCTAGAGCCTGAAGACGGTTCTCAATTGATGGTTCTTTGCTAAGTGTACCTTTTGATGACTCAGCATCTTCCTCCTGGGCTTTACGGGCTTTCATCAATTTTTTTTAAATAATCACCAAATAGGCCACCGTATTCAACAGGAGGAGCTCTAGGTGTATACCACTTGAAATATTTATTACTTCTTGTATACCAACCAGTTTGCCCCTCAACTTTGGTAGGATAAATGTCAAAATCTGTCGCTTTTTCCTAAAGGTAAGGACATACAAAACTTAGAATGCCTATTTGATCAATTAAAACTGTACTAAATAAAACAAATATTCCCGTGTATTGTCAATAAATTCCCCCTGTTGTGCATTAGGTTACAATTTTGGGCCTGTTTGTACAAATATTCCCCCTGTTTTCAATCAACATAACTTAGAATGCCTATTTGATCAATTAGACCTCTAGGGATCATATCAGTTGAATCAAATTATTTAGTTAATTATTAACATAAAATATAAAACATAAAAATAACCTGGGGGAAAAGTTTGTCATAATCCTCAATATTCCTATGCTTTGACCAGGAAACGGCTCTAGGGATCATATCAGACATTTGGGACCACCAACAACCGCTCACTCTTGAAGACTCTAAAATCCAAATCTATAATTTGTAGATGTAAAAAATGTTATGGTAAGTAACAACCAATGAATATGGAATACTATAAAATCAATACTCACTTTGAAAGCAAAGACAAATCCAGACAATGAATACGACGGAACAAAGTTAGGATTTCTCTCAAATGATTTACAGTGAGTATCCATATACCTGGAACTAACATTTCTAATGGCAGTATATAACTCCCGCCATATATACTCACCCCAACAAAACTCATTCCAAACATCAATATTTTCCACCATCAGTAGAAATACATCATCAACAATTGCTCCCAACTCGTGACCCATGAAAATAACTTCCAAAGACAAAAGTAGACAAACTCTAACAGAATCTTCATCGGACAAATTGGTAAATCGCTCTTCTTCCTCAATGATACATAGAAGATCCATGTTTTTTACATATTCACCAATCTTCTCTGGTAACACTCTATCATGGAAACTGATTTCGCCAGCCCTATACTTACTGAAGCTTTGGTGCCCAAATTCAAAAGAAGTTATAATACAGAATTCACGATGACCAAAGTGGAATGTACTGCCATTAACATGATAAATTAAGGGCAAATCATAATGATCACTATCTGAATACTTCTGCTTCTGAAGCATATAATGTATCAGACCATCGTCATTATCAACATTATATAAATCCAACCAACGACCAAAACATGTGGACCTAAACAACTCACATCGTCTTAAACCTAATCTCTCTTTCATCAAACGAAAGTAATGGAGTTTGCTTTTTATATGAATCTTCGCAACATATTCCTATAACCATAAAATAATAATACTATATCAATTCAACAAATTAAATCAGTTTCATGGATGAAATGAGACATACTGTTGGAAAAGAAAAAAGTTAATGAGACTTACAAGTCGATTCATGGAGCTTCCTGGATGAAAAATAAGGATGCCAAAATAAAAATATTATGTGAAAATTAATATATATATGGTTTATAACAGGGGGTAAATTGAAAATAAAAGGGGGTAAAAGTGAAAAATATTCCGGATATCAAGGTTATGACAATAGTACATAATTTTTTAATTTCCAATAAAGTGAAACACAGAAGTTGTGCATTTGAGGGTTGAGCGTTGTCGGTTGAGCATTTAAAAAGTATCTTTAGTGGGACACTTGTCACAATATGAATGGTGATGACCATATTTGTCCCTAGTTGAAAAGTTGACCATGATAAGGTTTTTAAATGCTCAAAATGACCATATATGTCTTTTCCCGTGAATATATATATACAAATCTTTTTGCCTTTCTGAAAAGATTACTTACATCAATAAAAGAAAAAAAAAAGGAAAAAGAACAACTCTAAAAGACGCAATTGAATATATTCTGATTTGGATATATTAGGGTGTTTGGTTAAGCTTATGAGTAGAGTTAGGTTTATATTATATAAGTTATTTATGGCTTATATATATATATATATTAAGTTTATAAGTTCATATTTAGTGTTTGGTTTAGCTAATCAAAATTAATAGGGTAAATGAATAAAAAAGTTCATGAGTAATATTTGATGTAATTATTAAATATGGGGTATAAAAGTTTTTTTTATATACTATTCTTGTATAAGTCAACCCTTTGTTATAGAAGCCATACTTTTATGGTTTACCAAAACACCCACATATAAGCTTACTAACAGGGTACCCGCGCGATACCGCGGCGGGTACCCTGTGATTAAATTCTTCGGTGTTATAATTCGTATTTTTTAATTATAATCTCTGAATCAATAATTTTCACTTAAGAGGGAAAAATTAATCAAAATCGTTCACTATCAATCAATTTCTTACAAACTTACCCGAAATGATTTAAGAGATTCATATGTTTGTCAACCAACGTATGTAAAGAATTTGTGAACTTACTTGAAATGATTCAATACATTCAAAATGATTCAATAACAAAGTTTTAATACAAATATTAAACAAAACATTTTAAGGAATTTGAAAGAAAATAAGAACTTATGAATAGCCCATAACTTTCGTGAATTCCAAACCGTGTTACTGAAATTGCTACCCAAGCAAAATTTTACTCGACCCAAGTTAAAAAGATACTAACATTTGCATACCATATATTACTATATCATGAGTTTGAAGTTGGCCCAATTGAGTTTACATGTTAACATATAATATCAGTATTATCACAACCTAACCCTACTACACTTCTTCCTCCGCAGTCACACCACTCTTGTAAACTTATCTAATCTCACATCAAGACCCTCTCCTCAAATAATTAATCAAAACAAATAAACCCTTTTAATTAACCACAAACATTCTTGTCTTTAATTGTATGCTCGAATTAACCAAGAACTATCGTCAAGATCTTTTTAATCAAGGTCTCAGGTAGGGTTATTGTTATGTTGTTTATGTCTACTCGAATCGAAACAAACGAGAAATAACCTTTCATGTTTATGTTCTTATTTTTTTATTCGAATACTAAGAAAAGACTATCGGTTCTGAGTTAGTTTTTGTGTAATGGATCTAATAATTGAAATACACGAAAAGTTCTAAGATCGATGATGAGTCAACTTCGTAGATAGTTGTTTGATGCATACATGCAAATTACACAAATTTTTGTAATGTAATAATTTCTTTGAGAAATATATGTATATTATAGTTTGCATTAGTATAGTATATATGTTTTTTAATGTTTGTACAATGTGCATATAGTATTGTATATTTATGTAATGAGGTGTTTTATTAAAAGGATCAATTATATTTTCATATTTAATGTACCATATTGTACATTTGGCTTGTAACGTTGTATTACTTAAATCATGTTTTATTTTATGTATTAAAAAGATGTACACCATGTTAATTTATTGGTACCTCTTAATTTTTTTTTGCATTTAATAAGAGAGAAGGTACAATTTGCTTTATAAGGGAGTAAGATAAGCCTACTTATATAAGTTTAATCAAAAACTTAGTTTTGGCTTATAAGCTTGTATAAGTTACTAAGCTTATAGGCCTAGTATATAAGCTAAAACAAACACCCCCTTAGAGAAATCGAGAAGTGTTGCAACTTTTTACGTAGTATAAAAAGAAAATAAACAAGTTTTTGCACGTACATTAAGAGTCTTCGGAACAGTTGGCTACTAGGCAGCGCCAAACCTTTCCATACCAACAAAGTTATAGCGCACCACTCCTTTTTTTTACGTCATCGTTATGGCATTGTAAGGACCATCCAACTAAAAGTGGCGTTTTGATTTTTTTTTTCTTTTTAAATTAATAGAGTACAGTATATGTAGACCCATAAAGTCATATTTTAGTTTTTTGGCGTTACTTTTTCTTTGACTTACCATTCCTCACATAATGTGATGTTATAAGTTTCTGGTACTTCTGGTGTCAACCGCTCCGATGCTTCAAGAGCATATAAATACAATTTTTTTGATTCAGTTTTAGATGTGCAATACTGTAGTCATTTGTCATAACCGTGTTCATTTTAAGTTTAAAATATCTCTTATAATAATATGAGGCTTTTATAAAATGTAATATAGACGGGCTCTGGAATGAAGATCCTGAGATTATTAGCAATTTAGTCTGTGACCACTTTGCTTGTCGGTTTAAAGAGACAAATCATAATCGGCCAAAATTCCGGAGTGCCTATTTTAGGCAGTTAGATCAGCAAGATATGGGTATGCTAGAGGCACATTTTTCTATGGACGAAGTGAAACAGGCGGTCTGGAGTTGTTGTAGTTCGAAAGCGCCAGGTCCAGATGGGATGAACTTCCAATTTATCAAGAAATACTGGGAAGTCGTAAGGTTTGATTTTTTCAACTTCGTCAAATACTTCGATAATTTTGGTTGTTTGGCAAAAGGATGCAACGCCTCTTTTATTGTCCTTATTCCAAAAATCTCAGATCCTCTCGATATTGGAGACTATCGACCTATTAGTTTAATTGGGTGTGCGTACAAGATCCTATCAAAGCTTCTTGCTGCAAGGCTGAGTAAGGTCATTCATAAAATGATTCGGCCAAATCAGAAGGCGTTTTTGGCAGGTCGTCAAATTTTGGACGGTTCTTTGATTGCAAATGAAATTGTTCATTGTGCGAGAAAAGAAAAGTTAAAATTGCTTCTCTTTAAGTTCGAATTTGAGAAAGCTTTCGATAGCGTTAACTGGGAGTTTCTGCTCGATATCATGTCTCAAATGGGTTTTGGTCCTAAATGGCGGAAATGGATTTCAGCGTGTCTTTCATCAGCTTCAGTTTCGATCCTTTTAAATAGATCCCCGTCTAAAGAAATTTCTATGGAAAGGGGCCTTCGGCAAGGAGACCCGCTTTCCCCTTTTCTTTTCCTCATTGTGGGAGAAGCTTTACAAGTCATTATCATCGACGCTTGTAACAAAGGAATCTATAAAGGTCTCTCTCTTGCCGATGATGGTTCTAACATCTCTCTTCTTCAATTCTCGGATGACGCGCTGTTTTTTGGAGAGTGGTCCAAATCTAACATGATACACTTGATACATATTCTTAATTGTTTCTACGATGTCTCAGGTCTAAAAATTAATCTTTCTAAAAGTCACCTTTTTGGCATTGGAGATTCTAAGGAAGAAGTGGTGAATATTGCGAGAGGCGTTAACTGCTCTTATGGTGTTCTCCCTTTTACATACCTAGGTCTCCCTGTCCGTAAAGATATGAATAGGATCGAGGCTTGGACTGACATTGTTAACAGATTCACAAAGAAGTTGTCAACATGGAAAGCAAACCTCCTCTCTATTGGAGGTAGACTTACTCTCGTTAAATCAGTCCTTGGTAGTCTTCCAATATATTATCTCTCAATTTTTAAAGCTCCTGAAGCGGTCATTTAAAAGCTAGAATCAATTAGAAGACGTTTTTTCTGGGGTATGAAAGATGGTGTGGATTCGTTGGTAAAAGATCTTATGCTCTAAAAATGAGGGTGGGTTAGGTGTCGGGAGTATCAAAGAAAAAAACTTGGGTCTCATGGGCAAATGGAAATGGAGATATTTTAATGAAACGAAGGCTCTTTGGAGAAAAGTGATCTACGAGATTCATGGTCCAAATGGCGGCTTTGATTCGTGTGGTTCTTCAACAATGAAAAAAAGCACTTGGAGGAACATTGTTGAATGTTGCTCGGGTTTTGACCGTCTTGACCCTTCGTTTAATAATATGATGGTTAAAAAAGTTAACAGTGGAAACAATACATCTTTTTGGTGTAATAACTGGATTGGCGACCGTGGTCCTTTAAAATACCGTTTTCCTCGAGTATTTGCGCTTTAGACGTGCAAATATTGTTCGATTGCGGACATATGGTCTTTAGTGGATGGTGTTTGGGAGCCTATGTGGGCTTGGTGGCGACAACCCAGTGGCAGATCCGCGGGAGACGTTTTGTTAATTACAAGTCTTCTAAATGGTCTGGTCTTAGATCCCTCTATTGATGACAAATGGGTATGGTCCTTGGAAAGCTCAGGTAAGTTCACTGTTAAATCTCTATCCCTTGTCATCCAAAAGAAATTACTTGTTTTTGGTGTCAATGAAGACGGGCAGCTGTTTTCTTGGAATAATTAGGTTCCTCGTAAAGTAAACATATGTGCTTGGCGGGTTTTTTTAGATCGCATCCCCACTCGAGCTAATCTTGTGCATAAAGGCATTAATGTTCAAGATCCTATGTGCGTTTTCTGTGAAGAACACATCGAATCTACAAATCATTGCTTTTTCTCTTGCCCGGTTACAAAAGTTGTTTGGATGAAGATTTGGAGCTGGTAGAATGCCCAGGGTTCTTTTAACTTGACCTTGGATGGTATTTTGAAAGGAATGCATGCCTTTTCCGAAGATAAAAGAGTTTCTAAGATTTTTCACGCGGTGTGTTTGGTTGCTATTTGGCATATTTGGATTTGAAGAAACAAAATCTTCCACGCGTCGTATATTGAAGAGGCGACTTCAGCTCGCCATGAAGACATTGGCTCTGCTGTCAAAAGGTTGACGTTCTTATGGATATGTAATCTTGCTCATTTTAGTTCTCGCTCGTGGGATGTGTGGGTCCATCATCCGAATGTTTTAGGTCTTTCGTAGTTTTCTTATCTGTTGGATTGGCTTATGTATATATCTTTTTGGGCCCATCCTTTGAGCCTTTGCTGTTTGCTAATAATATCCTCTCTTTTCAAAAAAAAATGTCAAAAGAAGATGGAGAACATATACTAATTTTAGACGTGGATAAATGACTTAATCAAGTGAGACGATAGGATAAAACAATATATTCCATTATTTGACCGGTAAGAAGTTGATATATAATTATTAGTGAAAAATGAGTGAATCAAGTGGGTTGAATAATAGATTTTGATAATAATCGAGTTTTAATGATAGATCGATTGAGGAGGTTTTGCTAATACATTATCGAACACTTTCGAATTGTTTTGTACGTACGTAACTTTATAATTATGAATTTTTTAAGGGGCGTAAGATAAGAATGTAGACGTTCACAGAAAAATATAAAAAAATATGTATTATTTTTTTTTTACTTTTTTAGGTTTTTTGAGTATCTTTTTTATCTTTTAAATTTGTTATCTTTTCCTCACGAGTTAAAAAAATCGTTTAAGAATTTAAGATTAAAGAAAGTGAAGAATAAAAGTTGGCGTGGGTATGATGGTGTAAAATGATAAAAGGAAGAGTCTGAGAGTCAGCGTTTAAATCGGGGAATTGCTATTCTCGTGAACCGGGTTAAATTAGTAAAATGGTCGGGCGCGTTTCCCGGATTCCTTTTGTTGCGCTCATCACCTGGTTACCCGGCTCAATTTTTTTTCTCTTGTTTTCTTCTACTTGGTGTTCTTTCTTGTTTCTTGCCTATTTTTTACTTCAAACACACATTACTAAAAAGTACTGTTAATTTTTAGCCTTTATTAGTCTTGAGGTTTATCAGTATACATGGACAGAATTTATTTACTTAAAGTCTTAAATAAAATCGTATTCTACTAATATGTTTTGTCAAATGCTGCAAGTAAGGTAGACAAAGATTTAGGTTTCATGGTGAGATAAGCCCGTCATGAGTGTACAATGTTTGGTTCGATTTGATTTATACCGTTCAGAAGTATTTTTCTTGGTTTTAGCTCAAACCAAACTGATCTAAGCCGACTCGAAACTGAAATAAATATAATAAATATATAGAACCGAATATGGTTGGTTCAGTTTTTATGTTATGTTTTATACTTGGGTTCAGTTTTTCATCTGTTTTAGTAAGCCTTATATGTTAGTCAGTTAAGGAAGAGATAAATATGAGCATAGTATGTAATGTAATGCTATGTTTGGCAAATTAAAAACAACTGCGGGATTTTAGTTGCTAGCTAATGTACCATTTAAATCTTTTATAGTAAAGCAAAAAGATAAGGATAGATTTTCGCATTAAAAAAAAAAAATTTTTATAAAAGAAATTCTTTTGGTTTACTCTTTTTAATTTTCATTTTTTTAAACAATTTAATAATTTTCTTATTTGATAAAAGTTTTTATCAATTGCTTTTGTTATTAGAAAAATTAACAGAGAAATTCGATGGTAAAAATATAGATGTCAAATTTGTGAAAGACAAAAACTTAAAAAAGGTAATTCATAAAACTTAAATGAATAAATTTTAGATAAATTAGATAAAGTTTAATGAAACGTACATTTTTTATATTTTTTAATAACTTTACAAAATAAATAAATATCCCTTACACTTGTGAATGGCAAAGGAACTTGAACCCGACGGAGAAATCCGAAACCCGAAATAATTGGGGCAGGGCGGGGCACACTTATCGGGTTATGGGGCGGGTTTGGAGTTTAAATGGGGATTTTTAATCGGGTTTAAAGCGGAAGTGGGAAATAACATCCCGACCCGTCCCACCCGATTAATATATAGACATACACAATATATCTATATAAGAGGTATTTTGTTACTCTTTACGTAATAAAATTGTTTTTTCTAACATTGTTAGTAGTTTTCATGAATGTAAATTGCAAAAAACTTATTTTGTAAAACCCGCATAAAAATACCATTAAATGAAAACTTTACAATATTTAATTATTTCACGACAAGTAAATACGAATAATAAATACTACATGACAAGATATGACACGTAATTAAGAATCATAAATTAACGACAAGTAATAACGTATATTTTATTTACAACACGAAAAATATTTAATTAATGTACGACAAGTATTGCGTATATTAAATGTATTCCAACAAGTAATTAAGTATATTAAATAATACATGACAAGATTTGTCACGCACCTAAATTACAAATTTACGATACACGGAAATTAAATAAAACACGAAAAGTATATAATGAGGGTGTTTGTAGCCGTTTTTAAAAGGAAAAGAAAAGGGGCCCAAGGCCCGACCCATTTCATGATAAACTAGTAAAAACCCTTTTCATTTTTTTTTATAAGTTTACAAAAAAAAATAAGAAAACCCTAATATGGGAGGAGGAGCCGCCGGCCATAAAAAGAAAACAAGGGAGGATGATGTTGTTTTGATCTCTAATTCGTTCGTATGTGTGTTCATGTGTGTTCGTCCTTGGATCCATCTATTTCGGTAACATCAAAACCGAATCTTTCTTTTATTTCTATAATAAATCACGAATCGAACTAATGATAATGTATGAACATGTAATTTTATTTAATTAAAACAAGATATGATAAATCAGGTTGGTGTTGGGTTATGTCCGGACCAAGCCGAGACCCCAAGGGGGCTCTCGGTGGGCACTTTTTTCCAGCAGTCGCCGGCTGCAGTCGGAAAAAGGTTACTGCCGGTGGGTGTCCTGGGCACAGCAGTCGTAACCACCAGTAGGGATCTCGGTGGGAAACCTGTATAGTCGGTGGGAAACCCAAGCTAGGCAGCCACTAGCTTTTGGGACTGCAGTGGGCTTTTTGGCTTATCGGTTGGGGGTATTTGTTTTGGCAGCCGAGAGTTTTGGCTCTCGGTGCGAGGGCTTTGTTGACAACCGAGACCAAGGGGTCTCGGTGAGTGTTGGTTTTTGGATCGGTTAAACCGAGGAACCCACCAAGGGGGAGTGTTTGGATTATTATGTTATCGGTTTAAACTGTTTCGGCTTATTCTCGACTTATTAAGTTCAATTTTTTTAAATCGGTTTAATTGAATTGGGATTTAATTAAATTGGTAAACATCATTGGAAATTATCATGAACCGGTTAATTATTTTTGGGCTTATTATAAACCGGTTTAGTTCGACTTATTTTAAACTTATTAAAATTGGCTAATTTACGACTTATTTAAATTAGACTAAATTAACAAGGGCTTATTATAATTAAATTATTTATCATGTTTAAGGCTTACTGTATAATTAATTATATTCATGACATACTATAATTTAATAATTAATTATAAATACATAGCATGTTATTATTTAATAATTAATTATAATCCATGACATAATATTATTTATAGTTAATTATAATCTATAATATATTATTAATTAATATTCAAGTATAAAACATGACACATTATTAATTAATAGTTATTTATAAGATTATGACATGTTAAAATATTTATTTAAAATAAACTTTAGTACTATATCATTTAATAAATCATGACTTATAGAATATGTTCGTTAAGCTTCAGCTTATATTATATGTTTATTAAAGAAGCTTATTACTATTTATGAAAACTTTCTATTTTTAGAAACTTACTATTTATGGAAACTTACTATTTTGGAAACTTACTATTTATGAAAACTTACTATTTTTGGAAAGTTACTATATATAGAAACCTTCTATCTTTAGAAAGTTACTAATTATGGAAACATTAAGTAATAACACATGAAACATGTAAGAGCACATGAAACGTATAATACTAAGAAAGACACGATAAAACATGGATAAGTAAAACAAGTCAAGAACAAGTAAAACAAGTCAAGAACAAGTAAATTAAACTAAGAACCAGTAATTTATACATGAACAAACAACTCATACATGTCCTTTATTATGTATCACTCGTGAAGTCAAAGTAGTACTTTTCGCCTTTCATCTTTCATCGTTTACTGGACATAAGGTACATATATTCCGTCCTTCAGTAAGGACATCTCTTTCTATGCATGATTAGGATTCCCCATTTGCTGCCATCTGTTTTCCACTAGTTTTCATTCCATAAATTTTCATTGTTTATCATGCTATCATTTTAAATTGCCTGAGCTATATACATGCATGACCATTATCACCTAGTTATGGAGGTACCATAACCATGACATTTGAGGCACCGGTGTCATGACGCTTCCACGACGAGAGTGATTTCTCGCGACGTCCCTTAAGTTTACATTGGCAATTATTATTATTATTATGTGGGGCGTATTAGTGCATCCTAGTTCATGTTTTGAAAATTTACAAGGTGATTGTGGTGTGTGCTCTACATCCATCACATTGGAGTTGATCACTCCACCCAAACTTATATTATTAGAGTTCACCCCTCTAATTGCATGACGAGGTCACCCCTCTATGTATTCATGCATGTTGATATATGTTGTGACCCATATGAGCTCATTGACATTTAAATTACATTGCATGCATAAATATAAGACTTTGCAGTTATAAATCTGTTTTTAAAACATCTTCCAGGTTTAATAGGACTTACACATATTCCGCTGCATTTCATATCTTTTACTTATGTCTCAGTTACTCTATCATGTCCTTATATCCGTTCACTGAGCGTATTGTTCAGCCGTATTTTCTTTCCATGTCCCATATGGTAGGTACACATGGACGAAGTTGAGCATTTGAGAGTACGTGCATACGATGGAAGCCACCTTAGATTTCTTTTCCTTTCTACATTTCATATACTTATGCTGGGTGGGACAATGTTTAGTCCCTTTTCCTACTTCATTTACTTTATGCATGTGAGCTTATGTTTGGGAGCCGATGTTTGATTTAGGGTTTTCTTTATGTCATTTATGTTTTAAGACATCTTACCTTGTTATGCTTTGATGACACGCCATAATTATCATGTAACAGTCTTCTTTCAAAGTGGGTCGTTACAATTATGGTATCAGAGACCAAGGTTTCGACATGTAGGCTCTAAAACTTGACATGTGAATAGAGGGTAGTCGCTAGGCTCTTCCTAAAACGACGTTTGTTACATTCCATGTACTGATATTTTCTGAGTATTGTTGATTCTTACTCATGATGTTTTCTTTTGTATTTTGACTAGTATGGATCAAACCATAGTCGTCCATACTTAGTCACTTGTTGCCAGTCCTTACTCATGATGTTTTCCTTTGAATTTTGACTAGTATGGATTGAACCATAATCGTCCATACTTAGTCACACGTTGTTGATTCCTATTTATGAAGTTTTTCTCATGAATTTTGACTAGTATGGATTAAACCATAGTCGTCCATACTTTGTCACATGTTGTCAGTCTTTACTCATGAGGTTTTCCCTTGAACTTTAGACTGGTATGGGTTGAACCATAGTCGTCCATACTCAGTCACATGTCTTTTCTTTCGAATTTTGTGGGCTGAACCATAGTCGTCCAGACCAGACAATGTTAAACCTCTATTGATTATGCTTTTATGTTTCTTATGTCGATATTGTTTTCATACTTTCATGTTGATTTCGTTTTCATGCTGATTATGTTTCCATGCTTCCTTATGTTGATTTTGCTTTCATATTTCTTCATGTTGATCATGCTTTCATGCTAGACATTTATGGATTTCATTTAATCATGCTTTCATGATAGTCATGGTTGATTTTCATTAATCATGCTTTCATGCTGGCTATTGTTGAATTTCGTTTAATCATGCTTTTGTGCTTCTTTATGCAACCAGAATTATGTGTACGCTGGAATAGCTAGGCTCATGTTGCTTCCTTCAGTTTGGTCTTCAAACCGTTTAAATCATTTATCTCCTTTAAAACCATATCAGATGGTTGACACCCGTACCGGTCATCTCATGTGTATTCTATGTGTACTCCATGTACCGTATTCCATGTGTACTTCATTTACCGTATTCCATGTGTACTTCATTTACCGTATTCCATATGTAATCGCTAGTCGGCCCTCGATCATCTCAGACGTATTCCACCTTCCGAGGTTGCTCAAGTTAATGATGCTGCTCGCAGCTTGGAGATTCTGTAGGACAGAGATGTGTATGATGGACCGGATCGACCAGACAAGAGATATACTGTAACACCCCAAAAATTGGTCAACAGAAGCGGTAAAGCTCGGGGGCTGTTACGTCATAATAACAAAGTCCAAGGTGCAAAAGAACGACTCTAAATGAGACGTTTTAAAATAATTTACCTCGTTGCATTAGATTTAAAAATACAAAGTTCAAATCATAAATAAGTTTAAGCAAATGCATCGGAAATCAGAGTCTAAATAGCAACAATGAAGTAAATAGTTTATTAAGCATGAGCAAGTCTTCAAATCCAAGTACGGTATGCATGAGACTCCAAAGCAAGCAACAAGCAAGTAGTTCAACACCTGAGATAAACGCTTAAAAGTGTCAACACAAAGGCTGGTGAGTTCATAGGTTTAAGTTAAAAGTATAGCATTCAATGTTGGACCGCAAACAAACTGTTTAAAGCATATGAGACATTATGGCCGATATAATGTCATGCATATGGGAATCAGATAGAATGATTATAGTTATGATATCACTAAGCTCATGACACCAAGGCTGATGACAAGCACGTACAACTGATGCACGCGTAACATATAAGATTGCCCCAAGTAGGTTCCTAACCCATGGCCACCTTGCAACAACCATATGATATACGTTCGTTTGGCATGGCGATGTATTTAAACACCCAGACGGGGGTTGTCAAAACCCAATAGATCTATCCATAACATAAGCGCCTACTCAACCAGAGTAACCAACGGTTCATGATATCCGGGGACTAGTAGGCTATCGCTACTTAGGCATATCACACATAACTTTTAGCAAGGCAGCCATGTAAACAGATTTTGCGTCCATCAGGCAGGCAACAAAGCATTTATCTCACCCAAGTGATTAAACATAAAAGACAGTTTAATAGGGGCTATGACTCACCTCAAAATGCAAAATATTCTACAACAAGAATATGACAATCCCAGATGCAGCAAACACAAGTCGCAACTTAAATATATAATGCTAAGTTAGGCTACGATCGAATAATGCAAAAATACATTCATGCCACATGCACATGTCACCCTTTTACCACAGTTTAAGTTATAAATAAAATTAACTTAAAATGTTTATTGTGACCAAACTCCCAAGTGAAGAATATGCTGTCATGAGTCGATAAAATGTGGCAGCCTTTTGGCGTAATTTTAATATATCCATTTAAATAAAACTTAACTCACGTCAAATCTACCTCGACTAGATACTTTCAAAACCCGACATCATATCCCATTTAAATGACTCGACGTAAATAAGAAGTATGCTCCCAAAAGTTTATAATTCAATTCTTTGACAAAAATATATTACTACATCAACTTGACAAACCAAAGTCTACCCTCCCACGTGATGCCCACTTGAAATGAATAAAAAAATGTATAACTGTTTTAGAACAGTCAGACTAAAGGAGACACGCATGTCAGAACATGTACTTTTCCAAATTTGATTTTCATTTCATGTCATTCTCTCTCTCGGAATAAAACACAATAAACAATACTTCACAAAACATTTTCATATCACTCTTTCTCTCTCGGTGAACAAACCAGTAGCAGGAATCATCGTTGCAAACCACCTTGTAAACCCTTTTTCCTCTCAAACCATATATACACACTCGGTTATCTCACCAAAACGTTTGCATGTTTCTCTCGGTTTAAAACAGCAGACTACACCATAGTTTGAAAACCATTTACAAATGTTTTGTCTCTCAAAATGTTTCATATCTCTCTCTGTCCAACAACATTAGCAAAAACAATAACCTTGCAAACCCATTTGTAAGACCTCACTTAACTTGACCACGACTCGTAACCAAACCCTCACTCGACTCATATTAATATGCACTTCCCTCCAAAGCTCTTTCTCTCTCTCTCGTTTACAATACAATAACAGAAACATCATTTTGAAAACCAGTTTAAAACCTCACGTTCAAACTCAACGAAACCCATTTCGAAATCCTTTCTCTCTCGACGTACAAACAAGCAGAAAACAGAAACTTAGCAAAACCCATTCTTAAAAACCTCACTTAACTCACAACAGAACTCTCATGACTAAAACTCACAACGAAGACTCACCTCGACTCACAAATCTCTTGGGACAGAACAGTAGTAACAAAACCCTCGTTTGTAAATCTATTTTTGGAAGACATCCAACGTTTCAACCTCACAAACCCTCGCAAAGCTCTTGTACAAAATGACTCGATAACGTGAGACAGTAAGATGTGTATGAACTCGAAGTAAAACCCATTTCAAAAGCTTTTATAAGTTGCTCACAACACCATCTCAACATATGTTAAAACTTGTTTTTATGAAACCACCATGCAAGATCTTTGTTTGAACATCATGTTTAGTTTTCTCAAAAATGTGGTAAAGCTAGTGACGATGTGACAATGCATGAAAAAGTTACGTAAAATGAATAAGAAAGCACGCGAGATAACCTTAACGATAAGCACAGCTTGGTAACTCGACGCCTTTCGAACCCGACACTCATACGAACAATACCCACAAATAACCAACACACCGCAATAAATCCGCCTCACATGAACCCAACACCGGTATAGCTAAAACCTCGAACCCGCAGAAGAAACTCGAACAAGGGAACCCACGTCGTCTTGTTGACAGCAACCACCCTCGAAGATCTTATTATGTGAACGAGATATCCATGAAGAAGCTTGTATTTCGTTGATTTTTTTAGTGAAAAGATATGCTTATGACTTGGTTGTACAAATTTTGTAAGGAAGAATGGAGGTCTTTAGTGATAAAAATGGAGTTGGTTTGGTTATACTTTGATCCGAATGATGTATGGAGAGTAACTGTTATGTGTTTTAGTGTGTGTGGTATTGTGCATGGATATGACACAGTTAGTACTAGCGGTTAGTTTGAATTGTAAAGTTGGCATTGGACAAAAGTAAAAATGGTGAGGTACATAAACAGTGTAGCAAAAATTTGGTATGTAGCCAATATAACTTTGCAGGACATGGTACAACATGCAAGGCGTGTGGGTTGACTAGCATCTTATCTAACCAAATGTGGGTTAAGTTTAGCCAACCATGGTAAGATTCATATTGTGACAGTTGGTTAGGCTGAAACATGGAAAGGTAAATGAGTGGATACCATTTTGGTATTTGGTTAATTAAGGTTTCCGAATTTTTGTGGTATAAGTCTTTGTTTGAGGTATTTTAGGTGTACACAGCGCGTCGAATAGTTAGGTCGATCCTAATTATTTTTACAGAAAATAGGACGATAAATAAAGACTCGTTAAAATAATTAATAAAATTAATTATACCAATAATTATAAAAATAATTATTCGCATAGCATTAATACGTGCATATTAGCAGTCAGCTGTTAAATTGAAAATGATTCGTGCAACGCGACACAGCTAAATCCTACACAGATAATGCACACGTATTGGAATTAAATTTCAGATACGCCTAAATATTGATCGTAAATCATTACGCAACCAATAGTGACACACTCGCAGTGTTCACAGCAAAGCATACTGAGGACACTCTAAGCAAAATATACGCTAGCACATGTTATATCATAAATTAAGGGAACGTTTCCCAGATAAATAGCAATTTAGCACACAATTGACTAAATAAAAAGTCTAGGGGCAACTGTAATTGTAGAAGGTCTGAAAATTACCGTGTGTTACAGGCTCCCATCGTTAAAGAAGCTTTGTCCTCAAATCTTTGAGTGACATAGCGACACTCGAAACAGCAAATAAGTGTGGATACTTTTGGCGGAATTGATTTTCACGCTCCCAGGTGAATTTGGGGCCACGCCTTGAACTCCACCTCACTTTGACAATTGGTATACGACTTTACTTCATTCGTTTGACCTCGCGGTCCATGATTTCAACAGGTTCCTCAACGAAGTTGAGTTTGTCGTCGACTTCGATCTCGTTCAACGGCATGGCGAGTGTCTCATCAGAAGACACTTCTTCAAATTCGACACGTGAAAGATATTATTCCCCCGGTTGACTGCTCGCGGTAACTCCAACCTATAGGCCATGGTTCCAACCTTTGCCAAGATCTTGAAAAGTCTATTGTAATGGAGGCTCACTACCCTCGTTTTCCAAAACGTATCATACCTTTCCAAGGTGATACTCTCCACTTCATCTCCACCATTTGTTGCTAAGAGAAGCACTAACAATGTTCTCCTCACAAGTAATCGCAACACGAGATTGGGAAAGTAATAGATACGGATGATATCGTCAAAACTTTGTAAAATATACGGATGTGAAGTCGATGTTGAACGAACGGTTCAATAAGGAAATTGGTGTAGCGTCGAATGATAAGGCCGGCTCTATATAATGCGGTTGAATAGAAATCTACTCGAATATATGGATATCCATCTCTTGCACAAGTTAAGTATACACAAGCAAAATTCCGCTTTTCAAAAATAGAAAAAGTAGATTTCTGAAGAAAAAAAAATTATGGTGACTACTACGAGCATAGTATGACCCTTCCCAAATTATACATAGGTGATCAGGCTTTGTATAATTGGGGACTAACGATGCGATGATCCTTTTCGTCAAGTAGTGTTATGATTATCGTAATCAAATTGTTTATATAATACTAGTTTAAAAGATAGTAACCAAAACAATTTTTGAAGATGGTTTCGTAAAAATGAGGACAAAATATTTTAAAATTTTCCAAGAAATAGTTTACAAGACGTTTTCGCAACACTTTTATAAAGGTCTAGTGAAATAGTGACAAATAACAAGGAGTAGTTTATGAAGTGATGGAACAATAATGCTTGATGGGACTAAAAAACTGATTTGTAAGGTGATGTCAAGAAATATAAAATAAATCATGAGATGGTATGAAAGAAGAAATCTTGTAAGGCAATGGCATAATGATTCAAGATGTGGTAACGCTTTCGGAAGAGATAAAATTTAACGAACTGTCAAAGCACATTCATAAATGGAGGTTCAAATTTAAAACGTACACACGAGTTGATAAGTCTTAAAAGTAAAACACAAAATTAAAAGAAAACAACACATGGCGACTTCTACTAGGCCACACAAGTATGACAAAGAAATCTTCCTTAAGCATTAGCATACTCCATGTCGGCATTGGGATCTTCCTCGACTACTCCCCCTCCCAAAGCATAAACTCTTCCATGAGCCTCTTCACCATTAGCTTGCTCTTCTTGCTTCACTTTCTTCTGACATTCATTCTTATAGTGTCCCTTCTGGCCAGACCCATAGCAGGTGATGTGTGCCTTTGAGTTTTGTCCTCTTTGATTTTCAGAAGTAGCAGCTGGCCTACAATCCCTAGCCATATGCCCAATCTTTCTACAATTGTGACACTTCACAGTACATGCACCAGTGTGATGCAGCTTGCACTTCCCACAATATGGTGAATTCCTAGCATACCCCTTCTTATCATTCCTATTCCCAGCAGCGTAAGCTATTGTGTTACCATTCCTTTTATTGGGTTGTTACACATAGCCATTCTCACGATCTTCCTCCCACTTTCTCTTATTATCAGCAGCTTTTGCAGCACTAGAGCGAACCACTTGATCCATCAAGTTATTAGCCATCCTCATAGCATCACTCAGTTGTTTCGGCTCATACGAAGTCACATGCCCTTGTATGCTACTCGGCAATCCCCAAATGAATATTTCAATCTTCTTTTCCTCGTCCGACACCATTCCAGGGCACAATAAGCACAATTATTGAAATCTCCTAGTGTAGGCAGCAATTTCATTTCCCTTTACAGTTAGGTTCCACAATTCAATCTCCATCTTCTGGATTTCATTCCTTGGGCAGTATTCCTTTGTCAACAGTTTCTTCAAGTCATTCCAGCTCGTAGCATACGCATTGTCAACACCCATAGTCTGAACATATGCATTCCGCCAAGTCAAAGCTCCAGCAGACAAAGTGCAAGTAGCAAACTTCACCTCATTCACTGTGCTACAACCACTAATCTGAACACTGGTTCCATTTTCTCCATCCATCGAGCCAAACCAACAGCTCCCTCGGTACCATCAAAACTCAAGGGCCAACAGTGTTTGAAATCCTTGTAAGTGCACTCCCTAGCAGGTCTAGGAGCAACAACAGCAGTCACATTGTTAATGTTATTATCATTGTTAACATTCCCCCAGTTTGAGTGGCTTGAAAGGCAGCCATCACAGTAGCAACTCTTTGAGCAATAGCTCTTCAGTTGAGCATCAGTCAATCCAGTTCGCGTGTTCACCATTCTAAGACAAGACCATATAATAGACGGTAAGATATCACACACGGTGAATACAATAAATATCATTATAGTGCAAATAATCAACATGTTATCCAAATGAACCTCATAAGTAACCTGAATGCATTAGCTCACATCAATAGTCAAAAGAAACTTTCATTTAATCCAATGATTATATATGTACGTTATATACGACAGTTCTAGGGTATGCATGCCAAATAGAAACCAAGTATAGAAATTAAAAGCATGCATCGTATAACGAATACTCATGCATAGTATATACGTATATCATACATATATAATGCAATACTTAACAAGTAGCACAAAAGAACATATCGGTTATAGTCTAGGCCTAAGATGCAAACCTAGTTCTCTATAACCATGGCTCTGATACCAATCTATAACACCCCAAAATTGGTCAACGGAAGCGGTAAAGCTCGGGGGATGTTACCGCATAATAACAAAGTCCAAGGTGCAAGAGAACGACTCTAAATGAGACGTTTTAAAATAATTTACCTCGTTGCTTTAGATTTAAAAATACAAAGTTCAAATCATAAATAAGTTTAAGCAAGTGCAGAGGAAATCAGAGTTTAAATAGCAACAATGAGGTAAAAAGTTTATTAAGCATGAGCAAGTCTTCAAATCCAAGTACGGTATGCATGAGAATCAAAAGCAAGCAACAAGCAAGTCGTCCAACACCTGAGATAAACGCTTAAAAGTGTTAACACAAAGGCTGGTGAGTTCATAGGTTTAAGTTAAAAGTATAGCATTCAATGTTAGACCGCAAACAAACTGTTTAAAGCATATGAGACATTATGAGCGATATAATGTCATGCATATGGAATCAGAAAGAATGATTATAGTTATGATAGCACTAAGCTCATGACACCGAGGCTGATGACAAGCACGTACAACTGATGCACGCGTAATATATAAGATTGCCCCAAGTAGGTGCCTAACCCATGGCCACCTAGCAACAACCATATGATATACGTCTGTTTGGCATGGCGATGTATTTGAACACCCGTACGGGGGTTGTCAAACCCTAATAGATCTATCCATAATATAAGCGCCTACTCAACTAGAGTAACTAATGGTTCATGATAACAGGGGACTAGTGGGTTATCGCTACTTAGGCATATCGCACATAACTTTTAGCAAGGCAACAATGTAAACAGATTTTGCTTCCATCAGGCAGGCAACAAAGCATTTATCTCGCCCAAGTGATTTAACATAAAAGACAGTTTAATAGGGACTATGACTCACCTCAAAATGCAAAATATTCTACAGCAAGAATATGACAATCACAGATGCAACAAACACAAGTCACAACCTAAATATATAATGCTAAGTTAGGCTAAAATCGAATAATAAAAAAATGCATTCACGCCATATACACATGTCACCCTTTTACCACAGTTTAAGTTATAAATAAAATTAACTTAAAATGTTTATTGTGACCAAACTCCAAAGTGAAGAAGATGTCGTCATGAGTCGATAAAATTTGGCAGCCTTTCGGCGTAATTTTAATATATCCATTTAAATAAAACTTAACTCACGTCAAATCTACCTCGACTAGATACTTTCAAAATGCGACGTCGTATCCGATTTAAATGACTCGACGTAAATAAGAAGTATGCCCCAATAGTTTATAATTCAATTCTTTGACAAAAATATATTACTACATCAACTTGACAAACCAAAGTCTACCCTCCCACGTGATGCCCACTTGAAATGAATAAACAAAATGTATAACTGTTTTGGAACAGTCGGACTAAAGGAGACACGCATGTCAGACCATGTACTTTTCCAAATCTGATTTTTATTTCATGCCATTCTCTCTCTCGGTATAAAACACAACAAACAATACTTCACAAAGCATTTTCATATCACTCTTTCTCTCTCGGTGAATAAACAAATAGCAGGAATCATCGTTGAAAACCACCTTGTAAACCCTTTTTCCTCTCAAACTATACACAGTTTGCATGTTTCTCTCGGTTTAAAACAGCAGACTACACCATAGTTTGAAAACCATTTACAAATGTTTTGTCTCTGAAAATGTTTCATATCTCTCTCTGTCTAACAACATTAGCAGAAACAATAACCTTGCAAACCCATTTGTAAGACCTCACTTTACAAATATTAATATGCACTTCCCTCCAAATCTCTTTCTCTCTCTCTCTCTCTCTCTCTCTCTCTCTCTCGTTTACAACACAATAGCAGAAACATCATTTTGAAAACCAGTTTAAAACCTCACGTTCAAACTCAACAAAACCCATTTCGAAATCCTTTCTCTCTCGACGTACAAACAAGCAGAAAACAAAAACTTAGCAAAATCCATTCTTAAAAACCTCACTTAACTCACAACAGAACTCTCATGACTAAAACTCACAACGAAGACTCACCTCGACTCACAAATCTCTCGGGACAGAACAGTAGTAACAAAACCCTCGTTTGTAAATCTATTTTTGGAAGACATCCAACGTTTCAACCTCACAAACCCTCGCCAAGCTCTCGCACAAAATGACTCAATAACATGAGACAGTAAGATGTGTATGAACTCGACGTAAAACCCATTTCAAAAGATTTTATAAGCTGCTCACAACACCATCTCAACATATGTTAAAACTTGTTTTTATGAAACCACCATGCAAGATCTTTGTTTGAACCTCATGTTTACTTATCTAAAAAATGTGGTAAAGCTTGTAAAACCCGCATGCTTTACCATGAATAGTACCCTTTAGATCATACGTACATGATTAGAACTTTCCTTTTATAGCACGTTTACGTATCACGTATAAGAAATACAAGTATTACGTACGTGTTATAACACGATAAGTATTTATTACGTATGAACACACGATAATTATTCCAATGATAATTACAATCACGAACATACGAACATGAAATCATGAACGTAAATTAATCACGAGCTAATATTACGTATGTATATATATTTATTACGAACACAAATAAATATATTAAGTCACGATCGATAACTAATTAAAACACGTAATTTACGAACACGAGAACACACGAGAACACACTAATAATTTTAGACACGGAAAAGGTACGGGTTACCCAAGTGGGCCCCCCTACCCGCGGCATAGACAAGGAAACATGGGCTTGGCCCATGTAATTTTTACTAAACAAGGGTTAAGCGAAAACATGTGTCATTTATCACAAAACTAGAAAATAATTAAAACCCTAATTCTTCCTTCTTGTGCTCCTTTGGCCGCCGGGTTTTGATCACCAAAAGGGGTGTTCGGGTTGATTTTGATCTTGGAATTTTTACAAGGATCGTTTTGTGTTCGTTCTCATTTGTTTCACGTAATCGGTATAACCTTTAACCTTTTCTTTTTATGTTTTGATTATTGAATCACATAAAATCATGATGTTTTTAATTAAACTAATTAAAAACAACTATTTTAAACATGTTAATAATCATGGGTTAAATCAAATCAAGGGTTTACGGGTGTTTGTGTTGTAGCCGACGCCTAACCGAGCCCCTAGGGGGTCTCGGCTTGGCTTATTACACACCACCGAGACCATATGGTCTCGGTATGGTGGTGGTGGTCCTACGGCAGCAGCAAAACCAAGGGGAAACCCGACTTAGGTCGGGGTATGGTGATGGTTACGGGTCCGGTTCATGGGTTTTAGTCACGGGTCCGGTTCATGAATCATTATGTCAAGGTTTATGATTTTTACAAGTTATATTATTTTTTTAGACTTAAATTAAATTAATTAAAAGCATGACATGATTAATTTAATTTACATGACTTAGGTTATTAATTTAATTAGTAATTCATGAATTTTAACCTAAGTATTTATTATTTAATTAGACTTTATAATTAATTAATTATGAAAAACCATGACTATAATTAATTAATTTACATGACTTAGGTTATATTATTAATAGTTAATAATACATGTTTTAACCTAAGTATTTTACCTTATTTAATTAAAATCATGTTATATTTAATTAAATACTTTTTACCTATAGTTTATTTAATTTACATGTAATAATTAATAAACTATACTATATAATCACATGACTTAGAATAATAATCAAAAAACAGTTAAGCTTATATAATTAGCTTATTTAATCAACTTATATCTATTTATGGAAACTTTCTATTTTTAGAAACTTATTTAATTAAGGCAGCTAATCTATTTATGGAAATTTTCTATTTTTAGAAACTTATCTATTTTAAGCAGTAATTCTATTTTTGGAAACTTTCTATTTTTGGAAACTTTCTATTTTTAGAAAATTTCTATTTTAGGAAACTTTCTATTTTTGGAAACTTTCTGTTTTTGGAAACTTTCTATTTTTGGTAACTTTCTATTTTTGGAAACTTTCTATTTTAGGAAACCTACTATTTTTAGAAAGTTACTTATTATTACACAACAAGTATAATAATACATGAAATACAAGTAATACTTAATTAGAATAGACAGAATATACGATAAACACAGTATAAAGCTTAAAATAGTAAAACATGACATGAACATATAAAACAAGCTAAGACAGGATATAAAACCAGTTACGTATTCAATAATCAGATACTTATACACGTATGTATTTATGTAGCATTAGTGATACCGAAGTAGGACCTTCTTCCGTTCGTCTTCTTCGTTCACTGGACATAAGGTACGGATTCTCCGTCCTTTCAGTATGGACATTCTTTCCTTATTAGGATTCCCCGTATGCAGCCAACTGTTTTCCCTAGTATATGTTTTATATGTTTTTTATTGCTTATGTTTAATTAGAATACCTAAAGCCATATACATGCATGACCAGTTTCACCTAGTTATGGGGGTACCATAACCATAACACTAGAAGCACTGGTGTTATGACTTCCCCACAACAGAGTGATTGCTCGTGGCGTCCCTTCAGCTTTTGGCCATATTATTATATTTATCATTTGGGGCGTATGGGTGCATCCTAGTTACATGTTTTCAGTAGATTACTCAGTGTGAATGTGGTGTGTGCCTTGCATCCTTCACAAGGAGCTGATCCCTCCTACCGAAAAACCAGTATATAAAATTAGAGGCAGCCCCTCTAATTTGCATGACGAGGTCACCCCTCCAAGTATTCATGCATGTTGATTTTCATGACCTATATTGGCTAATGGCAAAATATGTTAAACAGATTTTACAAGATAAACATAAGGCTTTTCAAACTATAAAACCATTTTTACTAAGATATAACCGGGGTTATTCATGACTTAGTTTCTTCCGCTGTTTCATGCGTATATGCTTATATTATTCATGCTTTATTTGTACATCCGTGCACTGAGCGTATTGCTCAGCCGTTTTCCTTTTCATGTTCCCAAAACGGCAGGTACTCAGGGACGCTCGTAGACTTTAAGCGTACGTGCATATGGACTGGAAGCTTTCTAGCCTTATTTACTTTATGCATTTATCTATACTTTGATACTCATTTCATGGAAATTGTTTAGTCCTTTCATTTACAGTACTTATGTTTGTGTGTGATGAGTTCTACTTTTGGACTACCGATGTTTGATTCTGGTATTTCCTTTATGGTCATGTAATGTTTAGACATTTATCCTTCTATGCTTTGATGACACGCCATAATCACGCGTGACATTTCATTTATCAAAATGAGGTGTTACAATTATGGTATCAGAGCCAAGGCTTCGACCTGTAGGTTCTCAAAACATGACCTGTGATTAGTGGGTAGTCACTATGGTCTTCCTAGAAATGACAGTCGGTTTTCATGCATTCATCATTTTCATGCATACATATATATGTCATTGTCGCAGGTTTATGACTAAGTAATGGTTGGTACAGGACTGACCCTATTTAGTCGCATGTTGTTTTATCGAAACTTTTAAATTTGGGACCAACCCATAGGCATCCCCTCGCCATGTCTTTTATTTTGGGTGAACTGACCATAGGCGTTCACTCTCGAGCATACAAAAGTTTTCATAAAACTGCATCATGCATTCATGTACTAGTTTTCCTATATAAAATTTTTCTCATGATTTATTGGTATAAATTTTTTTTTCACGTATATATTTTATGTTTTAATCAGTTTAATCATGTATTTTATGTTATACTGTCAGATGGTTCTCACACGCGAGCAGGAACAACTCAATGCAGCGATCCAAGCTGCAATGCAAGCTTTGCTTCCTCAGCTGAGGAACGACATCAGGGCTGAGGTTCAGGCTGCCAACAATCAGCAGCATCACCGAATACCTCCTCCTCCAGTGACATTGGCTACATGGCTGGAGAGATTCAACAAGCTCCGTCCTCGAGCTTTCGAGAGAACAGATAGCCCCAGTGAAGCTGAAAGCTGGTTGGCTCACATTGAGAAGATCTTCGATGCTATAGGTTGTGACCCCGTTTTCAAGGTGAGGTTGGCATGTTACCGGCTCGAAGGCGATGTGTTAAATTGGTGGTTAGCATTGAAGCAGTCTGAGGGAGGTGATAATTGGGTGGCTGGTTTGACATGGGCTCAGTTCAAAGATAGGGTGATGGAGCAGTTCTTTCCCAAGGCCGACCAAGGCAAGCTGAAGAGAGAGTACCATGGGATCCGACAGAGAGCTGGGGAGAATTGCAACGAGTTCATGCAGCGCTTTCTTCGCTTAGCAGGTTTCCCTGGTGCTGCAGCAGGTACTCCTGAAGAGCAGGCACACCATTTCAGGTGGGCTCTTCGCACATCGGTCGCAAACAATTTGGTGTGTGCTACGTTCAACACGGTAGCACAAGTGGCTGATGTAGCACGTAAGATGGAGATGCTGCAGGAGAGAGATGAGTTCGGGGAAGCAGAAAGACCCAAGAAGAGGTAAACATTAGTATTCAAGCGGTGAGAAATCCATATTCTTTCTCTATATGTCAATATTTCATCTCATTAAATTGTATCTTCCAGGCAGAAGACTGGGGACCGGTCTCAGCCGGCTACTCAGCAGCAGCCTAATTAGCCCAAGGGAAACGGTCAGACTAACGACCGTTCTGCTCCGGATAAGCGTGGCGGTAATGATAATTACCGTAACAACGCTGGACACTCCAACGGCAGCAGGTCCTTATACTTACGCATTTTCTTATGATTTCATGTTATAACTCGTAATTCTGACACATTTGCAAATCTTCTACCAGGAACCATGGAAACGGTAGGGACCAGAACCAGAGAGGTTCACAGCCTAGCCCTCCAGCTATCACTGGTATTTAATCTTACGATTATCCCCATTGTCCTTTGTACCCTATTATCATGTCTCATGTATAATGTCTTATCAGGTTCTCAGCCAGTCAGGACACCTGCTGGAGGATATACTCATCCTCTTTGCTCTACTTGCCACCGTAGGCACCCAGAGCCATGTCGCCGCGACAACGACGCATGCTTCAAGTGTGGTCTTCCTGGCCATTGCATGAAGGACTGCCGCAAGGGCGAGATGGAGGGCACATCGGGACATGCTGATACCAAGCCGCCTCCTACCACTGGACGCGTTTACACGACATCTCGCGACCAGGCCAACAAGTCTACAGGTACCATCACTAGAATCTTGTATATGTATGGTCAAGCTGCATGTGTTCTGTTTGATACGGGTGCTACTCACTCGGTCATTTCTACTACTTATGCCAAGAATGTTAGGATACTCCCCATGCCACTAGAGAATAGACTCAGTATTTCCACGCCTTTGAGAGACTCGGTACTTATCACCCATGTGTACAAGAGTCTTCTCCTAGAGTTTGACGATAAGGTTCGTCCTGTTGACGCACTTCTGCTGGACATGAATGACTTTGACATGATTTTGGGCATGGATTGGCTATCCAAGCATCATGCTACCATAGACTGCCATTCATATCGAGTGATCTTCGGTGATGTTAATGCACCAGAGTACATTCATAACGGGTTCGTACCCGGCAGGTCTGTACAAATCATATCAACCCTGCAAGCACGTGCACTACTGTCACATGGCTGCGAGGGTTATCTAGCTACGGTTCATGACATGGATGCTGAATCCCCATCAATTCAGAATCAGCCGATGTGGATTTGCTTTTTACTATAATCCGGTGGTCTAGGGTGGTGGTGGAAGATGAATGCCATGGATGAGTTGAGAGAGAAGGTTGTGTGTGAAAATAAAGAAAAGTGTATTAAATAAAATGAAAACACAAATGAAACACAAGCAACACCCCTCCTTGGAAGCCTTGGAGGGGTATATATAGTCACACACCTACTTAACTATACATTGTTTCCTAGTCTAGTCTAAGCGTGTGTGACTACGATAACTAATGGGAATTCTTAAATGTCGTCACATAAAGTGAATTTACAACAATCTTCCCCCATGGGACGACGTGTAGAATTCCTTACAATATTTTTCCTAACAAGTACATAATGATTAAGAACAAAAGCTTCCATGAAGCGTCCAATGCTGATGATGTCTTCTAAGGCCTTTGACTTCAAGTCTTCACTTCAAAACGACTCATCTTTAAAGTAACTTGTAGTAGAAATATTGTAACGGCACGAGCTAAGTAATCCCTTCTGGTTAAGGAGAAGCTTCTGAATTAACTTCCCCCTAATTCATGCCACATAAACTTGATGTAGAAGCTTTTAAATAGCTTCCCCCTAAACCGACAATCCTCGTAAGCAACTTCAAAGCTTTCAATAAAGCTTAGAATGATTAAGCGCACAACGGAATTTAAAAAGCAAACCCCATCATATAACATGATAATGTTGCTATGAGGGATTGGAAGTAAGGGGCACACCAAGTAGATCAACAACGTCTCTTCTCACGCTTGAATAATTCTTCTGAATTTTCCTTCCCCCTGAGAGTTCAAGTTATGCATACTAGAAAGAATCAAGACAATTCTTCCCCCACATAGTTGAAGAAAATAAATCAATCCCAAGTATGAAGCTCAAATACTGAAGTAGACACTTTATCCCATTCATGAAGTTGACATCGTAACACCAGAGTCAATTAAGTCACGGAAATGCACATATCTTCTTCCGGAGATGCACTAGAGTCAACTAAGTCCTGGAAATGCATATCTCTCAATATAGGATAATGATGATGAATAATTGCAACATCAAAACAATTTAATCATCGAATCAGTAGTGTACCGTTTAGATATTGATAACGCCACGAGTTAAAACACTAATTTTCTCTACGGTTATGACAATTGTCTTCCCGGAATGTCTTCAAATCAAAAGAATGTATTAAGTTCATCACGTGTACTCGTTGTGCGTTTAATGTGTCTTCTTCTTCCCCTTTGATGGTTTTGAAACTCGGAACCAGCAATAAATCGTACGCACATGTACCTGAAATCTCGTGAGAATAATAAATAAGATGAATTATATATTTTGTGAGAATCAGCTGCTGATCGAAATTCTCTACTCATAAACTCTCCATGGCCATCTTTACCAACCCCCTTGTAAGCAATTTGAAGTGACCACTGATAGAATGAACCAGATACATCAAACGTGAAACTGAATAAGAATCCTTCGATCTTGTGACTTAAGCTTGCACTATTGTTGAATGAGGAACGGTGGAGAAATCTCTAAGTACCCAATACATTACTGAAGAAGTATATAAGCACAACACCTCTTGAAATTTTCTACGTTGACTAAGCGTGTGACACTGAGTACAACAATGTAACCCCTTTAAGTGATAGTTATCCGAGTCATCAACCAACCACCCCGAACCCGGAAACTAGATAAACAAGTCTTCATTCTAAGATTAAGCTTGAGCAAGTTATCTTCAAAGATAAAATAAGTTCACGCCTTCGATAAATTCGTCTCCAACTTCAGATAATAATAATATCCGATCAAACAAATCCGTAGCCACAAAAAAATATACCTATTTTTCTTCGGTCTCGTCAAAATAAATTTTGTCACTTAGTCATTTTGTCTCGTCACTATGTCACGTCAAAACTCCGGTTATAACCAAAAATACCACATAATACCCAAATTTTATCCAAAATAATGACATTTGAAATAAAAATTCGGATATAATAAGTATCATTTGGGCCCATTTTGCACAACTGAACTTGTCTAGTCTTGGCAATATCAATTCGTGGCCCAAAAATTTTTGTATCACCACATTCGGCCCACCATGTCTTTGCAAAACCCGGTCCAAGAGATCGGATATAACCTAGACAATCCCTAAATCTCTTCACAGTTAACCTAATCATATTCTTAGTTCTATCCGCCCCCAAACTCCACATCTCACTCCCACCTAAATAACATCGCCCCCATTTTCTCCCAGCCACCATCTCAACTAACCTCAAATCAAATCCAATAATCAACCTATTTAAACAAAGAAACTAATGCTCTAGTAAATAAATGGATGCCATCTATATTTGTCCATGCTTCACGAATCAGTCAACCGAATGAAGCTACAAGATCCATGGTAGGGTCTCGGGTAGGTTGATATAATTGATTGCATGTTTAGATCTGTGATTTAAGTCTTCAAACGAAATAAAGAACAAGATTATAACATGATTTGTTATACATCTAACTTTAAGTTTCGAATATGAAATAATGGTACAAACCATTACAGATTGATGAAGATAAGTTGTTTCTTTGTCTTTTAATCGAAATAATGAATAGATTATAACTCAAGTGTTATCAATCTTTCATGGATTTCGTATATTAAATAAGCAAAAAGGCTTTACAAAGATCTGTGAAGAAATTTAATTTCGTGCATTGATCTTAATTGATCTCGCCTTGCATGTGAAAACACGAAAAGATGAATCTGAGATCACTCAAAATTATTTTCGTTCGAGTCTAGATGCGATGGGGATTAGGTAACGATGGGAGTTAGGATTAGATTTGGTGTTGAGGAGTTAAAAGGTTGGATAGATATGTTGAAGTCTTAGTTCTGGTCAAACGGTCACTGTATGGATTTGTTTTTGTTAGACTGGTTTGTTTTTGTTATACTGGGCAAAATCTTTTTTCATCGCAATGCTTTTTGAGTTAACCCATCGCAACATTTAAAAAATTAAGCCATCACAGTCTAACTTTTTAAACCCATCGCAATGTAAACAAAATAAGCCATCGTAATGTATCAATATCCATCGCAATGTTTTCAAAGTACTGCATCGCAATATTTCCATTTTCAGTCCATCGGAATGTTTGAAAAAATTCAGCAGCATGTTGTCTTAATATACCATTGCGATAGGTCAAACCAACCATCGCAATGAGACCCATCGGAATGAGTCCCATCGCAATGGGTACAGTCAAACCCATCGGAATGTGTAAAAAAAACCCCATCGCAATCCATGCGACCGAAAGTGGCCATCGGAATGCATGTATCTGAAAACTTATCCATAGTATTTTTTTTTCGTTTTTTCAGGGTCATGTTTTTCTGGGTTACAATCTTCATCTTCAAGAAAATGCAAGAAAAAAACCACTAAAACATGTATCAACCAGATCTTAAAAAATCAAGATCTAGTAAACGCAAACCTCGAAAACGTGGACACCATGGACTGATGACTTTTCAGGCTTGATTGAATTTTGACCAGAAAACATAGAAACCACATGTGAGACTACTGAAACCAAAACCAGGAGACCAAAAACAAGACCAGATGTAACTGTTTTTGATAGACAAAGTAACATATCGTGACAAAAAAATTATGAATATTGAAAAATAAACACAACCAGTGACAAAAATATGATAGGTTTGGACCAAAAAAGATTTTAGACCACCAAATCAAAAACAAAAACACGATCCAAGGATTGAACCGAGGCTCTGATGCCAATTGTTGATTTGCTTTTTACTATAATCCGGTGGTCTAGGGTGGTGGTGGAAGATGAATGTCATGGATGAGTTGAGAGAGAAGGTTGTGTGTGAAAATACAGAAAAGTGTATTAAATGAAATGAAAACACAAATGAAACACAAGCAACACCCCTCCTTGGAAGCCTTGGAGGGGTATATATAGTCACACACCTACTTAACTATACATTGTTTCCTAGTCTAGTCTAAGCGTGTGTGACTACGATAACTAATGGGAATTCTTAAATGTCATCACATAAAGTGAATTTCCAATAGCCGATAGTGTCAGAATTCCAAGATGTATTTCCAGAAGAACTTCCGGGCATACCACCTACACGTGAAGTGGAATTCAATATCGAGCTCATCCCAGGAGCTGAGCCGACTTCCAAGGCACCTTATCGCATGGCTCCCATAGAGTTAAAGGAGCAGAAGGATCAACTGCAAGAACTTCTAGAATGAGGGTTCATTCGACCGAGCGCATCCCCATGGGGCGCACCGGTCTTATTTGTTAAGAAGAAGGACGGCAGTATGCGTCTTTGCATTGACTATCGCGAGCTCAACAAGATTACTATCAGGAATAGGTATCCACTGCCACGTATAGACGATCTGTTTTACGAACTCCAAGGGGCCAAACACTTCTCCAAGATTGATCTAAGGTCAGGCTATCATCAGCTACGGGTTAAGGACCAAGACATCGCCAAGAATGCTTTCCGTACACGCTATGGCCACTACAAACTTGTAGTCATGCCATTCGGCCTGACCAATGTTCCAGCAGTGTTCATAGATTTGATGAACATAATCTTCCATGAATTTCTGGACAAGTTCGTCATTGTCTTCATCGATGACATCCTGATTTTCTCAAAGTCCAAGGAGGAACACGAAGACCATCTTCGTACAGTACTACAGATTCTTCACCAGAAGCAGTTGTATGCTAAATTCTCCAAGTATGAGTTCTGGTTAGACAAGGTGGCATTCTTAGGTCACATTGTATCAGCAGAAGGAATCACTATGGATCCAGCGAAGGTTGAGGCTATTACTAAGTGGCCGAGGCCGACATCAGCGACTGAAGTCCGCAGTTTCTTAGGCTTAGCTGGCTATTACCGTAGGTTCGTGGAGAACTTTTCCCGCCTAGCACTACCATTGACCAAACTGATGCGGAAAGGGGAGAAATTCGTCTGGACTGAAGAACGAGAGAAGAGCTTTGAAGACCTGAATCAGAAGTTAGTATCTGCACCTATTCTTACTCTCCCATCTGGTACGGGTGGATTTCAAATCTACAGTGATGCATCGGGGAAGGGACTTGGCTGTGTTCTCATGCAACATGGAAAGTGATCGTGTATGTTTCACGGCAGCTTAAGCCTTATGAGGAAAATTACCCTACGCATGACTTGGAACTTGCTGCAGTCGTGTTTGCATTGAAGATATGGAGGCACTATTTGTATGGAGAATCATGCGATATTTTCACGGACCACAAGAGATTGAAGTATATATTTTCACTCAGCGTGAATTGAACATGAGACAGAGGAGATAGTTAGAGCTGTTGAAGGATTATGACATTAATCTGCAGTATCATCCTGGCAAGGTGAATGTAGTAGCAGATAAACTTAGCAGAAAGTCCATAATGATCAACGGCATTAAAATTGAGGAGGAAATCATAAGAGACTTGGAGCGACTAGACATAAAGATCATGGTACGTGGATAGCATGGTTACTGGGCTAATCTTAGAGTAGAACCTGAGTTACTCTCTAAGATCAAGGAAGCTCAGAAAGATGATGGAGAAATCTGGGCGATAATTCAGAATTTGGAGAAGCAGACAAAATTCAGAGTAGATGCAGATGGTATCTTATGGCAGGGCACGAGACTTTGTGTTCCTGATGATCAAGAACTCCAGGAAGCATTGTTAGCTGAAGCTCATAGCTCCCCATTCTCTATACATCCTGGTTCGACCAAGATGTACCATGACATCAAGCAGTACTTTTGGTGGAGTGGTATGAAACAGGATGTTGCCACTTACGTCTCCAAATGTCTTACCTGCCAGCAGGTTAAGATCGAGCATCAGCGATCTGGCGATCTCCTTCAACCGTTAGATATTCCAGAGTGGAAGTGGGACAAAATCACCATGGATTTTGTTACTGGTCTTCCGCCAACCAAGAGGAAGCACGATGCAATTTGGGTTATCGTAGATCGACTTAGCAAATCAGCTCATTTCTTACCGATCCGCAAGGAAGATTCGGTCAGTAAACTCGCCGATACTTATAGAAGGGAGATCATAAGGCTCTACGGTGCTCCATCCAGCATCGTCTCAGACAGAGATCTTCGATTCACTTCGCGATTTTGGAAGAGTCTGCAGAATGCTTGGGGTACACAACTTAAGCTTCGCACGGTTTTTCATCCTCAAATAGACGGGCAGTCGGAGCGAACGATTCAGACATTAGAAGACATGTTGAGGTTATGTGCGTTGGAATGAACGGGTGATTGGGACGATTATATCTGTTTGGTGGAGTTTGCATACAACAACAGTTGGCACGCAAGTATCAAGTGTGCTCCTTTCGAGATGTTGTATGGCAGGAAGTGCCGCGCCCCAATTTGTTGGGATCAGGTTGGTGAATGAACACTTGAAGGACCAGAGATCATAGAGATGACTAATGAGAGGGTCGCAGTAGCTAAGCAGAAACTTCAAGAAGCACGGTCACGTCAGAAGAGTTACGCCGACAAGCATCGTAGGGACATACATTTTAACGTAGGAGATCACGTTTTCCTTAAGATTTCGCCGGCACGTGGTGTTAGACGCTTTGGAGTTAAAGGGAAGCTCAATCCTCGTTTCATCGGACCGTTTGATATCATTGAACGAGTCGGTGATGTATCTTACCGTTTAGCGTTACCTCCGCAGCTTTCTCATGTACACAATGTGTTTCATGTGTCCTTACTCAGAGGGTACCAGTATCATCCCCTTCACATGGTTCAGTATCCACTGGAACAGATTCGTGAAGATCTCACTTTCATAGAAGAACCCGAACGAGTTCTTGACAGACAAGAACGAGTCATGAGAAGGAAGACGATTCCATTCGTCAAAATCCTTTGGAGGGATCATACCGAGCGGGAAGCCACTTGGGAAACAGAGGAGTCTATCCGGGCTTCTTACCCTCATTTTATATTTTGAATTCGTGTATGTTTTTCTTTTCCAGTTTACTTTATCTATAATTCGGTGACGAATTATTCTTTTTAGGGGGGAAGAGTTGTAAAACCCGCATGCTTTTACCATGAATAGTACCCTTTAGATCGTACGTACATGATTAGAACTTTCCTTTTATAGCACGTTTATGTTTCACGTATAAGAATTACAAGTATTACGTACGTGTTATAACACGATAAGTATTTATTACGTATGAACACACGATCATTATTCCAATGATAATTATAATCACGAACATACGAACATGAAATCATGCACGTAAATTAATCACGAGCTAATATTACGTATGTATATATATTTATTACGAACACGAATAAATATATTAAGTCACGATCGATAACTAATTAAAACACGTAATTTACGAACACGTGAGCACACTAATAATTTTAGACACGGAAAAGGTACTGGTTACCCAAGTGGGGCCCCCTACCCGCGGCATACACAAGGAAACATGGGCTTGGCCCATGTAATTTTTACTAAACAAGGGTTAAGGGAAAAACATGTGTCATTTATCACAAAACTAGAAAATAATTAAAACCCTAATTCTTCCTTCTTGTGCTCCTTTGGCCGCCGGGTTTTGATCACCAAAAGGGGTGTTCGGGTTGATTTTGATCTTGGAATTTTTACAAGGATCGTTGTGTGTTCGTTCTCATTTGTTTCACGTAATCGGTATAACCTTTAACCTTTTCTTTTTATGTTTTAATTTCATGATGTTTTTAATTAAACTAATTAAAAACAAGTATTTTAAACATGTTAATAATCATGGGTTAAATCAAATCAAGGGTTTAGGGGTGTTTGTGTTGTAGCTGACGCCTAACCGAGCCCCTAGTGGGTCTCGGCTTGGCTTATTACACACCACCGAGACCATATGGTCTCGGTATGGTGGTGGTGGTCCCACGGCAGCAGCAAAACCAAGGGGAAACCCGAATTAGGTCGGGGTATGGTGATGGTTACGGGTCCGGTTCATGGGTTTTAGTCACGGGTCCGGTTCATGAATCATTTTGTCAAGGTTTATGATTTTTACAAGTTATATTAATTTTTTTTAGACTTAAATTAATTTAATTAAAAGCATGACATGATTAATTTAATTTACATGACTTAGGTTATTAATTTAATTAGTAATTCATGAATTTTAACCTAAGTATTTATTATTTAATTAGACTTTATAATTAATTAATTATTAAAAACCATGACTATAATTAATTAATTTACATGACTTAGGTTATATTATTAATAGTTAATAATACATGTTTTAACCTAGGTATTTTACCTTATTTAATTAAAATCATGTTATATTTAATTAAATACTTTTAACCTATAGTTTATTTAATTTACATGTAATAAATAATAAACTATACTATATAATCACATGACTTAGAATAATAATCAGAAAACACCTGAAGCTTATATAATTAGCTTATTTAATCAGCTTATATCTATTTATGGAAACTTTCTATTTTTAGAAACTTATTTAATTAAGGCAGCTAATCTATTTATGGAAACTTTCTATTTTTAGAAACTTATCTATTTTAAGCAGTAATTCTATTTTTGGAAACTTTCTGTTTTTGGAAACTTTCTATTTTTGGAAAATTTCTATTTAAGGAAACTTTATATTTTTGGAAACTTTCTATTTTTGGAAACTTTCTATTTTTGGTAACTTTCTACTTATGGAAACTTTCTATTTTAGGAAACCTGCTATTTTTAGAAAGTTACTTATTATTACACAACAAGTATAATAATACATGAAATACAAGTAATACTTAATCAGAATAGACAGAATATACGATAAACATAGTATAAAGCTTAAAACAGTAAAACATGACATGAACATATAAAACAAGCTAAGACATGATATAAAACCAGTTACGTATTCAGTAATCAGATACTTATACACGTATGTATTTATGTAGCATTAGTGATACCGAAGTAGGACCTTCTTCCGTTCGTCTTCTTCGTTCACTGGACATAAGGTACGGATTCTCCGTCCTTTCAGTATGGACATTCTTTCCTTATTAGGATTCCCCGTATGTAGCCAACTGTTTTCCCTAGTATATGTTTTATATGTTTTTGATTGCTTATGTTTAATTAGAATACCTAAAGCCATATACATGCATGACTAGTTTCACCTAGTTATGGAGGTACCATAACCATAACACTAGAGGCACTGGTGTTATGACTTCCCCACGGCGGAGTGATTGCTCGTGGCGTCCCTTCAGCTTTTGGCCATATTATTATATTTATCATGTGGGGTGTATGGGTGCATCCTAGTTACATGTTTTCAGTAGATTACTCAATGTGAATGTGGTGTGTGCCTTGCATCCTTCACAACGAGCTGATACCTCCTACCCAAAAACCAGTATATTAAATTAGAGGCAGCCCCTCTAATTTGCATGACGAGGTCACCCCTCCAAGTATTCATGCACGTTGATTTTCATGACCTATATTGGCTAATGGTAAAATATGTTAAACAGTTTTTACAAGATAAACATAAGGCTTTTCAAACTATAAAACCAGTTTTACTAAGATATAACCGGGGTTATTCATGACTTAGTTTCTTCCGTTGTTTCATGCTTATATGCTTATATTATTCATGCTTTACTTGTACATCCGTGCACTGAGCGTATTGCTCAGCCGTTTTCCTTTTCATGTTCCCAAAACGGCAGGTACTCGGGGACGCTCGTAGACTTTAAGCGTACGTGCATATGGACTGGAAGCTTTCTAGCCTTCTTTACTTTATGCATTTATCTATACTTTGATATTCATTTCATGGACATTGTTTAGTCCTTTCATTTACAGTACTTATGTTTGTGTGTGATGAGTTCTACTTTTGGACTGCCGATATTTGATTCCGGTTTTTCCTTTTATGGTCATGTAATGTTTAGACATTTATCCTTGTATGCTTTGATGACACGCCATAATCACGCGTGACATTCCATTTATCAAAATGGGGTGTTACAAAGCTAGTGACGATGTGACAATGCATGAAAAAGTTACGTAAAATGAATAAGAAAGCATGCGAGATAACCTTAACGATAAGCACAGCTTGGGAACTCAACGCCTTTCGAACCCGACACTCAAATGAACAATACCCACAAATAACCAACGAACCGTAATAAATCCGCTTCACATGAACCCAACACTGGTATAGCTACAACCTCGAACCCGCAGAAGAAACTCGAACAAGGGAACCCACGTCGTCTTGTTGACAGCAACCACCCTCGAAGATCTTATTATGTGAACGAGATATCCATGAAGAAGCTTGTATTTGGTTGATTGTTTTAGTGAAAAGATATGCTTATGACATGGTTGTACAAATTTTGTAAGGAAGAATGGAGGCTTTTAGTGATAAAAATGGAGTTGGTTTGGTTATACTTTGATCCAAATGATGTATAGAGAGTAACTGTTATGTGTTTTAGTGTGTGTAGTATTGTGCATGGATATGACACAGTTAATACTAGGGGTTAGTTTGAATTGTAAAGTTGGCAATAGACAAAAGTAAAAATGGTGACGTACATAAACAGTGTAGCAAAAATTTGGTATGCAGCCAATATAACTTTGCAGGACATGGTACAACATGCAAGGTGTGTGGGTTGACTAGCATCTTATCTAACCAAATGGGGGTTAAGTTTAGCCAACCATGGTAAGATTCATTTTGTGGCAGTTGGTTAGGCTGAAACATGTAAAGGTAAATAAGTGGATACCATTTTGGTATTTGGTTAATTAAGGCTTCCGAATTTTTGTGGTATAAGTGTTTGTTTGAGGTATTTTAGGTGTACACAGCGCGTCGAATAGTTAGGTCGATCTAATTATTTTTACAGAAAATAGGACGATAAATAAAGACTCGTTAAAATAATTAATAAAATTAATTCTACCAATAATTATAAAAATATTTATTCGCATCGCATTAATACGTACATATAAGCAGTCAGCTGTTAAATTGCAAATAATTCGCGCAACGCGACACAGCTAAATCCTACACAAATAATGCACACGTATTGGAATTAAATTTCAGATACGCCTAAATATTGATCGTAAATCATTACGCAACCAATAGTGACACACTCGTAGTGTTCACAGCAAAACAGACTGAGCACAGTCTAAGCAAAATATACGCTAGCACACGTTATTTCACAAATTAAGGGAACGTTTCCCAGATAAATAGCAATTTAGCATACAGTTGACTAAATAAAAAGTCTAGGGGGCAAAACTGTAATTTTAGAAGGTCTGAAAATTACCGTATGTTGCATATACTTCATCCAACAGACGTTACCATTCCATTTTATGTATTTATCTTCTCAGTTATGTGTCCCACGTCACTCAATTGTCTTTTTAGGCATAAGAGTGGGAACCGGTACCAGTCGGCCACTAAGCTGAATAGTTACATGAATCACGGTCAGAATAATGACCGTCATGGAAGGACAGGCAAGGCAATAGTGACAACTACCTTGACAACAACTACTCTAGCATGAAGACAGAAACTCCGGTAACGGACGTAACTAGAAATACAAGGGTCAGCAGTCCAAACGATCCGCCAATTCTGGCATTAGAACCTAAAAGTTTCAATTTTTTTTGTTTTCACATCTCGAGACATATGTCAAGACACTCGTCAAGATACATGCGTCACATATATTTTCTGAAGACACGTGTCAAGACATCAGTCAAGACACATGTCTCATGTATATTTTTTGAAGCCACATGTCAAGACATCAGTCAAGACACATGTCTCAGGTATATTCTCTTAAGACACATATCAAGACACGAGTTAAGACACATGACTCATGTATATCTTCTGAACCAGGCCCAAAGTAATTCAGGGTACCCTCCAAGGGGTATACCCATTCTGTTATGCTACGTATGGATCAGGACACTAAAACTTCAGGTACCATAACCGGCGTATTATTCATGTTTGGACACGCAGTTTTAGTTCTGTGTGAGACGGACGAAACACATTCAGTGAGATCTGCCACGTTTACTTCATGTATTGACATGGCACCTTCATTTCTCGATCACATATTACATATATCCATGTCCATAAAAGACTCCGTTCGTATCACCCATGTGTACAAAGGCTTTCCTTTCAGTCTGACGACAAGATCCATTATGCTAAAGCACTTTCCTCAGATAGATGCGAGTTTGATATGGTTCTGATTATGGACTGGTTAGCAGTACATTGCGCTACAATCGATTGCCATTTATTTCGGGGTTCAGGGATATTCAGGTTCTTGGATACATTCATCATGGTTTTCTACCAGGAAAAATCTGTATATAATTATTTCTACTTTACAAGCACATGCTTTATTATCCCATGGCTACGAAGATTTTCTAGCTATCATTTATGACGCGATTTCTGAAGTTTCTTAAATCTATGATCAGCCAATTGTTTCCGAGTTTCTGGATGTAATTCCAGAAGAACTTCCGGGTATACTTTCTATCCGCGAGGTGGAGTTTGGCATTGAGCATGTCCCGGAAGCAGAACTTGTCTCCAAAGCTCCTTATCGTAGGGCTCCCTATGAGTTAAAGGAGTTAAAGGATCAGCTACAGGAGTTGCTGGAACGAGGTTTTATTCGCCGAGTGTATCACCATGGCGTGCACCAGTTTTATTTATCAAGAAGAAGGATGGTAGCATGAAATTATGCATTGACCTATTGTAAATTGAACAAGAACACCATTCGAAATCGTTATTCCCTTCCACATCTTGATGACTTGTTTGATTAACTACCGGGTGCTAAGCACTTTTCCCAGATTGACTTACGATCAGGCTACCAATAGTTACGAGTGAAAAAGCAGGACGTTTCCAAGACTATTTTTCGCACACGTTATGGCCATTATGAATTCGTGGTTATGCCTTTTGATCCAACTGTATTTATGGACTTGAGGAATCGAGTTTTTCCATGAACTCTTAGACAAGTTCGTTATTGTGTTCATCAATGACATCCTGACCTTCTCTAAGTCTAGAGAAGAGCACGAGGATCATCTTCGCACGGTACTACAGATTCTTCGACAGAAGAAATTATATGCTACGTTTTCCAAATGTGAGTTCTGGTTGAGTAAAGTGGCATTTCTGGGCCACAGTGTTTCAGCAGAAGGATTACCATGGATCCGGCGAAGGTGGAGGCTATCACCAAATGGTCAAGATCGACGTCTGTGACTAAAGTACATGGTTTTATGGATTTAGTTAGTTACTACTACGTACTTTTTGAAAGTCTCTCACGGTTAGTTTTACCATGACTAAGCTTACGCGTAAGGGAGAGAATCCTACGCTATATTATGTGTTCCAGATGATCCTACGCTAAGAGAGGTCTTATTGACCGAGACTCATAGTTCGCCATTGGTATTCATCCGGATTCCACAAAAATGCACCATGGTCACAGACAATATTTTGGTGGAAGCGATATGAAACAAGATGTAGCTACTTTCAGATTTGAGCGTCTAACCTGCCAGCAGATTAAGATAAAACACCAGCGTGCTAGTGGTTTATTACAGCCATTTGAAATTTCTGAATGAAAGTGGGGAAAAATCTCCCTGGATTTTGTTACCGGAATTCTACAGACTTAGAGGAAGCATGATGCTATCAGAGTTGCTATCGACTGTTAACAAAGTCTGCACATTTCCTCCCTATCCATAAGAATTATGCAGTTAACCAGTTGACAAGGATATTTCAACATGAGATCGTACGATTTCACGGTATTCCATCAACAGTCATATCAGATAGAAATTTACGTTCACGTTCACGATCAAGTTTACGTTCACGTTAACGTTTACGTTCACATTTACGTCTCACGTTCGCAATCACGATCGTGTTCGCGTCCATGTTCTCGTTTGATCTCTCGATTTACATTTCACGTCTCATCTCGTATCGTTTGGCGTACCTCCTCAGTTATCACATGTTTACGATATGTTCCGTGTATCACGTTAACCCCTATGTTTATCATATCAAATTCACTATATGTTCACGTATCACGTTCACAATTGTTCACGTATCACGTTCATAATTTTTCACGTACCACGTTCTAAATATGTCTCTCGTATCATTCCTCAGAGGTTACTGGTATTATTCTTGTTACGTTATTACGTATAGTATCGTTTCGTGTATCTTTGCACGTTATCTTCTCATCCACTCGATCAGATTTGTGAGGATCTATCTTACATTGAGGAACCAGAATCTATTATAGATCTTTCATCAAGATCCTTTGGAGAAACGATCCCGAGCGGGTAGCCACTTGGGAAACCAAGGAGTCTATCCAGACTTCTTATCCTCATCTTCTCTCATGAACGTAATGCATTCTTTTCAGCCATATCATGTTTCTAATTCGAGGACGATAATACTTGAGATTTTACTAGTTGAAAAAGTTCGTTTTCTCGGTATCTTCTCGAATTGATTTCCGGCTAAATGTGCGACTCAGTTGTTCTTGGTGGAATAAAAAAGGAAAGGTTGTCGTCTAAAACTAATGAAAGATAAGGACTTGAAAAGATTAGATAAAGACTTGAAATAATTAAAATAAAATAAAATAAAAGACGGTAAAAAGGAACGACGAAAAGTAGAGCTCGACGAAAAATTAATTTGACGAAGTAATAAAAATGAAGACTTAAAATAATTCAAACTTAAGAATAAAACTAAAACACGAAATTAAAATAAAACCAACTCCATCGGAATCCAGATCGGAACGCAAGCCATCGGAATGCTGTCACAACCAAAGCCATCGGAATCCCATCGGAATATACAAAGAAAATCTATAGGAATGTTTACGACAAAAGCTATCGGAATGTATATAAAAAAAGAAAGCATGGAATAACTTTAAAAAGACAACCCATCGGAATAACTCATCGCAATCCCATCGGAATGCAAGCTATCGGAATATGGTTGTCCAAAATTGGACAGCATTCCGTCGCAATACAAACCTAAACCCCGTCGCAATCCAGATCGCAATGTGCGATCGGAATCACGATCGGAATAGGGGGATGAAAACATAAGCCATCGCAAAGTAGAACCGACAAGGGTTATTGCGATGGAACAAGCAAACGATCGGAATGTGGAAACCCCAAGATTGCGATGGCACTAAAAAACAAATCCGAAATTGGAGATAAGATGGAAACTGAATAAGCACGTATAATAAGCTATGACTAATAAGCATGAACCGAAACTAGATAAACGAGAATAAGATGAACACAATAAGCTAGAACTCAAAACCTTTTACGACGCAAAATAAATAAACTTTGTAAAAAGACTAAAACTTTTTAAGAAAACTTAAAACAATAAGCTAGACACAAAATAAGCCAATAAGCATGTCAAACTTATAGCTCATTCCGTATGAAAACTTAAAGATTAATAAAAAGATAGACCTTTTCATAAATCAAACATAAAACTTAAACAAAACGTGTAAAGAAATACGGATTAAGAGCAAGTAAAAGCTGAGAAAAGTAGAATAAGAATAAGCTAAGAGCGAGAATTCAACTATCAAAGGTAAAAGCTTGATTAAAAACAAGAAAGGAAGATAAAAGATTTGGGATCTAGTGAGAGAAACTGTCACTTTCTCTCTCTAGAATCACCTACAAAAATGAAAGAAAAACTACTCTAAACTAAAAACTAACCAACCCTCCTAAATGAGTTTAGGAGGGTATTTATAGGAAATAGGGAGGTGCATGTGTTGCCTCCTCTTTCTATCTTTCTTCACGTCTTCTTGTCTTTTAAGTTCTTCGACTTTATCGACTTTTTCTCGGGATTAATTAAACTCGTCTTATAATTTATTTATTTATTAGACTCGAGTTCTTCGGCTTTATTAAACTTCCGTCTTTAGACATGTTCTTCGATAAATCTTCAGAATTGGTCTTGGACTTCCGTTCTTTTTCCACTCTTGATTTCTTGACTTCGTCTTTTGTCTTTTTCTTCGATAAAAGCCCGTGAAATCCCGTGTTTTCTCCACTTTTCACCATTTCATCCTAAATCACAACAAAAACACAAACCACTCATAATTCCGACATAAATGACATAAAATACACGTTTTGGCTCGGTTATTATTGTAATTAAGTGGTAAAAGGATGGGTGTTTTCACACCTATCAAATCCCCTACACTTAACCATTGCAATGTCCTCATGCAATGTATTTGTTACAAAGCACGTTTACACTTTTCATCATAATCAATCCATAGTGGCCTTTATTAAAGAGATAGAAAACTATAAACATTCAAAGTAAAGAAATAAAAAACATACCTTGGGTTTTGAAAATGTCATGAATAATCATCATCCTCAAGTTTTCACTTTCTCCAAACCAAGCTTAAAAATGAGATCATTGTTATTATAAGTTAGCAAACTAACACGAACTCATGTGGGCCAATTATTCACTTAGACTCCCTTATTCCTAGGTGTATCTCTTATATTTTATTGTTGTCTTGAATGATCACGAGGATGCATTGTTTGACTTATTTCGATAGTTTATTAGGCCGAAAATAAAGTGAACGATTTAATCAATAGTTAGCTAAAGGACAAAATCTTTTAAAACTGCTTCTGGGGACCTCAAAAAGTTCATATCTTGGCATAACTCGCTTCGCGATTTGAGACCTTTCTCGGACCGATATTTGGCAGCGACTTCATACTTCAAATCTTGAGAGACGTTCATGAAATAATGGTCTTCTCTTCATAATAGGAATTTCTTCACTTGAAATTTTGAGAGATTCTTCATAAATGGACCACGACTTCTTCATTTTTCTCCAATCTTTATTTTGGATTTTGATATACAACGATCCGCCTCCTTTTTGGACTTGGATCTATTTATCCTCATACCTTGTTAGGGCCTTTTTGGATAGACTTCTCCATGATCTTTTGGGGAGTATTTGCTTTTCGTCGTGTGTCTCGATCCTTCATATTGATTTTCGATAAATGATTCTTCAGATCACTTGGGATCTTTAGCAACAAAATGTAGCCCTCATGCCTTGTTAGGGCCTTTTCGGACTCGCCAATTTTCGCATCCCGCTTCAATAAGTTATGCCTTGGCTATGAACTCTAATCCATACCGAGCAACTTTTAAACGATCTTGGGCTAGAAGCTAAGTAACTTTTCAAATCGTACAACCTTATTTTTTGCAGATAAATTTATTAACAAGCGACGGGAGAATAGGCTCATAATTAACTCACATAAATTCACGAAAGAATACCAAACTTATAATTGACTCTATCATCTCTCGTTCTCCACAATTTAAAATATCAAGGAATGAGACTCGTGGATGCTTAGCCTATTAAATCAAAGTTTTGGGTTTTCGAGTCATCTATAGGATCTTGCAAATTCTTAGACTTTTTCAAGTTTAGAAATCGCATTTTAAAGTTCCCTTGATAAACAACTCTCTAGGATCAATTATAGGAACTTGCGAAAAGTTCTTGTTCTTAACCCGTGAGAGTTAAGACTTTCGCGTTTTATAGCTCCCTATATAGAGGCCTAGCAAAACTTGACTTAAACACGTTAAGGATACTAGCTAGAGTAAACTTAGACAAGTAAACTCGGGTTGAGTCAAAAGATTCACAACGTTTGAAAATTTAAAACCACTTTATTAAAAACTTATTCTAATAAGGAAAGAAAATAACTATACAAAGGTAAAAACAACTATACAACTAGGCCAAAATAGATTAAAAATTTTGAAAAATGTCGAAAAATCAAATTTTCTGGTTAAAATGAGGACAAATACAAGGAAAAGGCCACTTAAATTTGATAGAAGTCCCCCTACACTTAATATAAACATTGTCCTCAATGTTTAAGCATGTGGGAGTAAACTCCCCTACACTTAGGACATTGTGCACGTTGTTTAAATCTTGCTAAGGAAGAGACAACTAAAGAGATTCCTATTTTAATATTGAGAAATATAAAATAGTGAATCAAAAAGAGTTTAGGATAGAACCGGGAAGAAGGGAACACGGAATCACGGTTCGTCAAATGTCATCAAGAGTGTGTCTTTGAAGCTCTAATCCCTGCTTATGATAGAAAGAAAGCAAGAAACACCACGGGGCTCCCCCTACACTTATGGTGAAAATAGATAGATAATTGGGTTGCCTCCCAAAAAGCGCTTGTTTATATTAACCGAGTCACGAGCCTAACTCGTCCCCGAATTAAATGGTCCGTAGGGAAGCCTCGAATGTGATACCGGGATCAAAGACCTTGTCCTCGTTCCCGGTTGACATCAACAAAGGAGAGGCGGGGGGATAAGTCTTGTATGGGAGAAAAGTCCTTTCAACATACGTAAAGTATGTGAAATCAAGATCCACGGGAGGTGGGGTGGGTAAAGTAAGCACATTGTTCTCCCCCGAAGACAATGGATGCTGAGCAAGCGACAAAGCCGTAATGTTATCAATCATAGCATAATCAATGTCACCTCCCGGGTCAAAGCACTCATCCTCCGTGATGGTCTCTAACAGAGTAGATGGAAGGTGCTCGGGAGGGGGACTTGGGACAATACCTTCCTGCAACAAATTATCAAAAATAATGTCCCCCTCCGTGTCATAATCATCAATACCTGGAGGGATGGAGTGGATATCGATTTCTTCCAGCAATGGGTCATTATCTTCAACGGGAGGAATAGATGGAGGTAAAGACTTGGAAAGAGAAGGAGAAGTCAACACTTTGATTTGAGCAATAAGAAGGTGCACTTTCCTTAATCTATCGCGAAGAAGCACGTCTTCCACCTCATCCACAAGATCATGTTCATCGGTGAACTTCTCGTAAGCCGGAGAGAATAAATCGTCATCGCCCGCATCTCCCGGTGGAGATTGAGAAATTTCAAAAGTGAAATTCTCATAGCGGAGAGAAGAATCGTCATCACTAGGATCGACCTCTTCCGTAAGAGCAACGTCGTCCTCAGGCTCCATAGCAGGTAAGTCACAAACCTCATCATCTAATACTTTGTCGAGACCAACATCACTAAGCTCGTTCAACGAATCTAGATCCTTAGACGCAGTAGGAACTTCGAGAGTAGGAGCAGCAACTTCAGAAGATTGGTTGAAAGTGTAGACATCATCGTCGTCGTCATCATCATAATAGATGGGACGAGTCCAGTTAGGAGTGACGTAGTCGGCTAACTCTTCTTTGATAACCTCCACATCCTTAAGAAGCTCATGAAGCAATTTTTGTTGTTCATCTCCCCGAGTATGTTCAATTTCACCAATTCTATCCCACGCTGTAATTAAACATTTTGGTGTAGAAAAGAAGGGAAAACGACTAAATTGGCTCAAACAGGTGTCGGTGGTTTTCAAGGTTTCGTCCACATCAAGCAACGGTTGCCTTTCTTGATGCAAGTCAGCTCGGAGTTGAGCTATACTTTCTAGAATTCCATTCAAAGAAGTTAGTTGTTGATCAAGATTAATTTGCTGAGAGGATTGATGATTGAGGGTGTGATGTGGGGGCTCAAAGTGTTGAAAACCTGAATTATAGCATGGTTGTGGCTCATAGTAGTTCATCGGTTGAGAAGAATTAGAAACCGGGTTTGGTTCATAATAATCCATTGGTGAAGAAAACTGAGGACACGGATTTGGATCATAATAATTCATTGGTTGACAAGAATAGGTATCGTGAGGACCCCCACAGTTGTTGCAGAACGGGTAAGGAGAAAAATCGGGTGCGTCTTGTAGATAGCTATTATCATTGTCATAATTGTACCCCGGTTCTTGCCCGTGACCATACGGGTATTGAACCGGGCACGAAACATGCCAATGAGAATCGCTTCCACAATAGATGCACGGGGGAACAGGAGGAGGTGGGTTCAAAAAGGACGAATTAGTCGAGTTGCACAAAGGACAAAATCCGAATAGGAATTGTGTATTGTCGATATCGTTACCGCGCCGTTCACATGTACACCATTGACAAGAATCGTTCCCGTACAATCGTCTCCCACAGCCGACGCAATGGACATAAGAATCCATAAAGAAAAATAGATAAGCAAGAAGAATATTTTTGGTGCAAAACTTTGAAAAAGAAACGCTTTTTATGATTTTCAAATGTTTTTGGATTTTTTTTTTGAAAATTTTGGACACGAAAAATAACGTTCACAAGTGAACGGGTCCCAAAAGCCAACGCGTCTCTCACAAAAAACATTTAATCCTCACGAAAAGAGCCGACAGCGGCGCCATTTTAATACTTGAGATTTTACTAGTTGAAAAAGTTCGTTTTCTCGGTATCTTCTCGAATTGATTTCCGGCTAAATGTGCGACTCAGTTGTTCTTGGTGGAATAAAAAGGGAAAGGTTGTCGTCTAAAACTAATGAAAGATAAGGACTTGAAAAGATTAGATAAAGACTTGAAACAATTAAAATAAAATAAAAGACGGTAAAAAGGAACGACGAAAATTAGAGCTCGACGAAAAATTAATTTGACGAAGTAATAAAAATGAAGACTTAAAATAATTCAAACTTAAGAATAAAACTAAAACACGAAATTAAAATAAAACCAACTCCATCGGAATCCAGATCGGAACGCAAGCCATCGGAATGCTGTCACAACCAAAGCCATCGGAATGCACCATCGGAATCCCATCGGAATATACAAAGAAAATCTATAGGAATGTTTACGACAAAAGCTATCGGAATGTATATAAAAAAAAGAAAGCATGGAATAACTTTAAAAAGACAACCCATCGGAATAACTCATCGCAATCCCATCGGAATGCAAGCTATCGGAATATGGTTGTCCAAAATTGGACAACATTCCGTCGCAATACAAACCTAAACCCCGTCGCAATCCAGATCGCAATGTGCGATCGGAATCACGATCGAAATAGGGGGATGAAAACATAAGCCATCGCAAAGTAGAACCAACAAGGGTTATTGTGATGGAACAAGCAAACGATCGGAATGTGGAAACCCCAAGATTGCGATGGCACTCAAAAACAAATCCGAAATTGGAGATAAGCTGGAAACTGAATAAGCACGTATAATAAGCTATGACTAATAAGCATGAACCGAAACTAGATAAACGAGAATAAGATGAACACAATAAGCTAGAACTCAAAACCTTTTACGACGCAAAATAAATAAACTTTGTAAAAAGACTAAAACTTTTTAAGAAAACTTAAAACAATAAGCTAGACACAAAATAAGCCAATAAGCATGTCAAACTTATAGCTCATTCCGTATGAAAACTTAAAGATTAATAAAAAGATAGACCTTTTCATAAATCAAACATAAAACTTAAACAAAACGTGTAAAGAAATACGGATTAAGAACAAGTAAAAGCTAAGAAAAGTAGAATAAGAATAAGCTAAGAGCGAGAATTCAACTATCAAAGGTAAAAGCTTGATTAAAAACAAGAAAGGAAGATAAAAGATTTGGGATCTAGTGAGAGAAACTGTCACTTTCTCTCTCTAGAATCACCTACAAAAATGAAAGAAAAACTACTCTAAACTAAAAACTAACCAACCCTCCTAAATGAGTTTAGGAGGGTATTTATAGGAAATGGGGAGGTGCATGTGTTGCCTCCTCTTTCTTTCTTTCTTCACGTCTTCTTGTCTTTTAAGTTCTTCGACTTTATCGACTTTGTCTCGGGATTAATTAAACTCGTCTTATAATTTATTTATTTATTAGACTCGAGTTCTTCGGCTTTATTAAACTTCCGTCTTTAGACTTGTTCTTCGATAAATCTTCAGAATTGGTCTTGGACTTCCGTTCTTTTTCCACTCTTGATTTCTTGACTTCGTCTTTTGTCTTTTTCTTCGATAAAAGCCCGTGAAATCCCGTGTTTTCTCCACTTTTCACCTTTTCGTCCTAAATCACAACAAAAACACAAACCACGCATAATTCCGACATAAATGACATAAAATACACGTTTTGGCTCGGTTATTATTGTAATTAAGTGGTAAAAGGATGGGTGTTTTCACACCTATCAGACGAATTATTCTTTTTAGATGGGAAGAGTTGTAAAACTCGCATAAAAATACCGTTAAATTAAAACTTTACTATTTAATTATTTCACGACAAATAAATACGAATAATAAATACTACGTGACGAGATATGACATGTAATTAAGAATCATAAATTAACGACAAGTAATACCGTATATTTTATTTACAACACGAAAAATATTTAATTAATGTAAGACAAGTATTACGTATATTAAATGTATACGGACAAGTAATTAAGTATATTAAATAATACACGAAAAGATTTGTCACGAACCTAAATTACGAATTTACGATACACGGGAATTAAATAAAACACGAAAAGTATATAATGAGGGTGTTTGTAGCCGGTTTTAAAAGGAAAAGAAAAGGGACCCAAGGCCCGGACGATTTCATGATAAACTAATAAAAACCCTTTTCATTCTTTTATTTTACAAGTTTACAAAAAAAAAACCCTAATATGGGAGGAGGAGCAGTCGGCCATAAAAAGAAAACAAGGGAGGATGATGTTGTTTTGATCTCTAATTCGTTCGTATGTGTGTTCATGTTTGTTCATCCTTGGATCCATCTATTTCGGTAACATCAAAACCGAATCTTTTTTTATTTCTATAATAAATCACGAATTGAACTAATGATAATGTATGAACATGTAATTTTATTTAATTAAAACAAGATTTGATAATCGGATTGGTGTTGGGTTATGTCCGGACCAAGCCGAGACCCCAAGGGGGCTCTCGGTGGGCACCTTTTGCAAGAAGCCGCAGGCTGCAGTGGGAAAAAGGTTGCTGCCGGTGGGTACCCTGGGCACAGCAGCCGTAACCACCAACAGGGATCTCGGTGAGAAACCTATGCAGTCGGTGGGAAACCCAAGCTAGGCAGCCGCAAGCTTTTGGGACTGTGGTGGGCTCTTTAGCTTATCGGTGGGGGGTATTTGTTTTGGTAGCCGAGAGTTTTGACTCTCGGTGTGAGGGCTTTGTTGACAACCGAGACCAAGGGTTCTCGATGAGTGTTGGTTTTTGGCTCGGTTAAACCTAGGGACCCACCAAGGGGGAGTGTTTGGATTATTATGTTATCGGCTAAATTGTTTTGGCTTATTCTTGACTTATTAAGTTTAATTTATTTTAAATCAGTTTAACTGGAATTGGGATTTAATTAAATTGGTAAACATCATTGGAAATTATCATGAACCGGCTAATTATTTTTGGGCTTATTATGAACCGGTTTAGTTCGATTTATTTTAGACTTATTAAAATTGGCTAACATACAAATTATTTAAATTGGACTAAATTAACAAGGGATAATTATAGTTAAATTATCTATCATGTTTAAGGCTTAAGGTATAATTAATTATATTCATGACATACTATAATTTAATAATTAATTATAAATACATGGTATGTTATTATTTAATAATTAATTATAATCTATGACATAATATTTTTAATAGTTAACTATCATTCATGATATATTATTAATTATTAATCAAGTATAAAACATGACACATTATTAACTAATAAATATTTATAAGATTATGACATGTTAAAGTATTTATTTAAAATAAACTTTACTACTATATCATTTAATAAATCATAACTTATAGAATATGCTCGTTAAGCTTCAGTTTATATTATATGCTTATTAAACAAGCTTATTACTATTTATGGAAAGTTTCTATTTTTGGAACTTACTAACTATGGAAACTAACTATTTTTGGAAACTTACTATTTATGAAAACTTAATACTTTTGGAAAGTTACTATATATAGAAACCTGCTATCTATAAAAAGTTATTAATTGGAAACATCAAGTATAATAACACATGAAACATGTAATACATTAATCAAGAGCACATGAAACGTATAATACTAAGAAAGACACGATAAAACATGGATAAGTAAAACAAGTTAAGAACAAGTAAAACAAGTCAAAAACAAGTAAATTAAACTAAGAACCAGTAATTTATACATGAACAAACAACTCATACACGTCCTTTATTATGTAGCACTCGTGAAGGACATCTCTTTCTATGCATGATTAGGATTCCTCGTTTGCTGCCATCTGTTTTCCCCAGTTTTCATTTCATAAACTTTCATTGTTTGCCATGCTATTATTTTAAATTGCTTGAGCTATATACATGCATGACCATGACCACCTAGTTATGAAGATACCATAACCATGACACGTAAGGCACCGGTGTCATGACTCTTCCGCGACGAGAGTAATTTCTTGCGGCGTCCCTTCAGTTTACATTGGCCATTATTATTATTATCATGTAGGACGTATGGGTGCATCCTAGTTCATGTTTTGCAGGTTTACAAGGTGATTGTGGTGTGTGCTCTACATCCATCACATTGGAGTTGATCACTCCACGCAGACTTATATTATTAGATGTCACCCCTCTAATTGCATGACAAGGTCACCCCTCTATGTATTCCTGCACGTTGATATATGTTGTGACCTATATGAGCTTATTGGCATTTAAATTACGTTGCATGCATAAATATAAGACTTTGTAGTTGTAAATCTGTTTTTAGAACAAATCTTCCATATTTTCCAGGACTTACACATATTTCGCTACATTTCATATCTTTTACTTATGTCTTGGTTATTCTATGATGTCATTATATCCGTTCACTGAGCGTATTGCTCAGCTGTATTTTCTTTCCATGTCACACACGGCATGTACACAAGGATGAACTTGAGCATTTGAGAGTACGTGCATTGGATGGAAGCCACCTTAGACTTGTTTTCCTTTCTATATTTCATATACTTATGCTTGGTGGGAAAATGTTTAGTCCCTTTTCCTACTTCATTTACTTTATGATGTGAGCTTATGTTTGGGAGCCAATGTTTGATCTGGCTTTCCTTTATGGTCATTTATGTTTTAAGACATGTTACCTTGTTATGCTTTGATGACACGTCATAATTATCGTGTAACAGTCTTCTTTCAAAGTGGGTCGTTACAATTATGGTATCAGAGACCAAGGTTTCGACCAGTAGGCTCTAAAACTTGACCTGTGACTAGAGGGTACTCACGAGGCTCTTCCTAAAATGATGTTTGTTACATTCCATGTACTGATATTTTCTGATTATTGCTGATTATTACTCACGATGTTCTGTTTTGTTTTTTTGACTAGTATGGATCGAACTATAGTCGTCCATACTTAGTCACATGTTGTCAGTCCTTACTCATGATGTTTTTTCCTTTGAATTTTGACTAGTATGGATTGAACCATAATCGTCCATACTTAGTCACATGTTCTTAATTCCTATTTATGATGTTTTCTCTTGAATTTTGACTAGTATGGATTGAACCATAGTCGTCCATACTTTATCACATGTTGTCAGTCTTTACTCATGATGTTTTCCCTTGAATTTTAGACTGGTATAGGTTGAACTATAGTCGTCCATACTTAGTCACATGTCTTTTCTTTCGAATTTTGTGGGCTGAACCATAGTCATCCACACCAGTCAATGTTAAACCTCTGTTGATTATGCTTTTATGTTTCTTATGTCAATATTGTTTTCATACTTTTATGTTGATTTCGTTTTCATGTTGATTATGTTTTCATGCTTCCTTATGTTGATTTTGCTTTCATACTTCTTCATGTTGATTATGCTTCATGTTATACATTGATGGATTTCATTTAATCATGCTTTCATGATAGTCATGGTTGGTTTTCATTAATCATGCTTTCATGCTGGCCATTGTTGAATTTCGTTTAATCATGCTTTTGTGCTTCTTTATGCAACCAGAATTTTGTGTATGTTGGAATAGGTAGGCTATCTTGTTGCTTCCTTCAGTTTGGTCTTCAAACCGTTTAAATCATTTATCTCCTTCAAAGACATGTCAGATGGTTAACACCCGTACCGATCATCTCATGTGTATTCTATGTGTACTCCATGTACCGTATTCCATGTGTACTTCATTTACCGTATTCCATATGTAATCGCTAGTCGGTCCTCGATCATCTCAACGTATTCCACCTTTCGAGGTTGCTCAAGTTAATGATGATGCTCGCAGCTTGGAGATTCTGTAGGACAGAGATGTGTATGATGGACGGAGCGACCAGAAAAGAGATATACTTCATCCACCAGACATTACCATTCCATTTTATGTCTTTACCTTCTCAGTTATGTGTCCCGCGTCACTCAGTTGTCTTTTCAGGCATAAGAGTGGGAAGCGGTACCAGCCGGCTACTCAGATGAATAATTACATGAATCACGGTCAGAATAATGACCGTCATGGAGCGAACAGGCAAGGAGATAGTGATAACTACCTTGACAACAACTACTCTAGCAATAAAGACAGAAACTCCGGTAACAGATGTGACTAGAAATACAAGGGTCAGCAGTCTAAACGATCCGCCAATTCTGGCATTAGAACCTAAAACTTTCAATTTTATTTGTTTTCACATCTTGAGGCATATGTCAAGACACCCGTCAAGACACATGCCTCACGTATATTTTTTGAAGACACATGTCAAGACATTAGTCAAGACACATGTATCACATATATTTTATGAAGACACATTTCAAGACATCAGTCAAGACAAATGTCTCAAGTATATTCTCTGAAGACACATGTCAAAACACGAGTCAATATACATGACTCATGTATACCGTCTAAACATGTCTCAGGGTACCCTCCAAGGGGTATACTCACCCTGACGGGGCACCCTGATTAAATCTCGATAGGGATCAAGGCGGGTTTGAGGATAACTTTAGGAATCGGGTTTGAGGATGGGGATGCTCGCCCGCCCCGTTGCCATCCTTATTTACACTTATACCGTCTAAACATTATAGATATACAACATATATAAAATCTTTGTAAACAGTGATATTAATACTTAATAATTTTTTTATGTAAAATCAAATGTATAATTCTTAGTTATAATAATATCACAATTACAAAATATTAAATACGTGAAATTTTTTATATATTTATATATTAAATTAAAGTGTTAAAACAATTTGATTTGTTTGTAAGTTTTGTACTTACACAAAACTTATAACTATAAGAACCAAAAGCTTAAACTTTTTGTCCAAGGTTCTTAAAACTACCTTTTGAATATTTTTGAAAATTCAAAACAACAAGCTAAGTGTTAAATGGAAGAGCGGTAAACCTCATTTCCAAATAATGATAGCTTTATTAGAGCATATACTATAAATGTTTATAAAAGGGTTATAATATGACGAAAAAGTTTATATTTTTTCTTAACTTAGTGAAAAAAATTCATGCATACATAATATTTGTCTTTTTTAGTTCGTTTTCTCTCGGTCTAATCGAATTGATTGTACGATTTTAAGCTTGACTTAATTGTTTTTGGTTAAAAGTAATTGATATGGTATTTTATACTACTTGTACACAAACCGTAAATCTAAACTACTATTTATAATACTATGTAAACGTAACGAAAATAAAACGAGAATACAAAATATAAAACTAAAATATAAAAGCGCGTAAAACAAGAAATTATGCTAATTTGACCTATACTATTATTATTCCACTAACATTATTTCTATTTTTATTCTACTTATTATTTCTATAACAGTTCACTATTTCTAAACTAATAGTAAAAAAAACGTTCATTTCAATTTCAAAATTAATAATTTCGAATTTGACACTATAGGAGATGACAAGTTCTAATAAACTGTAGCCCAAGTTTTTAATACAAAAGCCCAAATTTAACCAACAGCCCTTAGATGACAAATTTCATTTTGGTAAATGGACTACGTGAATGAAGAAAAATAAAGGCCCACATCTATGAAAAGTAACTCAGACTAACAGATACTACAACTCTGATCATTCAGATTAATGGATAGGCAAAGCTAACTACTAGTACATGTGATAACGTAAAATGAAAGCTACAAAAACGCGTCCAAATATAAACTACAGATTATGACATTAAAATTTGAAATATAAACTCGAAAACTGCAAAGAATCGAAAGTCTTCTGGTTTGATTCTCACAGCCTACAAACTTAACCCCTATTTTACTAGAATGAACAACTCAACTCTATACTACACCTATCACCTCAGCATCTAACTAAACTTATTCAGTTCGAATAGTAACTAGATTGAATCAGACACTAAACCAAATTCCGTTATATAAAAGTGTAAAATCAGTTGCCAAACATAGGTAACAAATCTTTAACAAAATTCATCTATTCAGAAAATGAACTAGTGCTTAACCAACTCGTCCAGGCCAAGTCCGTTGATGTCGAAGCGCGACGCTGAGTCGTCTTAAAACCAAACACCACCGAGACTGAATCCAAATCTATGCTTGAACTGCTACCTCTATACAGTAACTCCAAATCCTGCATATACTCAAAATAAACCTGCAAAACAAACAAAGCATAGAAACACAAACAAAACCTTCTATTCTGAATCTGAAACCTACAAAAACTTGAATACAAATGAACTATTTGCAAATCTTAGAAACTTAAATGATCCACTTCTGCTAAAACACGCTTGAAACAGAATCCATAGAAAACTCGTTCGAGTGACAGAGCTAATAAAATCTAAATGCTTATGCTACAGTAACTTCAAACTGAATCATCAACAAGCTAAAATCAAGTTTATTGTATAAGCACCTCCAATACAGTAACTCATTGAACTGATGAACTTCTCGCTGAATTCTACTATCACACTGAATTCCTATCAATCGTTTATCTCAACGAATGAAAGAAGAATAACTACTGCTACTAAACTAGCTTGATCATTCAAACTCAGAATTGATTATTTAGGCTTTTACTCTTAAAATTCAGTTAACTTTTCTACTGAATAAAGAAACTTAAACAGAGAATTAAAGGATTTAACAACTCTAAATCTGGAATCACAATTTTAACTTCTCAATCCTACGTGAACAGTAACATCATTAGTTTCTTATTTCGTGAACATCAAACAGTTCATTAATGGAGTAAAATAACATGAATAACAGGAAGTAACGAACTCAACTAGTAAAGTAATCCATAGCTAATAACTGTCTTGACAGAATCTGAACAAGAGAATACTAAAATTATTTAAAAGAAAAGAATGAAGAAAGCTTTAGTTTCATTAATGGTGGAAAACAAATCCGATACAACTGAATTAACAGAGTTCCTAACTGAATCTAACTGAATGATTGAAAATCATAAAGCTTTGAAAGAAATACTAACTATCTAAACCTAACTAACTAACTATGTGAGAGAGCTACTCCTAGTCTAACGGTCTCGAAATGAAGGTCTTCGTCTTCTATTTATAGGCGTCGAGAGAGGAGAGGTGACGTGTCTTAGCCAATTAAATCGTGCCACGTGTTTAATACGAGGATGATGAACTCGTTCTTCCTTCTTTAAATTGGATTTGGGGGTTTCTTCTCCTTTGCGTCTTTATCTAATTGATTGGTACCATTATGTAGAGGAGAAGGAGAGGAGCACTTTTGCTATTAGAAGTTTCGTCTGAAACCTTCTTGTTCTTCCGTGATAATGATTTGAAGTTACGATGGTGGAAAGAGAAGGTTGGTTGTTTATCTTTTTTCTCTCTCTTCATTTGGAGAAGAAAGACGAGTATGGGGATGTGTTGTTTTGACCGGCTTGGTCAATGACCAAGTATACAAGTTAACTTAACTTTCCATTGTTTTCCTTTTTGGTCCTTTCATTTTTATTTTTCTTCAAGTTATACAAACGAGTTAATAACTTTAAAGTTAAACTCCTTTTTCATCCTTTGTGTTTTGTAAATGTACAACTTTAGCCCTCGATCTTTGAAAGTTTGGCAAATAAAGTCCTTGAAAGCTCTTTCGTCTTTTTCTTCGTCTTTTGTGATATAAATCCCTTGAAAATGCATGTTTGCTCCAAAACGTATCTTTTTCACCTGAAACACACCAAACACAAATACACGCGTAATTCTGATATTTTAAAGTTAAATATTATGTATTTGACAGTATTTTGAGTGGTTTTTGGATCATTATTGATGAGTGTTTTCACACTTATCAACTCCCCTCCACTTGACCATTGCCATGACCTCATGCAATGAAGCATTTCAAAGCTCTAAAGTTACACTTTTCTCATAATTAACCCACCTTGGCCATTATGGAATGTTTCTACACTATGCTATGCTATATGATGCATGATTTGGAATTTATTCAATGCAATGCAAAGAAAAAAAATTCTATTTACATCTTTTTGTATTTTCTTGAAATAGGTTTGATGGAAATAACTCATAAAGACTCAATGACTTGGATTAGGGCTTGGGTACCATGGACATTTATCACCCTCAAGTTTCACTTTCCCCATACCAAGCTTAAAAATGGGATTATTGTATTCACAAGTAAAAAGTGCATCAACTTATTCATGATAATTAAATGTGGAACCGGTTATTAGTTGAGCAAATTGCTTGTGAGCAAATTTGTCATTATTTCAAGTGTGAAGTATAAGAAATGCAAAATCCAAAAATAAGGAAGCACGATTTTAATCCTAAGTAATCCTCTCATCCATTACTTGAAAAACCGCTCACAATTAATATAAGTCCGTTTCAAGAGTAATAAGTCATTCGCCTTATGTGTAAAATCCTCATGTCATGCTTTCATAAGTAGCTACACACTCGCTAAGGAAAGAAAAATAAAACTCACGCAATAATTTACATCCGCCATCTTTTTGAGACTTTGGATCTTCAACCCCGCAACCCGTCAAGGTAATATTGGATTGGAGCAATCTATTGAATCCCCGCAACCCGTCAAGGTAATATTGGAACTCAATAGTCACTATAATTAACACCACACTGCCCCTCTTGGGAGTCTTGTATAATTATTATTTTTTTTCTTTTTTTTTCTAGCCACTCATTTTTTTTATTCATAAACCGCTCTTATTTTTCTTTATTCCTCACAAAGAAAGTTGAAAAGAATAAAAGGAAAAACACCCGCTAAATATTAAGCATGACATAAGTCTAGTACACATAAAACGTTCTAACTTAGAATCTTAAGACGTACTTATACCTACCATGAATGATTAGACAAAAATGCACAAGAGATTAAAACCGATTAAAACCGTTCTTGATTATTTATTAACATATATACATGCGAAGAAAATAGAGGTTAAGAAGAGAATGGTTTAGCCACAAGTAATTATCATGAAGTTTATCTAGCCCTTTTATACTTGCTTCAACTCTATCATTTCCCATTCTCCACAAATTTAAAATCTCAAATAATGAGATTGGTGGATGCTTAGCCTAATAGACCAATGAAGGACTACATGGTTAAGGATACTAGCTAGAGAATGCTTTGATAAGCAAACTCGGGTTGAGTCAAAATATCCATGGCGGGCCTAATATGTCAAAGAAGACTAAACTTGTTAAACCATGTTTTTATTATATTTTTTTTCTTTTTATATATTTTTGATGAAAAATAAAAGAAAAGATATATACAATGCAAATGTGTTATGCAAATGAAAAATGATTGATGCAAAAATTATGAATGCATATTTTTGGTGGCCAAAGTAGATCAAAAATTTGAAAAATGTTTGAAAAATTAATTTTCCAAGTTATCATGAAGTTAAGGCAATGGTCTAGGTAAGGTCACTTCGATAGAAGTCTCCCCTACACTTAAGATAAACATTGCCCTCAATGTTTAAGAGTATTGGAGTGAACTACCCTACACTTAGGACATTGATTACTTTGCTTAACTCAAGTTAAGGAAGAGACAACTAAAGGGTATTCACTTTAAGTACAATTGTTTTGAATATCACGATAGAAAAAACTAATCGAAGTGAACCGGATACACGGGCCTCCTTCATAAGCTCCAAACATGAAATGTGAGAGAGCAACCCTTGAAACAAACACCAAAAGACGAAGAAAGGCACCCCTCCACTTCAACTCTACTATAGCATCCTTTTAATTAAACCTAACCTATTTAGATCTACTCTACGTTTTCTAACCTAGTTATTCAATGCTTGAGTTTTTTTAACCCTAAGTCGCTAGCTCGACTCGGCCCCGAATTAGGTTGTCCTTGGGGAAACCATCATGGAGAATAAAGGATATCACTTTGAAGCTCGTCTCACATGATACACTCAAACTTAACACGTTGCCATTTACTATAAGATTTACAATATCCGCCTCGATAAATGGAACGGTCCAACGTGTCTCAAGTTTGTCCAACATACGAAAACTCTCAAATAGGAAGCACACCAGGATCAAATACATAGTTTCCATCTCGACAAGTGAACAACTCCAAAGTAGGTCGTATCACAAAAGTAAGCTCATACAAGAATTCCATATCGATCGAAATCACACTCTTAAGTGGACTAGATGAAAACCAAGGTGTCTCAAATTTATGTATCCCAGGATCAAAAACCTTCCCCTTCATGGGAAAATAAAGAGATGAACTCGTATCAACCATATAAGATTCCCCCTTAGTGATCAAATCATCATGAGATAATGAAGGTGTAGGTATCAAAACATTCATAACTATTATGTCCATGTTAGGCTCGTCATCATCATCAAAAGGTGGGTAATCTTCCATAGAAGGCATAATTAAAGGAGGATCAATAGTAATAGTATCTTGTGAAGGAGGTGTAATATCTATGGTCCCAAAAAAGTAAGTTCTCACTAAGACGAATCTCCTCTTCCCAATTAGAATCACTATCATCAACCTCAATATCAATCTTAGCAATATAAGCCTCTATGGTGGCATCAATATCCATATGAGAATCCATATCAAAGGTTTTGGGTGCTAAAGGTGCCTTAGGTGAAAAAGGATCAATCTCTAAGAGTATAGGATCTTCATCAATAACCAACTTCAAGGGTGGAAGGGTGGGAATAGAAGGCTCAAAAGAAGGTGTATTGAGAGAATCACTCTCAGAGATGATATCATCATAAAAATCAATAGGTGCAACCTCAAAAACCGGTGAAGAAATGTCAATGAAAGGTTCTTCTTCTATGGAATCATCATTATGGTTTTCATTCAAAGCTTCAATCAAGGAAATAAGATGATAAATGTTTGATAAAACCTCACGAATATGAACATCTTCCACTTCTTCTATAGCAGCAACATCTTCATCCAAATTAGGAATGTCATCTTGACATGAAAAGTCATCAGATGATAAATCATAAGATGCCTCACTAGAATCATAATCATCATCCTCTATTCGTGGCAAGTCTTGCATAAATTCTTCCTCAATCTCATTATCCCTTTCTTTGAATAATTCATCAAGATCAAAGTCACCAAAATCACTAGTAGTAGCATGAAAGTCAACATGGGATGAAATCTCAATGTGATCATGAGGAGAAGAGGTATCAATACAAAGCTCTTCACATGGTTCATTGGAAACACTCTCAAGCTCTCTTTGAATTGGGATAAGGTTCTCAACACTAGAAGAGGTTAATTCATCCAAATCGGTGTTTGTATTAGTGTTAAGAGGCTCGTCCCCCATGGTTAAAGAGTCGGTGGGTTCCACGTGAGGTAAAGGTGATGAAGGTGTGTCATCATTAAGTGTCATACAAATCGAAGGTTCCTCATCATCTTCATCTAAGCTTTGTTTAATCAAACGAGCACGATTAGCAAAAAATCGTTCTTCTTCCTCTTTTTTATCAATCTTAAAGAGGAAATCATCTAAGTATATCCTGAGGCGACAAGAAAATTTGTTCAACGATCCACGATACAAATCACCGATCTCCTTGTCATCATATTGCCAAGACTTAATTTCCTCTTCCTCAGTAGACTTAATTCTTTTCTTTAACCATTGATGCGTGTCTTTCATTACCTCGAGGCTCATGTCTTTCATACTATCAAGCATCTTATAAACGTCATCGTTCGACTTGTTTGTTGTCTCAAGTAAAGAATGAAACTTCTTGACAAGATTATGGACATAGGATGGCGGATCCCTCGGTCTACAATCATAACCATAATGGGAAGCGTTCCCACAAAACTCACATGAAAAAGTCGAAGAACATGGTGGAGGTGGATTTCCATAGTTAGATGAATTATAGGTTTGAAAAGAGTCTTGATTATGAAAGTTCTCATGATTGTAACCTTGAAAATTTCCTTCATTTTGAAAACCCTCATAAGGTGAAAATCCTTGATTTTGAAAAGTATCTTGATTATAGCATGGAAAATTTTCATCATTTTGAAAGCCTTCATTGTTTGAAAATCCTTGATTATGAAAGGTTTCTTGATTATAGCCTTGAAAATTATCATTATTTTGAAAACCCTCATAATTGGAAAATCCTTGGTGTTGGTATGGCTCATTAAAGGTTTGATCATGAAATGATGGTGGATTTTGTGATGAAAAACCGGAATATCCCATATAGTCATTACAAGTATAGTCCATTTGAAGGTTATGTTGAAAACTAGGGTTCTCGGTTTCATTGTAAGCATATCCCTCCCCAAAATAGCCATTGTTTTGATCACATAAATAAGTATCGTGTGGACCACCACAAGCCGAACAAGGCGAATAATTAGCGTTGGCGGATCGTTGTTGCAAAATCTCCAACATGGAACGAGTATCCATGTTTAACAAGGTGGCTGAATGTATATACAAGTATAATGACGTTTAAAAGCTTCCTCTGGGAAGGAAGTAATACACCAAAGGTGGTATGTTTACACGTGTGCGAGTACACGTGTAAGTAAACTCGAGGAGTGAGAGATAAGCTCTCGGTCGACTTTTGAAGGAGAAGAGATTATCTCCCTCGAGGTTCGATATGAAATATCCACAAGAAAGTATAATATATATAATTACTACTTGGGTGCAAGACCCCCAATAAAGCCTTCCTTCTTAGAATACGCACTAGTGAACGGGCGGTTAGGTGGCGCGAAGCACTTAAGTACCTATTGACCCTTAGATGGCATTTTATAGCACATCGCCTTTCTATTCACTTTGTAGTTTGTATTCTTCGAATTATTGCCTATTTGAAGTATTTATCTATTCTTGCTTAATTAAATTCGATCGATACACGTGTCAAGGACCGGAACGCCCCCTAACACGGTGTATTGCCTCGGCAATACTTATGGAAGATATGTGTATTGGTTGTTCGTATATGTATACGTATTTACATATAATAATATAAAGAAAATATTTTTGTATTTATTTGATTTTTTTAAGAAAAATACTATATGTACGTAAAAACGATGAAAACCGATATAATATATATTTTTGGGTGTAATCTTTTAGGAAAAAGATTACTTTTTGGATTTTTTATTTTTTTGGTACAATTCTTTAGGAAAAGAATTGATTTTGTGATTTTTTATTTTTTTTGTACTTTTATCTTTTTGATTTTTTTTTATCTTTTTGATTTATAATACGTAAAAATAACGTTCACAAAGTGAACGGATCCCAAAATCCAATCGTCTCACTCGAAACCGTTAATCTTCACGAAAAGAACCGGCAGCGGCGCCATTTAATATTTGTCTTTTTTGGTTCGTTTTCTCTCGGTCTAATCGAACTGATTGTACGATTTTAAGCTTGACTTAATTGTTTTTGGTTAAAAGTAATTGATATGGTATTTTATACTACTTGCACACAAACCGTAAATCTAAACTACTATTTATACTACGTAAACGTAACGAAAATAAAACGAGAATACAAAATATAAAACTAAAATATAAAAGCACGTAAAACAAGAAATTATGCTAATTTGACCTATACTATTATTATTCCATTAACATTATTTCTATTTTTATTCTACTTATTATTTCTATAACAGTTCACTATTTCTAAACTAATAGTAAAAAAAACGTTCATTTCTATTTCAAAATTAATAATTTCGAATTTGACACTAAAGGAGATGACAAGTTCTAATAAACTGTAGCCCAAGTTTTTAATACAAAAGCCCAAATTTAACCAACAGCCCTTAGATGACAAATTTCATTTTGGTAAATGGACTACGTGAATGAAGAAAAATAAAGGCCCACATCTATAAGAAGTAACTTAGAGTAACAGATACTACAACTCTGATCATTCAGATTAATGGATAGGCAAAGCTAACTACTAGTACATGTGATAACGTAAAATGAAAGCTACAAACACGCGTCCAAATCTAAACTACAGATTATGACATTAAAATTTGAAATATAAACTCGAAAACTGCAAAGAATCGAAAGTCTCCTGGTTTGATTCTCACAGCCTACAAACTTAACCCCTATTTTACTGGAATGAACAACTCAACTCTATACTACACCTATCACCTCAGCATCTAACTAAACTTATTCAGTTCGAATAGTAACTAGATTGAATCAGACACTAAACCAAATTTCGTTATATAAAAGTGTAAAATCAATTGCCAAACATAGGTAACAAATCTTTAACAAAATTCATCTATTCAGAAAATGAACTAGTGCTTAACCAACTCGTCCAGGCCAAGTCCGTTGATGTCGAAGCGCGGCGCTGAGCCGGCTAAAAACCAAACACCACCGAGACTGAATCCAAATCTATGCTTGAACTGCTACCTCTATACAGTAACTCCAAATCCTGCATATACTCAAAATAAACCTGCAAAACAAACAAAGCATAGAAACACAAACAAAACCTTCTATTCTGAATATGAAACCTGCAAAAACTTGAATACAAATGAACTATTTGCAAATCTTAGAAACTTAAATGATCCACTTCTGCTAAAACACGCTTGAAACAGAATCCACAGAAAGCTCGTTCGAGTGACAGAGCTAATAAAATCTAAATTCTTATGCTACAGTAACTTCAAACTGAATCATCAACAAGCTAAAATCAAGTTTATTGTATAAGCACCTCCAATACAGTAACTCCTTGAACTGATGAACTTCTCGCTGAATTCTACTATCAAACTGAATTCCTGTCAATCGTTTATCTCAACGAATGAAAGAAGAATAACTACTGCTACTAAACTAGCTTGATCATTCAAACTCAGAATTGATTATTTAGGCTTTTACTCTTAAAATTCAGTTAACTTTTCTACTGAATAAAGAAACTTAAACAGAGAACTAAAGGATTTAACAACTCTAAATCTGGAATCACAATTTTAACTTCTCAATCCTACGTGAACAGTAACATCATTAGTTTCTTATTTCGTGAACATCAAACAGTTCATTAATGGAGTAAAATAACATGAATAACAGGAAGTAACGAACTCAACTAGTAAAGTAATCCATAGCTAATAACTGTCTTAACCGAATCTGAACAAGAGAATACTGAAATTATTTAAAAGAAAAGAATGAAGAAAGCTTTAGTTTCATTAATGGTGGAAAACAAATCCGATACAACTGAATTAACAGAGTTCCTAACTGAATCTAACTGAATGATTGAAAATCATAAAGCTTTGAAAGAAATACTAACTATCTAAACCTAACTAACTAACTATGTGAGAGAGCTACTCCTAGTCTAACCGTCTCGAAATGAAGGTCTTCGTCTTCTATTTATAGGCGTCGAGAGAAGAGAGGTGACGTGTCTTAGCCAATTAAATCGTGCCACGTGTTTAATACGAGGATGATGAACTCGTTCTTCCTTCTTTAAATTGGATTTGGGGGTTTCTTCTCCTTTGCGTCTTGATCTAATTGATTGGTACCATTATGTAGAGGAGAAGGAAAGGAGCACTTTTGCTGTTAGAAGTTTCGTCTGAAACCTTCTTGTTCTTCCGTGATAATGATTTGAAGTTACGATGGTGGAAAGAGAAGGTTGGCTGTTTATCTTTTTTCTCTCTCTTCGTTTGGAGAAGAGACGAGTATGGGGATGTGTTGTTTTGACCGGCTTGGTCAATGACCAAGTATACAAGTTAACTTAACTTTCCATTGTTTTCCTTTTTGGTCCTTTCATTTTTATTTTTCTTCAAGTTATACAAATGAGTTAATAACTTTGAAGTTAAACTCCTTTTTCATCCTTTGTGTTTTGTAAATGTACAACTTTAGCCCTCGATCTTTGAAAGTTTGGCAAATAAAGTCCTTGAAAGCTCTTTCGTCTTTTTCTTCGTCTTTTGTGATATAAATCCCTTGAAAACGCATGTTTGCTCCAAAACGTATCTTTTTCACCTGAAACACACCAAACACAAATACACGCGTAATTCTGATATTTTAGAGTTAAATATTATGTATTTGACAGTTTTTTGAGTGGTTTTTGGATCATTATTGATGAGTGTTTTTACACTTATCAATACATGAAATGCAATAATTAATATATTAATTCTTTTTATAATTTAATGCATTTGGAATATGTGTAAGATTTTTATAAAGTTTTAAGTGTTTTATGTATAAATAAAAATATGTTTATACAATCAAAAGTTTTATTAATTTATGACATTAATTATAACTTATTAAAGTTTATAGAAAGCACTCAGTCAGGCTTATGAACACGCGTTTCTCGTATACAATACGTACACTCACCAAACTCCATGTTCGTTATCTCTCTCTCATAGAATGTGTATACCCATTAAACTCCACATTCATTCTCTCTCTCTCTCTCTCTCTCTCTCTCTCTCTCTCTCTCTCTAACATCTATGCTTTCTCTGTCTAAAGTGTGATAAGTTATTGTAGATCTGGATTTTACTCGGGTGTTTGATGGTGTTTTCATGTCGATCGTTGCTCACAAAAGTCTGAATTTTTTGGATCTGTGTTTTTTGTGGTGTTTGATGTTGTTTTACGCCTATCGTTGCCCCTATCTTTGATTGGGTTTGGCGATGGTCGGGTTATGGTGATGTTCATTGTCTGGGTTTTTTCGGTGCTGCATGGTGTTTTGTGCCGATCGAAAATCCTAATCTCACTCATCTCTTTGTTATAAATTAGATTTGTATGACGGCCTTTTCACCACCATCGTTGCCCCCAACTTTTTATTGGATTAGTGACGATCGGGTTAGAGTTTGTGTACATAGACGATGGTGATTTTGTTGGAATACGGTCGTTGCCCCCAATTTTGGATGGGTTGGTAACGGTCAACATGGTATATTCGATTATGCCATTTTGCTTTGTGATGTTTCAATTTTTGGTTGATTGAGGTGAATGATTGAACCTCATACAAGGTACATTCAATTGTGTCACTTTAGTTTTGGTTTCATTGATGTGAGTGGTTGAATCTCATATAAGGTACATTCGATTGTTTTTAATTAATTAAGATTATGTTATTTTGCTCAACTGTTTAAGCCTCACGGAGTGCTTTTCATAAACTATAAGAAGTTATAACTAGGGTTAGGGTTATGGCATTTGGTTTTGGTTGATTAATTGAGTTAAGATTTACCATTTCTTTCTTGGTCCCTTTCAGGGGCTGTCGCCCCTTGGACCCTGCTACCAGGGGCGCTGCCCCCAGAATTCCGTCATACGGGGTATAACACCCCCATTTTGTACCTTGACGCAGCGGAACAATCAAAATGGAGTTACTTCATGGAATAAAAGTCACAGTAATAGGAAACAACTCAAAAGAATATATTAATAAACTTTATTTATTTAAAAATCATCAATTTTCATTATCATTCAAAATCAGAGATTTAAAAAAAACAATTGTACATACTTTGTACATCACAGGTTCCCGAGATACAGAAAATGGGTTTGAATGATAAAAATTCCCAAGTCTATATCTCTCCACGTCATCATTATGCTGCTCCATGCTATCAAATATCAACACCTGAAATATATGCTTAAAATCAACATAATGGTTGAGTCAAATTCATAGGTTTGAAATGATTTTTGAATACAAGATCCTTTTTCCTGAGCTACATTATTATTCGCTCGTAAAATCAATAAATTATTGCACTAAGCTCATGATACCGCTGCTAGACATATAAGAAACCAACAATTGCCCTTATGAGGAAGTCTACCAAACTATCCTGTATAGCAAATAAAGTATGCCTGTTTGACCATTTAGGTTCTAGCAAGTGTGACATGCCCAGACAGGGGATGTCAGTCCCCAAATAGTACTATTTACAATATTAGCGCTCATTTTCAAGAAATGATTAGCGGTTCACAATTAAAAAGGGAATTTTAAGGCAGCAGTAAACATAGTGTTAATAATGATATCTAAGAATCATGCCAAAAATACTTGTATTCCAATTTAGCGTATATCCCCCTCAAGGGTTTCAAATCATTTAAAAGTAGTATACTTTAGTGAGGCTATGTACTCACCTTATATCCATAAATTCTGAATCTTGGCAGATTTATATCACATAGAACAACTTGAGCTAACAATCAAGAACTTGGTCTCACACCAACCCTGTATTAACATATTTGGTACAGTATTAAGTCTTTTGTTTTGGGTTCAATATTCTTAGTTATCAATTATATATTATTGAAGTTATATTTCCTCATAATCATGATATCATTGTTCGGACCATCATATTCAGAAGCCATTCTATAAACGTTTGAGGAGCGAGGGCACTTTAAATCGTAAACCCAACCACTCAGTCAGAACGTAATATGAAGATGGAACATCTTTGTACAAAGTTCCCTTATAACATGATAAATTCATATAAGAAATTCCTTCAATGATTAGTATGTTCTTTTATTATTATGCTTTCATTCTTATATTTTCCATAATTGGCAAAAATAGTCCTTATAGTTATATTTTGGCATAATTATACTTTTAACCCCTAAAATATATAGTTTCATTATTTGCAATTTAAACCTTGATTATTTAACCTTGGGGTCTGAAACTTTTCAATATTTATTATTATAAATTTAACTTGCATAAAATGACACTTTTGGCCCAAAATGTTAAATAGTTTCAAAAATAATATTTTTAGTCCATATACTTGTAAAAATCACATAACAACCTCAAAAATAGACCAAATGATCTAATATTTAAAAAAAAAGTTTCAAAACATATTTACAATCATAACAAAAATATTTATCCAGAATTATAGCTTTTAAAATGGGTTTTATCTTATTATTTCATGTAAATTACAAAACTAGGGTTTTAAGACATCTTTTACTTATAACTTTTATTTAAAATGATCAAATGACTTAAGTTCTTTTAGATTATCTTTATAACATTATTTTGGCATTATAACAAGCCTAAGAGTTCATTATAACAAGATCAAAGCTTACTTAACATAAAGATTACCTAGGTAGCTCCAAAATGACTCCTTATGACTTCTTATGAACACAACTTGCTACCAAAGCTTAAAAAGCTTCAATGGCTTCTTTTTAGACCTGGTTTATGGTATTTTAATATTACTAGTATGTTTGTAGAAGTGGAAATTGAGAATGGGTAGGAGATACCAAGTAAACGGGGTGCAAGTTCTTCCATGGGGTATTCAGCTCTATTTATAGTCATTTCAACACTTAGGCTCCAATTTTCTAGCCTTGAACGTGTAATAAATCTATAGTAGTGATTAAGGGATGCTAGTGAAGCTCTAGACAAGTTTATAGACTCTAGGATTAAAAATATCTAAGTTTATGGCTAGAAACGGTTCACGGCATACTTATGATAAGAATGGTGATTTGTAGCCTTTAAGTAGCTTATTCACCTAGTTGTTGGCACTCCAAAATATCTAGGGATGTTCTAAATATCTGAATTTGGGATGGAAGGAGTTTAAACATGTTTTTGGAAGGAAAATCAAAACAGGTCCTAAATTAGGGCTTGTAACTTTATGGTTTGTAATTTGGGTGATTAAGGGCTTAGGAATGTGTTTAGTGATGGATTGGGGTATATTTAGAATTTAGACATTTTGAATAAGGATTTTTGGTCCTTGGTTTGAAGTTTAACAAAGGTTTGAAGTGACATTGGGAAGATAGTCTGTGTAGATTAAGGTTTCTAATGATCTAGGGTTTAATCTTAGTAAAACTCATTATCTTTCACTTAGTTGCTGATGTAAACTCAATTTAGGTTTTAGAAATTGTGTTTTAAGTATCTAAAGTGGTTCCACACTTGGTTTAATAAGTTATTCTAAGTAAACATGTCTAGGGTGAAAATACTCATTTTGACCTAATTTACAAGTCATGCATTGAAATCTTGTACCTTGTGCTTAAGGATACTTGTACATTGTCTTAACATAATCTTATAACCCTAATGAATACTATAAGTGTTTATAGACTTGTTCTAAAAGACTAGGTAATGATTCTATGTAGATTTCTTAATATAAGGGTTTCTAGGCTACTAATCCTAATGACTTTCTATTTTGGGTGATTAGTGATTATATCATAATGTAAGCTTATTTTAAGTCTCATATAGTATTTTCATGACTTCTAAGGTTTCCACATTATTAGTTTAAGTGTTTATATAGGGTAATCACAATCTAGGTATAATTATGGGAGTTTAATATCCTATGCTTTGATAAGTTGTACTTTATGCTTTATTAACTTGTAATTTGTATTGAAATAAATGTATAATCTTAATATGATACTTAGTTGAGTTTTATAATTAGTTGCAAAAGATTAGACTTCAATTTAATGTGAAATGGATTTTATATGCTAATTTTGGTTACTAGGTCTTAATTTGTAATTAGCTTTGGATTAGTGAATATTAGTACTTAGTGATTGCTTATCTCTTTTTTATATAGTATATTAGAACTAATATTTTGTATTGGTTATAGATACATAGTTGTTGTATAATTACATTGTTTAAAATATTGTCTATCAATGGTTTCTAGGTGATGATCTAGACTATTATGTACACTCTTTGTACTTTAGCTTTGTATAGTTTGTACTTACTGTTCTTGGATAACTTTATATTTCTATATGATAGTATAATCCTTTTTCTCGTTCCTTTTTCATATGTATTATGTATTCATAGTTTTACAATCCTTGAGTTAATCATTCATTTATAGGGATTCTAGGGTTTCTAAGGGAATTTAGGACATCATTATTATTCTTGAAATGTTCTTATTCATAATGTATTTTGTTAGATTACCTTTAGAACTCATACTTGTTATATTCATTGTATTTACAACATATAAGAATATGCTGATATGGTAACTCAGGTTGTGAGAAGTAGTTCATCTTACCAAGTAACACAAAGAAAGCAAAAATTTCTAATGGATTTTCCATTTCCATTAGTCATAGCATATATCACACTTGTGAAATTTATGAGTTGTCATAGTCTCTCTCCCTTAAATAAATCTCGTCCCGAGATTATAATGGTAATATGGCACATCAAAAGCAAATATAGTTCTCATATTTTTAAATTCTTTTCAGAATTTTATTCATATATCAAGAATACAACTTTTGTTATTTACCTTTTAAATCAACTTCTCCACCAGAGTTAATGTCAAAACAGAGTATAAATAAAATATCTTCTTCATTTTATCCATGAAAATCTACTAAACAAAATATAAATGATGTCATTAAATCAGGTAAATCTAATAAATCTAACTTAGATTTCCAAAAGACGAAAAGAAATGTGATCATTTCTGAGTTCTTTTGGGAAAACTCAAGTCAACAAGTAACAACTCAACTCAAAATCTTGAATTGATTATCGTATCTTCCAAAATCAATTTGGATTACGAGAAAAATCTTACTAAGGTCAATACTGTTTTAATATGGTATGGTTTCTTAGTCCTTGTGTGAAAAGAATTGTGATTATTCGGATGGAAATTTCTCACAAATCACCATTTTAATCCAGTAGATATTCTAGAGTCACATACTACAAAATTCTATAATATACCTTTATAGGGTAAATGTAATTTCTAGGTAACATAATGCATATTTGGAGTATGTAATGTAATGCCTGAATAATTTTCTTACTTTAGCCTATTGGTATATAGGGTAATATTCTTCTTAATGTATTTAAAACTATAGATATTGGTACTCTATGTCAACAGATTATTTTTAGGTATAATCTTGTCAGAGTTTCCATACCATTAGCAAAATACAATTGACTATAATCCGGATAGCATCATGTCTTATCTTGAGAAATTTTGAAAAATCTTATTACTTGTTCTTGCCTATCTTCATAAAGAGAATTCAGGTTTGAACATTTGTAGTTCAGATTTCGTAATCTCGTTAAGATATAAGTTGAATATTTTAGTCAAAAAGGTCAAGTACATATTACTCTAAGCAGTGGCGGAGCTAGAAAATCTAATTGAAGGGGCAACAAATGATAAAAAAATAGGTAAAAAAATTATTTTTTCATAAAATTTAAACTTAGTTCGTGTCAATTTTAATTTAACGCAAAATAATACTTCTTTCTATGTAACTTACATCAATAAAATAAGCTAAGGCATACGGAATGATACTTGATTGATAATGCAAATTTATCAAGTTCCTCTTATATGAAGTAAACTAGACATGTACAGTAACTAATTTTAAATTTATCAAGATATCACCAAATCTGTATCAAAGTAATTGAAGCTATATCAATTTTTTTATGTAAATAGACCCTATAAGCTTGTTCAATATGAATATGTAAATGGTTAACAAAAATCACTTAAGAAAACAATACTATAACTTAACCTTAAAAATGGTAGCTTAGTTTTGAACCACATCAACAAAATAACTCCTTGGACTATCAAAAGTGAAAACTAATGACAGACTAAAAGTAAACTGGATATAATATATCAAAACTAAAATAACAAAATTAAATAAACCATAAATAATACTATCCCACTTTGCAAAGTCTCCGTCTTCTCTTTCCTATCCATCTTCAACATTACTACTCCGTATTTCTCATCCACTCCACGATTTTCAGAAAAACAAATACTACAAAGATTCAATTGTTCATATTTTATTCAAGTGTAAAGGCCATTTTATTTTATGGGTTGAGGGCGCCACTGATTTTTGCAAATAATTTGACCATTTTCTCTACTATTTTAGCTTCCGGTGAAGCTTTATTGGGGGCCTTCCCCCCACTACCTATTAGGTGGCTCCGCCCCTGATTCTAAGTATATAATACAAATGAATTATACTACCAGATAATGATGTAAAATAACACTTACAAGAGATGTAAATGAAAACACATAGATTTTATTGATAATACTCACATATGTTTATAACATTTATTTATTTACAAAATATGATATCTAAGGAAAATCTAAATATTCATCTTGCTCCAACAGTGTCGCGTTTGATGACCTATCTCGTGGCAGTTATGACACTTGACTATGTAGAGTCCTCTGTGATGTAGTAGGCACTTCATACAATTGGGAAGTCTTCACTATTGCATTTTATGGGTTTACGGAAGTTAACTAGGTTAGGATTTGTGTAATATAGGTAAGGGAAATAGGGATCATAGGGAATGTTTAGGTGACTAGGTTTAGGTTCCTTAAAGTCTCCTTCTTCACTAAATTTACGCTCAAGGGTATTTGATTCTTGCACAAGATTGTGCTTGATTACATGATCCATCAATTTTTGGGTAATATTAATGGCCTCTTCTAAACTTTGGGGTTTAGAAGTAGTAATCATTTTCTTGAATCCTTGGGGAAATCCTCTGATAAAAGCCTTCATCATCCTTTGAGAATTTGTGATAGGACAAAATTCTACTAACTCTTCAAATTTTCTCAAATAGGTTTTGAGATCAATTCCTTTTGTCACTAGACAACAAAATTCCTTTTTCACTGTCTCGATCTCTATTGAAGGATAATATTATGTCATCAGGAGAAACTTAAAATCTAACCACTTCATTTTATAGGCTTCTCCTATTCCAACGAGTTGAATATAGTAATTCCACCATGATAATGCTTATGTCGTTAAGGTACTAACAGCGAACTTCATCTTACAATCTTTAGTACAACCATTCTGGAAGAAAATCGCCTCAGTCCTTTCAATCCAATGAGTGATACCGATAACATCCTTAGTTTGTTGAAATTTATATAACTGACTAGCTATATTCTTTTCCTTTGGGATAGTATTCCTTACTATTTTGAAAGTCGGCACTTGTAAAGCTGCAGCAACACCATCGTTAATTATCTGTGAATTCCTTCGAGATTTAGGGTAGAAGATACTGATGTCCTTAAATGTATCATTCTGAAATTAGAAGACAAATTTTTTGAATATTTAGATATACTTGTCTATTATGCATTTGTCATATGTGTATACATCCTTTACGAGCACAATCTTTCCAAAAATTTAAAGGCACGTCATACTTATAAATCTAGGGAAATAGGTTTATAGGGCTATATAACTTATTAATTGGTCTAAGATTTATAACTCATTTATCTTTTATTTAGATTAATACTTTCTTTAACCAAATAGACTTGAGAAGTCATTTTTAGTTTAAGATAATATCTTTCTTTTGCATAAATTTCTTTTAAAGACTTATACTTTATGAAGCATTTCTCTTTTCTAGAAGTTTATATTATGCAATTAAAAAGGAAACTAAACTTTTATTTATTAATCCGCTTTGCTGACGGACAAACAAGCTTCTGTGTTACATAAAACTAAAAAAACCGAAAGCTAAAATATTTACAAGGCTTTTAGGGAAGCTGAAATATTTTTGAGCTAGTTTACTCCATCTTGTTGGCATCCTTGATTATGGCTAAGAGTGCTTTAATATTTTCTTGATGTGGAACTTGAATATCTTCAATAAGCTTTTCCATTGTTGCCATTCTTACTCTAGCTAAGATAATTTCCTCATCATTCAACCTCTGCTTATCTCGTAACTCATAGTTCTCATTACTTACTTTTATGATATCTTTCTCCATATTTTTCATTTCCTCTTCCATCATCATCTTCCATACTTAAGTCCTTCAACTTCATATTCCAGATCTTCAATACGCTTGGGAGGTACTTCACTAAAATAGTTGAACATATTCTCCATTTGCTCTACAAATATATTTTAGGTATTTGGGATATTATTGGATGCTTGGGATGAAAATGTTTGGGACTGCAGAATAGGTACATTTGGTTGGGGATTAGGGTAATTATTAGCAGAAAGGGCTACTACTAAGGGTTTAGGTAAATCCATAAAATAAATATTTTCCGATTTGAATCCGATATGACGATAGGATGAAAATAGGAAGACATATTTCCGAAGACGTCGATCAAATAATTTATTTATATTAGTATTTATTATTATACTTACTTACACATAACCATATTATTACATAATAGTATTACTAAGAATCACTAAATATCACCTACATCTTCTTCTTGCAGCAGCATGGTTTTGATGCGAAGATTTCACTTGGAATTTATTTTAAGAAAATCAGTTATAGTCAAGATTTTAGTTTCGTGGTCTCTATAACTATAGCTCTTATGCCACTCTGTAACACCCTCATTTTTACTTTGACGCAACGGAACAGTCATTTTGTGGTATTACTTCATGGAATAAAAGTCACAATAATAGGAAACAACTCAAAAGAATGTTTTAACAAACATTATTTATTTAAAAATCACAGAGTTGGGACTAGCCGCATGTCATCTTTCTCAGAGTCTGAGCCTGACACCTCTATTATTACATCAAACAACAATTGAATTGGGGTTATCATTCCAAATCAGATATTTTCAACAAAACAATTATACATACTCTGTACATCACAGGTTCCCGAGATCTAGAAAATAGGTTTGAATGATAAAATTTCCCAAGTCTATATATATCTCCACATCATCATTATGCTACTCCATGCTATCAGATATAAACACCTGAAATATATGCTTAAAATCAACACAATGGTTGAGTGAAATTCATAGGTTTGAAATCATTTTTGAATACAAGATCTTTTTCTTGAGATACGTTATTATTCATTCATAAAATCAATAAATTAATGCACTAAGCTCATGATACCGCTGCTAGACATATCAGAAACCAACAATTGCCCTTATGAGGAAGTCTGCGAAACTATCCTGTATACCAAATAAAGTATGTCTATTTGACCATTTAGGTTCCAGCAAGTGCGACTTGCCCAGACAGGGATGTCAGTCCCCAAATAGTACTATTTACAATATTAGCACTCATTTTCAAGAAATGATTAGCGGTTCACAATTAAAAAGGGACTTTCAAGGCAGCAGTAAACATAGTGTTAATAATCATATCTGGGAAGCATGCAAAAAATACTTGTATTCCAATTTAGCATATATCCCCCTCACGGGTTTTCAAATCACTTAAAAGTAGTATACTTAAGTGAGGCTATGAATTCACCTTATATCCATAAATTCTGAATCTTGACAGATTTATATCACATAGAACAACTTGAGCTAACAATCAAGAACTTGGTCTCACACCAACCCTGTATTAACATATTTGGTATAGTATTAAGTCTTTTGTTTTGGGTTTAATATTCTTAGTTATCAATTATATATTACTGAAGTTATATTTCCATATAATCATGATATCATTGTTTGGGCCATCATACTCAGAAGCCATTCTATAAACCTTTGAGGAGCGAGGGCACTTTATATTGTAAACCCAACCACTCAGTCAGAACGTAATATCGAGATGGAAAATCTTTGTACAAAGTTCCCTTCTAACATGATACATTCATATAAGAAATTCCTTCAAAGATTAGTATGTTCTTCTATTATTATGCTTTCATTCTTATATATTCCATATTTGGCAAAAATAGTCCTTATAGTTAAATTTTGGCATAATTATACTTTTAACCCCTAAAATATATAGTTTCATTATTTGCAATTTAAGCCTTGATTATTTAACCTTAGGGTATCAAACTTTTCAATATTTGTTATTATATATTTAACTTTCATAAAATGATACTTTTGGCCCAAAATGTTAAATAATTTCAAAAATAATAGTTTTAGTCCATATACTTGTAAAAATCACATAACAACCTCAAAAATGGACCATATAATCTAGTATTTTAAAACAAAGTTTCAAAACATATTTATAATCATAATAACAACATTTATCCATAATTATAGCTTTTAAAATGGGTTTTATCTTATTATTTCATGTAAATTACAAAACTAGGGTTTTAAGACAAATTATAACTTTCATTTAAAATGATCAAATGACTTAATTACTTTTAGATTATCTTTCTAACATTATTTTGGCATCATAAAAAGTCTAAGAATTCGTTATAACAAGATCAAAGCTTACTTAACATAAAGATTACCTAGGTAGCTTCATAATGGCTCCTTATGGCTTCTTATGAACACAACTTGCTACCAAAGCTTCAAACGCTTCAATGGCTTCTTTCTAGACCTGGTTTCTGGTCTTCTAAGAGTCCTATTATGTTTGTAGAAGTGTAAATGGAGAATGGGTAGGAGATACTAAGAAAACAAGGTGCAAGTTCTTCCAAGGGGTATTCGGCTCTATTTATAGTCATTTCAACACTTAGGCTCCACGTTTCTAGCCTTGAACGTGTAATACATCTAGGGTAGTGACTAAAGGATGCTAGTGAAGTTCTACACAAGTTTATAGACTCTGGGATGCAAAATATCTAAGCTTATGGCTAGAAATGGTCCACGACACACTTATGATAAGAATGGTGATGTATATCCTTCAAGTAGCTTATGCACCTACTTTTTGGCACTCAAAAATATCTAGGGATGTTCTAAATATCTTAATTTGGGTTTTAATTTGGGAGGGAAGGAGTTTAAACATGTTTTTGGAGGGAAAATCAAAATCGGGTCCTAAATTAGAGCTTGTAACTTTATGGTTTTTAATTTTGGTGATTAAGGGATTAGGAATGTGCATAGTGATGGATTAGGTTGTATTTAGGATTTAGACATTGTGATTAAGAAGTTTTGGTCCTTGGTTTGAAGTTTAACAAAGGTTTGAAATGAAATTAGGAAGATAGTCTATGTATATTAGGGTTTCTAATGATCTAGGGTTTAATCTTAGCAAAACTCATTATTTTTCACTTAGTTTCTGATGTAAACTCAATTTAGGTCTTATACATTGTGTTTTAAGTATCTAAAGTGGTTCCACATTTGGTTTAAAAAGTGATTCTAAGTAAACATGTCTAAAGGGTGAAAATACTCATTTTGACCCAATTTACAAGTCATGCTTTGAAATCTTGTACCTTTTGCTTAAGGATACTTGTATATTGTCTTAACATAATCTTATAACCTTAATGAAATACTATAAGTGTTTATAGACTTGTCCTAAAAGACTTGGTAATTATTCTATGTAAATTTCTTAATATAAGGGTTTCTAGGCTACTAATCCTAATGACTTTCTATTTTGGGTGATTAGTGTTTATATCATAATGTAAGCTTATTCTAATTCTCATATAGTATGTTCATGACTTCTTGGGTTTCTACATTCTTAGTTTGAGGGTTTCTATAGGGTAATCATAATCTAGGTACAATTATGGGAGCATAAGATCCTATGCTTTGATAACTTGTACTTTATGATTTATTAACTTGTAACTTGTATTGAAATAAATATATAATCTTAATATGATATTTAGTTAAGTTTTATAATTAGTTGCAAAAGATTAGACTTCAATTCAATGTGAAATGGATTTTATATGCTAATCTTGGTTACTGGGTCTTAATTTGTAATTAGCTATGGATTAGTGAATATTAGTACTTTGTGATTGCTTATCTCTTCTTTATATAGTAGATTAGAACTAATATTTTGTATTGGTTATAAATACATAGTTACTGTATAATTACATTGCTTAAAATATTGTCTATCAATGGTTTTTAGTTGATGATCTATACTATTATGTACATTTATTTGTACTTTAGCTTTGTATAGTTTGTACTTACTTATTCTTGGATAACTTTATATTTCTACATGATACTATAATCCTTGTTCTCATTCTTGTTCATATGTATTATGTATTCATAGTTTTACAATCCTTGAGTTAATCATTCATTTATAGGGATTCTAGGGTTTCTAAGGGAATTTAGGGCATCATTATTATTCTTGAAATGTTCTTATTCATAATGTACTTTGTTAGATTACCTTTAGAACTCATACTTGTTATATTCATTGTATTTACAACATATAGGAATATGTTGATATGGTAATTCAGGTTGTGAGAAGTAGTTCATCTTACCAAAGTAACACATAGAAAGCAAAAAATTCTAATGGATTTTCAATTTCCATTAGTCATAGCATATATCACACTTGTGAAATTTATGGGTTGTCATACGGGGGCTTCGCCCCCGTATGATAACCGTAATAACGCCATACAAGTGTGCACTCCGCACAACCCCGACTTGATGAACATTTATCACGATTACACATTGGTTAACTATGTCAATCTATTACACTTAAATCATTATTGGTAACACAAAATCACCAACAATCCTCCCCCATTTAAGTGTAATCTTGATTAACTTAAAGAAATTCATAACACAAACAAACTGATGCATAAATGAAATGTCGACATGATTGAATTTCACATTAGTATATTAGAATTCCAAATATTCGAATATCAGAGTGTCACTAAGGATTGAACTCTTTCTATTCCTAATGAATACCTGAAGATAATATACACAACAGTTTACACATTTACATAATGTTCTACTTGGCAATATATTTTACTAGCTTGTGTCCTATCCTTCAATAAGCATATCAAAGCCAAGTCCTAAGCTTATTGAAGCAGCTAAACTTCATGCTCATATAGGTGATCTTTTCGTCTTGCACCTGCACATGCAATTTGTCAAAAGATCATTAAGAAATATAATTTCAATCTCCTTTATCTTGTAGTTTTGAACACATACCATGGGATGATGTAATTATGCGTTCCAAATCAAAATATCAAGCTTTCTACATTGAATTCAGCACCTAACATTGTGTTAGATGGGAATTGGGTATCTTGATACAAGGATTTTATTAGGTGGAATTTAAACCCATCCCAATAGCCGCCTTATGTACGAGATCTCTTGCTAACCCTTTGGTTGAATGGTCGACTAAATTCAACTGAGTTTTTACAAACTTCACAAATATCACACCATTCATGATAAGCTCACGAATCATACTATGTCTAACACCTAAGTGTCTAGACTTGCCATTGTACACTTGACTATAAGCCCTAGCCAAAGTGGCAGCACTATAACATCTGATAGAAATGGTAGATACCAGTTTAGGCCACAAAGGAATTTCATAAACCAAATTCCTTAGCCACTCAGCTTTATTACCAGCTGCAGCCAAAGCCACAAACGTAGACTCCATTGTTGAGCTTGTAATACAAGTTTGTTTCTTAATATGCCCAAGAAATAGCACCTCCTCCAAGAAGGAATACCCAGCCACTCGTAGACGAGTGATCCTCTATGTTATTAATCCAACTTGCATTTGAATAACCCTCTATAATAGAAGGGTAACCGCTATAAGTCAAACCAAAATTCATGGTTCCTTTCAAATACTGAAACACTCGTGATAGAGCTTGCCAATGTAGAGAACTAGGATTGCCAGAATACTTACTAAGTTGTCCTATAGTAAAAGCTATATCCGGCCTAGTGCTAATCATGGCATACATAAGACATCCAACAACACTAGAGTATTCTAGCTGAGACACTGCGATTCCTTTATTAGGTATCAACTTCACAGTAGAATATACAGGAGTATAAGCAGGAATATAGTCAGCAAAGTTAAACTTTCCCAGTATTTTCTCAATATAATGAGATTGAGAAATTGCGATACAATTGTTTCCTCGTTTGATTCTAATACCAAGAATCACCTCAGCCTCCCCCAGATCTTTCATATCAAACTTAGATGACAAACATTCCTTTGTCTTATCAACTTGATCTTGATCGGTGCCAAAGATCAACATGTCATCTACATATAAGCAGATTATTACTACTTTACCAGAAGCATCAAATCTGCTATACACACACTTGTCAGACTGGTTTAAAGAAAAACCATTAGACTACACCACATCATCAAATTTTGTATGCCATTATTCTGGTACTTGTTTTAGACCATACAATGATTTCTTCAATTTACATACCTTGTTTTCATGTTCAGGCATCACAAACCCTTCAGGTTGTTTCATGTAAATTTCCTCATCCAAATCACCATTCAAGAATGCAGTTTTCACATCCATTTGGTGAATAACAAGATCATTTATAGCTGTAATAGCTAATAATAATCTAACAGTAGATATTCTGGCAATAGGAGCATAAGTATCAAGGAATTCAATTCCCTCATTTTGTCTTAAGCCTTGGATTACCAATCTGGCTTTAAATTTATCTATGCTTCCATCCACTTTCATTTTCCTTTTTCGGATCCATTTACATCCTAATGTCGTGCATCCAGGAGGTAAATTAGCTAATCCCCAAGTATTAATTTGCATGATGGAATCAATCTCACTTTGAATTGCTTTTTTCCAGAAGGCAACATCCCTAGGCGCCATTGCCTTACTCAAGGTCCTTGGATCCTCTTTAATAATGAAACAATATTCACGTAGAGATACAGTCTTATCTCTCGTTCCTTCAACCAAATAAAGTTGAAAATCATAACCAAAAGAATTAGCTTTTCTTGTTCTAGTGCTTGTCCTAGGAACCGATGGACCAGGTACATCATTTGTACCTTCAATCTCATCTTCAACTGTCTCACTTGAAGATGGTTGAATCATACCTCTTGGTCTTGGTATAGAAGAATAACGTTCTTCATCAAATATAGCATCTCTTGACTCTGTTATAAAGTTCACCAACACATAATCATTAGGTTCTATAACATAAAACCTGTAACACTTGGAATGCTGAGCATACCCAATGAAGATACAATATATACCTTTCTCACCTAGATTTTTCATTTTGGGTTGAGTCAACCTTATGACTGCTCTACATCCCCAAACCCTTAAATAAGCCAAATTTGGTACCTTTTTTGTCCAAATTTCATAAGGAGTTTGTTTACTATATTTGTTTGGAGTTCTATTCAGAATATAATAGGCTGTCGACATTACCTCACCCCAAAAACCCTTCACTTAGACCAGAATAGGATAACATGGATTTCACCAATTCCTTTAAAGTCATTCTTCCTTTCAGCCACCTCATTCCGTTGTGATGTGTAAGGAGCCGTGGTTTGGTGTATTATTCCAGTAGATTGGAAATAAACTGGATCATAATACTCACCACCTCGATCAATATGAAATACTTTTATTGAATCTTATCTTTGAATATCTACTTTTTTATAAATTTTAAATTTATTTAGAGCTTCATTTTTAGCATGCAATAGATATAGATAACAATATCTAGAAGCATCATCAATAAAAGTAATAACATACTTATTTTGTCCTAGTGAAGGATTAGCATGAAAATCACACAGATCACTATGTATGAGATCTAATACTTTGCTTTCCAGATTAACACCCTTAAAAGGTTGTCTAGTAATCTTTGTTAACATACAATTCTTACAACTTTTATTTGTCACGTCAAAAGCAAGTATTAAACTCATTTTAACCATATCTATCATTCTCCTGTAATGAACATATCCTAGTCTAGCATGCCACAATTTAGAATTGCTTAAATCGTTACTTTAATTAGAAGTAATCATACAAGCAAAAGCATTAAACAAAGGATAATTAAGATTTAATTTGATCATTCCATTACATACATAACCAAATCCAACAAAAGTACCATGTCTTGACAAGATATACTTGTCACTTTCTAACACCTGTTTGTAGCCACACTTATTCAACACAATTTCAGAAACGAGATTCTTTCGAATCTCGGGTACATACAACACATTATCTAAAGATAAAGTTTTTCCAGAAGTGAAGGTTAATAAAACACGCCATGTTCCTTTGATTGATTCAGTTGCAACGTTTCCCATCTTTACAAATGATCCATCTTCACTTGATTTACAAACTCGAAACCAACGAAGATCCTTGCAAACATGACTTGTTGCACCCGAATCAACCCACCAAGCAACATCATCATCCTGAACATAAAATGCATCAGAAATAACAGAAACATAATGTAAAACATTATCACTATTCTGAATAAGATCAGAATTATAAACTTGTTACTTTTCAGGATTCTTAGATCCCTTTGAACCAGGGCTATTATTGCCCTTAGAGCGACAATCCTTCTTCATGTGACTAGGTTTGCCACATTTCCAACAAGCCCCGACAACCTTTTTGTTACCAGACTTATTATCACTACTGTTGTACTTACGTTCGTTCTTATTGTTGTTTGAATTCTTGGCTCCATCTCCTTCAACCATGTTGACATAAGATGACCCAATTTGGTTTTTTCCTTTAGGGTTATTTTCAAGTTCTTGATTTCTTAACCCTTCCTCAATTCGGAGAGCACTACCGAGTTGAGCCAAATTTAATTATTCCTTCTTATGTTTCAAACCATGTTTGAATTCTTTCCAAGGAGGGGGCAGTTTATCAATGATAACTGTAACTGAGATGGCCTCATCCATCAACAGATTGTGTTGGGTAATCTCTCCCAGAATCCTTAGCATCTCATGAATTGGTCCATTACAAGCCTGGAATCAACCATCCTGTAATTCATGAAGCTTACCAAAAAAATTCTTTGCAAAAGCATCTCCAGCCATGTATTTGGATTCTAGGGACTCCCACAGTGCCTTTGCAGATTCAGTGTTTTGATATACCAAAGAGTGAGTCAGACATACCATTCAGAATATGACCACGGCATATGTAGTCGTCGTTTTTCCACTTCATCCGCTTCCTAGTCGGTTTTAGCGTTTCATCCTCTGACCATTCGAGACTTGGTGTACTCAGAACGTGCACAACTTTCAGAGTGGTAAGAAGAAAGTGCATCTTCTTTTGCCAACGACGAAAATCCTGCCCTTCAAACTTAGCCAACTTATCGAACTTGCTCGTCATGTTCTTCACAGATTCTCCGTTCGTCATGATCACAAAATACTTTGATCTTTGTTAGAAATTTGGTGGATCACAGTATCTGAGAGTCGTGTCAAACACTTTTAAATCAAAGTATTTTGATGGTTCTATCGAAATCTCCAATCGGATAAAACTCAGAATCGAACAATGAATATGCTATTGTGTTATGAACAGAACCAGACCCAGAAAACTGAATATATGACCAACAGGTTTTTAACATACGGTTGTAAACTGTCTAGCAGTTATTAAACAACAGAAAAGGTGAAAAAACGGGCAGGAAAACCCGAGTCCAAAATCCGGGAATTTTATTTTCAAGTGCATTTTCGACAAAGCACTTTATTTTCAAGCTCAACCCCAGCTAGGGTTGCCACTCTGTAAAACCCGTATTTAAAATACGAGAACTTTAAATATGCACCGTCTCAGTTTTATTTAAAATCATGAAGTAATTTAATTATTCAGAAAATTATTAATACTTGTTAATAATTAATAATAGTTATTCAGTAGTACGTAAGTATTATTATTCAGAAAATAAATAATATGTTTCAGGATTTCAGCACGAAAATTATAACAAAACACGAACAAAAAATAATAAAAGAAACGAAAAACGAAAAGCTTAGTATATGAGGGTGTTAGGGCTGGCGGCTAAACAAGAAAAAGGAAGACAATGGGCTTAAGCCCAGTCCGTCTTAAAGTTTATCAGGAAACATGTACATTCCCATTTCATTTTAACAAAACAAAAAAAATTATTAGGGTTGGGTGTGAGAAGCTGCCGCCGGCTATAGAACAAACAAACAGGGGATCGGGTTTTGATTCTTCTGATCATTGATTCGAGTATTAGTAATTGTTATCCTCCTAAATCAAATAATGGTAATCATGTTACTTCTTTTCTTATAGCGCCAATTATCTTGTACTAATCAAGGACGTTGGTAAATTAATAGGGATAATCCTAGAACTGATCTAAGGGTGTCGGGTTTTGACTTGGATTCACGAAACCGAGACCAATAGGTCTCGATGTGGTTTAACCAAGGCCAGCCGCAACCATTTAAGGTACGGTGGCTGGTTTGTGTAGTCGGCCGCAAAACAGGAAACCAAACAGGGGGATGTTGGTTATGTCGGTGGTGTGTTTTTGTGGCCAGCCGAAACCAAGATCATAACAGGGCAGTTTGGTTTAATAAACAGTGGGAACAGTGGGTATATGAGACACCACAGTAGAAACAATACACTAACAGTGGGAATATATTAAAAACAGGGATTCGGTTGAGATTAAACTCCAAAATTAGCGACAGTTTAGTAACAAAAATTATGTCGCAGTTTATAGTTTAGTCACAGGTTAGCGACGGTTTAGCGACAGAAAATTTTGTCGCTAATCCGGCTGTGAGAATATTTATTTGTTGTTGCCTTGTGTTAGTGCGACCAAGAGGGGTATATTGATAGGCTTGGGTACGCGGTTTAAAATTAAACAAGGGTTCATTTAGTTAACTTTTAATCATTTTACTATAAGTTTATTTTAAAATCTAACAAGTATAAAGGTTTTATTAATTTAATTAGTGAATTAAATTATAAATAATTTGACTTGTTTTATTAATTAAAACGTATAATTTTGTTAAATGATTTAAATGATTCTTGAAACCTTTCTAATTTAGGAAAATTTCTATTTATAGCAGGTTACTATTTATAGTAATATTATAATATTAGAATACATATTATACAGTAATCAGGAGTACAGAGAATACATTAATCAGTAATATTATAGAACAGTCAAAATTTACCAGATTATACACAAACAGTAATACAAGAATAAAATAAATCAAACTAAGAACAGTTAAGATCAGTAAAAATAAACATATATAAGCCAACTCATTCGCGTCCGTTATTCATGTAGCTTTTGTGAAGTCAGAGTAGGAGTTTCACGGCTTTTACTTGCAGTCAGTTACTGGACACAAGGTACGGATTTCCCGTCCTTCAGTAAGGACTTCCTTTCCTATGTATGATTAGGATTCCCCGTATGCAGCCATCTGTTTTCCCAGTTATATGTTTTAAAACTTTACATGATTGACATGATAACTATATTAATTGCCTGAGCTTTATACATGCATGACCAGTTATACTAGTTACAGAGGTACCGTAACCATGACACTTTAGGCACCGGTGTCATGACTCCTCTGCGAGGGAGTGATTTCTCGCAGCGTCCCATTATTTCAGCTTGGCCATTTTATCAGTATTATCAGCGGGGCGTATGGGTGCATCCTAGGTTATCAGTTACAGCTTATCAGGTGACTGTGGTGTGTGCTCTACATCCTTCATATTGGAGTTGATCCATCCACCCAGCACACATCAGTTAGAGGTCACCCCTCTACAGCATAATGAGGTCACCCCTTTATGTATTCATGAAGAAATTGTTACAGCGCATGACCTATATAAGCTCTTGGCACTTAAAATACAGTAAATGCATGTTTTCATATTTAACAGATAATAATTCAGCTTTACTAATTATAAATCAGGCTTTTCAGAACATACACAGTTTTCCGCTGCACTTTACTCATCAGTTTTATAGCGTCAGAAATTGTTATCTGTCCATTCCAGTACATTCTTATCATGCTTTATATCCGTTCACTGGGCGTTATGCTCAGCCGTAGTTTCCTTTCATGTTCCAAACGGCAGGTACACAAGGACGCTCTTAGGATTCTGAGAGAGTATGTGCATTGGATGGAAGCTATCCAGACTTCTTTACTTTATGCACTTCATACATTACTTTGCTTGTTTGGACATTGTTTAGTCCTTCCTTTCAGTACTTAATTATTTATGTTTGAGTTTATGTTTGGATTACCGATGTTTGATTCCGGTATTTCTGTTATGGTCAGACAATGTCTTTAAGATATTTGTCATACATACTTTGATGACACGTCATAAATAAACGTAACGGTCCATTTATCCAAGTGGGATGTTACACGCTCGTTGGACCCTGCTACCAGGGGCGCTGCCCTCGGACTCCCGTCATGCGGGGGCTTTGCCCCCGTATGATAACCGCAATTACGCCATATAAGTGTACATTTCGCACAACCCCGACTTGATGAACATTTATCACGATTACGCATTGGTCAACTAAGTCAATCCATTACACTTAAATCATTATAGGTAACACAAAATCACCAACAGTGGTTTGAGTTATAGTGCGTTTGGTTTGAACCTGACTTTGAATACTAGCGATTGAGGAATCTGTCACGGGTTTAAACGGTTGTGACCAGTCCTGATGGAATACCACTAGGATTTGGATTTGTGTCACCTGGCGAGGCGAGCTTCCCAAGTTTGCAGCCATAGTTGCCACGAAAAGTTTGCAGCCATGGTGGCCATATTGCCATATCCGAATTATCAAGTATCTGAGACTAAAGTTGCGAAAACGCTTATTTTTCCACTGTTTTTTAACGTTGAATATGCAATGGGTTTATAACTTAGTATAGTTTCGCATTCACTTGCTGTAACACTTATCAACAATGATTCATTGTTACGTTATATGTTCGATTCTTATATTGTTTGTCTGGATAGCTCTGTGTGCGGCTTATGAATAGTACCCCTTCTTTTATTAGTTTACCAATAAATGTATCATTATAATACATGTGCCAGGCTTAAAAGTATTTCTTTTGGTCGACAATGACCATGATATTTTTGTTTTCGTAAGCGAAATTGGTTGGAAATTAGATATTTTTTGAACTTGCATCTAGAAGGTTTAGTTGGGCTATGATGACCAACAATGACCAGAGACAAGCTTGAGATTACCCGCATCTTGGTGGGGCAACCTGTTGCAGCTGCAACCGTGGCGGGTGTGTCCGTTGTTTCCTTACATATGCCTTATCTGAGCCTACATGACCGTTTTATGTTACCTGAGAGAGGGAAACGATAGATCCATTTTGTGACAGAGAGAGATAATGAACTAGAGTTTGTTGGGTATATGTCTTCTACGAGGGTGGCACGTGAATAGGAGAGTAAGCCTATTCTAACGTTGTCACATGTATAGAACTTATCATATTTTATGGATATCACTGATTATGTTATTATAACTTATCATAGGTTATGGATGGCACTGCAATTATAATTTGACTTGAGTGTCTTACGTTTAAACGACGATGATGATGGCACTTGATAGTTCCTAAGTGAAATACATCGGAACTCAGATTGTGCGTCACCTGGCAGGGCAAGTTTTGTACACTTGCGGCCACGAAAACCATATTTTCATAACCGGATGGTTATGTATCTGAGCTTAAAAACAGCAAGCGCATACTTTTTTAGTGTCTTTGAACATCTGATTCACACAGGTTTTCATTTGGGTTTGACAGCAACAGGCGTCAGTTTTATTTGGGTCAGACATGAGCACATGTAAAGAAGATTGGATTTTTTTTGGCTATGATATTTGTTTTATGCAACATGAGTGTTAAGATTCGAACATCTTTTTGTAACTCGATTTTGCCATCAATTTATAATTTCAGCTTCCGTATACATTTTTCATATATGCATGCTAAAATTAGCACCCGCAGCGAAACGAGGTTAACCAACCTTGTTAATTATAATCCTTTACAATAGCTTTATCATAATGTATAATTTTTATGGCACTAAAATTTTAAGACAATATTAATATTAGTCCATGTAATTATTCGGATGTATTTATTACACTAAATGTGATTTCTGGATAAACAAGTTTATGGATCGGACAAAAGTTACGTTGGAGTCTTGTTTTTTGGTGGAAACCAAGGGACAAATCCCCACCCTTCATTTAGCTTTGATCTAAGGGTGGGGATTAATCTAAGATTTAATTTGTCAAAACCTATTTTTATATCTAATTAAATAAAGTATTTTTTTTAATCGTTCATTTTACTTTCCTTTTTTTTCACACAGTGAAATGTGTTTTCAGAATTCTGTCTCTTCATTTACATTACCACCATGCCACCAGTCGCCATCACCACACCACCGGCCACCTGCACATTTTCTTCAACTGACCACCACCGTCAGATCCATCCTGAAATCCTAACCACCACAATCACCTCCGTAGCAAACCCCTAAAAGTGATTGATTTTCTACTTGTTTTGTTCTAGATCTCTTGTTTGCTTCTCATAATCATCTATAATCATCATCGTAATCCTCATCTACCAAATGCCTCTGCCACGTCATCAAACCACCACAACCGTCCGACCAGATGGATAATGGAGATGTTAATGATGAAGTGTTGTTGATTGATCTTTTGTATCAGAAGGAGGAGGTAACTGACATGGTGTTTAATTGAATGAGGGGTTTTGAGTGTTTTTCTTTCAGTTACGTTTATGAAGCACGTGAGTTGTTGAGAAAAGTTGGTGAGGTAGACAGATGTTCACCGGATGTAGTGTCGCTACACGTTACTGTGTAATATCATCAGTGATATTTTATCACCGGTGATATTTTTATTGTCTTATCACTAGTGAAGTATCACTAGTAATAAACCAATGAAATATCACGTTACTGTGTAATATCATCAGTGATAATTTATCACCGGTGATATTTTTATTGTTTTATCACTAGTGAAGTATCACTAGTAATAAACCAATGAAATATCACGTTACTGTGTAATATCATCGGTGATATTTTATCACCGGTGATATTTTTATTGTTTTATCACTAGTAATAAACCAATGAAATATCACGTTACTATATCACCGTTGATATTTTTATTGTTTTATCACAATAAACCAATAAAATATCACGTTACTGTGTAATATCACCGGTGATATTTTATTGTTTTATCACTAGTGAAGTATCACTAGTAATAAACCAATGAAATATCACGTTACTGTGTAATATCACCGGTGATATTTTATCATCGGTGATATTTTTGTTGTTTTATCACTAGTAATGGGATGGAAGGCGGGGTTGGTATTTGGGATGGAAGGCGGGGTTGGTCTGAACTGCTGAGGGTGACACATCTGCTGCTGCTATTGTGACCACCTACCTTCATCAGATTGCAAAGCACTTTCAACTTCAATTCTTCTTTTAGGCGTTTCATCAAACACCTTATCATCACCAATCAGCGTTATGAATCGGTCGTTTTTAATCGATTTTTTTCTGGGATCGGTTGATTTAATGGTTATTTCTTCCATTTGTGTGTTTATTTCGTGATTTGCAAGGTTAATTTGTGTAGATTTATGGATTTTTTTGTTAGAGTTTGTTGTAGAGAGAAGGTTTGATGTAGAGAGAGTGAATGTTTATGAGATTTGTGTGTTTTGTTTTACAGAAATGAAGGGTAGTTGAGATTTACAACATATTTTTCGTTTTGGTCCCTCAGTCTTCTTTTATAAATTGGCAATTTTAGTCCCTCCGTGTTTTTTATCATTTGATCTGGTCCCTCCTTATGGACGGCCCAGATTGAGCCCTTAGATTCCACTAAAAAAGAAGTTTGTTTAATAACCGGACTCTTATGAATCGAGCAGACAAGTCAGACAAAAATAAGGATGTATTTCCAACATTAAAAAGATAGCAAAAAGAGAGAATAGAATTATATAGACGAATGAAAGACAAGACATCATCGAACTGAGTTTCTGAAGTTATATCAGACCCCCCAGAAAATGCAAGCTAAACACACAATAGCCCAAGAAGGAAAAGAAACTGTAAAATCAGAAAATAGAAAAAGATGTTGCTTCAACACCTCAAATATATAACAATTGAAAGAGACACTCACTCCTTTATTTCAAGAAAATAATCTGTTCATTTAATTTGTAATTACGACACAATTTGTGGCCAAGTGATACTTTTTTACGCATTTACATTGTCTAATGCCACACATAGCCTAGAAGTCCTAATATTCTTTCGTTTAAACATGGTCTAATCACAATGTTGTTTCATCTAAGATCATTTAAATTATTTTTTTAAGTAGATGTTTGAGATTGCGTTTTTAATTAGATTATTTATTTATTTCATTTTTAAAATGGAGATAAGGTAAAATGAATGTTTGAGTAATAAATAGAAAATATGATTATTTGGGTTTAAAAGATTCTAAAATGGAGTTTTGAAAAAGTAAGTAAGGAGTTACTTATTTATATTTTTAAAATGGAAAAAATCTAAAATGAGTTTATTTTAGTCATTTTACCTATCAACTAAACAAATAATTTGATTTTCTAAATATTAAAAAATTGATAATCTGATTATTGCGATTTCAAACAAAATAATCAAATCCAAACACTATTTCTCAAAACCATGTGTTATAATTGTTGATTATCTCAAGATTTATTTTCAAAACGCATAATCTATTTTCAATAAGAAATCTCAAACAACCGCTATAAAGTGTCCCGCGCAAATTTAGCATATAACAGTAACACGTGATATCGTAGATCTAGTTCGATTCGATCCTTGATGCAAAACGTCAATCCAAAACATGTGCTTTTTTTAAATTAATATAGCGTGTATTTTCTAAAGTAGGCATGTTAGGTAGGGATATGACTATGTACGTTCTAAACTTCCACGTACATTATTTTAAACAATATTAGAACTCAAAACCTGTGAAAGACAGTATTGGTGTTATCTTACCTTTTTCTTAAAGTTATGTTTAAAATTAATCAAGCTTAATTTTATTAAAAACACATAAATGTAGTTTAAACAAATTATATTAATTTAAGTTTCGAGATTCAAATTCTTTAAAAAAAACACTCTTTATAAGTAATAGAGTTTTGGAAAAATTCCACCAACAAAAACCACAATTAATTAAATATATCAAATTGCCAGCAACAAAACAAATATTAAATTTTCATCTAAAATCAACAATCATTGGATCTAAATTGAATTTTTATGCAAACGATCGTTACTATTCTTAACAAGGTATTAAGCGGTCGTCCGTTGATGCGGAGCCTAATATTCCATAACTTTTTTCTAGTCATATTCGCCGTAAAATATATGATATTTCAAAATTTCCTAAATTTCTTAAGCTTAACTAGAAGTAATATAGTGTTTTGCAAAGTACATTTCTATATGATATCTATAGGTATATGATATTTTACAAAAATGTTTTTATCTATTATACAATTTTTTTATCGATAATTCTCGAAATTCATTGAAATAAACTAAACATCTATGGCTAAGAATCTAGTTATTCTAGAGAACATGCATCCTGAATGTTATGCATGACCAAACTTTTTTCCTTAAACATTGAATGCAAAAAAATGTTAACAATACTAAATAGCCCCATACCAATTACAATACTTGAAGTTTATAAACCCCACACAAAAAAACTCGGTTGCTTTGTTGCGAAAACCCGAAATAAAGCACTATATATTTGGTTGCTAAATATTTCAGTAGCTGGACACACCTGGTTTTCGCTTAACACGAATCAAGTGGATCAATTTCCATTTCGAAGTAACATAACCATGTTTTCTATGAACCACAGGTTGAAAACCTGCTTTGATCCTGCACACCCTCGCGTGATTTTTGATTTCTAAGTTTTACAAGCAACTCGTCATTCTCTTAACGAATTATTTTTAATTAATCACTAAATAATCCACAATATCTATATCGGTATCTCTCCCACTCCTCGCATGAACATCATTCCACATAACCATTTGCGATGTATTGCATAGCCAAACAAACAAAAAGAATTTATTAATAAATGTACAAAAGCATTTCAAAAACAGACTGAAAAGCTAATATATATAAGACTTCTTTTAATCAAAAACACATAATCAGTTATACAGCTAACACAACATACACATTATAACTAAATTTCATTCATATGCATGTTTATATCGACGAAAAAAAGAGCAGTATACATTTCACAAATAAAACACTTAAAGAAAAGGATTGACAACATCAACAAAGGGCCTCTATAGCATACCTAAATACCATACGTTAGCCAATGAAATAAGGATCAAAACTATATCTTGATCTCTGAACCACTCAAACAACAAAAAACTCATCATTTATCGAAACTCTCTAAAACATGTATGGATATCTAATGGAGCATAAACTGTAGCATCAACCTGCAAAAACTTAACAAAGTATACCAAAAAACGTAAAAACAAATTCAAACATCACAAGCAACACACCCCATCCTAAATCTCATATGACAAATAAAACATGTCATTAAATGACACATAACATAAACCATAACTTAAAACTCTACCAACCTAATGAGACCAGAAAGAAAATAAACTTCATTTACAAAATAGAAAATGAGTTTCTTATTACTTTAAGAGTAATTATAAACACATCGGTTATGAGCATAACTTGTAAGCAGCCGACCACCATATAAATCATGCAACAATATTTTTTAAATACCATAATTAGTTTTAATTTTAACAAATGGCCATTATTAACTTACCAATAATAACCATCACATATACAACCAATAAAATCATGCAACAATTAAAAAGCCACTAATTTTGGGCTCATATTATACACAAAACATTATACACACATATAAAGCTTTATATATGAGACACGAAAAAATTGCAACAAGTTTAAACAAACAAAAACGCACATGCATAAACATACATCATACTTATAAAAAATCTTAAACTGATACAAACACAAATTGATCCGGTAATAACTTATAAAATCAAAATAATACATAAGTACCATACGTTAACGAGTGAGAGAGGAATTAGACACGCACCTTGATCTCTAAAACACAATAACGACTAAAAATCACTATTCTCAATCTCTAAAGCACCCAAACCACTACCGACATGAATGAAATCAAAGCATAGAAAAAAGGGTTTGCATGTGTGTAGTTTTAAGAGTGTGACATATATGTTCTGAAAAAGCAATAGATTGACACATACGTGCTGAGAAGACACATATCTTATGTGTGCCTAATTGGTAATGAAACTTCCATAGTTTAAAAAACTCCAGGCAAAAGAAGATTGAACACAAAAACCCAAAAAGGAAACTAGTTCAACAAACAACCCACACTACTACACAACAGGGCAAATGCTACGAAAATTTGTAACAGAAGTTTTCCGTAGCAAATTTGCAACGGGGTTGCAACATATTTGCAACGGATTAGCAATGGCACAGAAAACCGTTGCAAATCCATTGCAAAAATTAACGTATTTTATTTTATATCTATTTTAAAACATTCCGTTGGAAATCCGTTAAAGTTATTTGAAATTTATAACGGATTTGCAACGGAGTATTGCAAAATAAAATATTATTAGCTTCCGTTGCAAATCCGTTGCAAACTTTTAATAAATGTTACGGATTTACAACGGAATATTTATAAAAATTTAATTTTAATTTATTTTTAATTGTTCGTTGTAAATTCATTGCAAAATCATTAATGGATTTGACTATAATAATTTAATTTCAGTTTAGTTTTACTTGTCCGTTGCAAATGCATTGCAAAATCATTAATAGATTTGAAAAAAAAAATTAAAGTAAATATAAAAGAAAGAATTTGCCACGAAACATGATCGTGATTCAAACTTTTTTAATATCACTATTTTATTTCAACCCTTTTTATGATCTAAAAATAACTGATACGGATTTGCTACGGTAACCAATATTTTTTTATTTATTTGTTTTTTATATATAACTCCACTAGAATTTTCTAAATACTTTGTTTTTAACGGATTTCGGGTGTTTACTCATTTCTATATTCTAACTATCCGTTGTAAATCCGTATATGATATTATAATGTTGCAATGAGTCGTATAGGTTTTTTACGTGTTGCATAAATGAGTCTCTAAAACCGCTAGACGACAAAAACTTCATTTTTTTGAATCCATCTTTGACAAAAACCTCACACAACATTTTCAAATCGATACAGGTTTTATCCGAACGACGCCATAATCGGTACACGGTATAAATAAACGAAATATGACTCATTCATCGTGATTAGTTAACATTCATCACGATATCATAATGCAATTAGTGCATACACATTCGTTTAACATCTTATATATAATTTTATCATTAAACACATCCGATTAATGTATCATGTGTATGAATATCACCTATATGTATAATGATATCATTCAACACATCCAATTAATGTATCATGTATAGCGCTATTAGTTAACATTCATAAGGATGAGTTAACATTCATCAATACTAAGTTAACATTCATCAAAATGAGTTAACATTCATCACGAGTAGTTAACATTCGTCACGATTAGTTAACATTCATCACGATGAGTTAACATTTATAACAATTAGTTCATCACGTTTAGTTAAGTTCATCACGACAAGTTAACATTCAACACGATTAGTTAACACTAACACTCATCGGGATTATTACATTCATCACGATGAGTTAACATTCATCACGATGAGTTAACATTCATCACGATGAGTTAACATTCATCAAGATGAGTTAACATTCATCACTTTTTATATATCTAGATATACTTTATATATATCTGATCATAATTATTAAGTTAGCCCTTATATCTGGATATAAAATGACATTAAAAAAGTTAAAAAGTTATATCTAGATATACTTTATATATATCTAGATATACTTTATATATATCTAGATATACTTTATATCTGATCAAAACATCTTCGTTTATTCGTCATAGCGGAACATTTCAAAACTTAAACATCAACAATTGTTCAGCGGATAAACCAAAACTAAATGTAAAAGTAAAACTAAACATAGTGAACGGGCATGAAATGACCAGGGGTTCTAAAAACCTTCAAACTTAGGTCGAGTTAGTTTAAAATTTTACATGCACGACCCCAACGATGAACCCCAACAGTTCAGTCTTGCAGACCAGCACTAACATGAATAAAGAGCTTCAGCCGGTCTGTGAGGATTTCGCCATGAGGACCACATCCAATCTTCTCTAAAGTCATCTCCAGACCCAAATATGTCGACTTGAAGCCAACATCGAATCCTTGACCGTCTCAGCAAGTGAACAAGTACAAACCAAAAATTATCCACATCCTCATCATCATATTACCTTCCACATAACGACACATTAGAACCGATCACAAAAGATGCTAAGAAAACGTCTTCATCGTTTACACCTCTGTCGTACAAGAGTTCCCACTTAGGTATCTTTACACCTCTCGACTGGTTCATGATTTAGCAAAATAAGTAATGCCCCTTCAGTTTCAGAAAGTCGTAGGATGCTTGATTTTAGATCTTTTATAGCACCAAACAAAGAAAGATTGTTCTCCTTTTCTTTTGAAGCCCATCCGTTGGGTTGTCCAGCTGAGACAAAAAAAGTAAACTTAAAAGATGTTCCTCATCTTATCTGAAACAAAAAAATAAAACATAAAGAAATGAAATGTCTACATGGAATTTATAAGTTAACATGAAGATGGGATCAGATGGTAAAGGAAGCACCAACAAACCAAGACTTATCACTTCGATTTACAAGGCCAAAGTTATATGTTTGTCGGCTTTTATTTCAGATATTAGCTGATCCTTCTCTCTTAGCCAATCAAAACTCATTTCTGAAACAAAGTCCCATGCTTCATCATAAGTTATGGATATTTACTACTATTTCTTAAATGACAGATTATTTCACACTCAATATCAACAAACAAAAAATCAGTAAATTTGTTTGAATTCAAATCAATATGAATTACTTCATTAGTGTTCGAGTTTGAAGCTTCATTTTCTAGAAATGCTTCTTGAAGACCGTTCATCCAACCAAGGTTAATAGCTAAAACTTCCAATGCTACCCCTAAGTGGCATACTCCTAGTTAACCTATTGACTCTAATTAACATGTTCAAACGTTGCTATTGAAGTGACACAACTGAGCCGAATAACCCATTGACTGTGATTATTGAAATTTCAATATATAGCATTCCCTATCGACATTGTGAAACCATCAAATCCATTCAGCTTCTTAATCAAGCCTCAGTCTGAATTTCCTGATGACTTTGTAGGAGCATCAGTAAGTTTCTAATTGTTTTTTATCCTGACATAACATGAAGCACAAAGCATTCCGCGAATTTTTTTACCTTCGAGTTTATTTGTATACTACATACAAATATGCATTTATGTACTAGAAAGTATTATACTAATATACAGCTTGCCATAAAAACAATTGAAATTAGTTACATAGTACTAGTATATTTAATGCCTTCGGTTGTACTATGAAAAAAAAGTGATGCTAATATACAACCCGATACCCCGACTTATCGGAAAACAATATAAGCCATAAGCTCGCTATATAAGACAAAATAAAGTTCATAAATAAAGTTCACAGGGTGCAGGTGCCATGGATTATGAATCAACAAATAAAGTTCACAGATCTTGCACATAATTTGGTTCGGGCATTTCATCAAACAACTGATAAGCATAATAAAATTGAATCAATTTGTTGCAATGACTGTGATAAAACTATTAACTAAACAATTATTAGAAGCAATATTCGATCTGAACGCCGATTACTAATATGTGAATGATGAAAGTGTAAAATTGAACGAGCCAAATTTAACATAATAACCTTTAAATTAGTGATAGAAAGGTGCTGCTATGGCAATGGCGACGATTGGTCCTTCAATGGCAGTTTGTACTATAGTTGGTTGGTGTAGTGGTGGTCTGAACGCCGGTGATCAGTGGTTGTGTTGGCAATGTAGTTTTCGCTTTCGGTGCACCGAGAGGATGTATTTGTTTTTTACACAGGTGTGTGTTTAAAGTAAAAGAAACCCGACAAGAAAATAGATTTTTACAAATTAAATCTTAGATTAATCTAAGCCTTTAGATCAAACTAAATAAAAGGCTTGGATTAGTCCCTTAGTTTCTTAGAAAAAACAAGTTTCCAAAATAACTTTTGCCTTTTATATATCATTAATATTATCAGTCAACTCATATTCGAATCACTAACTCTATGACTCGTATGTAGGGGTGTTAATAAATCCGACCCGACCCGACCCCGGCCCCAATATATTCGGGTCGGGTTAGTCGGGTTCAATTTTTAATTCGGGTTAATTGGGTCAACTCGACTAAACCGAATTCGAAATTGGGTAAATATATTATACGTAATTCGGGTTCGGGTTAACCCGAATAAGATTTTTTTATTATTTTTATTTTTTATAAATCAAACTTATTTAATTTATATTTAAAAAAATTAAAAAGTTTTTTTTTTATATTTTACCCGAACCCGAATAGACCTGACCCGACTAGACCCGAACTCGACTAATTTGAGTTGAACTCGGGTCGAGTTTGGGTAAACTATTTTTACCCTCAACCCAAATTCGACCCAACTCGAATAACCCAAACCTGACCAACCCAACTCGATTCCGAGTATGACTCGACCAAATGCATAAAAAAATCCCGCTATTTTTCACTTCTTGCTTATTTTTGCCGCTCACTTTTATTTTCCCGCTTGCAATTTAGCGGCCAAATTAGTTTAAGTTTCATTCCCCGTTTAGTTTTTGTCTGGATATTAGAATAGATCTAAATAGATCTAGATCTCACAACCTTTCCTCCAACTTACTTCTTTTCTTTCAGACAACACCAAACATGTTTCTCACATAAATCTCACTTTACTAACCATTGGCACATAATCCTATGAATTTTTCCAACACCAATCGAATATACCCAATTAACCCTTTTTCAGGTAAAATTCTTACAGTTATGTGTATAATTTGTATATGTTATAATTATGTTCAAATATAAGTTTTTTTTAAAATTTAAGTTATTCTATTAATTTGTGTATTCTAATTTGTTGCTGATTAAAATTATGTACAAATGACTGTATTGTTGATGTTTGATGTTTTTAGTTGTAATTGTGATTTAGGGATCTGATTTTGACTAGATTTGAAGCAATATTAAAAGTATCCTTATCATCATTTTCCTTTAAATAATCCATATTTTGATATAAAGTCATGTTCTCGGTTTCTCTCAATTAAGTTGCAGCTTCAAAATTACCTAAAAGATACACTTATTTTAATGAGGTGAATGTACGTGGAAGATTAGGGAACGTAGAATGTAGTGTATATAAGTTGAATATATAAGAGCAGGATGCTTTATACTTGTATTAAAAATGATTCTAATTATATAGTAAGAGGGGATAGGTCATTTTTTATGTTTTAAGGGGTGTTTCATATAGTCGGCTTACAGCTTATTTGGTTTTGGACTTATATGTCATAAGCCGACTTTTTGTGGCCTATTTGTAAACTTATCGGCTTATATAAGTTACATACTGAACTTTTACAAGCCGAAAAGTTTCAAAATAAGCCACAAAAATTGAGCTTATGAAACATAAGCCCAAACTCAAATAAGCCATAAGACGGATATATAAGCCAAAACAAACACATCTTAGTTATAACTATGAATTACGGATCTGTGTTGGACTATAAGTGCTCATTGTGAGCAAGCTTTTGTATTCCTAAATTTAATGTGTCGGAATGAATATATGTGTCTGCAAGTGATTGTTATGTTATCCGTGTTGTTTGCAAATGCGCAACTGCCCTGTTTGGTTCTTGCTATGTTACGTTTTATTTTAATAAGTGTTATGATTAGCCTCGCCTTATTGTTTTGGATCGTTTGGCTAGACATAGTCGGGTTTGGCTTCAGTTTTTAGTTTGTTTCCATTTTGCAAGTGGTACAGGGACATCTTTCTTATATGTTAGGCTAATTTCTCATCTTAGTTCTTTTTGTCTTGTATAGTTCATTTTGTGAAGCCCTAGAAAAGGATGATTGGAAAGCAAAATCAAAATCAAAACAAAACAAGAAGAACAGAAACACGTGAGTTGGTGGCCATCATACTCGTGGGTCTGGGAGCCCGGAGCTTTAACTCAACCAGGAAATACTTGGTAATATATCTTCAAAATCTCTTGTACTATATGATATATCAATATGTAAGTAATAAAAGTACCTTCAATGCAACATACAGGAAATCAAACATGAGCGCCCTATATGTTCCACTTAGCTTTTTACCACCCATGCTATGAAAGGGACGAAACCGCTCGATCAACAGCTGAGCACGTTTGGTGGTTCAAACTGGTCAGCCAGGGAAAACAGGCTAGCAGGGTAAACGGGTCAGCTGGGGTAAACGGATCAGCTGGGACAAACGGGTTTGCTGGGGTAAACGGGTTAGTAGGGGTAAACGGGTAAGTTGGGGCAAATACAAGTCACGCGATCATATGGTAAGTATCCGAGCCTTTTTTATTAGCCACTTATAGTAGATCATTTTTAAACTTCAAAACAGTTGATTGTTATATTGGGACTGTTTTATACGAAAAATATCAAGAACGGATGGTTGAAAGTCATGAGGAACGTTGAATCACACCCACATAATGAGGAACTATGGAACAAAGTCACCCCGCCTAATAGGGGAAATACATTTTGGGTATACAATGCGTTTGATTTCGTATTTTTGTTAACGGGAACGCCTTCTACTCGTAACAACAGTACATCACATCCAGAAACTGATAAGTTTAGATGAGTATTTTTCATTTTCGTGGCATCTAATCTAGTTATAAGAAAACACAATACACACGTTATTGGTACTGATTATTATATAGCATATCTGAGTATATTATAAGAGAACACAATCTAGCATATCTAATTATATGTCTGATTATATATGGTGATTATGTGAACAATTATTGGTCTGATTGTTCTTAGTGTGTGTTGAAATTTTCACAAAATAGATTTTATGGATATATCTATTGATAATATAGTATGAAAAGCTAAAAAACTAGCAAGAGTGTTGATACTAAAGAATGTGATACTATTAAAAGAGTGAAAGTTTACTGATTCTTATTACAGTTTGTGTAATATTAATAAAGAATGTTATACACATTTGTATTGTGTTGCTTTTCTTATTGGTTTAACTATTTTTTTTAGGTTGAAGTGCTAGAGAAATTCTTGAAAGTCTTGGAGCAAGCGGGAGAAAGAAAAGGAACTTTCGAGGAAAGTATGGAACTAGAAAGAACGCTCAAGGAAGAGAAATATGAGACATTTTAAGAAAGAAACAAATGACAAGTTTGTTGAGGCATTAGCACAAGTGAAGAAGCAACCTCCTACTCTTAATTCCGCATTAATATTTGTTGATTAAGGTACACTTAGTGTTTTCATACATGTTTTGAAGTGGTACGGCGAAATTGGTAAAACCAGGTAGTTTATACGTATTTTGTTAACAAGTGGTGCATTCGATATAGGATTTAGTTTGTTACAGGCTGTATAATACAGTTTTGGTTTAGAAGTGGCACGTTTGGTATGATTTGATGCACTTTGTAATATGATATTTGAATGTTTGTCTAATTATTAATTTGAGATTCAATTGCACGTTCCGAATTATTTAATTCTGATAATTATCTCTACTACTTATAAAGAGAATTCCCTAATTTCTTGAATGTTGAAAAAACCTTAAATAAGGAAATGTTGAAAAACAAAGTAATTAAGGAAATGTTATACCTCTACACATTTTATATTACGAATTGTGAAAAGTTACAAAGCCATTGGTACCCTATATAGCATTCATCTAAATAAAGAAACAATTCGTCTAACTATAGAAATGTTAAAAATTAATTGCATATTATCACTACTTAAAGTAAATTTGACAAGCTACATTACAGATGAAAATGGTTTATTGAAAATGGAAGCTATTTCAGGAACTCTTGAAAGTTATAACCAATTCAATATTGAAAGTTGAAAAAAATAGCCTGGCAAATAAAACGTTTCATGAATGTTGAGATATTTTGGTATTTGAAACATATTTTAATTTAAGAAGTCTTTAAAGTTGAAAAACATGGCCTAGGAATACATTACAGATGAAAATGGTTTATTGAAAATGGAAGCTATTTCAGGAACTCTTGAAAGTTATAACCAATTCAATATTGAAAGTTGAAAAAAATAGCCTGGCAAATAAAACGTTTCATGAATGTTGAGATATTTTGGTATTTGAAACATATTTTAATTTAAGAAGTCTTTAAAGTTGAAAAACATGGCCTAGGAAATAATAGTATTTTTAGAATGCTCAATAAAGATTGAAACAATATTGGCTGTGAAATCACACGCCATTCTTTAAGTATGATCTTTTATTCTAACCATGGATCGGTGTATCACAATATATTGATATAATGGGCTGGCATAAATTTAATTAATTAAAAGAATTGAATGAAAAATTTATCTATAAAACTCACAACCCTCAGATCCTAATTTTCACCATACGAACCTCACCAATGGAAGTAATGAAAATGATCAACCTTTTCGTCATACTGGTGGTGATGATGATAGTTGTCACGATCGTCACCGTCTCTGCTGTTGATCCGCCTGGTGAAGCACCAGTCTCGGCCTCGGCATTATCTACTAACTAATTCGTGTTAGTAAATTACTCCGTATTACTTAAATAATCTTTTGTATGTTTTGTACTGCAGATATAAGGAGGTGAAAAGTTGCAGCAAGCTTTGGTCAGGAGACCACATAAAACTCCAGTTATCACGGTATGCGAAGGTTGAAAGTTGTGTTATACTATCAAGATTCGAAACACTATCTGATATTCTGATGTATCATATATATAGATGACTCTTTTGCATTTAAATAAATGCATAGCAATACGTTTATCGAGTCCACCACCTGCAGCACCACCATAGCCTCAACAATCCCCAAACACTCACTCAGTCTATAGTATGCAACAAATGATCTTAGTGGTGATGAAAAAGATGTTTCTTTCAACATTTCTTTTCTCAACCGCGTTGTAGTAAACAAACCATTATCTTCATCAGGGTTAGAATAGTCACCTATGTTTACATGTTATGATATGCTATGGTGATCTTCTTCAAATAGTATTGCACTAATTTATATTGTTTCCAACATAATATCTTTGGTTATTGGTTAATACATGTTTTTGTAGATCACAACATGGTGTTTCTACCAATGTTCCAGTAGCATATGCTAATTTACATGGTTCTTAGATGATGAGGCGATGCACGTACAATATTCTCAATGAAGTAGTTACCGTTGCAAATTCTTCAAGAGGAAGAAAACCATCAGCATCGCAATAATGATCGCCCAATGACTTTGTTAAAGGGTAGTAGTGGAGTATTATCAACAGCAAGATAATAAGGAACAAGGAAGCATTTGGTCGTAAGCTGCATGATAAAGGTGGTAGGATTAATGACTCTATCATATTATCTGAACATTGAATCCAACATAGAAACAAGGTTTCAATTGCTTTATTTTCATAATTTTATAGTAAAAGTTTGTTTATGTTCCAAATTGTTAATTAGGTACATTTAGGTGTTTATTGGTTATAATATTTGTAGTGTTTTGAAGCACCTAGATGTAGTTTGCAATCGTAATAGTTTGTGTTTAATGACATTATTAAGCTTAACATACTTTGAGGGGGTGTTTAATGACAGTATGCGTTACTTCTTTTTTTAACATAAAGCTCTTAGAATGAAGTTGCATGGAAATGCTACGCCTTTACTAACTTTCAATGTCGGCAATAAGTTAAAATGGGTGACTAGGGCCTAGCAGCAGTAGTAGGGAAGAACCACGCGGCTCATCCCGTAACTCATAGACACGACCGGTTGATTCGTTGATCGAACCCGTGACCCGGTGACTCGATTGAATTAATCCGGTGGTTAACCTGTTACTTGGTAACTCGACTGAGTTGACCCTGTGATAAAGTTAAAATAAGAATGTTGATATGTTTAAACGAAACATTTACCAAAATATCACGTATGTATCGTTTAAACATTGTGCTTTCATTTGCAATATCATACTATTATTTATTCTAACTTAATACAAAAAATATACGAAATTATGTCCTTGAATATCGTACATAATATCGTAAATCAGTTACTAAATTAAAACGTAAATCAATCACATTAGTTACAAAATTGAAACTGACAAATAAAATTGTATTCTAATATATCAAATTCATTTAAAAAGTTGTTACACTAAATCATTACCATATATAGAATTGATGATCATCATGAATCACACCATAACCTTTTGGTTGTAATCGTATTAGTTACGGATAAACATATACTTTCCTTAATTATAAAGTCTTGTTTCAATATTAATTATAGTTTCACTAACAACACATATTGAACAAATAAGTCACTAAAGGGTGCCGCATTTAAAATAAAGAGAACATAATTCTTGGTGCACCTTATCTGTTTTTTACTTACATGTTATGAATTTTTGCTTGAGTTGAATTATCCATACAACATTTTGTAATTTTATTTTAATATTTTCACGATCTGTTTTGAAAATATACAAAACGCTTACCATAACATCACATGGCGTGAATTATTTATCGATGAGAATTTCCGCCGCTATACGCGGGTACTCGTCTATGGAAAAAATAGCTAAATGCAGGTTTTTTTCCTTATAGAAGTGCAATTTTTAACAGAATTGTAACGAAGTCATGCTACTTTATGCCATTGCAAATCTATTGAAAATTTATACTGTTGCAGTTTTGTAGCAAATGTATTCCGTTGCAATCTTGTACTAAATATTATCCGTTGCGATTTCCTTGCAATATCTACCGTAACAAATTTGTAGAATATCTCTTGGATTATGATCCGTTGCAAAAACGGTTGCTTATTAACAATGGGTTTTACTCGGTTAGAAATCCGTTGCAATTTTTTTTACCCCGTTAGGAATCCGTTACAAATTAAATTTCCATGGAGCATTAACGCTACGGTAGGAATCCGTTGCACATCCGTTGCAAATGGCTATTGCAACGGATTCTTACCGTAGCATTAGCCCACTTGTGTAGCAGTGCCATGCACCAAACGATAGACATGAATACGAATTGACATAACTTAATGCTAAAAACCTTGATTTATGCTTAAACGACGTCGTTCACACACCTAATGTTATATAGATTAATTTACTTACCTTTATTATACGTCAAATCAAATTTAAAAATAAAGACTTCGACCACAAATTGATACCAAATAATAATTGTATCATAAATTTCTATGTAATGGACTTAAGCGACAAATTAACTTAGATATAATTATTTAATAATCTTTTGAGGACACGTTTTCGCAGAGTGTATTAACCAGCAAACTTATTAACAAATAACAATAAACAACACTAACTACGGACATAAGTGTATCTTAACCCATATGTTCTTTACACTTCTGGAACATCATTAACGATCCAACAATGAACTTGTTCACTTTCTTTAATATTTGTTTGACAAAAACTAGAGTTATTTTTAACGTTTAGAGCACGCGGTACAGTTGAGCCGTCGTGCTCGTGTCGTGGGCAAAAAGTGATGCCACGTCACTTTTTACTCCCACGACACCAAAACACCCCACGATGGCTCAACCCCCCTCCCTGGTTAACACGAGAATTCTCGTGTCGTCGTCACCCAACTTTTTTTTTTTTTTTTTTTTTTTCAACAATTTATTAACATAAACTTAAATTTTCATTAATAAAAAAAAAATACAATTACTAATAGAAAAAAAAAACAACACGAAAAAAAAAAAATTACCGAAAAAAAAAAAACACAAATACGAAAATAAACTTAAAAATTAAAATATTTGGCACGCGCCTCGTCTTTGAGCTTCTCGATCCTCGCCGCGTCTTGTGGACTTAATCCGGTAGTGTCGAATCGAAGGATTTGCAAATCCTCGTTCCTTTTTTGAAGTGCAACCACTTCTAGTCTAGCCGCCACCTCTCGGTCCAATCGCTCCTTTTTAGTTTCACGATCGGATAACATTTGTTGTTGTAGCATATCCACCAATTGTTCTTTTTGAGACCCCGAAGTGGCGGATGAGCTTGTCGAGCGTTGAACCTTGGCCTTTCTTGGAGCACCGGATGGACGAGGGATGTCATCGTCATTGAAAAGATCCGGATCTTGATCGGCTATCTTCCCTCGTGCCCGGCGTGTTCGAGTTGAATCGGGATTTTTCCATTTATACTTGTCTTTCAAAACAAGCCAAGCACTTTTGTGTGGAAACTCCTTGTTCCCGTTTTCATCTCGATACAAACTCATCACACGAGTCATCAAATCGTCTTGATTTTCGCCACTTAAAAGTTTGGCGCTTTCATAAAACGAATTAAACCTATGAACCTCGCGGTTCAAATTCGTCCACTTCCCGGTCAACATATTTTTGTTTCGAGTTTTAAAACCCTCATCCTTAAGCCGATCGTTATACAAATCCATAATTTGGTACCAAAACGTATCGTGTGGTTGATCGGTCCCGACCTTCGGGTCTTCGGATACTTCAATCCAACACTCGGCCAAAACTTCTTCCTCACGTTGGCTCCAAAAAGAACGGTCCGACTTCGGAGGTGGTTGTGTAGCCGCGGCCACGCCTTTGTTTTTTGGGTTTTTTTTAGCAATACTTTTCTTCCTCGAACATTTCTTCGCTTGTGCATCGACTTGTTCTTCGGGTTCTTCGGGTTCTTCGGGTGCATTGTTTTGTTCGGGTTCTTCGGGTTCTTGTGAAGAGTGTTGAGGAAAGGTTTGGAATTGTTGTGATTGTTGGAAGATTTGTGATTGTTGGGATTGTTGGAACCACATATTAAATTGCTCGGGTGTACAATTAAGAAATGGGTTTTGTTGTGATTGTGGGAAGGTAGTGAATGGATTTGGGAGTTGATTATAGTTGGCGAATGTTCGTGAAGTGCTCGAAGTTGCGGATGAGGGAGTATTCGGGTTAGACGAAGAAGACGAATTCGGTAGTTGAGTTGAGGGAATTTGATTTTGAGGATCGGAAAAGTAATTGTTTAACCATTGATTCGGGTATTGGTTTGGGTTAGGATTTTGACTCATGGTGGATAGAAAAATTAGAGAAATTAGATGTAGAAGAAGGTGTGAGTTGTGGGTAATTTGGGGTAGAATTTATAGGAAAAAAAGATGAAAAAAGGGGGTTTTTTTTAACCTCAAACGGTCAAAAAAACGGGCAAAAAAAAAAAAATCCGTTTCCCAACGGTCAAAAACGGCTATTTTTTCAAATTTTCAAAAAAAAAAAAAAAAAAAAAAAAAAAAAAAAAATTTATAAAACCCTACGGCGCGAGCCACGGTGTGGTTGGCGCCGCCGTGGCCTCGCGCCGTCACCACGGCGTCGGCTGGTAGGTACCAGCCCAAAACCGACGGCGCGAGCCACGGTGTGGTTGGCGCCGCCGTGGCCTCGCGCCGTGGTGGCCAGCTCCCCACCAGCCCACCGTACCCTCTCCTCTTAGTGACTTGGATGAACTAAACACAAACATTAATACTGCATGTGTCCCAAAATAAGTGTCTTGTTTTACTTTTTAGAGTTAAACTGGTTTAATTTTGACCTTAAATATTTTTTTTTATGTATGTGTTATATAATATACTTGATGCAAAATATATGAATAGACTGACACTAAAAAATATATCTAATATAAAAGTTGAATAAGTTTGACACTCAAAAGTCGGCTTGAACACTTATTTTGAGACAAAAAAAGTAAATTGAGTGACAATATTTTTTCAAAAATTAGTAACATATGTATATATTTACCATTTTATCAACTTATGTGTCATTGGCAAACCCCTTAAGAGATATCATTAGTTAAGCGTCAAAAGTAAATAAAATATGGGATGAACATTCGTAGATAACACAATATTTTAAGAGATGTTAGTTAATGATCGTTATTTTAACGACTGTTAATTAACAACCGTTAAGGTTTTATTTTTGTTAGTTTTTTAACTTATATATTAAAAATATAGGCGGGCACATACTTTACATAATTTGTCTTACATGTTCGAGTATTAACAACTGCCAGTTAATCGGTCATTAGTTAATGAATAATGATGGTCATTTGACGATAGTTTAAGGTTTTTTTTTATTTAACATTCATATTAATTTTATTTATAACTTTTAAGTATACACATTATTATTTGTAACTTTAATGTGAAAAATAGTCTAACACATACCATAAGCAATTAGTCTTTTATGTAGATAATGGAAAACTTTATTACTAATAATTATACTTTATATTTAAAAAAAGTTAAAACGGACAACAAGCTGTGTCGTCTTATTATATTTTTTTATTATCGCAAAGCACGGGTATTCTAACTCGTTTTCTGACGTAATTTGCATAAAAAATCCGCAAACTTTAATAAACAAAAATTAAATTAAATAACTCACACGAACATCTTTATGAAGTTTGATGACATAATATATCATCTATATAAAAAAACAAGTAAATTGCTGTATTTTTAATTGTTAGGCCCACTATCAGTTAATGAAGATTCTCAAATATGGATGTCGTCAAAAACTCAAAATACATTGTTTTTAAGTCAAGCCCACCACACCTCTATATATTAGGGTTTCTCATAACCTCTTTTCACATCATCTCTCTCTAACTCTCTCTCTCACACAAACACAACAAATGGTTTGGGGGTGGTAAGATTCAGTTAGAATTCATCATCTTTTAACAAAGAAGGATGCAAGTAGTTGTTTGTGGGGGATGTTGGCTGGCTCGATGCATTCATCTTTTTCGCTCTTACGAATTTGCAGAAGAGACTTATCTGTCTCAGCATTTTCTTCGTATAAGATGACGATATCGGACCAGGCTTCATTCCTCTCAAACCCTCCTTTCGTATATATCAACTGTCCCGTTTTTCTAGCTAGCACCATCTAAAGCTTTGTATTTTTGGATCCAAGAGTCGAGATATGTTTTTATTGATAAAGATAGGTTTTCATTAGACTGGAAATTTAATAACAAAACTGCATTTATAGTTTTTATACTAAAAATACTAAATTCAATTCTTGCTAGGGTTTTATAAGATTAAACTTTTCATTACTATCATCATGGAATGTGATTAACAAATTAAAAAGGTAGAAATTTAAATGTTTATAAGATTTCGAGGAGCTTCAAACTAGAGTTAATTTGAACAGTAGCTTCTGTCAAACACTCGCATGTAGACACAAACAGCATGTGTCAAACACTTTCTGGTGTCTTTTATGAAACATATAAAGATTTGTTGACTTTGCATATAAGTATTAAATCTTTTTGCTGACTCTTATGCTTAGTTAATGTAAACATATGTTGACTACTGTAAATTGTTAAATGTGTACTTCAAATGGGAAAACAATCAATTAAACAGGTAACTGAAAATACTCTTATAATGATATGAGCTTTAAATGTCCTATGTACGTGTATATATCGACCACAACTTTAATCAAAGAGATACATTGAGAAACATTAAAGAGCTGTAACTTTTATAAAAATTAGACGTTATGTATTATATATGAGAATATGGAAGGGGTGCGTAATTTCAATTAAGGATTAAATACTTGTATATTCTTTCTCTGACTATAGCTACACCAACTTCAGTAAGTTTTGATAAAGGTCTCTTAATCGTGTTTGTTTTTTATCGGATTTCTTTCTTGATGTCCTCGATTCAAATGAAGTAAATAATAGTAATAGTATTCTCAAATTTCAAATGTGAAATTCCCTTTACCAAAGCAAAAATATCAAGACTATAACTTAAATTGTAATGCGTAATTATGAGTATTTTATAGTATTTTGGTTACGTAGAGTTAACATAGACCCAAAAATGTTTAAAGTTTAAAGATCACTCATGGTAATTTATTTTCTCTATCAAAACAAAAAAAAGCACAAAAAAAATTTCTAAAAATAAAACATAAGAGAAATTGCAAACATACTCGGTAAAACTTGATTATTTGCATATTTTTCCATGACAAAATTTCATAAACCTAATTAACTAATTATAATTATTCATTTCAAAAAAACACTTTCATCATTTTTTTAAATTAAATATCTCACAAACTATTAATGGTTACACAAAACGAAATATATCATCACGAAAAGAACTAAATCATCTTTCTGTCGAGAGAAATATGTATATACTTTCGTGAACTTTTATTTTCTTACAATTACGTATGAGAAAATCATTATATGATTCGTATCACGAATCATATATGATTTTCTGAAATCATATATAATTCGTATCACAAGTACATAAGAAAAAAAATCGAAAAAAAAGTTCGACGAAAGTATATACATGTGCTCCTCGATATAAAGATTATTTAATTCTCGTTGTAATGGTATATTTTTGTCGCTTGACGATTTATCGTTTATGAGATATATTTTTTTTTAAAAGTGGAAAGTGTGTTTTTAAAAAAAATGAGTGAATATAATTGTTTGATTGAATATATGCTAAATGAGGGGTTTACATTGATCTCAACTTATTTCTCCAAAGTACAAGTATTTAGTCCATAATTACAAAGTTTATTAAGCACTGTTTCAGAAAATAGGCATATATGAAAGTTTTACTGGATATATATGTAATTGCCCTAAATATATATTGTTAACACTAAATCGTTAAAAGACATTAAAACATCATCGTAACGAGAATTTATTTATTTTTCACTAGACAAGCTAAACAATATACTTTCAACGAAATCTTTTTAATACTAAAATTTACGAATGAAAACATTATATGGATAGAGCATTACAAAGGTTAAAAAAGCCACTCACTACAACAAAGAGTTAATATATACACATTTTTTAGCTAAAAAATAGTACATGTTTTTAAAAGTTTAAAATATTAAAGTACACCTTTTTTAGTGTGTAAAAAATATTGCGTGAATAAAATTTACACACTTGCAAATATGTACAAAATATTTAAATCTTCACATATATAAGTGTGAAAAGTACACCAATATATTAATGTTCACACCTACAAGTGTATAGAAATTATATAAACATCTCACCTAGATCTTAATGCATAGTGTACAACTTATAAAAATATAATCAAAACTTGAAAATAAAAATAGTACATAATACTTATGCAACTCATACAAACATAATTAAAGTTTGATAATTGAAACATATAAACATAATTAATACTTATAATTAAAACACCTTTATACAAATCATACTCCTTTATAAAACATATTGACATGTTATTTTTAAAATACTTGAAATTTTAAGTTACAACATACTAAGCCATTTATACAACATACTAAGCCATTTTAGAATACTTGAACCATGGAATTATAACATATATAACATTAAACTCTATCACTAAAATATCTCATCACCCTATTTTACAATTAAAACAACACATGATACAAGTATTAATACTTAAAAATTTCAAGTCACAATACATATGCTATTGATACAAGAAATATAAGCATACATACTAAAAGTAGAATAATTAAAACATGTAATTATACTATTAAAACAACATATCACATTAAATTATATAATTAAAACACCTCATCAATCTATTTTACAACTAAAAAACACATAGTATAAGTTTTTATACATAATCAGAAATCAATTTAAACATAAAAGCATAATTTAATACTCGCATTAGAACTAATTAATACATAATAATTAATACAAACTTAAAAATAAAATTAATTAATACTAATTAATTAATATAACTAATATACATTATTACTCAAGAATACAATTATATATACACATTGTACACCAACTAAAAGCATATATCTATAAGATCGTATGTATTTTGTCTACCTAAAATAATGATGTACATAGTTTTGAAACCGAACCGGACCAACGAGTCACAATCAGTTCAGCTAGCGAAAAAACCATCAGAATAAGAACCGAAGAGGCTCCATCAAAACTAATAAAAACATTCCTATTACATAAATATGTACTATATTTAACGACCCATAAATATGTACTACTTATAACAGAGATTGCAATTTGTCTCCAAAATTTAAATTAGTACACCCTTATAAGCTTTTATGGTACAAACTTGTACAACACAAAAACTTCATAAATTTATTAATGTATTAGTTGGGTAGGGATACACATTAAATAAAAAAAGTTAATACAAATTAATATGCAACATGTACACATAATTATTGCTATAAACTATAATTTTTTACATAAAATTATTTAAATTATTCATAAATGTAAGTTTAATATTAAACGTGTGTTTGGTTTGAATCATTCAATTTTTTATAAATTTACATATTTGAAAACACATATCGTCTGTGTATGTATTTTAATACGAATTTAGTGAAACTAATCATTCTGCTAATTAATTCGATTAAATTGTACATATCAAAATAATAAGATTTTAAAATTATTATAATAGATGAAAAATGTACACATATAAATTACAATTTTTTTTATATTTACACGTTATATAATATTATGACGAATGTTACAGAAAGATTAGCAAATACCTTTCAGGATCAATAATCACAATTTCGTAATACTATTTTTATATGGAGTAATTTATTATTGCTTAGACTTATCCAACTAAAAACTATCATTATTATTTGTAAAGTTATTATCGAAAAATATATATACTCATAAAATATTACGCTCGCGAAATGTTAGTTTCACGGTACCCGTAGCCGCAACGCGCGGATACCCTACTAGTATACAATTATATATACACATTTTACAATCATGGTAGAGTATAATGAAGATATATAACACATAATTAGTACTCTTAATTAAAACACTCCATTAAAAATATATATACAATCATATATACACATTTTACAACCATGATGAAGCATAATAAAAATACATAATACATAATTAATTTATAATTAAAATACCACATTATATAAATATGCAATCTTATATACACTGATGACGTATAGTCCTTAGTCGGACTGGACAACATGACCCACGGGTACTACCCGTATCCATTACGTATGATTCGTACACAAACAGCGTTGAAGCCCACGAGGCCCAATAAGCCGCTGTCGCATGCGGTTTTATCTTAACCGTGTCCTGGCCGCACGCGGACAGGATCAGACAGATACATAATCTAAATCGGATTATGGTTCGCCTAAGCTAGGAGGATATATACTCTCCTTGTTTATGTGATAAGATCTCTTGCTTTGGCCGCAAGAGTAGGGAAGCCAAATTAAGGTTCCATCGGGTATAAAAGGAACCCCAAAGGTTCCATAAAGGTAAGATATTCACAATACTCTAAACCCTCACCTATCTATAAAACCGATTACTTACTCTCACGCAAGAGCCTAATCGAGACACACGCCCACGGTAAGCCTAACGATGTCTGTTATTTAGTGTGCAGGGTCTTCAAACAAGTTCACTTGGTGCAAGAGTCGGAGTCCTCAAGCACCCGAATTAAGCCTAATTCGGGTCAAGCGCGATCCATCCAACTTTTGTATCAACAAGTTGGCGCCATCCGTAGGACCCTACACTAAACTCTAAGCATGACTAAGGGCGGCACGAATCCTTTTCACCAAAAAGGGACGACAAGAAAACACAGTCTCAGGAAACGCTCAATAACCCAAGCAAATGGAGTGGAGGGAAGTCACAACAGGTGCAATTCCCCCATTCATACCCCATATGCCCCTCATAACAGAAGAAACGTCGACTTCAAAAGGAGCCCCAGACGTGCTTCACAAAGAGGCACATATGATCTCGAACACCGAGTTGGTGCTACAAACCGAGACTGAAGCCCCTCCCGGACCAAATGCCGACATAAATGACTATGTCACAAAGAATTACGAGGCTTTGATTCCCCTCATGAAAGCAAGAATGAAAAGCGCCCCCACCAAAGACCTACGAGTTCGGCTCGAATTTGAGAAAGAACTACGAGCTTCAAGGGAGTTCAGCTTCAACAAGGAACGTAGACTAATAAAACGAAAGCAAAGAAGGGAAAAGAAGCTGAGAGAGGAGGATATGCAAATTTCCCCGAGGCGGGTCTTGCACCATGATGCACTTATTATCGAGGATGCATCAACGGGCGATTCTGATGACTCGAGAGAACGAAAAACTCTAATTACTCCTACTAATAACAAACAGTGCACGAGCATTCAAGATAGGTTAGGACCAGCCCCAAAGGGCCAAGGATCTCCATCAAAACAACCTGAACAACGCCAAAGCGCTCTCAAGCGACTAGGACCAAGGGAAAGAGACCTTTCCCAAGAAACATCAGAACAAAGGCGAAAAAGGAGCAGTAGGAGCAAATCTAGGAGGGGAAGGTCCCCAAGCGACAACTCATCAAACTCTGATTCCAGCGATCACCATCCTAGGAGTCGCAGAACAAGCTACTCTGTTAATCCCATTCAATCCATAACACAAGATTTAGAAGAGATATTTAGAAAGAGAAAGAGAAGAAATGTAGAGAGAGAAACAAGAGAGATTTTGGAAGGTTTATGTTTACTAGAGAGAGAAAGTAAAATGAACCAACACCCTCTTCCACACATGGAAGAGGGTATATATACCCACGAACCAATGGGCTTTCCATGGGCCGTGGGTTTGTGACTTGGGCCGGGCTTGGCTTACACTTGGGCTTACACCCCTAACTTAGACAATATTAGCTTAAAGTCCAAGCCCGGTTAACCCGACTAACCTATTACAATACAAGACCTTTAACGACTAAGATGACCTATTACATTCTTGTTCGACTATATAAAATATAGGGCTAACAATCTCCCCCAATGTATTGGTCATCTTAAAAAGCTTAAAAAAGCATAAGATGATTGAGTGAATACATTCTTGTAGAAGAGATCTTCCTGCTTTGGTCTTGTATCTTGGTCTTGGTCTTGATCTTGTTTATAACGGCTTTGTTCCTTCATGCCTTGTGATCTTTATCTTGAGCCTTTGTCATTTGAATTTGAGTGCTTAAGATCTTCATCTGTGCTCCTTGTGACTAATATGACCTATTACATTCTTACATTCTTTGGTATCTTGATTATCGCCATTTTGTGCTCTTGTGACTTCTGAATCGACATCGGTTACACAGCTACGCCACCTTCTTGATATGCAGCAACATATATAGACACAAATAAAATGGCTTTGAACATTTCATCCTAACTCGGTAATGTTTTACCTCCGGTCGGTGAAGACCGTTAGACGGTATCAGATACCGTACCTGTGATCGGGTAGATTCGATTAAGAACCTCCTTGACAGGGTTTCCCCGCGGTAGTAGCCAGTTCTCTTTACTCGACCGTCTCAAAGCAGACTGCGAACGTAAAGAGTAAATCATAAGGATAAATTATCCGTCTGATTAGAGTCGTCAATTCAGAATTCCTGGAACAAGTTTGATTCAAAAAGAATCGCACCATTGTTGCTTTCCAGTTTGTCATAAGCTTGATTCATAGAGAATCTTGTGAGTCACCTACCGCAGTGCTGTTTGATGTTGACACTGGAAGGATTTCCATTCGTCACTGTGAACACTAATGAGTGTCACTCTGAATGTTCTGGCAAGATCACACGGATTTTGTGAAGAAACCTGGAATCAAGTTTGAATCAATTAAGAATCGCAACTTAGTTGCTTTCCAGTTCTCACAAGTTTGATTCGTGTAGAATTGCACAAGTTACCTACCATGAGCTTGTTTAATGCTGGCTCAAGCAGGATTTCCATCTTCATTGTGAGTCGTATCACTCAGATGTTCTGGCAATATCACAAGGATAATGCGTAGGACTCGATTGTGTCCTAATGAGATGATAAATTGATCTCTTTTGTTTCTAGACTCAATAAGTGTATTTTGGTAATCGGAGGCTGGAGCAGACTGCCACCTTTTCAATAGTAACTAACTCGGAGTGAGAAAGTCAATAGATACGTGTTGATCTCCGTGACAATGAGACAAGTTTCTTTTGAGAGAAACTCGAATGGCTGGGAAGGGTTGTGCATTGCATCACTGGGTCCATGATGACTTGTCTTCAATAGATGTATTGACCCGGTTTCTGCCTAAGTTGCATAGAATATTCAACTCCTTCAATGCTTACCAATACGTCATCATTAGCACCTTGTTGTGATTGTTCTAGTGCTGACTTAAGTAATTGGCCCACATTTAGCTTCATTCAACTCCATCTTTCCTAAGGACAACTATTTCTAGCTATGGAATGTCCTTGGGTAGATCCCTCCGGTTCTGGTTGGATCATAGGACTTAGTTTCCTATCCTAAACCACCTTTTGACTCCAACATTCCTTCGTGGATAGTAGGTTGTTTTGGGTATAGATCGTAACCATAAACCATTGAAAACCATTCAAAGTGTTTGATAAAAATCAAAACTTTTAACACTTGAAAGTTTTACATTTCCGAAAAGCTCCCCCTACACACATGCAACGATATACGAAATAGTTTGGCATGTGAAGGAAAGAGTTGCACTTGAGTCTTTAAGATCACATGTTGCGATATATTACATTTTAATCACATTTTCTCCCCCTATCTCTAATATAAAAATATAATATTAGAGATACCAATTGATTAAAATATGACAATTTTTGAAAAATCGATGGGAGAGAAACATGTGTGCACGCATGAATCATTGAACATTTTTAGTCGGGACGCTCCCCCTCAACAATATATGTGTGTCTTGAAACAAGATTTGACAAAATTTTAGAAAAACGACACCACAAAATATGTTGAGGTACGGAGTTGAGATGCCTTTACCGATAATATATATGACAGATTTAATCACATTTTCAGAATGTGTTGGATACATAAAATATGACAATTTTAGAGATGTACCCAACAACATTAAAAGGCTTGATTTTAAAACGCTCCCCCTCAAAAAGTGATCAAAATAACATATGACATTTTGAGATAAAAACCTATTATGAGGAAGGGAGTGTTGAACACACAATTTTGAAAGATTTAAAAAAACCTTTTGAGAAAGTCTTGAAAAATTGTGTTCAACGGTTTTAAAATAATCAGGGTAGAAGACTTCTCTTCTATTGCTTAGGGAAAGCGCACTGAAATGTACACCCCCCTTTCGGGTCCGTTTTTCATGTGCTCAAAACTTTGATTGTTTTGTGACTAGCTCATGACCGAGAAAAATAAATTTCCCGTTGTGAAGGATAAGTTATCATCCCTGATAAACTTTCATTAAGTTGAAATTCGAGTTCTAAGCTGACATTTACTTAGAAATCGTTTTTCATGAACTTAAAAACTTTGAATGTTTTTATGAGAAGCTCATGATCGAGAAATATGAATTTCTCGTTAAGAAGGATAAGTTATAGTCCAAGATAAACTTTCCTTAGTTGAGGTCCGAGTCCTAAGCTGTGATGCGCTTAGAAGTCATTTACACGAGCTTAAAACTTTCGAATAGTTTTAATAGAAGCTCGTATCTGAGAAAATCGAATTTCTCGTTTTGAGGATAAGTCATACTCGGGATGAACTTTCCTATCTTGTGAGCCCGGGTTACAGTCTGTAATTTGACTATAAGCCATTGTGAGGCTTACTTGTGAAACCCCTGAGATACGTATTTCTCTGATATCTACTTCTTCAGCAACCAAACTCTGAGAGTGTCTTTTGTTGTACGGTATGAGTATGGAAAACCGTAGTGTTCTTGTTGAACCTTTACTTTATTACCTGCACTTTCATCAGTAGTTTGTATTCTTGCATGTGGGTTAGTGATATCTTTGTGAGAACCATGTTGGGGTTCACCTTGAACCTTTTTCGTGCTAGAGGGAAATATCATTCCAGTAGGAACTGTTGATCCCAAACGTAGATCGATTTAGCTTTATGTATACGAGATTAGATCAAGTAATACACTTAGAGAAACCTTTGTATATGAATATGACAATCTAAGTGTTATGCAGAATTAACACTTAAACAAGAACACACAAGATGTAAACAAACTTTCACTTTGATTAATGATATCAAACTTGCTTACAATGAAAGTGTTAACGTATGAAAACTTATATTGAACATTAACCTGAAGGTCTTCTTTTATAGACATAAGAAGCCTTGTACAATAATCTACGTATCAACTATTCTAGGGTAAAGATAAATATAGAAAATACATTGTTGTTCCTATCTTTACTAGAAGTAATCTAGAATATAATAAACGTGTAGATCATATCCTTCCATCAGTGCTTGTCTTCAATGTGTCAACGCTTGACTTTGTCTTGTCAACGCTTGATCTGTTAGCGTCTGTTTTACTCCTGTCAACGCTTGTTTTACTCTTGTCAGCGCTCAAGTAGACTGACTATAATTTATTTCCAACAATCCTCCCCTAAACTTGATATCTACTCTAGTAATCAAGTTTCTGAATAAACATTAAGAACTAGGAGGAATCTTACAAACCTTCTCATATTGGTAATAAATAAATCTGATCAAATCTTTTGCCACGTCACTTGAATAATCAATTTCCAGCTGTGTGTTCTTCATCTTCTCCAAGACTTCCTTGGACATGAAATACTGGCCATCTACAAGTAGATACTCAGCAAACTTTGTAGAACTCAAATAATAAACACCAGCAGCTGAATACAATCTCCATTGAAGACCACTGAGGTCATCTTCAAGATCCTTCCAAATAGCAGGATCTTCATCTCTTGGTCCACACATTCTCTTGAATGTTGACCACAGTTTTATTCCATTGACTGAAGTTGGTGCTTCAGTCTCATACTTGGCCTCTAACAACCTCCATAGATCTACCAAGTCTTCTCTATCAAAACTTGCAAACAAAGATATAAGGGTGGTAAAAGTGTGAACCTCGTTTCCATATATGCCAATCTTCCAAAACCCACAATCATCTTCATCATAGCTTATAATAGGGTTTCTAGAATCAAGTGGTAACACTTGTACCATGTCTGAAGCTTCTAATGGTGAGAGCTTGAGGCTCTTTCTTATAACAGCTTCACTTGGATTTAATGGATCCATATCTTTGGGAAACTCAAGAGGGACTCCCTTTTTCACAGGTCTGGGAACAAACATTGCCTTCTTAAGATCCATTTCCTCTGCAAGTTCTTCTTTTCTTTCATCAGAAAGAAGTCTTAGAGTCTTTTCTTCCTGCACTCTAACCCAAATGGGATAAGCTCTGCACTCCAACTCATCAAATGTCAATCCAATCAACTTCTTATAAGTCCACCCTGTTCCATGACATCTGAGCAGCATGCAGTACAACTCCCTTCGATCCCTTTTCAAATTTGAGAGAACATTGCTTGCTTTGTGTTTCAGAATGACCTTGCAATCCTTTTGTACTCTGAGAAGAATCTCCAAACCCCATATCTGATCTGAAATGGTAAAATGTGGATTCTCTATACACCTATCTTCCCAAGCATGGTACATCTGAACAACTTCTGGCATATCAAAATCAACCTGCAATTTCAACTCATTCAACTTCTCTTTTGCCAATTCATCACCATACTCAAGCCTTTCTGGTTGTTCTATGATCATAACACTTGAGTCTGAACTGGCTTCATCACTTCCTTCTTGCTCTTCTGAAGTGACAATAAAAGGTGATTCACCCTCCTTATTTCTTTCTTGTTCCACAATTTGTGCAGCCAACCTTCTATCAAATTCAATTTGTGCTGCATTCTTTGGAACAACTTCTTCTACCATAATACCCTTACCCTTATCTAATGGATCAACTGTTGGTAAGGTAGATGGTAATACCTGTGAAGAAACCTCTTTGATGATGGATGATGACTGGAATACATCAACCTCATTTGCAGGTCTGTCAACGCTCAAGTTTGCTTTGTCAGCGCCCAAGATACTCATGTCAGCGTTCAAATTCTGCTTGTCAACGCTCAAATTACCTGTCTCAGCGCCTCTTGAAATTTCCTCCAACATGGCTGTAAATGACAAATTTAAGTTTGTAGGAGAGACTAGAGACGTATCAAAACCTGTCTGTTTCTTCAAACTTGTTAGGGCCTCAGCAACATCCAAAGATTAACCATCATGAGAGCCCTTATCACTCACATTTATTTGTTCATCCTCCCCTTTGGAAGATTCCTCCATCCATCTCCTTGTGCTAGCATTATCCAAGATAACAATCCTCTCCCTCAATTGCTTGAGTTCAAGGCCTTGTGTGTTGACAACTTGTACCAAGTCTACATTTTGCTTTTGCAAGCTTATGTAGACAACCGTCAATTCCATTAGGGTCATTGGTTCCAATCTGCCCTCTTCTAAAATGGGTATTTGACCTCCCAAGGTAGATTCATTGGGCATGGATGAGGTCTTAATTATGGTAGGACTGTTTTGGCCAGCTTCTAAGCCAGAACCAATAGTCCTAGTCTCATCCATAGCACCAACCACACTTGTGGTGGTGGTTCTCTCTGCTACATGGCTAGGACCACTAGAGGAGAACACTCCAGTAGTCCTTTGGCGTTTTTTCAACCTATATTGTGTTGGGGGAGACGAAGATGTGGATTGGGTGGATGTGGGTTGGTTAAGGGGTGTTTGGGTTTGTGAAGGATTTGTGTCAACGTTTGAAATAGGCACATCAACGCCAACATTTAACGTGTCAGCGTCGAAGGGTTCTTGGTCAAGTTGCATGTGTTGTGGTAAAGGTGATGGTTCAGGTATTGGGTCAATTTGGGGTTGGGGTTGTGCTGCTTCAATGAAGCAATCATAGTTGGGGTGAGGGGTAGGTCACGATGTGGGGGTGAGTTCATCCTCATAAAAATTGCTTTCTTTTGCACAAGGATCTCATAAAAATCATCATGATCCCTTGTGCAGTAATTTTGCACCTCAAAAACCATTTGTAAAAATCTGGGATAAGCTAAAGTCATTTTGTTCCCTTTATTTTTACACATGCCCTCAAAAATCATTTTGGAATAATTAAACTTTTGCCCAGTAGCAATGCACACAATAGCACTAGCAATAGATCTATTGATCTCATTGTGTGCAGTACACTTGGGACTCAAACATTGTAAGAGGACATGTATTAGGTACTTCCAGGCTGGGGGAAACTCGTGTTTATGATATTTATTTAAAGTTCCTTGAGCAGGAAAAGGATAACCCAAAGCCCTTAGTCCTTGTTCTATTTCACTAATGGACAGGGTGGTTATACCATCAGCATCATCAAGATGCAAAGCTTGGCGAACCAAAGCTTCAGTAACCACCCATGTGCGCCCATGAACAATAGGAGATAATGTAGTCACTCTATTAACTGTTGAGGAACTAACAGTGTTCCAAAACTGTTTAATATGTGTGACAGGAATGAATGGAGCATGAGAAAGAGCATACCGAATGGGGGATGCGTTCAAATACGCCACCATTTGTGTGTATTGGGGAAACAGAGTATCATCAGCTTCAAGATATGCAACCATATTGTGTTGACTTCTGAACCCCAATTCCAAATCACTTGGTTTAAACTTTGGTGCCATTGTTGAAAGCTGTTATGAATGATTGATAAAGATGAAGTTATAAGAGAAAATTGTGTTAGACAAGAATAATAGGTACCCTGTTTAAAATAGGAGCCAAATATATAGGAGAAGAAAATGCATATGATTGACCCAAAAATAGGCAAGTATTTTCAAAATGCAATCATGAAAATATTGAAAAAGAATAAGTTTATCTCATGCATTAAATGAGAGTTATCTGCTCCCAAAATTACGGCCCAAAAATATGTCAAAAAGTAACAACTGGGTAGGTCCCATTGAGTGTCAACGGTAAAAAATAACCCATCAACGCCTAACGGCTATATTCTTGTCAACGGTTGCCAAAGCCATGTCAGTGTCTAAATTGGTCACAACAACGCTTGGAAAAATTCTTGTCAGCGTCCAAAATTTAAAATGTTTAAAAATGAAAAATGACCTTAACAAAGTAATTTATCCTAGAGAAGATAACCAAAAAGTTGATAATTATTATAGGGCGGCAAGCACTGTCCAGTTATGCACACTTGCTTATGCAAGATAGACATAACAGTCCTCTAGTATCCCTTGCTAACCAAAACTCTTAACAACTAAGTTACCTTATAAAATCCCTTGTTACTCCCAGGTAAAACCCATGACAAAATCATTCCCAAGTCTCCCAACAGACCACAATCAATTCTAGGCCAAAAATGTCTTGGCAGTATGCATAGTATATCAACTTTGCATGCTACAGTGCCTCATGATTTAGTAAAACTAACTCATACTCACCTGTGGACACAATCTAGAATTGTGATAAGAGTATCATATGGATACCCAAAAATCCTAAAGGTTCCTAAAACCTCCCCTTAAACTGTGATACATATGTTGCTAAAAATATGCATGAACATAAAAAAATTTATGTCAAGATAGGAATTTACAATTCCAACCATCATCCATAAATAAAAACATGTCTAAATGCTTCTCCAATGATCCATAAGCAACTCTGTATCCAATGGTATAATGCTAACACCACCCGCACATTTAGATTGAAAAACCACAAAACTAACATTGTTGCTGACAACGCCCCGATAACACTTGTCAGCGTTAAGAAGAGCTTTGTCAGCGTTAGACAAATATATTGCTGACAACGTCACAATAACACTTATCAACGTTAAAGCAACCTTTGTCAGTGTTAGAAAAATATAGTGGAAAATCTAAATCCTCAAAAAGACCAATAACAATGCATAATCCTGTACATACTTTTACAAAAAGACTCCAAAACACATATTATGTGAGATTGATCATTCCAATACTTGTTACCAAGTATTGAAACCTTCCAGCATCAAAAGGTTTAGTTAGTAAATCTGACACATTTTCTTATGTGTCAACCCTATCTGGTTGTATTAAACCTTTTTCAAAACAATCTCTTATAAAATGGTGTCTAATTTCTATGTGCTTAGTTTTAGAATGATGTACAGGATTCTTAATAATGCATAATGTGCTGTTATTGTCAACAAATATCTTGGTATGCATGAAATTATACCCATAGTCCAACAGCTGCTTCTGAATCCACAAAACTTGTCCACAACAAGCTGCTACAGCCACATACTCTGCTTCAGTTGTAGAATTAGCCACCACTGTTTGTTTCTTGCATTGCCAAGATATCAACCTGCTCCCAAGAAACTGACATCCACCAGATGTGGATTTTCTATCAAACTTATCACCTCCATAGTCACTGTCTGAATATGTAATCAGCTCTAATGGTGAATCCTTTGGGTACCACAAGCCAAGACTAGGATAACATCTTAGGTACCTAAAGATTCTCTTGACAGCATAAAGGTGACATTCTTTGGGAGTCACTTGATGGCGTGCACAAGCACACACAACAAACATGATGTCAGGTCTAGAGGCTGTGAGATACATCAATGAACCAATCATTGATCTATAGTACCTGACATCAACATCCTTTCCATCTCCAATCTTTCCCCAAGGGTGTTCTCTATCCATAGGAGTAGTAGCCCTCTTTTCATGTGGAGAAAAGCCAAACTTCTTCAAGATCTCTGCCACATATTTATCCTGGGAGATGAAGATACCATCTTCTTTCTGCTGAACTTGTAACCCAAGAAAGAAGTTCATCTCCCCCATAGCACTCATTTTGAATTTGTCTGTCATACGCTTGGAGAAATCCTCACTCATCTTTGGATCAGTAGACCCAAAAATGATATCCTCAACATAGACCTGAACAAGTAGAACATCCTTACCCTTCTTCTTTGTAAAGAATGTCTGATCTATGGTGCCCCTCTTGAATCTATTGTCCACCAAATAAGTAGACAAATTACCATACCATGCTCTTGGGGCTTGATGAAGTCCATACATAGCCTTCTTGACTCTATACACCTTGTCTGGATTCTCTGGATCCTCAAAACCAGGAGGCTGCATCACATATACCTCCTCAACAATTGTTCCATAGAGGAAGGCACTCTTGACATCCATTTGATAAATAGTGAAGCCCATGCAGGATGCATAGGCTAGAAAGATCCTTATAGCTTCAATCCTTGCAACTGCTGCAAAGACCTCCTCATAGTCTATCCCCTCCTCTTGTGTATATCCCTGAGCCACTAATATTGCCTTGTTTCTGACCACAATACCTCTTTCATCTCTCTTGTTTCTTAGAACCCATCTTGTCCCTATAGGTCTAACATATCTGGGACAATCAACCAGCTCCCAAACATCCTGAATTGCAAATTAGTGAAGCTCATCCTGCATTGCTTCCACCCAACTTGGTTCTTTGAGAGCATCAAATATCTTCTTGGGTTCCTGTTGTGACAGAAAACAGGCAAATAAACATGCTTGCACAAGAGGAGTATCAACGTTCTTGTGAATATTGGCAATAAATCCACCAAGACCTTGATGAGATCTTCTAGTCTGAACAGGAGTCATTATATCACCAATGATTTGAGAAGTAGGATGATTCTTCATAGTAGAAGTGAGAACTCCTCCTTCAAAAAGTCTGGTGTCTTCAATCTCATTATCCATGTTGCCAATATATTCTTCTTCAGACTCTCTTTCATCAATATGAGGATCAACCTCTTCATATAAATTGTAAGGTTCACCCTGTTCAAATGTAGAAGAGAAAAGATGCTCAAAAGTGTTGTCAACGCCTGAACCTTGGTTGTCAGCGTTTGGGCTAACAACGCTTGAACTGTTGTTGTCAACGTTTGAGCCATCAACGTCTGAATTTGTCCTGTCAGCGCTAGATGTGCCTTTGTCAGCGCCTGAAGGACCATGCATGTTGTTATCTGGTGGTACTTGGGAACCACCATTATCTTTTCCAGCAGCAGCAGCAGCAGCAACAAAAGCATCTGTCCATATTGGAATTGTGACATACTCTAGTATAGGAGATGACTTTTCTGCTTGTGATCCAACCTTTTCATGAACCTGTGTACCTAAAAGATCAATAACTTGTTCTTTCACAACATTTAAAGTTACCTTCACAATGTCTGGATTAGTGACATGCATATAATTTAAAGTCCTAGATAAAGGTTCCAAGTCAAACAACCAATTTGGACCACGTTCAAGATCACTAGGTTTACTTTCTAAAAACCTAACATGTACTCTTTCAAGTATACGTTTTTCCTTTTTAAGATAAACCCTATATCCCTTGCTATGCACTGAATACCCCATGAAATAGCCTTCATCACCTTTTACACTAAATTTACCTAAGGCATCACTAGTATCTAAAACAACTACATGATAACCAAAAGGTCTGAGAAAACCAATATTGGGTTTTCTCCCCCAAAGTAACTCATAAGGTGTTTTGTTCTGTATCTTGTTCACCAATGCTCTATTTTGAACATAGCAAGCTGTATTAACAGCCTCAGCCCAAAAAGCTATAGGGAAATGAGCATCAGCCAACATAGTCCTGGCTGCTTCAATTAGGGTTCTATTTTTCCTTTCTGCAACCCCATTTTGCTGAGGGGTTCTGGCAACACTAAATTGCCTAGTAATCCCTTTCCTGGCACAAAAATCATCTAACACTTTATTCCTAAATTCACCACCATTATCACTCCTAAGCATTTTAACTTCATTACCAGTCTTCTTTTCAATCTGAGTGATAAAGTCAATTAAAGTGTCAGCTGTATCACTCTTCATAGCTAAAAAGAAAGTCCAAGTAAACCTAGAAAAGTCATCTGTGATGACAAAGCAGTATGATTTACCATTCAAACTTTCTATATTGGTTGGACCAAATAGGTCCATATGAAGCAAGTGAAGAGGTCTAGTACTAGAGTGCACCTGTTTGGTCTTGAATGAGACCTTGTGCTGCTTGCCTTTAAGACATGCAACACAAGAGTGGTCATTGTGGAAGGCCTTTTCAGGCAAACCATCAACCAAGCCAAGTCTCACAAGCCTGTTTATATTCTTAAAGTTTATGTGCCCTTGTCTCCTGTGCCATAGATTACTCTCATCTACTGAAGCTTTAACATAAAAACATGACATATTGTTATTCATTCTAATCCCATTCAGATTCACATTATATATGTCTTTATGTCTAGGTGTTCTATAGTCAATATATTTCTCATCAGGGATCTTATAATCCTTGCTTAACACCAAACATTCAGTATCAGTAAACAGAACTTTATTTTTGTTATCACAAACTTGTGATACACTAAAAAGATTGTAATCAAGTTCCTTTACCAAAAATACGTTTTCAAAACGCAAGTTCTTGGTGAGAAGTGTTCCTTTGCCTGTGATAGTACCATATCCGCCTCCAAAGTAAACCTTATCACCATCCTTAATGGGAGTGAAGTTAGTCAGATAATCTTCCTTCCCTGTCATGTGCCTTGAGCATCCACTGTCCCAATATCCATAATCATTGACCTGTTTTTGAATGCCCTGCACATAAAGAAAACAAGTTAGTTTTCTTTGGGAACCCAAGCCTTAGCAGACTTGGATTCATCTGGTTGTTCAACAAGAACAGACTTAGTTCTTATAACAACCCCTTGTTCATCCCTCTTTGGATGAAATACCCAGTTAACCCCAATAAGTTTTGTAATGACCTTTAAAATGTAATTAAATCTATTACAGGTCACTGAAATCCCATTATCATTAGGGTTTTGATCTTTCTTTGGTCTCCATGTCAAGCTTGAAGAAGCTTTAGACCCCTTACCCTGTGGCTGCAAATATTTAGGTCTGGTCACGTTTCTGTCAGCGTTGGAATTGGTCTTGTCAACGCTGAAATTACCCTTGTCAGCGTTGAACCTAGGGTTTGCTACAGAAACCCATTGCCTATTAGACCAAGTATTTGTCTTTTGAAATGGTCTTTGTCCATGAGTGTTAGACCCTCTAGTGAAGAATGGGGCAGGTCTAACAACTTGTGGACTTTGCTGCACACAAGGTTTGGGTCTGACAACGTTTGACTTTCTAACAACGTTGACCTTGGAAGCGTTGACACACTTATATGCTAAATGTGAAAAGCTACCACAAGTGTAACAGGCTTTTCTAGACACAACCCTAGGTCTAGAAGAGAAGAATCCTGTTCCATCATTGCTAACTTGGCTCTTAGGTGACCTAGTATTCCTATACATCTCTGCATACTTAATGCTAGGTTTTCTAACAGTGTTTGAGCCAAGGTTAACAGCCTTACCAGTGGTTGGGTTTGTAATCTTAATGGGGGTTGACTCATTAGGACTTTCACATAACAAGCCACCCTTAACAAATAAGGTAGGGTTAGCTTTCTTCCATTCATTCAAGTCAGTCAACTTCTGTTGATACTCTTCAACTGGGGTAATGACTCTTGGTGGAGGAATGAATTCCTCCTCTTGGAGTTCTGGTAAACCAGTCCAAGATAAGTCCTTTTGTTGGACACCATAGAAGTCACCAGCTGGTGGTGGAACCACAGAGTAGTCTTTCATCCCAATCCCAGTCATGTCCTTAGGATCCCTTTGTTTATTCACACATTCTCCTAGGGTTTATGTGGCCTTATCAAATCATTGAATTTTAAGACCAACATTATCTTTATTCTCAATGGCCTCATCTAACTTAGCCTGTAGCTCACCATTAACCCTTTCCATGATGCTCCTAATATCATTACTAGCATTCAACTCATGTTTTAAGATATTTATTTTATCTTTTAAATCAAATTCCATTTTCTTGTATTCAGAAACTGTCTTCTCAGTTTGAGTGAGAGCTAGTTTGTAATTAGATAGTTTGCATCTTTCAGTACTCACATCATCTAATAATCTTAACACCTCTTTGTTAAGTTTCTCAGTATTTAACCTACAACCTTTACTACAAAAAGCATCATCGTATACCTCATTATCTGATGAAGAGGAGGAGTGTGCCATGAGAGCATATTGAACATGCTCTTCTTCTTCAATTTCAACAACCAAAGCTTTATCCTTTTCCACATCTTTAGCCAAATAGCTCCAATACCATCCCATACCATCAATTTCTTGAACTGCAACCATGGCCTTAGGATCCTTAGCCTTAACAATTTGGCTTGAGGGTTTGCCAACATCAGATCTTCTAGGAGATCTGCATTCCCTCATGAGGTGCCCCATACGATGACAATTGTAGCATTCAACCTTGGATTTATCAAATCCAGCAATGTCCTTTGCATTGAAGGTCATCTTCTTCTTAAACCTTCTATTCCACATGTTTGCTCTTATACTAGCAAGAGCCATGTTCCACTTAATATCCATCTCTTCCAAGTGCTCATCACTTATCTGCTCAAGGTCCTCATATGTAATCACTGAACCATTAGGCAAAGAAGCAATATAAGCACATACAGTATCCAGATCCAAACCCAGCAGGTTTAACTCTTGGTGAGTCATTTTTGTATGTGTCAACGTCTGAGTATGAGGCGTTGACAAGACATATTCCAGCATTGACACATGATGATCCAGTAACTGGATGCATGTAAGAGTCCTTCTGATTGAATTGACCTTCACTATAAGATAAGAAGGCCATGTTACTGTTGGTAGACTTGCTACCATGCTCCAAAAGAGTTTCATCTTCCAACAGCCTCAGTTTGTTGTAGATATCATCAAAAGTAGAACTTTTGTGAGTGTTGTTGGCAAGTATAGATCTTGCCTCAATCTTCCACGCCTCACCAAGACTTTTAAGAAAAGTGGCATTAATGTCAACATCACCAAGTTGTGTCCCCATGAAGGACAATTTGCTTGTAATGTCAAGCAATCTGCTTCTCACACTGCTAAGTTTTTCATTAGGTTGAGCCTTGAAGATAGCATAATCATGCATGAGTTGCTTCTTCTTTTCTTCCTTAGTATCTTCATTGCCACCATATGCAACTTCAAGAGCTGCCCAAAGGTCTTTAGCAGATTCATAACCTCTGTATTTATGCTGGTTCTCTTGTCCCAAAGAGAGTTTCAGAATATTTAGGGTTTTCATATCAACCCTTTTCTTTGCTATGTCTTCAGCAGCCACAACTCTATCATCTTCTGGCTTTTCTCTCTTATCTACTTCTGAACATCCAGCAACAGCTGCTCTTCCAGCAATAACATTAGCAATCTTTTGGGCTTTATTGAATGTGTTTCCATATTCAATAATCTCCCAGAGTGTGTAGTCATATATCCCCAGATATTGCTCAAAGTTGAATTTCCACAATTCAAAGTTGGTAGCATCAAGCATGGGAATCTTGATGTTTGGTAAAGGTGAGGAGGAGGTGGGTACTTCTGGATTTGACATGATGTTTTTAGGGTTTTGGTGAAAATTAGGGTTTTGGTGATTTTAGGGTTCTTGTGTTCTTTAAGATCAAAAGTTCCTCAACAAGCTCTGATACCACTTGTTGATCCCAAACATAGATCGATTTAGCTTTATGTATACGAGATTAGATCAAGTAATACACTTAGAGAAACCTTTGTATATGAATATGACAATCTAAGTGTTATGCGGAATTAACACTTAAACAAGAACACACAAGATGTAAACAAACTTTCACTTTGATTAATGATATCAAACTTGCTTACAATGAAAGTGTTAACGTATGAAAACTTATATTGAACATTAACCTAAAGGTCTTCTTTTATAGACATAAGAAGCCTTGTACAATAATCTACGTATCAACTATTATAGGTAAAGATAAATATAGAAAATACATTGTTGTTCCTATCTTTACTAGAAGTAATCTAGAATATAATAAACGTGTAGATCATATCCTTCCATCAGTGCTTGTCTTCAATGTGTCAACGCTTGACTTTGTCTTGTCAACGCTTGATCTGTCAGCGTCTGTTTTACTCCTGTCAACGCTTGTTTTACTCTTGTCAGCGCTCAAGTAGACTGGCTATAATTTATTCCCAACAGGAACCCACCTAGAACCAGTTGTCTTAAAGGTTCTACCCGTTGGTATCCACCTAAGACAGGGTCGAGGAGACATAGTTTTCTCATGCACAATGGAAGACTTAGTTGGAAAAAACCTAGTTCCTTTAGGGTTCTGTTTCTGAGGTGCTCTAGCTTTTTGGTTCACCTTGTTCAGGACTTTAGTGATACAATCATCATGAATGGCATTAAACACGCATTTGTTACATTTCGTGCAAACAAAGTGCTTAGCATCTGAGAAGGCTCTAGAGTTCCTAGGGTTGGCAGAATTGTGCACATCATAGAAGGGTCTAGAATTCCTAGATGTGTGAACAACGCTCCTAGGTTGTGGTATGGTCCTATCTCTTGCTTGTGTATTTTTCTGAGCATCCTCTAGATAGCTTTTATGACCCGTGTCATTTGAACTACGCCTAGGCATGTTCTTGGAGCTAGATCTAGAGTTTCTTGAAGCATTCATGTGATCGGGTTTTGCAGATACAGTCTTTCTTAAGGAGGATCTAGATTGTAGAGTGACTGGTTTTGACAAATTGCTATGCATGTCAGCTTGGGAGGCAAACCTCGCGTTTGACGTTGTAGGTCGTTCAGACTGAAATGCATTCGGTTGTCTAGCAACTGAGCAAGGTCTGATTGGTTGAGAAGGAGGTTTCCCCAAGACAGACTGTTTTACAAACTTAGTATCCACACTATTTCCTTTCAACTTCCTTAATTCATTTTTCGCAGCTGTAAGTGCAAAAACCTTTTCCTGAATCTGAGCTTTTAATTGCTCATTTTGTAGAAGTAATTGAGTGACACGTTGTTCTAACTTAATGTTCATATTATCAAATATGTTGTTATCAACAGTCGCGTCATTACTGTCTACAGTGTCGATAGGTTGCACAGATATTTCACTTTGTGAAGCAGGCGGAGGACTTGGATTTTGAGAGGCCAACTTTGATTCTAACAAATTTATTTGTTTCACAAAATGTTCTTTTTCCGCATTGAAATCTTGAATCTTACGATCCAATTTTTGTTCAAGAACAACATTTGCTTTTTCAAGTTTTTCAAAATAAGCCTCAAATTTGTTATTTTTCTTTGAAAAATCGAGTTTGGCATCCTCAAAATCTTTTGTCTTCTGAGCTAACAGAGTTTCAAGCACATGAATCTTAGTATCAACATCATATACAAATTTAATTGTACCTTATCCATTGGCTCATCATAAAAAATGGGTCTGATATCCGCATCATTGACTGTGTGATCATTCCCCGAGCTGTTGCTAGTATGCTTCTTTTCGGATTCTGTTCTGCTGCTTTCTGTATCAGCCGAACAAGCATCCAATGCTTGACCCTTATCTACGTTGTTGTCCTTCGTCTGCATCAGTCTTTGATTCACCCTTCTTTGAAAGTGCCTTTGATGGCGTGTTCTTTCAGCAATTGACTTCTTTATATTGCTCATATGTTGAAGAAGTGTCTCTTTGAACGCTTGAAGATCTACGAGAGTATATTTGGTAAAGTATGTGCTTGTAAACTCTTGATCGTTTTTGGATAAGCCACTTGAGTCAATGAATTGTTGGAACTGATTGTTGAGAGCTAAAAGGACCTCCATGGATATATTCTCGTGAAAATCGTCTCTGTCAAGTTCTTGTTAAAGATGGTTTACATTAAGTAGCATCGTTCTGAAGAATGTCTCAACATCTTGACCAAATAGTAGAAAGAATACCCGTTTGAATCCAATTTCAAGATGAGTGCCTTTTAGGTCTTCTCTTGAAAGAACCTGAAGGTGTGACTGGAGCAACTTTAAGTGTTCCATGCATATTTCTTTTGCTTTCGACATCTTGTATTTGATTGCATGAACGGTTTTGGTTGATGAATCCTTGTTAGTAGGTTTACTGATTTGAGTCTCAGTATTTGACTGAACCTCTGGATTCTGCATCTTCTCTTTAATCATCTCAGTCATGGACGTTGTTGTTGTTGAATCCGCGAAGCTGTCCATTGAACGGATGTCTCGAAGAGGATTTGATGTGTATGGATGACGGATCTTAGTGGATGTGTTGTGATTTTTGGTGGTTGAAACTCCGAAAAATCCGATTTTTTTAGTCCGACAATAAATTCCTCAGTCCGACAAAACGGTAAGCCGAAAAAATTTTGAATTACCAAATTTTGAAATCGAGTTAGAAATAGCCAAAAACTAGTAGGGAAAAAACTTTGAAAAATGAAAATTTTTGACAAAAATAAAACCTAAAATTGCCTAAAAATTTGAATTTTGGTCCGAAAATTTGAATTTTTGGTCGAAAAAATTTGAAATTGAAGCTTAGATGGCCTAAAAATGGTCTAGGAAAAAATAAAATTTTCTAGAGTTTTCCCGCCAAAAATTGCTTTTTTTTAATCTTCGTGTAAACTATGTTCCGAAACTAGTCTAGATAGTGGCTAAGTCTAAAAATTACTCAAACAAAATATCCATCGGAATGTCCATCGGAATACCTATCGGAATGTCCTTGATCGGAATACCCTTGTCGGAATAACCTTGTCGGAATAAACCCTATCGGAATACCCTGATCGGAATGTCCAGATCGGAATGTCAAATCGGAATGCTCAGATCAGAATGTCAAATCGGATGCTCAGATCGGAATGTCAAACCAGAATGTCCAAATCGGAATGCTTAGATCGGAATGTCAAATCGGAATGTCCAAATCAGAACGCTCAGATCGGAATGTCAAATCGGAATGTCTTGATCGGAATGTGATCGGAAAACTTAAACCCTTTTCTGATGACACAGATCAGAATAACTGTTATACTCCTGAAACCCTCTTCCGATGACCCCGAACGGAATATATCCCACTTTTCTCGGACAAAACTCAACCAATTCGAGATTTCAAGCCAAAAAATGATCAAAACACCAAAAAATTTTGTGTTTTTAGCCAAATTAAATATACCAAATCTCTACCACAACTATGTAGAAGATTTGTATCGAGAAAAAACCATAAAAAAACACAAGAAAATTTTTGGGACGTGAGATATAGATCAAAATAACCACGAAAAATTAAGAACACAACACACGAATCTTCAATCCCCTATCCACTATAGGCTCTGATACCAAATGTTAATCCCATTCAATCCATAACACAAGATTTAGAAGAGATATTTAGAGAGAGAAAGAGAAGAAATGTAGAGAGAGAAACAAGAGAGATTTTGGAAGGTTTATGTTTACTAGAGAGAGAAAGTAATATGAACCAACACCCTCTTCCACACATGGAAGAGGGTATATATACCCACGAACCAATGGGCTTTCCATGGGCCGTGGGTTTGTGACTTGGGCCGGGCTTGGCTTACACTTGGGCTTACGCCCCTAACTTAGACAATATTAGCTTAAAGTCCAAGCCCGGTTAACCCGACTAACCTATTACAATACAAGACCTTTAACGACTAAGATGACCTATTACATTCTTGTTCGACTATATAAAATATAGGGCTAACATACTCATCCTCGGACTTCTCTTACTACGGGAGAAAGCGCCGTAGAACATCACGACAACGTGGTCCCTCCCATGGTGTCGCGAAAAAGGAAACGCGTTCACGAAACGCATCATGACCTATACGGAGGACAAAAGAAGGCTCATGCCATCTAATGTCAAGACATACGACAGAACGACCAATCCAGATGATCACTTAAAAGTCTTTGAATCTCAGACAGGAATCGAGCACTGGCCCGAGCCTGTGTGGTGTCACATATTCAATTTCACGCTGATAGGAAACGCCCAAAACTAGTTCGACAAAATCCCGAGACGGAGTATCAATGGATTCGAAGAACTACGAAAAGCTTTTCAGAGGAACTACACCCAACAAAAGAAGTGAGATAAGAGCCCAGTTTCCCTCACAAGAGTCAAACCGCGACCAGGCGAGACTTTGGAAGATTTCATAGAGCGTTTTAAGACTGAGTGCAACCAAGTCAGGGAATGCCCTGAATTTTTAAAGAATTCAGGCTTCATGAGAGGAATAACTAATACATGCCTGATAAAGAAGCTAAATGATAGAACTCCCGAAACTTTCGACGGAGTAATGCGAAGGGTCAGATCGTTTATCCAAAGAGAGGCGACCGCAGCAGATAGCAAACAAGCAGCCTCTGGTTACAGGTTCCAAGATCGGTCCAAAAAGCAACCAAATGTTCAGGGTAACGACCGTAGCTTAGACTACCGAGGAGCTCAGAAGACAGGACGCGATTATAACAGTAAGTTCACTCCTCTGAGAATGAGATATTTCTGTATGAAGGCTCGAACTTCCCAAAATCTCCCCCAATGACCGGTCCGGTGGAAAAGCGTGATAATAAAAAATACTGTGAATACCACGGTGGCAAAGGCCATGAAACAGACGAATGCATACAGTTAAAGAAACACATAGAGAGTCTGATTAAATCAGGGAAGCTGAATAATCTCATCACAGATTAGAGAAAGGAAGGAGACGCCAAAAAGAGCGAGAACAAAAAGCTGAAGCAAAAACCTATAACCATCTACATGGTTCAAATGGAGGAATGAGGTCCACAAAGAAGGACCAGGCAAGAGTTTTCGCGGGGAGCGGAAATCTTGTTTCCCACTCTTACTGATGCGAACTACAGAAAAGGGTCTCTAATGGTACATATAAATATAGGAGATCACACCATCCATAAAATGTGCGTCGATGGGGGGTCCGCGACGAACATACTGAATGAACATTGCTTCGCGCAACTACCAACAAAGATAAGAGGCGAGTTGAAGCCAATCACACCCCTACTGACAGGGTTTAATGGGGAAACAACTCGAACACTCGGACAACTTTATGCGCCTGTGACTATATGAGACCAAGACCATTCAATAGCTGTGTGGATGGATTTCATGGTAGCAAGGTCACAATCATCATACAATGGCATTTATCGGCCAACCGGGTCTTGCGCGTCGTACCAGCTATGGCGCATGGCATGCTTAAATTCCCGATGGAAAACGAAGTGATGACAATCCACAATATTGACGAGAGCGAAATAACCATCAACACCTCCCTTCGAGGTGCAAAGCGAAAACAACTCCACGGAATTTCACGACAAAAATGATATCTCAGGTAAGTTACTAGCAGCAACAAAAAGATAAAACTCGACAAAATGTAAAGGAAGACTGAAGAAAGGGGGCGCGCTTCAAGGAGGACGCGAAACAAGTAAACCCCGTGGGTTTTACTTTCAGCAGGATTCTTACGAAAAGTAGGACCCGATGCGGGCATCATCCTCGCGGACCAGAATGAAGTGCAAATCGTTTATGCCCTACGCTTCGGATTCACGGACACGAGTAGTGAAGCTGATCATGAAGCACTAATGGTGGGGCTGAGGTTGGCTTCGCGAATGGGCGTCCAGAACTTAATGGCGGATATATACTCCCCATTTCTAGTAAATCGCGTATCAGGTAAGTGTGAACCTAGATGAGACAACTTGATCTGGTACACGTAAAAAGTAAGATCGATGACCCAAAAATTTAACAAATTTACAATATGCAAGGTCTCGGGAGAGCATAATGAGACGGCAGAAGCCATGGATTGCATCTATTATATGGGCAGATCTATCTAAGCAAGTACTGGCTGAGAAAATGAAAAAAAGACAATGGAATTACTTTGTCGCGCGTAAATTAACGGATGAGGAAGCACTCACCTCTGTTGTAGAGAAAGAAGGACTCACATGGATGTTTCTGGTCATCAACTACTTAACCAACCGGATACTTCCCTAAGGGGACAAGAGTGTCAGACGGATCTGAAAAAACATAGAACAGTTCAAGATTCATAACAGAATCTTGTATAAACGACCAGCCTCCAAACGATGGTTGCATTGTGTGGGACCACGACAGGCGCGAAGTATCATGGGAAGCATACATAACAAGTTGTGTCAGGTCCAAACAGGCCCTAGACCTATGGTCAGTGAGGTCGTGCGCTCTGGGTATTACTAGCCAACCATGTACAAGGATGCAAACAACATGTCGTTAAAATACCAGTGATGCCAGAGTCGCATGGCGAGACCATGGTGTCAACACCGGGGGTTGCTAAACAACGTATCGGGAATTGGGTCGACCGGACAAAGAATTTTCTCTTCACTCGCACAAAGAATGGGTTCCCTTACAACAAACATAGGCTATTTCACCCAACAGGTTAAAGCCGCATTATTGTCGGGACCACGAGTCAACCAGTAAACAGGTCTAAGGAAAGAAAAATTACGGCTGGGACATTCAAAGGCGGCCATGGGACGCCTGCTATGGCAAAGCATTGTGCGTAAGCAGGATTGTCAAGACCAGTAAGGCAGTTTAGGGAAGGAACAAGCACGGTATTCCAACACGCTCTGTTCAAAGAAGGAGAGCTGGTATACCACATCAGAGAATCAGGATATCTGCATAACATGCGGTCAACTGAGCCAAGATGCGTAGGACCGTACAAAGTTACAAAAGTAACAGGGAAAGGCGCATATAGGATATGCGACCAGGATGGTGGAGACTTAGGGCGCTTGTGGAGGGACCACGAGCTTCAGAAGTTCCACCCCTACATGTTATAGCCTACACATGAATTCTTTTTTAGCTGTAGTCAGCTCCTAATATATATCCATGTATTATTTTTCTTATTATTATCGCATTAGGTTTTACTTCGTTGTATTCTAAAAACTCGCAAGCATTAATAAAACTTCACGACCCCTAGCTAGTTCCGCGGCCCTCTACTTTTTCTTTATCATATTATTATTGTTTATACACATGGTGTTATAAATTTGATATTCATATTCGGCCCTCCAGCGTACATGTACTTATAATTTCCACGTGAAATAAGAGGATTGAGTTGAACCTACTAATTAAACTTGTCACGTAAGAGGGATGCAACCCTAGTGGCCACGGATCAAGCATCCTTGCTAGACACCTTACTAATCAAGATGTTGGAGTAAGTTACGTATTCTACACATTTCATGATGGACATGAAAAAGACACAGTGTGCACGTCTAGCAACATTCTGTCAAATTCAACGGCATCACTTATGATAGTAGTGGCATGCCACACGTAATGATATCTTAGTACCCATAAGTTTACGGAGGTAAGATTTATTGAAGGAACTCACACTAGGCGTTTGAATCTGTAATTTCAAATACGGACGAATATGCCTAAAAAAGCTATAAGACATTATGGCGCAGTTTGACAAATACTAGCAAAGTAGTATAAAAAAGTGGATAACATAAATAAATATTTACAGTATTTACATCAATAGTTACGACAACATGTTGGGATTATACAAACAAACCGATAAAGCTATGTGGATCGGCTGTACCAAGATAGGAGGAAAATTATAGCAAGTCTTTGGCGGATCGGGGTCTCTTTAGTCTATGAGGTAGGGGATTAGAGGAAGACATGGTATGTTCTTTCCACGCTCTCTCCATATCTGGAAGGATGCGCACATCTCAGGCTAAAAATAGTGGGTACGCTGACAGCCGCACCATCGGATCGGCATGGGTGCGCTAATCCTAAACCGATTATAACGCGCCTCACTTCAACGCCTTTCCTCTTAGCAACACGTTTTGCGGTGACGTTTCAACACCTTCTCCAAGGGAACTTCTTCTGTACTCGGGATAACACTTGTATCAATGGGAGAAGGAGTGCGAATGTGTACCTTCAGTTGGGCGACATCAAACTTGAGGTGGAAATCATTGATGCGCGTCTTGCACTCCTAGTTTTACATTTATAAACAAGACTTATTAATTCCTTAACTACGCATACGAGCAAGTATACTCGTTCTATTGTAGCAAAGTCGGGTAAGTCAAGATCGTCCCATGGGATTTGCATATATTCAAAACGTTTAGGGGGTGTAGGTAATAGAGTTGTCACTACCGATATTACCGCTAGAAATAACTTCGTAAATGAAAACATAATTAAAAGTAATACTTGTGTGAATTCCATTTCATCCGTAGGAGAGATAATTTGCGTGCGTTTAGCAACTATGAATCACAAATCTAAAGTATATGGATTCCATTCCATGGTATTTTCATAGAATCCATGTTAACAAATTGATGTAGACAAACTCTTTCGACCTATGATTATCTATTCCAATTCATTATAATCACCACTTGTTAGAAAATACAAAGAGATAAATTTGGTTTGAATGGGTTCTTTCGACCTATACCCAAGATAAATCTTTTGACAAATTCCTTTAACCAACTCGTCAAGGTGAGTGTCAACCACCAAGAAACCAAATTGACTCATGCACAAATCTTTTGGAACATAGTTTACCAGAAATCCTTTCGACCTTTAAATCCAATAAAGGCTATATTTCATTTGATTATCAAAACATGTTTCAAGAAATTATCATCCATGTTCATCACACAAGTATATCAGACTACTCGAAATTCACGTTCAAACACATTGCAACACAATTCATAACCTTCTCAAACATTCAACAATACTTAAATTAAAGTGAGAATCAATTCAAGTACAAGATTTTACCAAATAGTTCTTCAAACACAAAGGAAATAACAAAATAGAATTTAAAGCAATTCTAAAGCCTCCAATCGACCAATGAACCTCCAACCGAATCCCTCCTTCGCGAAATTCATCCCTCCTATGAGGATTAACAGGGTTTATTATCTTTCGGGTTATGTAAGAATGGTGTTTCTAACCTTTGTCAAGGGTTAGAATGATCATTGGATTAAGCACACTGAAAACAATGACCCTAAGGTCTAACTTATGCATGATTTTGGCTTGGGAAAGAGGCAAAAACGTCTGGGAATTATTATAGAGGGGAAATGAGAAGCCTCCCATTGATGGTGGTGAATTAAGGGGTGTTTAATTGTGACCTTTGATAAACCTGACTATCAAAATGCTGGTGGCACTTTTGACTCTGCTAGTGGCAAATCAGTTGCGTTTTGCTGGTGGCAACTTCAATTCTGCTGGTGGCAAATGGTCCTTATTTCCACATTTTTCCCTTTTAGTCCTTTTTCTTTATTTATTCCTCCTTCTTTCCTCTAAACTTTCCAAGACTCCTTTGTTCTCAATTATTCTTTATACGAGAGCTTATGTTTCCATGCCTCGTTTATTCCTTCGCTTCCAATTCGCGCTTTTTATTCCTTTCTTCATGTTTCTTCATTCTTGCTTCCTACAAGACACAATAATCGAACTTTGCACAATATTAGCAATAAAAGTCCGTTTATTACCACAAATACTATATCAATAGTGAAGATAACGCTTGTTAATACATGTTGGATTTGAGCGTTATCAAATCCCCTCACACTTAAACATTGCTCGCCCTCGAGCAAGTAAAGTAAAACCAAATCAAAATTTAAACATAAACTTTTATTAGACTCCTCTAAATCTATTTTGAAAATTCTAAAGACACAAAAATAGTATACATATATTAATCCGATGGGGCGTGAGTACCCGACAATTTTATCAAAAAGGACTTTAATATTTTTTACATATAAAAGCAAAAATACTAATCACCAAATGATCACATCCATCTTTCTCATCATACTACCCTTGTCTTTTCTTTCTCCATTTTTTTCAAGTATCACGTCTTGACACATTGGCCAATCGATACTACCATTTTACTTCTTCTTCCTTTGTCTTCATAATTTATAGCTCATTGGCTGTTTGCTTCTATTCCGCAATCCCCTCACACTTTGGATGAGCATAAGCTACAAAAGATACAAACTAGAGTAGCTAATTTTTTTCTGTTGAAATAACTCATGCGAATATAAAGTGTGACCAACACGATCATCAAAAATAATTTTTTCTAAAATAGGTGATTAGCAACAACTTTTAAAATATTTTGCTTTTTATCATCAATTCTTGTCATAATCACACAAATTGTGATCTCACTACGGATTAATAATACCGCTAAATTAAAAGATTAAAGATTTAACTAATTTTTAGATTTTTTGTGTAACCTTTGAAAAGTAACCATCTTTGACAAAAATAGATCATTTTTCCTATTTGACCACCCCCTCACACTTAAGTTTAACATTGTCCTCAATGGTAATAAACGAATTTCAAAGTATAAGAAAATTGGAAAAACAAGGTGAAACGATACTACCAAAATATGAATATGAACTCCATGTGGTTTTGTTGCATCATGAGTCTATAGAAAACTCCGTATTTTCCGCGAATGTTGAATTCATATGTCAATTCCTGCAATAACTGTACTAACAAAAGAAACTTTTTTCTTCCAAACAACATAAAATAAAATAAAATTACCAAAACATCTAAAAACCATTCCAAGTCAACAAACTACAAACACAAATCCTTGCAAACAAAATAAAATAAAGTCTTTAAAAATAGTATCTTACAAACTTCACATGATATGGTGTCTTCAATCTTCCATATCTTCTCATCATCATCATCATTATGAGTTCCTCTCGATGATCCTCCAGCATCAAAATTTCTTAGAACAATAGAGCTACATCCAACGTATCCACCCGTATTTGGGTCCAAGTAGTCATCAACGGACACTCCATCTCCTCCAAAATTACCTTCATTCCCATGAGGATAGTGTGTGTGTAGGAGAGGATATGGTACATATGGGTATGGATATGGTGGAACATTTGGTGGCTCATAGGTTGGGTAGCTAAAGTGTGAATGATCCGCAAAATGATGTAGAATTGGCACAGAATGCTCAAGAATGTAGTTGTTCCTCATTGTCATAGTATCTTTTGTTGGAAATACGTTTTTAACGTATATTAGAAGTATCGGTCACTCCAACAGTATTGTAATACGTTTAGTAGCTCGTAGTTAAATGTTACGTTATATTAATGTTTAACCCGGCCCATGGGCTTGTCATGGGTTGGAGGCCCAAGTCCATTAAGGACTTGGGTATATAAGCTCTTTCCAAGGAAGGAAAGGGTTGTTGGTTGTTCATTTCACTTTTCACTTAATAAAGTTTTCTTTGTTTCTCTCTCTTGTTTCTCTCTCTAGAATAACAACAACCCTCTTGATTAGTTATAAGATTATCACTTTTCTACAATTGGTATCAGAGCCATGGGATGATATAAGGTTTTTGTTGTGTTAGTTTTTAGTTCATATACTCTTTTAATCAAGATATATCCGTGTTTACAAATTTTTATGTGTTTTTCACCACAAAATCTTTATTACAATTTGCCTACATAGTTGTGGTAGGAATTTGTGTTATTCATATTGGTGATTTTCATAAAAAAGTTGGAATTTTTGGCTTGATTTTTGGGTAAAACTTAAAAGTTCAAAATTTTTGTTTATTCAGGATACAAGGGTTTTAGTGTTCGGAATACTAGGGTTTTGCAAGATTCTGATTTGTGTGTGGTTTGGGGTATTCAGGATTGGATCAGAACGTCATCAACTCCGATTTAAGTTCTTGACTATCAAGATTCCGAGTGACATTCTTCATTATCTGATTCCGAATTACATCATTGATCACTATATTCCGAGCTAGGTACAACACACACAGATTCCGAATTGTACAAGGATCAACATATTCCGAGTTACGTCAGTGATCCAAGGATTCCTAGTTACGTCAGTGATCCAAGGATTCCGAGTTACGTCAGTGATCAAAGGATTCCAAGTTACGTCAGTGATCCAAGGATTCCGAGTTACGTCAGTGATCAAAGGATTCCGAGTTACGTCAGTGATCAAAGGATTCCGAGTTACATCAGTGATCCAAGGATTCCGAGTTACGTCAGTAATCAAAGGATTCCGAGTTACGTAAGTGATCCAAGGATTCCGAGTTACGTCGTTGATCAACAGATTCTGAACTACATCAGAATTTACATATTCCGAATTAACTCATAATTTCACATTCCGAACTAGTTCAAGGATTTACATATTCCGAATTAGATCAAGTTTTTTTTGGACTTTTTAAATTTTGGAAGAATTCTACAACAACTCACAACAAATTTCACAACCTTATTTCATTGCTCTATCAAAAGATAATCTTTATTCCATCAAGTGTTCAAAAATGAATCCTCATTCATTTATGCCTAGAATGACATCGCTTACCGATATTTCAATCATTTCGGGTACCGACACTCGCCCACCGTTGCTCATCAAAGACTTATTTGAAGCATGGCAAGGTCGTATGAAAACTTACATCATGGGTAAACCCAATGGTAGACTTATGCTTCAATCCATTGAAAAAGGTCCACTAGATTGGGGAGAAGTTACTGTCAACAATGTGACGCGGACAAGGTTGTATCATGAGTTACCGGATGCTAACAAACTCATTGCCGATGCAGATGAAAGGGCCGTTCAGACAATACTTCAAGCTCTTCCACCCGATATCTATAGAATGGTAAGTGAACACACAGTGGCAAAGGATCTTTGGGATCGATTAACTGTTTTGTTACAAGGGACTTCTCTAACTAAGCAAGAACGAGAGTGTCAATTGTATGACTTATTTGATAGGTTTACATACATTCCAGGGGAAACTCTTCACGATTACTACTGGCGTTTCAATACTTTGATGAATGATATGAACGTGTATAATCTAAGGATTTCTCAGTTTCAACTAAACACCAAGTTCTTGAACACGTTACCCCAAGAATAGAGTCAATATGTCACCGATGTTAAGATGATTCGAGATTTGCACAAGTCAAATTAGATCAAATCTATGCTTTCTTGCAGCAACACGAGAAGCACGTGATCCAAAAACGCATCTCTCAGGGATCTTATCAAGAACCATTGGCATTAATGGCAAATTTTCCAACATTGTCATATCACAACTCTCCGTTTGCTTTGGGACAACAATCTTCCTATTAACCATTGTATCAAACACCAAGCTTCCCACGGTATTCGATCTTGCCACAACCGCCTACATCTTATCACCAACAATATAAGCAACCAGCAACATCATCACAAGGAGACTCACATCAGTTACCTTATGCTTCACAACAGTATTCACCTTATCAACCTCCAACAAACCCTGCCATCACCTATCAACAACATGAGGCTCCTCAACCCCATTACTCACAACATGTTAGTGTTCCTTCAAATCAGCTTGTAGCTCAATCAGCACCAGCATTCTATTGTGATGATGAGATTCCTGTCCCTGAGTTTTGATAAGGGGATAATCCTACTGATTTAACTGCTCAAATGTCTGCTTACCTCACTCAAACATTAAACAAACGAGGTTACAGAGGACCAGCTCCAACAAACAATCAGTTGAGGAACTCTTCTAACTCTCGACAACAAGCTACAATTTAAGATGGCAGAGTAATGGTGCAACCACTTCAGGGGAGACCAAGTTCATCTAATGCTGGTGCACGTCCTTCTAACATTGCTGCTACAAGGGGTAATAACACTGGCAAAATGAAGATGATTATATGTTATAACTGCAAAGGGGAAGGGCACATGGCTCGAGAGTGTAAGCAGACCAAGAGGAAAAGGGATAGCACATGGTTTTAGGAGAAGATCTACTTGGTGAATGCTCAAGCCCAAGTACGTGAGCTCGATGAAGAAGAGTTAGCATTTCTCGCAGATCCAGGAGTTGCAGACACCGACGGTCTCACAGCAGCCATCACAAACAATGCCGCATATCAATGTGATGATCTCGATGCATACGACTGTGACTGTGATGATCTCAATACCGCCAAGGCAGCTCTCATGGAAAATCTTTCACTTTATGGAGCTGACACAATTTCTGAGGTACCAAATATTGCCACGGATACTAGTATTGTACCTTATCAAGTTGAGCAAGTGTCTGAGTATCTGGAACAGCCTCCGGTGGTTAGTAACTCAAACGAGGAGGCAAAAAATGATAGCAATATCAATGCAAGTCCCCAGACTTTGAGTGAACCACAACCGGGAGCTATTACGACTACAAATTCGTTTGCTCAACAAGATTTGGTTATGGTGTCGGCATCTATGCATGGCCAAATGAATAATGCGGTCCTTGAAACCCTCAGTGTTAATCAGACTTTATCTGCCGAGCTTGCTTTGTATAAGGAAAAGGTTAAAACCTTGGAATTAACTCCAGTGACCAGTACCTTAACCAATCCTGAATTTGATAGGTTTAGGAAAGTCCAAATGGATAATTTGCTAGAAATTGAGAGTTTAAGAGCAAATCTTTCGAAAGAACTTAAAGAAAAAGAGTCAGTCGTTAATAATTTTCAAAAACTACAAACGGATTTTGAAATTATCAAGTCTAAAAGGGTTGAAACGGAAATTAAGGCGTCTGAGAAAGTTAAAAAGACTGAAATTTTGCTTTTAAAACAATATTTTTCTTCACATTTAGTACACTTGTTTCATTCTTCTTTTCAAGAGTTCAATCTATCGCGTCTAATAGACCTACCACCTAACCTCGAGTATGCAAAGCAAGCATTTAACCACAACCCACGACTTTATGATGCAACAAAGTTAGGATTGGTCTTAGATCCGATTGTGTTTTCAAATGAATATGAGAGTATGTCACTACATGAAGAGAATCGGTCAAAAGTAATTTTTACATATCCTGAGTATGATTATGCACAACTTAATGCAACGTATGCAAAAATAGATCTTAGAATTCGCTTTAATATGCAAAAGGAATTTATCCATACACCAGCTTACATGCCTACTAGAGAAAGCCTTAGTATACTTCCTACACAGATTCGGACGAATATAAGGAAATTCCTAAGAATCTTCCACCGCTAAGTACGGTATTGCTAAGCTTGGAAGAGATTGAGCGATGCCTAACCGGATTTGACAAGGTCATCCAGGAATGTACGACTTCAACGGCTCAAACCGCTGGAGAATGGGCTTTCGAACACATGAAAACGGTGTTTGAGAAAGAGATCGTTCTGTTTGTAAACAATATTAAAGATGGATTTTTCGATCTCGCGGAAAATCTTAAAAATGGGTGAAGTTCGAAAAGTTTTCTATGAAATGGATGATGCTTATGAACAACATTTAATTGAGAAAGAAAAGATTTTGTCCGAATATGACCAATTCTTAGAACATATAGTGTCTCTCGAAGTGATGCAAGTTGTTACTATTGAATTTGATTTTGTGATGACATCTGCTATGAATACATGTGATAATGTGCATGATATATCTGTGAATATTGTTGAACCTGTGAATAATGTAGATAATCATTCTTGTCACGAATCTAACGCTGAATTTTTAAAGCTTCAAGATTCTTATACTCACTTTCAAAACGTTTTGATGAGCTTTAACAACATTGTATATCTCTTGAAATTGAAAATCAATCTAAAAATGAAACTCTTTAAAAAACAAATGATTGTGAAAACTCCGTTGAGACTAGTGACAAGATGATTCAGGTGGTTCAGGCATTAGAGGAAGAAATTATGAGACTTAAGAGAGAATCCGTAGCAGAGAAATTGGAACTAGAGACTGCAAAGATTAAAATCATGCCCTAGAAGATAGAATTACTTCTATGCTAGGGGAGTTTGATAAAGTAAAGCAGGGTTTTTCACAAATTTATGGTTGGTTAGAAGATCGCTTCGCTATTAATGTGGCAGAGCAAAAGTCACTCGTTGACCAACTGAACCATAAGTGTGAGGAAATCTCTGACTTAAATATTCAACTCGTAGACAAAAACATGGTTTTGGCTGAATTAAAGGAGACACTTCAACTCAAAGGACAAGAAGTTGTTGATAATCCAGCTACAATCTCTGCCTCGACCTCTAGTGCTCCAAAAACCAACAAGGTGGTGATCACTAAGAACCTATACAATAAGAACAATCCACTATCATATAAGTTATATTGGGAGCATGCAGTTAAGTACGCGGATCTTGCTAGGGAAGTGGTAGATGATCTTTATGAACTTGATCCTAGGAATAGTGAATATTACCATGCTCGGGCTTACATTGATAGGGTACAACAATGCTTAGAGCACTTGAAGTACATAGGAAAACCGGGTTCTGCACCACTTAAACAACAAACCACCACCATTGCCATGACTCCATTCAACAAGAATCCAGGATCTAAGCCTATATTAAACACACCCGTAAAGGCTAAATCAAAATCTGTAACTAATGTTCCCTTGGCTTCTACAGGAGTAATTGTATCAACTAAGGCTAAAGGATCTCAAAACAAGAAGAATAGGATCAAGCCTCCCACTAGTAGGACTGCGAAGAAGAAAGTAGAAGTTCACCCTAGGAATGTAATTTCAAATTTGAATAAAAATAATCATGTAACTAAGACTAAAGGCCCTGCGTTTGTGCAGCAGCCTAAGCAAAATGTGAATTCTAATTTGCGATGTTGGAATTGTAATGAATGCATGTTTTCTCAGCGTCATGATTTATGCCTTGTTGATCACGTGAATGAAATGTATGCAATTAGGAACAATCTTGAATGGATTCCAACGGGGAAGAAATTCACCCAAGTTGGTTGGCAATGGAAACCTACTGGTAGGACTTTCACTGCTAATGGAACTACGTGCCCTTTAACTAGGATCACATCCACGGAAGTTAGGTCTCAGCGTCCTTTAAATAGGAACACTAGCACTAAGAAATGGAAAAAGCGCCCTTTAACTAGGTCTGCCCCCACTATTGTGCCTACCAGTGAAGAAGTACCTCAGGATCTTAGACAACTAGAATCTAAGCCGGCATTTAGGAAGCAAATTTGGAAGCCTAAGAATTCTTCGGTTAGCAAATCTAAGATAAATAAATATGCACCTGCTAACACGGAGGAACTACTAGATTCTGATACATCGTCTTTGTCTGGTGATATTTTCAGGTGGTCCAAATCATCCTCTGGTACTTGGACCCTGGATGCTCAAAGCATATGACCGGAGATCGCTCAATGCTCAGAAATTTCGTCAGCAAGTTTCTAGGAACGGTTAAATTCAGCAACGACCATATTGCGAAGATCATGGGTTATGGTGTATACCAAATTGGGAATGTTACGATTTCAAGGGTATATTATGTGGAGGGACTTGGTCACAAATTATTTTCAGTGGGACAATTTTGCGATTCAAAACTTGAGGTTGCTTTTCGACAACATACTTGCTTTATTCACGATCTTACAGGAAATGATATGTTAAAGGGTTCTCGAGGAGATAATCTCTACACACTGTCCATTCAAAACATGATGGCCGCCTCTCCTGTATGCCTTCTTTCCAAAGCATCTAAGACCAAGTCATGGTTGTGGCATCGTCGGTTATCTCATCTTAACTTTGATGCTATAAACCATTTGGCTAAAAACGAACTTGTTCGTGGTCTTCCAAAACTTAATTTTGACAAGGATCATTTATGTTCCGCATGTTATTTGGGGAAAAACACCAAGAAATCATACAAAACTAAAGCTGAAGACACCAACCAAGAACCACTTTATCTTTTACACATGGATCTTTGCGGGCCAATGCGTACGGCTAGTGTGAGTGGTAGAAAATACATCCTCGTCATGGTGGATGATTTCTCAAGGTTTACATGGGTAAAATTTTTAGTATCCAAGGATCAAGCACCAATGTATATTATTACCTTTTTAAAGATGATCCAAGTACGTCTTAATGTTACGGTTCACCGCATTCGCACTGATAATGGAACTGAGTTCGTTAATCAAACTCTACGAGACTATTATGGAAAGGTCGGTATTTCACATGAAACTTCTGTTGCTCGCACTCCACAACAAAACGGTGTCGTGGAAAGACGTAACCGTACACTAATGGAAGCTGCTAGAACTATGTTGATTTATGCGAATGCTCCTTTATTCTTATGGGCTGAAGTAGTGGCAACCGCATGTTATACCCAAAACCGCTCCATCATTCGTAAACGCCATGGTAAAACTCCATATGAGCTACTTCATGGACACAAACCCGATATCTCATTTCTTCATGTGTTTGGTGCACTGTGTTATCCAAATACTAATAGTGAGAATTTGGGCAAACTTCAACCGAAGGCTGATATTAGAATTTTCATTGGTTACTCACCTGCAAAGAAAGCTTACCGAATTTATAACCGTCGTCTTGGCAAGATAGTAGAAACTTTGGATGCCGATTTTGATGAGCTGACAACGATGGCTTCTGAGAAACACAACTCTGAACCCGCCCTTCATGAGATGGGAACCGGTACGATTATTTCCGGATTAACTCCCAACAATCCTACTTCTCCATCATTTATACCACCTACAAGGCCTGAGTGGGATGAGTTATTTCAACCTATGTTTGATGAATTCTTTGATCCACCTAGTAAGGATTCTCCAACACCTGCAGCAATAGCTCCGATTCTCGAAGTTGTTGCTCAAGATAATGGAAATCAGTCCGAGGCATCTACTGTTACTATTGAACCAGATGTCCCATTCCCCACCAATTCACAAACTACACCTGAATCATCACCCCCACTTGTTCCTAATGATGTTGAAGAGGATCACTATGATCACGATTTGGAATTTGCTCACTTAGAAGAGCTTCCTTTCTTTGGTTCACAAATACCTGAAAACCCTAACGGTGCGTCTACCTCAGAGGAAGTTCCTGCAATCGTTCACTCTCGACCACCACAGATTGAAACTCACAAAACAAAATGGACAAAGGATCACCCAATCCGCAATATTATTGGTGACATCAATCGACCAGTCTTAATACGCCACCAACTCTAAGAACATGTATTATATTGCTACTTTGATGCGTTTCTTTCCGATACTGAACCTAAAAATTGGCAATAAGCCATGACAAAATCATCTTGGATTGAAGCCATGCAAGAGGAACTTAATGAATTTAACGTCTTGAAGTGTGGGAATTAGTTACTTTACCTAACAACGTCGAAATCCTTACATTGTTGTGGGTATATAAGGTTAAACTCGATGAGTTAGGTGGAGTATTAAAGAACAAAGCTAGATTGGTTGCTAGAGGTTACAAACAAGCCTTGGGTATTGACTTTGAAGAATCCTTTGTTCCTGTTGCACGCTTGGAGGCGATTAGACTATTTCTTGCCTATGCTGCTCATATGAACATGATTGGCTACCAAATGGATGTTAAGACGGCATTTCTTAATGGTGAATTAAGGGAAGATGTCTACGTAAGCCAACCAAATGGATTCGTCAACTCAGAGTATCCTAATCACGTGTACAAGCTCAAGAAGGCTCTTTACGGGTTGAAACAAGCTCCACGCGCGTGGTATGATCTCCTATCGTCTTATCTCATTTTGAAAGGCTTCTCCAAAGGCAAAGTGGACCCAACATTATTTATTCTCAAGGAGGACAACGACATGATACTAGTACAAAGTTATGTTGATGATATAATTTTTGCTGCCACTACTCAAAGGCTGTCTGACCATTTTGAGAAAATTATGTCCACATGCTTTAAGATGTCGATGATGGGAAAGACTTCATTTTTCTTAGGGTTGCAAATTTCTCAGAATCCAAGAGGCATCTTTATTAATCAATCCAAATTTGCTCTTGAATCACTAAAGAAGTATCATTTTGAAAATTGTGACCCCGTGGATACTCCAATGGTGGAGAGATCCAAGTTAGATGAAGATAAGGAAGGGATAGCTGTCGATCCTAAACTTTACCGTGGAATGATCGGCACTCTTCTCTATCTGACTGCTAGCAGGCCTGATTTGCAATTTGCTATATGCATGTGTGCCCGGTATCAGGCTCGGCCTACCGAAAAGCACTTACATGTTGTGAAAAGGATCTTTCGGTATCTTAAAGGAACACTTCATCGTGGTCTGTGGTATCCGAAGGATTCCTCTATTGCACTAATATCATATGCATATGCGGACTATGTTGGGTGTCAAGATACTAGACGTAGCACTTCTGGTAGTGTGCAACTTCTTGGAGATAGACTGGTTAGTTGGGCATCCAAAAGGCAGAAAAATGCTGCGATATCAAGTACAGAGGCTGAATACATTGCTATGTCCGGTTGCTGTGCTCAAGTTCTTTGGATGAGATCACAATTAACTGACTACAGTCTTGGATTCAACAAAATCCCGATGTACTGTGATAACAACAGTGCAATTGCCCTTTGCTACAACTACGTTCAACATTCCCGGGCAAAGCACATTGACATACACTACCACTTCATCAAAGAGCAATTGGAAAATGAAGTGATCGAACTGTATTTTGTCAACACTGAGTATCAGCTGGCGGATATCTTCACAAAGGCCTTAGATCGAGGACGTATCGAGTTTTTGATCGAAAAGCTAGGCATGAAAACATTCTCACCAGTGACACTTAAGGAGTTGGCAAAAGAATCTGCAGAATAGTGGTGGTAAACTATTCTAGAGTATCCTTTGATCGTGATCTGGTATATTATCGTATATATTTAAACCACCAAAAGAAAAATACAAAACATAAAACATACAAAAACCATAAAAAATATAAAATCAAGAAAATACAAAAATATTTTTTTTCATTTTAAAACGGGCATGTATTTTGGTACGGTAATATTTACGGCCTTAGAAATGTCGATTAAAATTGACACGGCGCCATAAATAGAGTCCGTATAAAAGCTGTACATATTTTAAAACATGCCCATATGGCTTGTAGTTATTTCAGACTGCAACCCGCTTTTCGCATTAAAGTCACGTATTTCCTACGAAAGCGTTGGCTCACAACATGAATTAATTTTCTCGGGTATGGTTTACTTTAAAACCATACAAGGGATCAAGTTTACTTTATAACTTGGTCTAACACAAATTTGTGTACGTTTCAGTGCACTTATTTTGTTAAAATAAGGGAAATCTTATTGCCACCAAGAATCGTTCTTTTAAATCATTAAACGGAAAATGATTTCATTGGTATCGAATCGTTAAACAAAGACTACAACTCTTTAAATAGAAAACGCGTCAATGTTTAAGGGGAGAAAATCTTATATCATTTTGTCATCAATACATCGTCTTCCAGAATCATTCTTAGAAAATAAACGGTTAAATGTTGTTCATCATGTGTTTGTCAAGTATGTGGTATTTGGATTTGCTGTAGACTGTTTATCATACTTGTGATTGGACCTTAGAAATTCATGGTTTTTTTAGGCAAATCATTTAAGTGCGTTGAGTGATTGTGTGTGCTCAATAGTATATAGGTATATTGAAGTTATAACGAACGTTAAGTAATCCCTTAATAAAAGTTGAACTTAAATAGGCTTTAAACTTAAATGAAAATTAAAAGGAACAAGAAGGGCCAAATTGTATAAGTTGAAAAACTGAATATTAGGTCAAAAGTTTGACCCCGCCCCTTTCTTTCTCTTTCGTTTCACTGTGCACTCAAACACACAAACATCCAACTTGCTGCCATTGTTAAAGACTAATTAAACAAGTTCATGCTTTGATTTTCGCTCAAAAACATCCAAGGTGAATATAATGTTTCTCATTTCATCATTCAATTAAACGATCCCCTCATGTCAGCTTAGGGTTTTTAGATTTAAATGGATTGATTAAGATTGATTAAAAAGGGGGTTTTTGTTACGAATAAACATAGGATCTTGCGTTGTTGTTTTTTTCTGCCAAAAATACTTGTGTGTGATGTTAAAACAGTTAAAAGCAGATTTGATTTCAGACTTAGGATGGGTGTTGACGTATTCTGAACTAGGTCCCATTTGCCTGTATTCCGAACTACGTCTTGATTCTTTGTTTTCCGAACTAAGTCATGAAGGCATGTAATCCGAACTAGGTCCCATTTGCCTATATTCCGAACTAAGTTGTGGATGCCTGTATTCCGAACTAGGTCCCATTTGCCTGCTTTCCGAACTACGTCATGGATGCCTGTATTCCGAACTAGGTCCCATTTGCCTATATTCCGAACTAAGTCATGGATGCCTGTATTCCGAACTAGGTCCCATTTGCCTATATTTCGAACTAAGTCATGGATGCCTGTATTCCGAACTAGGTCCCATTTGCCTGTCTTCCGAACTAACTCATGAATGCATATATTCCAAACTAGGTCTCGAATGTCCATATTCCGAACTATGTTCTGATTGAGGATTCCGACTTAGGTCAAACATGGTATTCCGACTTAGATAAAAAAATGCTCCATTCCGACTTAGGTGCAGATTGAAGGATTCCGAAGTGTGTGATGAATGCTTTATTCCGAATTATGTTTGGAATGATGCATTCCAAATTATGACTTGCATTTTTGTTATGATATGCTTGTTTTGGTTTCTATATTATTTTGGGTAATACTTGTATGGTTTTTCATGTGCTATTGAAATAGGATGCTTTTAAGATTAATACTACATGGTATATATCTCTTGTGTATCAATGTGTATATTTCATCTTAAGCAGATTTCATGGCTCGCACTCAAGAGCAACAAATTCAACTTGACAATGAACTAGTACCAGAAGAAAACCGTCTACCAATCACTACCAATAATCAACGATTGAAAGAAGGCTTCATTCCATCACAAGCAGCATTCAGAATAGCTATCGAAATCCTTAATCTCACACCAATCAAATCTGCACTTCGGATTTCAGCAAGTGTTCCTGAAATTTACATGCATGAGTTCTCATCCTCTCTCAAAGCCATCACAAACACAAAGTTTTCCTTCAACATCAATCGTCAGAAGAAGGAATTTTCTCTTAGACAATTTCGTGAAATCTTGGAATTTCCTCCTCCTAAAGGGAAAACACATGCTCCTGTTCCAGATTTAAAACAAATATTAGATTTGATTATGTCTCTTGGTTATGACGGAGAATTGCCAAACATATCCAAGTTTAGCACCTCTAGACTTGGACAACCCTGGAAAGCAATCTTTAGTATCATTATCCGATGTCTTACGGGCAAATCCAAAGGGTATGATTCTATAGACTTTCTCAGGCTCGTATTTTCTATGGCATCTACAAGAGACTCTATTTGGATTATGCTGCTCTCATATAGGAAGAATTTCATTATCAAGCCTTCATAAACGCTAAGAATAAATCTGACCACTTTCAGTTTCCACGCTTCACTAAGCTCATTATCTATTACTTTATGAAATCCGATGAAGCTATAGATCGACGTGGAGGATTCTTTGTTAACTCAGAAGATGATGATTTCTTCATAGTACACATGAGACAAGAAGGACAAAAGATTGTTTACTCAGGTATTCCTGCTCCTGTTCTAGATCATATGATGAATGACAAAATCAAAAAGAGTGCTTCCTATAAGACTCTTCTAAAAGAAAATGAAGATCATTCAAAGAAAGTAGAATTGGGTGAATCCACTGCAGAGTTCAAAGCACAAAAACCCAAAGGCAAAAGGAAGGAAACTGATTCCTCAAAAGCTGAGACACCAACACAAGACAAGGGCAAAAGAACAAAAACAGTGTCTTTATGGGAGAAAAAGGCCAAGGGAAAGAAAACACTTCTCTTCGATGAAGACTTGCTTGAAGACGTGGATGAACAACAACAGCTGTTGACTGAGAAACAACAATCCAAGCAATTGAAAAAGGCTTTAATTAAAAGTAGAAGGGAGACGGGAGGTAGTGGATCGAAACAGACAAAGGAAGTTGTATTGCCTGACATTGTTGAATTTGGAAACCCAGATAAGTTCGTTGACGAACCAGTTCAGAATGACGAAAATGATCAACAATACGAACAACAAGATACGTTCCTTGATGATATTCAACCAGAGACAACAATTACAGGGAGCATCCACAAGGACAGGAGTGTTACCAAATCCTCGTCTTTGTCCGATCCAGTAGGTAAGTACTTGAACCTTGACTCACTTGAATCTGAAGTTACAAACACCGATCTTTCAACAAACCCGAACATGGTAAATGTCCCTGTAACTATGGCCACTACATCATTACTCCGCACCATTGTCACGACTCATGTCACACCTACAAAATCAACTGCTCATCCAACACCATTGCTGGTATCTCCACCCGTCACCCCAGATTTTATGCAAATCATCGAACAAAGCTTGAAGGCTCAAGAGGATAAGACTATTCTAGTTACAGAGCAATTAGAATCTTCAAAGACAGCCTATGAAAAGGAACTCGCTAGTCTTCGTGATGAATTAGCAAGCAAGAAGGATTTTGAAAAAGAAATCGACCAGCTTCAAAAAGAATTAACAAGTCGTCAACAATCTGAAGATTCAATGAGAGAAAGTCTAGAAGCTACAGTTGAAAGGAAGCAAGAATCAATTAAACGTCTTCGAGCACTCAGAAACAAATACAAATAGGAGAAAGAAGAACTTGTTCAAGCTAATGCTACACTGATTGAATCAATAGATGAAAAGGTTCAAGAATCTATTGAAACTGTACTCCCTCCTCTGCGAGATGAACTAAAAGACATCGCTGCAAGCAAAATGATGATCAAGTCTTCCGACACTCTGCAGTCCGACTTTCTTATAGCTCAAAGACTCACATACTACGATTTGAAGAAGCTGTTGCATGCTAAGATGATTCAAGTCGAGTCCTACAACCGAACGCCAGAACAACAAGCACTTCACAAAGCTTTAAAGACGGCAATGGATCAAGACACCGAGATATTTGAAAAACATGGCACTGTCGTCCCATACAGCACTCTCGATCTAGAAAAAGACGATGAAGATGACGATTAGTCAGACAAACCCGAAGAACCATCCGAGAATGAAGATGACGATGACGATGACGATGAAGATGACAATGATGATGATGGTGACAACGATGATAAGGGTGATCGTAATGATGATGATGATGACAGCATGGACGAAAGAATACATGATGAAGATGAACCAGAGAATGATGATGAAGAGGAAAAGAATGAAGAAGAGGAAGAGGATGATCACAACAAAGATAAGTCAGATGGTGAAGGGGATCAAACTTCAGGAAAAGGTGACAAGTCTCAAAAGGATAATGTTACTAAAGATCAAACAACTTCCACAACCCAAGAAACTCTAGACTCTGAGTCAACTCCAACCGGCAAACGCACCAAACACCGTCATGATGTTGATGCTAATCTGACATCGGGTTCACTTCAATCAGCTTCAGCTATCACATCTACATTACTACCACAACAACTACCCATCCGAGAACCCGATCAACCAATACCTGAAACGTCTAAGTCTACACCAGTGAAGGACACTCAACGTACTCAGACAATTCGAGTAATTTTTCCGAATCGAGCTCCAGAATCTGCGCAAAGTCATGATATTCTAGAATCGAGCGAACCGGCATGGGTGGATACAGTTAATGTAGATAAAGATGCATCCGAGCAACCTTGGGTCAAAGAAGCTGCTAGCATTTGTCCGCTAACTCGAGAAGATGAACCAGATTTCTCCCAAATCCTCAACAATCCCATCGACTTTTTAGCATATCTAATCTACAGGTATGGAACTGACAATGTAACTCCAGCGATGGTAACTCGAGCTTTTCATGATCCCACCATCATTCCTACTTCAAGAATCAGTAGAATGGAGGCTGAATACAATGCGAATGAGCTGTTGAAAGTAATGAACCTTCCTCAACGAACATGTCGTCACAGGCCTGAGAATGCTCCTCTCCCGATCGCTGATGCTGACAATCAAATCATACGTGATTTCTTTGTCTGCTATGACCTTGAGTATTTAGTAAACGGCGCCAACAAGTATGCGACTTCCTTAACCTTGGTCAAAGCTGCAACTTGGGGGTCAATACCCTGGATTGAAGAAAAGGTTGATCGTATATGGGTAAGGAAATTAATCCCTGAGTATGATCATTATGATGAATTGGGTGCATCACATTGGGGAGAAACCATACAGAAAGCTTACAGCTATGCATGTGGCTTCAAGTAAAAGACTCCAGTAAAATCCGAGTTCAGAATCAAAGCCATTTTAGGAGTAAGAGTTGAACCCAAATTCGGCTATCATCATATAACAGAAATCAGATTAAAAAGTGAAGACGACAAATCCTCTGCCATCATGGAAGGAGACTTCTCGGATCTTTCTCTTGTTGACATTGAAGATATGTTACTGTTTATGACTCAAGACACACTCAAACACTTGAACACTGAAGACTACATTACCCTGAATTCAGCTCTTTGAATGTATACTCGTCGCATCGTGATCAAGAAGAGAGTTGAAGACTTGCAACTTGGCGTTGAGAGCTATCAGAAGAAGCTGAACCTCACTGCTCCATACACTCAGGTTCCTGCTATTCATCATGACAAAATCCCGTACACAAGCACTACAAAACCGGTTCAAGGCACTTTCTACTTGAATGGATCCGGTGAGAAGAAATTCCTGAGAATAGCGGAACTCTCCAAGTTTAGTGACGGGACTCTTGAGCAAGTTCGAGACACATTGATTCAGATCAACAGAACCAAGAAGCATCCCCAACTTACCGTCCGGTGGCACACAGGGTACGAAACAAGTGCTAGCTACCTGATAAACAAGATTAATGAAAAGCTGCGGGAAAGACGCTTGATGAGGAGTATTGAACGATTCGTTGGTGTAAGACCATATGGAGCGCACCACAAGCTGATGCAACGATCTATCTAATGGGCCGTACTATCTCAGGTCCATTCCATATTGGTTAATTTGTGAATATGTAAATATTGTGCTTTTGTGGATTGTTGTAGTGTGAAAGTATGATAATGTTTCAAGAACTTCTCACGAGATTCTAAATCTTTCAAAATCTATCATACTCAAGCACTACAACTAACCCTCATTAAATTGAGGGGGAGCAGTAATATGTTCTATGGCCAGAGATTGATTTCATTTTTTACCCAAAGACCGGTTAATCCATTCATTATCCCAAATATTAATGGTTAACATTTTAGATAAGGAGAGAAAATGAGATTAAGGAGACTTAATGATATTTGGCTAAAAAATGAAAAAGACTTAAAAGATAAACCAACTTAATATGTGTAATGCACATGTTAAGGCGGCGCGTTTTTGATGAACAAAACACTTAAGGCACAAAATCTTTGATTATAATATCACAAGTGCTTTAAGTGATTTTCAAGGATTTTTCATGGTGACAACACTTACCCAAAACACACTTAATTCACGACGTGGCGAGAAAAGGGTGGTAGGATTAGGTATTAGTCCAATGATTCATCAGAACCGATGGAATCTTCCCAACGAAAATTCCCTAGATAGAATCAGAAGTCCTAGGAAAGTTGGAGATGATTGTGAACGTAGCAGAGTACCGAGTAATTACTGATGCTAGCACTGGAACAATCACAACAAGGTGCTAGTAATGATGTATTGGTAAGTACCAAAGGGGTTGAAGAATGAAAAAGAAATGTAAAGATAAAGGGTGTAAAGAAAGAAGCCCTCCTTACAACTTAGGACAAAAACCGAGTCAACACATCTATTATTGGGATCATTTTTAAATGATTCTCAATATTGAAGGCAAGATATCATGGACCCAGTGATGTCATGCACAACCCCTCCCAGCTAACTCAAATATCTCTCAAAAGATGTTTGTTTTAATCACACGGAGCTCAACATGTTATCTATTGGTTTATTCACTCCGAATAGACTGATATTGAATAGGTGGCAATCCTCTCCAGCCATCGCTCACTAATTCAAAACGCACTATCGAGTCTAGAGCCACGAGATCATCAAAAGTCTCATTAGGACACTTTCCATTTATTCCTTGCGTCTTCACACACTGTGAAAAGTAAGAGATCTTTATGAGTCCTACGCAGTATTCTTATAATATTGCCAGAACATGCGAGTGATACACAATTATTACAATGAAGATGGAAATCCTGCTTGAGCCAACATCAAACAAGCTCATGGTAGGTGACACGTGCGGTTCTTTAAGAACCAATCTTGTGAAAACTGGAAAGAAACAGTAGTTTAATTCTTAATTGAACTTAAACTCGTTCCAGGCCTCTACGCATTATCGTATGATCTTGCCAGAACACTCAGAGTGACACTCTTTAGTGTTCACAGTGACGAGTGGAAATCCTTCTAGTGTTAACATTAAACAACACTTGGTAGGTGACGTGCAAGATTCTATATGAATCAAGCTCGTGACAACTAGAAAGCAACAATGGTGAAAATCTTAATTGAAATTCACTTGTTCTAGGTTCATGAATGTTGATCCCAAACTTAGATCGATTAAGCTTGTGTAAATGAGATTAGATCAAGTTAAACACGTAGAGAAACTTTGTTTGTGTATAAAAAAATTTAAGTGTTATGCGGAATTAACACTCAAACAAGAACACACAATGAATGTAAAACAAACTTTCACTTGATTGATTGAATCGAACTTGCTTACAATGAAAGTGTTAAACGTATGAAAAACTTATATGAAACATAACCTAAAGGTCTTCTTTTATAGACATAAGAAGCCTTGTACAAGAGTCTACGTCTCAGCTATTCTAGCTAAAGATAATTATAGAAAATACATTATTGATCCTATCTTTACTAGAAACAAACTAGAAACATAATACGCGTAGACCATATCTTTCTATCAGTGCTTATCTTCAACCTATCAACGCTTGACTTCTTCCTGTCAACACTTGATCTATCAACGTTTGTTTTCTTCTTATCAATGCTTGTTTTCTTCTTGTCAGCGTCCAAGTGTACTGGCTACATTTTATTCCCAACAATCCTCCCCTAAACTTGATATCTACTCTAGTAATCAAGTTTCTGAATAAAAAATTAAGAACTAGGAGGAATCTTACAAATCTTATCATATTGGTAATAAACATGCCTAATCAAATCTTTGGCCACGTCACTTGAATAGTCAATCTCCAGCTGTGTTGTCTTCATCTTTTCCAAAACTTCTTTGGACATGGGATACTCAGCATCTACAAGTAGATACTCAGCAAACTTTGTAGAGCTCAAATAATACACACCAGCAGCTGAATACAAACGCCATTGAAGACCACTGATATCATCCTCAAGATCCTTCCAAACAGGATCTTCTTCTTTTGGTGCACACATTCTCTTGAATGTTGACCAAAGCTTTATTCCATTGACTAAAGTAGGAACTTCAGTCTCATACTTGGCTATCAACAACCTCCAAAGGTCTGCCAAGTCTTCCCTATCCATACTTGCAAAGAGAGACATAAGAGTAGTAAATGTGTGTACCTCTTTCCCATATCTGCCAATCTTCCAGAACCCACTTGCATCTTCTTCATGGCTAATGATAAGGTTTCTGGCATCAAGAGGTAACACTTGTACCATATCTGAAGCTTCCATGGGTCAGAGCTTAATGCTCCTTCTAAGAACAGCTTCACTAGGAACCACTTTATTTAGATCTTTAGGAAACTCAAGTGGAACTCCCTTCTTCAAAGGCCTTGGAACAATCATTGCCTTCTGAATTTCCATCTCTTCTGCAAGTTCTTCTTTCCTTTCATCTGAAAGAAGTCTAAGAGTGTTCATTTCCTGCACTATTGCCCAAATGGGATAAGCCTTGTACTCCAATTATTCAAAGGATAATCCCTGTAATTTCTTGAAGGTCCATCCTGTTCCATGACATCTGAGTAACATATAGTAAAGCTCCCTTCTATCCCTCTTCAGCAGTGAGAAAACATTGCTAGCCTTGTGCTTCAGAATTACCTTGCAGTCTCTTTGAACTCTTAGAAGAATATCCAATCCCCAAATTTGGTCTAAAATTGTCAAATCTGGATTCTCCATAATCCTATTCTCCCAAGCATGGTACATTTGAGCAACTTCTGGCATATCATAGTCTACTTGCAATTTTAACTCTCTAAGTTTCTCTCTTGCCAAGTCATCACCATATTCAAGTCTCTCTGGTTGTTCAATTATCATCACACTCGAATCTGAACTTCCTTCATCACTTCCTTCTTGTTCCTCAGAAGTGACAACAAATGGTGATTCACCAACCTTCTTCCTTTCTTGTTCCATAAGTTGTGCAGCCAACCTTGAATCAAACTCTACTTGTGCTGCATCCTTTGGAACTTCTACTTCTACCATGATTCTTTACCCTTATATAATGGATCAATGATGGGTAAAGATGATGATGGTACCTATGAAGACACTTCCTTGATGATAGCTGATGACTGGAATACATCAACCATATCTGCAGGTCTGTCAACGCTCAAATTTTGTGTGTCATCGCCCAAATTACTCTTGTCAGTGCTTGGTGTGTCAGCGTTCAAATTTTGCTTGTCAACGCCCAACTTACTTGTCTCAGCGTCTCTTGTGAACTGCTCCATCATAGCTGTAAAAGACAAGTTCAAATTTGTAGGAGTAACCAGAGATGTATCAAAACCTGATTGTTTCTTCAATTCAGTAAGGGCTTCAGCAACACCCAAAGATTCTCCATCATATGAGCCTTTTCCACTCAAATCAAATGGCTCTGTAGCAGCTTCATGTGAGCCTTTATCACTCAAATTAACAGGCTCTGTAGAAGCTTCCTCCCCTTTGTAAGAATCCTCCCCAGATGAAAAGAATCTTGTCTGCCTTCTCCTAGACTCAGCAGTTTCCAAAACAACAATCCTCTCCCTCAATTGCTTGAGTTCAAGGCCTTGTGTACTGACTGTTTGTACCAAGTTTGCATTTTGCTTTTGCAAGCTAACGAAGACAGCCGTCAATTCCATCATTGTGTATGGTTCCAATCTGCCCTCCTCTAGAATGGGTATTTGACCTCCCAAAATAGAGTCATGGGGCATGGATGAGGTCTTAAAGATGTTAGGACTGTCTTGGCCTGCATCTAAGCGAGTATCAATAGTCCTAGCCTCATCCATAGCACCAACCACACTTGTGGTGGTGGTTCTCTCTGCAACATGGCTAGGACCACTAGAGGAGAACACTCCAGTAGTCCTTGGGCGTTTAATAAACCTATATTCAGGGGTGTAGAAGATGATGTGGATTGGGTGGTAGTTTGAAGGTTAAGGGGTGTTTGGGTCTGTGAAGGAAAGGTGTCAACGTTTGGATTACTTGTGTCAACGCCAACATTTAATGTGTCAGCGTTGAAAGATTCTTGGTCAATTTCCATGTGTTGAGGTAAAGGTAAAGGTTCTGTGTGTTGAGGTGAAGGCAAAAGGTCTGGTATTGGGTCAAGTTGTGGTCGTGGGTCTGGTTGGGGTTATGATGCTACAATAACAGCAAGCATAGCTTGGGTGATGGGTAATTCACGGTGAGGGGGTGAGTTCATCTTACTAAAAATAACTTTCTTTTGCACATGGATCTCATAAAAATCATCATGATCCCTTGTGCAGTAATTTTGCACATCAAAAACCATTTGCAAAAATCTGGGATAAGCCAAAGTCATCTTATTCCCTTTGTTTTTACACATGCCATCAAAAATAAGTTTTGAAAAAATTAAACTTTTGCCCATTTGCAATGCACACAATTGCACTAGCAATTGATCTGTTAATTTCATTATGTGCAGTACATTTGGGACTCAAACATTGTAGGATGACATGTATGAGGTACTTCCAGGCTGGGGGAAACTCTTGTTTATGATATTTGTTTAAAGTGATCTCATCAGGGAAAGGATACCCCAAAGCCCGAAGTCCTTATTCTATTTCATTAATGGGGAGGGTGGTTATACCATCTGCATCATTAAGATGCAAAGCCTGGCGAACCAAGGCTTCAATAACCACCCAAGTACGCCCATGAACAATAGCTGATAATGTAGTCACATTATTAATTGTTGAGGAACTAACAGTGTTCCAAAATTGTTTAATATGAGTGACAGGGATGAGAGGAGCATGAGAAAGTGCATACCTAATTGGAGATGCATTCAAATACGCCACCATCTGGGTGTATTGTGGAAACAAAGTATCATCAGCGTCCAAATAAGAAATCATGTTGTGCTGACTCCTGAATCCCAATACCAAGTCACTTGGTTTAAACTTTGGTGCCATTGTTGAAGAAAGCTGTTTGTGAATTATTGAGAAAGATGAATTATAGGAGAAAAAGTGTTAGACAATAATATGAGATACCCTGTTTAAAAATAGGAGCCAAATATATAGGAGAGATAGGCACATGTGATTGGTAAAAAATAAGGCAAGTATTTTCAAAATATAATGATGAAAATATTGAAAAGAAAATAAGTTATCTTGTGCATTAATTAAAACTTATCTACTCCAAAAAATAAGGCCCCAAAATTTGTCAAAAATAACAACTGGGTAGGTCCCAATGAGTGTCAACGGTAAAAAATAACCCATCAACGCCCAACGGCTATATTCTTGTCAACGTTTGCCAAAGCCATGTCAGCGTCTAAATTGGTCATAACAACGCTTGGAAAAATATTTGTCAGCGTCCAAAAATAAAAGTAATAAAAATGAAAAAGGACCTTAACAAAGTAATTTATCCTAGTGAAGATAACCTATAAATTGATAATTATTATAGGGCGGCAAGCACTGTCTAGTTATACACACTTGCTTATGCAAGATAGACATAACAGTCCTCTAGTGTCCCTTGCTAACCAAAATTCTTAACAATTAAGTTATCTCATAAAATCCCTTGTAACTCCCAGGTAAACCTATTATAAAACATTCCCAAGTCTCCCAACAGACCACATCCAATTCTAGGCCAAAAATGTCTTGGCAGCATGCATAGTATGTCAACTTTGCATGCTACAGTGCCTCATGATTTAGTAAACTAACTCATACTCACCAGTGGACACAATCTAGAATTATGATAAGAGCATTATAGGAATACCCAAAAGTCCTAAAGGTTCCTAAAACCTCCCCTTAAAAAGTGATACACAAGTTGCCAAATAATATGTATGTAAATAAAAATTTATGTCAAGATAGGAATAAAAATATTCCAACCATCATCCATAAATTGAAACATGCTCCAAATGATTCTCCAAGGATCCATAAGCAACTCTGTATCCAATGGTACAATGCTAACACCACCTGCACATTTAGATCAAAAACCACAAAACTAACAAGTTGCTGACAACGTCACGATAACACTTATCAGCGTTAGGATAACCTTTGTCAGCGTTAGACAAATATAGTGGAAAATCTAACTTCTCAAAAAGACCAATAACAATGCATATCCTGTACATACTCTTACAATAAGACCCCAAAACACATATTAAGTGAGATTGATCATTCCAATACTTGTCACCAAGTATTGAAACCTTCCAGTATCAAAAGGTTTAGTTAATAAATCAGACACATTTTCTTCTGTGTCAACCCTATCTGGTTGTATTAAACCATTTTCAAAACAATCTCTTATAAAATGATGTCTAATTTGTATGTGTTTTGTTTTAGAATGATGTACAGGATTTTTAATAATGCATAAAGTACTGTTATTGTCTACAAAAATCTTGGTATGCATGAAATTATACCCATAATCCAACAGCTGGTTCTGAATCCATAAGACTTGTCCACAACAAGCAGCTGCATCTACATACTCTACTTCAGTTGTAGAATTGGCCACCACTGTTTGTTTCTTGCATTGCCAAGATATCAACCTACTCCCAAGAAACTGACATCCACTAGTTGTGGATTTTCTATCAAATTTATCACCACCATAGTCATTGTCTGAATATGCAATAAGCTCCAATGGTGAATCTTTTGGATAGCGTAAACCAAAATCTGGATAACATCTAAGGTATCTAAAGATTCTCTTGACAGCATGAAGGTGACATTCTTTGGGAGTCACTTGATGGCGTGCACATGCACACACAGCAAACATAATGTCAGGTCTTGAGGCTGTGAGATACATCAATGAACCAATCATTGATCTATAGTGCCTAACATCCACATCTTTTCCATCTCCAACTTTTCCCCAAGGATGTTCTCTATCCATAGGAGTACTAGCCCGTTTTTCATGTGGAGAAAAGCCAAACTTCTTCAAGATTTCTGCTACATATTTATCTTGAGAGATAAAGATACCATCTTCTTTCTGCCGAACTTGTGACCTAGAAAGAAGTTTATTTCCCCCATTGCACTCATCTTGAATTTGTCTGTCATAAGCTTGGAAAAGTCTTCACTCATCTTTGGGTTTGTAGAGCCAAAGATGATATCATCCACATAAACTTGAATAAGTAAGACATCCTTACCAGCCTTCTTTGTAAATAAGGTATGGTCTATGGTGCCCCTTTTGAATCCATTTTCCACCAGATAGGTAGACAATGTGCCATACCATGCTCTTGGGGATTGATGAAGTCCATACATAGCTTTCTTGACTCTATATACCTTGTCTGGATGCTCTGGATCTTCAAAACCAGGAGGCTGCATGACATACACCTCCTCAACAATTATGCCATAAAGGAAAGCACTCTTCACATCTATTCGATAGACAGTAAAGCCCATGTAGGAAGCATAGGCTATAAATATCCTAATAGCCTCAATCCTTGCAACTGGTGCAAAGACCTCCTCATATTCTATCCCTTCCTCTTGTGTATATCCTTGAGCCACTAAACGTGCCTTTTTTCTGACCACAATGCCTCTTTCATCTTTCTTGTTTCTAAGAACCCATCTTGTCCCAATAGGTCTGACATATCTGGGACAATCAATGATAGGTGTGTAAACACCCATCCTTTTTACCACTTAATTACAATAATAACCGAGCCAAAACGTGTATTTTATGTCATTTATGTCGGAATTATGCGTGGTTTGTGTTTTTGTTGTGATTTAGGACGAAAAGGTGAAAAGTGGAGAAAACACGGGATTTCACGGGCTTTTATCGAAGAAAAAGACGAAAGAGGAAGTCAAGAAGTCAAGAGTGCAAAAAGAACGGAAGTCCAAGACCAATTCTGAAGATTTATCGAAGAAAAAGTCAAAAGACGGAAGTTTACCAAAAGCCGAAGAACTCAAGTCTAATTTATTGAAGAATTACAAGACGAGTTCAAAGAAATCCCAAGGCAAAGTCATTAGAGTCCAAGATTTAAGAAGATTAAGAAGATTAAGGACTTGAACTTGCAATTAAGGAAAAGAAGAAAGAGGGGATGAAGCTTCCTAAGCACTCCCTAATCCTCCCCTATAAATAGATTAGGATGTTAATCATTTCATGTTGTTGGGTGGCTTGACAAACCACCACTTCCACCATTTTCATTTACCTGCACTTTAAATTTTATGCACCTTTAATTCATTGTATTGCACTTTTAATTCATTTAATTTCCAAGTAAGTTTTATTTTATTATTGTTGAATCTTTACTTTTCTTGTTTAATCTCTCATCTACCTTTCTTGTTTGTGTCTAATCTTTGTGTTCATGTTCTTGAGTTTTATAGTTTTCAATCAAGTGGGTTTTGATTGATTTGGCTTTATTTGTTAGTTTTGATGATTTGTTTTGATTGATTATTGTTAGTAGATCATTTGTGGTTGTTTTGGTTCAATCTTTTGATTGATTATGGCTGTGTTTTGTTAAATTCGTGATTTCATTTTGCTCCCTGTTCTTCACATATTTTAGTTTCCCAGTTTTTATTCCGCATCAACTTCTTTTTCCGCATGAAGCACTTATTCCGTATGAACTATGTATTCCGCATGAACTAGTTTTTCCGCATCAAGCATTTTTCCGAATCAACTTCTTTTTCCGCATGAAGCACTTATTCCGTATGAACTAGTTATTCCGCATGAGCATTTTATTCCGGATCAACACAACATTCCGAATGAAGCCTACATTCCGCATGAACGTTTTATTCCGAGTAAGTACTTATTCTGGATGAGCAACGTATTCCGAATGAACTGTTATTCCGGATGAAACCTTTATTCCGGATGAGCTATTATTCCGGATGAAGGGATATTCCGGATAAACATTTATTCCGAATGAGCTGTTATTCCGGATGAGCAACTTATTCCGGATGAATCATTTTATTCCGGATGAAGGATTTGTTCCGAATGGGCAGTTTTTCTTAATTTTTGTAATTTCAGTTTTAGTTTATTTTCAGCTTTTGTTTTTAAGTTTTAAGCTTTACTTTTCCCGCCTTTTTCCTTATTTGCATTTTTACTTGCTTTCCTTTTAGTTTAAGTTTTAGTTTGCATTATTTACCTTTATTGCTTTTAATTTCTCGTGATTTACTTTTCGTCAACTTTTATTCTTTCATTGTTTCCTTTTTCCGTCTTTACTTTATTTTTATTTGTTTCAAGTCTTTATTTTTCAATAGTTTTAGACAACGACCTTTCCCTTTTTATTCCACCAAGAACAACTGAGTCGCACAATTAACCAGTTATCAATTCGAAGAGATTCCGAGAAACGAACTTTTCAACTAGTAAAATCTTAACATTAAAATGGCGCCGCTGCCGGCTCTTTTCGTGAGGATTAACGGTTTTTTGTGAGAGACGCGTTGGCTTTTGGGATCCGTTCACTTGTGAACGTTATTTTTTGTATCAAAAATTTTCAAAAAAAATCCAAAAACATTTGAAAAATCATAAAAAGCATTTCTTTTTCAAAGTTTTGCACCAAAAATATTCTTCTTGCTTATCTATTTTTCTTTATGGATTTTTATATCCATTGCGTCGGGTGTGGGAGACGATTATACGGGAAAGACTCTTGTCAATGGTGTACATGTGAACGGTGCGGAAACGATATCGATAACACACAATTCCACTTCGAATTTTGTCCTTTGTGCAACTCGACTAATTCGTCCTTTTTGAACCCACCTCCTGTTCCCCCGTGCATCTATTGTGGAAGCGATTCTCATTGGCATGTTTCGTGCCCGGTTCGATACCCGTATGGTCACGAGCAAGAACCGGGGTACAATTATGACAATGATAATAGCTATCAACAAGACGCACCCAGTCTTTCTCCTTCCTCGTTTTGCAATAACTGTGGGGGTCCTCACGATACTTCTTATTGTCAACCAATGTTTTATTATGAGCAAAATCCGTGTCCTCAGTTTTCTTCACCAATGGATTATTATGAACCAAACCCGTGTTCTAATTCTTCTCAACCGATGAACTACTATGAGCCACACCCATGCTATAATTCAGGTTTTCAACATTTTGAGCCCCCACAACACTTCATCGATCATCAACCTTCCTTCGAACATTTGAGCTCCAACGAACAATGGGAAACTCTTGTTAAGAAAGGTCAACAACTTCAAGAATCTTTCAACAAGATCATCAAAAAATGTCAAGAGGATCAATGGCCTGAGCAAATATCGAATATCGAGACTTATACTCCTCCTCCGGTGTATCCATACTATTATGATGATGATGACGATGAGCCTACTATTTCTTGGAATGATCTTACTGCTCAATGTCCTAGTGCAATTGTCATCACTTCTCTTGATATCCCAAACGTGTCTAAGGATTGTGATTCGTTGAATGAGCTTAGTGATGTTGGTCTCGACAAATTATTAGATGATGAGGTTTGTGAATTATCTGCTTTGGAGCTTGAGGACGACGTTGCTCTTACGCAAGCGGTCAATCCTAGTGATGACGATTTTTCTCCTCGCTATGAGAATTTCACTTTTGAAATTTCTCAATCTCCACAGGGAGATGCGGGCGATGACGATTTATTCTCTCCGGCTTACGAGAAGTTCACTGATGAACTTGATCTTGTGGATGAGGTGGAAGACGTGCTTCTTCGGGATAGATTACGGAAAGTGCACCTTCTTATTGCTCAAATCGAAGAGTTGACTTTTCCACCTCTCTCCGAGTCTTTGCCTCCATCTATTCCTCCCGTTGAAGATAATGACCCATTGCTGGAAGAAATCGACATTCACTCCATAACTCCAGGTATTGATGACGATGACATGGAAGGGGATATTATTCTTGATAATTTGCTGCAGGAAGGTATTGACCCAAGTCCCCCTACCGAGCACCTTTCATCCTTCCCTTTAGCCATTATCACGGAGGATGAGTGCTTTGACCCGGGAGGTGACATTGATTATGCTATTATGGATAACCTTACAGCTTTGCCGCTTGCTGCTGACCATCCATTGTCTTTGGAGGATGACAATGTGATTCCTTTACCCACCCCACCTCCCGTGGATCATGATTTCACATACTATACGTATGTTGAAAGAACCTTTCTCCCATTTAAGACTTATCCTCCCGCCTCTCCTTTGTTGATGTCAACCGAGAACGAGGACAAGGTCTTTGATCTCGGTATTACATTCGAGGCTTCCCCATGGACCATTTAATTCGGGGACGAGTCAGGCTCGTGACTCGGTTAATATAAACAAGCGCTTTTTGGGAGGCAACCCAATTATCTATCTATCTTTCTCTGTTTTCACCATAAGTGTAGGGGGAGCCCCGTGGTGTTTCTTGTTTTCTTTCTTATCATGTGCAGGGATTAGAGCTTCAAATACACACTCTTGATGACTTTTGACGAAGCGTAATTCCGTTTTCCCTTCTTCCTGGTTCTATCCTAAACTCTTTTCGATTCACTATTTTATATTTTCCAATATTAAAATAGGAATCTCTTTAGTTGTCTTTTCCTTAGCGAGATTTAAACAACATGCACAATGTCCTAAGTGTAGGAGAGCTTACTCCCACATGCTTAAACATTGAGGACAATGTTTATATCAAGTGTAGGGGGGACTTCTATCGAAGTTAAGTGGCCTTTTCCTTGTATTTGTCCTCATTTTAACCGGAAAATTGGATTCTTCGACATTTTTCAAAATTTTAATCTATTTTGGCCTAGTTGTATAGTTGTTTTTACCTTTGTATAGTTATTTTCTTTCTTTGCTAGTATAATCTTTAATAAAGTGGTTTTAATTTTCAAACATTGTGAATCTTTTGACTCAGTGCGAGTTTACTCTAGCTAGTATCCTTAACGTGTTTAAGTCAAGTTTTGCTAGGCTTTTATATAGGGAGCTTTAAAACGCGAAAGTCTTAACTCTCACGGGTTAAGAACAATAACTTTTCGCAAGTTCCTATAATTGATCCTAGAGAGTCGTTTATCAAGGGAACTTTAAAACGCGATTTCTAAACTTGAAAAAGTCTAAGAGTTAGCAAGATCCTATAGGAGACTCGAAAACCCAAAACTTTGATTTAACTGGCTAAGCATCCACGAGTCTCATTCCTTAAGATTTTAAACTGTGGAGAACGAGAGATGATAGAGTCAATTATAAGTTTGGTATTCTTTCATGAATTTATGTGAGTTAATTATAAGCCTATTCTCCCATCACTTGCTAATAAATTTATCTGCAATAAATAAGGTTGTACGATTTGAAAAGTTACTTAGCTTCTAGCCCAAGATCGTTTAAAAGTTGCTCGGTATGGATTAGAGTTCATAGCCAAGGCATAACTTATTGAAGCGGGATGCGAAGATTGACGAGTCCGAAAAGGCCCTAACAAGGCATGAGGGCTATATTTTGTTGCTAAAGATCCAAAGTGATGTGAAGAATCATTTATCAAAGATCAATATGAAGGATCGAGACACACGACGAAAAGCAAAAACTCCCCAGAAGTCATGGAGAAGTCTATCCGAAAAGACCCTAGCAAGGTATGAGGATAAATAGAGCCAAGTCCAAAAAGGAGGCGGATCGTTGTATATCGAAGTCCAAAATAAATATTAGAGAAAAATGAAGAAGTCGTGGTCCAAGTATGAATCTCTCAAAACTTCAAGTGAAGAAATTCCTATATGAAGAGAAGACCATTATTTCATGAACGTCTCTCAAGGTTTGAAGTATGAAGTCGCTGCCAAATATCGGTCCGAGAAAGGTCTCAAATCGCGAAGCGAGTTATGCCAAGATATGAACTTTTTGAGGTCCCGAGAAGTAGTTTTAAAAGATTTTGTCCTTTAGCTAACTATTGATTAAATCATTCACTTTATTTTTAGACTTAATAACTATCGAAATAAGTCAACAATGTATCCTCGTGATCATTCAAGACAACAATAAAATATAAGAGATACACCTAGGAATAAGGGAGTCTAAGTGAATAATTGGCCCACATGAGTTCGTGTTAGTTTGCTAACTTATAATAACAATGATCTCGTTTTTAAGCTTGGTTTGGAGAAAGTGAAAACTTGAGAATGATGATTATTCATGACATTTCCAAAACCCAAGGTATGTTTTTGATTTCTTTATGCTTATAATTTTCTATCTCTTTAATAAAGGCCAAGGTGGATTGATTTTGATGAAAAATGTAAACGTGCTTTGTAACTAATGCATTGCATGAGGACATTGCAATGGTTAAGTGTAGGGGATTTGATAGGTGTGTAAACACCTATCCTTTTTACCACTTAATTACAATAATAACCGAGCCAAAACGTGTATTTTATGTCATTTATGTCGGAGTTATGCGTGGTTTGTGTTTTTGTTGTGATTTAGGACGAAAGGTGAAAAGTGGAGAAAACACGGGATTTCACGGGCTTTTATCGAAGAAAAAGACAAAAGACAAAGTCAAGAAGTCAAGAGTGCAAAAAGAACGGAAGTCCAAGACCAATTCTGAAGATTTATCGAAGAAAAAGTCAAAAGACGGAAGTTTACCAAAATCCGAAGAACTCAAGTCTAATTTATTGAAGAATTACAAGACGAGTTCAAAGAAATCCCAAGGCAAAGTCATTAGAGTCCAAGATTTAAGAAGATTAAGAAGATTAAGGACTTGAACTTGCAATTAAGGAAAAGAAGAAAGAGGGGAGGAAGCTTCCTAAGCACTCCCTAATCCTCCCCTATAAATAGATTAGGATGTTAATCATTTCATGTTGTTGGGTGGCTTGACAAACCACCACTTCCACCATTTTCATTTACCTGCACTTTAAATTTATGCACCTTTAATTCATTGTATTGCACTTTTAATTCATTTAATTTCCAAGTAAGTTTAATTTTATTATTGTTGAATCTTTACTTTTCTTGTTTAATCTCTCATCTACCTTTCTTGTTTGTGTCTAATCTTTGTGTTCATGTTCTTGAGTTTTATGGTTTTCAATCAAGTGGGTTTTGATTGATTTGGCTTTATTTGTTAGTTTTGATTGATTATTGTTAGTAGATCATTTGTGGTTGTTTTGGTTCAATCTTTTGATTGATTATGGCTGTGTTTGGTTAAATTCGTGATTTCATTTTGCTCCATGTTCTTCGCATATTTTAGTTTCCCAGTTTTTATTCCGCATCAACTTCTTTTTCCTCATGAAGCACTTATTCCGTATGAACTATTTATTCCGCACGAACTAGTTTTTCCGCATCAAGCATTTTTCCGAATCAACTTCTTTTTCCGCATGAAGCACTTATTCCGTATGAACTAGTTATTCCGCATGAGCATTTTATTCCGGATCAACACAACATTCCGAATGAAGCCTACATTCCGCATGAACGTTTTATTCCGAGTAAGTACTTATTCCGGATGAGCAACGTATTCCGAATGAACTGTTATTCCAGATGAAACCTTTATTCCGGATGAGCTATTATTCCGGATGAAGGGATATTCCGGATAAACATTTATTCCGAATGAGCTGTTATTCCGGATGAGCAACTTATTCCGGATGAATCATTTTATTCCGGATGAAGGATTTGTTCCGAATGGGCAGTTTTTCTTAATTTTTGTAATTTCAGTTTTAGTTTATTTTCAGCTTTTGTTTTTAAGTTTTAAGCTTTACTTTTCACGCCTTTTTCCTTATTTGCATTTTTACTTGCTTTCCTTTTAGTTTAAGTTTTAGTTTGCATTATTTACCTTTATTTCTTTTAATTTCTCGTGATTTACTTTTGGTCAACTTTTATTCTTTCATTGTTTCCTTTTTCCGCCTTTACTTTATTTTTATTTGTTTCAAGTCTTTATTTTTCAATAGTTTTAGACAACGACCTTTCCCTTTTTATTCCACCAAGAACAACTGAGTCACACAATTAACCAGTTATCAATTCGAAGAGATTCCGAGAAACGAACTTTTCAACTAGTAAAATCTTAACATTAATCAACCAGCTCCCAAACATCCTGAATAGCAAATTGGTGAAGCTCATCATGCATTGCTTCCACCCAACTTGGTTCTTTGAGAGCATAAAAAATCTTCTTAGGTTCCTGTTGTCACAGAAAACAGGCAAACAGACATGCTTGAACAAGAGGGGTATCAACCTTCTTGTGTATATTGGCAATAAATCCTCCAAGATTCTGATGAGATCTTCTAGTCTGAACAGGAGACATCACATCACCAATAATTAGAGAAGAGGGGTGATCCTTTAGTGTAGAAGTAAGAACTCCTCCCTCAAAAGGTCTGTTATCTTCAATTTCATCTTCCAAGTTAACAATATCTTCTCCAGACTCTCTTCCATCAATATCTGTATGAACCTCTCCATTTCTGCTTGAAGGTTCACCTTGTTCAAAATTGGAAGAGAAAATATGGTCAAAAGAGTTGTCAACGCCTGAACCAATGTTGTCAGCGTTAGATCCATGAACGCCTGAACTAGTGTTGTCAACGTTTGAGCCATCAACGCCTGAAGTTGTCTTGTCAGCGCCAGATTTTCCTTTGTCAGCGCCTGAAAAGACCATGCATGTTGTTAACTAGTGATACTTGGGGACCACCATTTTCCTTTCCAGCAGTAGCAGCAGCAGCAAAAGCATCTGTCCATATGGGAATAGTGACATACTCAAGTATTGGAGATGACTTGTCTGCTTGTGATCCAACCTCTTCATTAACCTGTGTACCTGAAACTTCAACAACTGGTTCGTCCACAACATTTAAAGTTACCTTCACAATGTCTGGATTAGTAACAGGCATATAATTCAAAGTCCTAGATAGAGGTTCCAAGTCAAATAACCAATTTGGACCACTTTCAGGATCACTAGGTTTACTTTCTAAAAACCTAACATGTACTTTTTCAAATATACGTTTTTCCTTCTTAAGGTAAACCCTATATCCTTTACTCTACACTGAATAACCCATGAAGTAGCCTTCATTACCTTTAGCACTAAATTTACCTAAGGCATCACTAGTATCTAGTACAACTACATGACAACCAAAAGGTTTAAGAAAACCAATATTAGGTTTCCTTCCCCAAAGTAACTCATAAGGTGTTTTGTTATGTGTCTTGTTGACCAATGCTCTATTCTGAACATAACAAGCTGTATTCACAGCCTCAGCCCAAAATGCAATGGGAAAGTGAGCATCAGCCAACATAGTCCTGGCTGCTTCAATTAGGGTTCTATTCTTTCTCTCAGAAACCCCATTTTGTTGTGGGGTTCTGGCAATACTAAACTGTCTAGTAATCCCTTTTTTAGCACAAAAATCATCCAATAGCTTATTTCTAAACTCACCACCATTATCACTTCTAAGCATTTTAACTTCATTACCAGTCTTCTTCTCTATTTGGTTAATAAAGTTAATTAAAGTATTAGCAATGTCACTTTTCAAAGCTAAAAAGAAAGTCCAAGTAAACCTAGAAAAGTCATCAGTGATGACAAAACAATATGATTTACCATTCAAACTCTCTATATTAGTTGGACCAAACAGGTCCATATGCAGCAAGTGAAGTGGTTTAGAACTAGAGTGCACCTGTTTAGACTTAAATGAGACCTTGTGTTGTTTGCCTTTAAGACATGCAACACAAGAGTGGTCATTGTGGAAAGCCTTTTCAGGCAAACCATCAACCAAGCCATGTCTCACAAGCCTGTTTATATTTTTAAAGTTAATGTGCCCTAGTCTCCTGTGCCATAGATTACTCTCATCAATTGAAGCTTTAGCATAAAGACATGACAAGTTATTATTCATCCTAATTCCATTAAGATTCACATTATAAATGTCCTTATGCCTATGTGTCATATAATCAATGAATTTCTCATCTGGTATCTTAAAATCCTTGCTCAACACCAAGCATTCAGTATCAGTAAAAAGAACCTTATTTTTGTTATCACAAACTTGTGATACACTAAAAAGATTAGAGTCAAGTTCTTTTACCAGAAACACGTTTTCAAAACGCAAGTTGTTGGTGAAAAGAGTTCCTTTGCCTGTGATAGTTCCATATCCGCCTCCAAAGTAAACTTTATCACCATCCTTAATGAGAGTGAAGTTTGTGAGATAATCTTCCTTCCCAGTCATGTGCCTAGAGCATCCACTATCCCAATAGCCATAATCATTTACCTGCTTTTGAATGCCCTGCACATAAAGAAAACAAATTAGTTTTATTTGGGAACCCAAGCCTGAGCAGACTTGGATTCATCTGTTTGTTCAACAAGAACAGACTTAGTTCTCATAACAACCCCTTGTTCATCCCTTTTTGGATGAAACACCCAGTTAACCCCAATTGGTTTTGTGATGACCTTTGAAATATAATTAAATTTGTTACAGGTCATAGAAATCCTATTAGAGTTAGGGTTTTGATCATGCTTCGGTCTCCATGTCAAGCTAGAAGAAGCTTTAGACCCTTTTCCCTGTGGTTACAAATATTTACCTTTATTTGGTCTGGCAACGTTTCTGTCAGCGTTTGATTTGGTCTTGTTGATGAGATGGCATTTATACATGATCTCATCGTTCTTTTCGAGCTTTAAATGCATAAAAATGTCATAAAATACCATATATATGCTTGTGTTTGTTTACTTGTGTATTTTAGGTATGGATATCGTGAAAAAGACAAAAGATCACAAGAAACAAGGAAAAACGGACACGAGAAACGAAGTCGTACAAAGAACCGGGCCCTAGTTCATGATTTATCCAACAATTACCCTTGAAGATTTGAAGATATGCAAGATTGATCCTCAATGAATGAAGAAATGACACTTAAAACCCTTGTGAATTCATAATTACAAGTTTGGTCCCTTAAGTTTGTCAAAATTGCAAAAAGGTCCTTCAACTTTGAAGAAATGGCAAGATTAGTCCTTCAACAAATCCATAATGTCAAGAATGTCCCTTCATTAAGTCCAAGACCCAAAGAAGCCGTTGAAGTTCAAGAATATTACACTTCTAGTCCTTTAAAAATGAATTAAATATCAAAAGGACTGAAGTTGTAATTACGCCAAAGTTGAAAAAGCCCTAAATCCTTTTTCCAAATCATTTTGTGGCCAAAACCTAATTTCAGAAACTTGAAATACAAAGGAAACGAGTTTACAACACAAATAAACTTGTTATTCAAGTTTTTCCAAAGGCTGAGGACCATAGTTGCCAAGTTCAAACATTCAAACCAAGAAATGCGCCAAACACTTTTACTTCCCCCAAAATCGGATCAAACTTGTTACTGTTTACCCCAAGAACCCAGTTACCCCATCACTTAAAACAAAGGGTAAACTGAAATTACCTAGGCACATGCTTGATTCACACGCCCAGTAACCTATCCCACATATAAAACCCTCAATCCCACTCACCATGTGACCCCACACCCAAAACCGTTTAACCCATCATGTGACAACTTATTCTCCAAGGTATGCCACGTGTCAAGATCAACAGCTGAGAGCCTTTGCTTCATCCTAAAGCTAAATGAACGTCCTTGATCACTTTGGATAGCTCACAACCAAGAATCGTCTAGAAGACCTCAAGGATAAAATAGGAATTTCACTTCTAGGGTTTGTGAATAGTGAATAGCTAGCATTTGCCTATAAATAGACTCCTCAACCTGTGAGAGAGCTTTTTTTCTAGTTTTAGGCTATCAATATTTGTAATCCCTTTTTAAGTTAATAAAATTTGATTTTCTGAATTTTGAGAAATCTCTTTTATATTTGTTAAAAGTTGGTGTTAGAATAGCCTAATTCTGAGTTCTACATTGATATTTGAAGGTTTTTGAGGCAAGGTTTTAAGTGATAAAACTTGGGTTTCAAAAATCAGAAAAGTGCTTGTTTATTGTGCATCACTTTTGTTTGTTCATCTTAGCAGGTACTTGGAAGCTGGTACTTGTTCTGCTAGTACCTCAGCTCAAACAATCCAGGGCCTGGATGTAGGTCTTGGAGGTTTGCACCTTCTCCCTTTTCATTTTTCTCCTTTATTTTCTGAATTTTGGTGATTATGCATGTTTGTTCTTAAATCTGTGTTATTGGTGTTGATTATTGTTCATCTGTTATTGTTTGATGTTTATGAGGTGTTGTTAGTTTGATTTGTGGGTTAAAACTGGATTATCCTTTGAAAATTTGTCAAAACAGGTTTTTAAGGGGTGTTTGGGTTAACTGCATAAGCAGGATTTGTGGTTTGTTAAGTGGTTGTATTGTGTTGTTTATTTTTGGTATCTGTTTACTTGGTGCTCTTGTTCATCTATTTGCAGGTTTTGTGGTTTGAGAACACCTAGATTCATAAAAAGGCTCTAAAATCTTGTTTACTTGGTAAAATTGGCTAGAATTTTGAGGACACCTAGATCTAAGCATAGACTAGGGTTAACAAGTGCTAGATCTTGGTTAATTACACCAGAAAAAGAGATTAGAATGCTTGAAATTGGATTTAGTGTTTGTAACACCCCACTTGGATAAGTGGACCGTTACGTGTATTTATGGCGTGTCATCAAAGCATAAGGTAAATGTCCTAAAACATTAACTGACCATAAAGGAATACCGGAATCAAACATCGGTAATCCAAACATAAGCCCAAAACATGAAAAGTAAAATACTGAAGGAAATGACTAAACAATGTCCAAAAAAGCAGAATAACGTAAGAAATGCATAAAGTAAGAAGTCTGGATAGCTTCCATCCAAATGCACATGCTCTCAGAATCCTAAGAGCGTCCTGGTGTACCTGCCGTTAGAACATGAAAGGAACTACGGCTGAGCATAACGCTCAGTGAACGGATATAAAGCATGATAAGAATATACTGAATGAAACAGGCGATAGAATACTGAAGCTGTAAGACTGATATGTAACATGTGGTAGAACTCTGCATAAAATCTGAGAAACCTGGTTCATATATACTGATACTGAAATATAACTATTAATTCTGAAAACATGCATTTACTGTATTTTATTTGCCAGAGCTTATATAGGCCACGTGCTGTAACAACCGTGCATGAATAACTGGAGGGGTGACCTCATCATGCTATAGAGGGGTGACCTCTAAATAACTGTGCTGGGTGGAGGGATCAGCTCCAATGTGAAGGATGTAGAGTACACACCACATTCACCCTGATAACTTGTAACACATATAAGCCTAGGATGCATCCATACGCCCCACTAATAATACTGATAAAATGGCCAAGCTGAGCTGAGTGGGACGATGCAGGATATCACTCTCCTGCATGTGAGTCACGACACCGGTGCCTCTAGTGCCGTGGTTACGGTACCTCCGTAACTAGTACATAAACTGGTCGTGCTTGTATATAATGCTCAGGCAATTTATTTAGTTATTAACATGATTACTGATAAACTTAAACATATAATGGGGAAAACATTTGGCTGAAGACGGGGAATCCTAATCATGCATAGAAAGGAAGTCCTTACTGAAAGGACGGAAATCCGTACCTCGTGTCCAGTAACTGATCGAGATCAACTGACCGAAAGTCTACTCTGATTTCACGCGAGCTACATGAATAAGGACGCGAATAAGTTAACTGATATTAGTTTATTTAATTTTTACTGATCTTATTGGCTTCTTAATTATTTATTATATTTCTGAAATTCTGTACGTATATTAACTGATAAATCTGATCTTATAATAATTCTTTTAATGTATTATCGTTCTACTATCAATTACGGTACAAGCATATTTCTGACGCTATAATAACTGTATTAAGTATCCTGCTTAAAATATAAAGTTTCTTAAATTAGAAAGTTCCCAAGATAATTTAATTCATTTAATAAAATTATACCCATTTAGAATATTAAAGAACTATTTAATTTAATACATTCAAAATATATTTTAACCATTTATAAAACAATTAGATTAAAAGGTATAATATAAAACTCTTCGTTTTATATGTTTAAACTATAACCCGAGCCTACCGAGATACCCCAATCTCGGTCGCACTAAACAATTTCACAACTATATTAAATCTGTCTATATGAACTTTACGACAGAAAAACTGTCACAAAAACAGTCTGCGACGGAAAATACTGTCACCAAACCGTCGCTAATCTGAAAATAAAATCCTTTATTTTCTGTTTAGAAAACCAGGTACTGACTTTACCCTTATTCCCACTGTTTGGTCACGTTTTCCCCCCGTTTATATACACCAAACACACCCTTATGTTTTCTGCCGTCCCAAACGCACCCCTTTGCTGATGTCGCAGACCCAAACACACCCTGTTTATTCGTTACCCCTGTTTTGGTTTTGTTCGAGGCTGGCAAACAGAAAACACCACCACCGTCCATTGTGTGAGTCACGGCTGGCAAACAGTATGCACACCAAAGGTCTCGATTTTCGTGAACTAATCAAAACTCGACACTAAAATAATCATATATATGTTTAATTTATCAAGACCATGAGTTCTTGATCATCGTAATAAAATAAATTCGTGGTTATAAGAGTAAGAAGGAAGACGATGATTACCCGCTATCTCGATTAAGAATGACAGTGACTTGAATAAAGCATGACAGATCGAATCCATCTTTCCTTTTTTTTTGGTCTGTTGGCGGCACCCTCACAAAACAAAAACCCTACGCTTTGTTTTTTTTTTTGTTTACTGTTAGTTGCCAAGTAGTGGTTTAATCCCCCCCGTTATTCTATTTCTTGCACAAATGGGTCGGGTTTAAGGGCCCATATTCTTCTTTCTTTTCTTTTAAAAACTGTCGGCCCACGAAGGTTGTGTGGGTTTCACTTGTTTTTCGACTTTTTAATTTCATCGCATACTCGTATAATTTATCGAGTTTTAATTTCTGAAAAGTTAATAATTCTTTTCTGTAAAATAATAATACCTACGTAATAGTTTCTGAAACTTAATATATATTTTCTAGATACTTATTTATTTGAATTATTTAACTAAAACTGAGACTGCATAATTTATGTTAACGTTTAATTAAAGCTGAGACTACGTGTATTTAATATTCGAGGATTTTAAAATACGGGTTTTACAATTCTTCCCCTCTAAAAAAATAATAATTCGTCCTCGAATTAAGGATGCGATTATGCCGTGGTTTTACAATTCTTCCCCTCTAAAAAGGAGAAATTCGTCCTCGAATTAAAGGTAATAAGCTGGTGAAGTTATAAAAGCTGAAAGGACATATGTGCTGAAAAAGCACTAAGGCTGAAAAGACATATAAGCTAAAGGATCATTCATCCTTGAATTAGAACATGATGCTGCTAAAAGGGTATAAACGTGACATGACTGAAGTAAGCATTGAACGTGTCCTGTCTGAAAAGGACAGGGAACGTAACATGACTGAAAGAACTTAACTGTGAGGAAAAGGATGAGAGGTCCAGATGGACTCCTCCAGTCCGAGTGGCTTCCCGCTCGAAACGGCTCCTTCCAAGATCATACACAATGAAGAATCTTGGTCCTGATGACCCTGTCTTGACGATGCTGAAAAAGTTCTGATTCTATACTTAAGATGGATTTTCTGAATTTGATCGTATGGATAGAATATAACACGTAGTATACATGAAACAATATGTACAATTTACATGAAATGATGACTTCTATACCTCTGAGTAAAGCTGCTGAAACATATTAGGATGAAGCACGTGAACGATTGTGAACGTACTACGTGAGCAATTGTGAACGTGGTTCGCGATTAAATGAGGAATTCTGACATGGAATATATCGTGCACGATAATACATGAAACATTTTGTGAACGTGATGCTTGGACATATCATGAACATATGCTGACTGGGGAAACAATGTCAAACGATACGGCCTAAGACGTGAAACGTCTGCCTGGGTATGGAGAAGCTCTGCTAACTTGAGTCTGGTTCCTTAAGCATTCTGTAACCGAATTCGGTAATAAACTGTGAAATGTGTATCGTGATCTGGAACCCGAACCTGAACGTGAACAATGTCATGAAAGCGAATCGTGAATTCAAATCATGAGATATTATAAACATGAGCTGAAACAGCATCATACTACAAATGAGACATAACGTGAAAGTGAAAATAAATGTGAATGTAAAGTGAACGTAAACATACACGTGATCGTGAACATGAATTCTGTCTGATATGATCGATGGAATGCCTTGAAATCGTACGATTTACTGCTAAATTTTCTGTAGGTCCGCTACTACGTAATCCTTCCGGATGAAAGGAAACGCGTAGGTTGATTGCATGGTCGACAATGACCTAGATAGTATTATACTTTTTCTGAGTCTGTGGTAAAATGATAACAATCTCCATGGAGTCTTGTCTCCTTTCGGTCCAGAATTTCTACTGGTAGAAATAACTCGATAGCATGACGAGCGTTCTATCTTGAACCTGCGGTTGTCAGGCATCTAGACATGAACATGGCTGCATCAATGAAATTTCTTTCTACTGAAATATGGTGGCTCAGAAATGCCACTTTGTTCAAGTGAGATTTATATCTGGAAAGTTGTGTATAAAAATAACTCCTATTGAAGATCATGTATAACTGTGAGAAGATGAGTCTCGTGTTCTTCTCTAGCATTAGGCAGATCAGAATGTGATCAACGAATATACTGATGATATTGCCACTGATGGTAGCATGATCGGAAATTTGTGCTGAAAAATATTTAAGTCCTCGTAGCAGGTCCTCTATTCGTGGAATGAGTATCGTTTATGAATGGTGATCTTTTAAATTTCTGGTGACCGATACATGATCTCATGTTACCGGCCTTCTTTCTGATAGACAGAAATGGTACACTTCCTGGTGGTGCGCTAGGGTGAATAAAGCCTCGTTCCGGTAACTCTTGCAGCAATTGTTGTAACTCTTTTAACTCAACTGAACCCTGAAATAAAGAGTTTTGCAATAGGTTCTGTTCTTGAGACAAGCTCGATGTTACATAATATCTCGTGGTTAGGAAGGAATTTCTGGAAAACCTTCAGGAATGACATATGGAACTTTAGGATAGTCTGATGATCATGAATTTTAGGGATTTTTAGAAGTCGCATCATAAATGGTGATTAGAAATCTTCGCAGGTATAAGATAACAATTCACGTGCTTGTAAAGCTGAAACCATTTGTACTGATTTTTCTGGAAGAGGTAAAATGAATATGATCTGGAGTTAGTAAGACGGATCTCATCGTTAACTGAAACTAAAACTTTAATAAATATGGTGATACTGTTGAGTCCTTTCTGGCTGAGAGGCAGGTAACTACCTGATTTAAGATAAAGCTGGCATAGGAATACTTGAAGTAAACGTGGCAACTTTCACTGATTGTGTTCATCTGTAACCTCACAGAATGAACACTGCGTGTCTAACCTGAATAGTACTCTAGTGGTGGTGACTGAATTTTTAATGATCTGATTCATGCGTGGCATAATAGAATTGGTATACCCCTTTCTGAAAGGTACCCTAAATTACTGAGGGCCTGGTTTAGAAACATACTGGAGTTATGAGTTCTGACTCGTATTCTGAGAAGATATTCGTATTACGTGTATCATGATTGGTGTCCTAGTGTCTTCTGAAACGATACTTGAGAACTGTGTCTTGACTGTTGTCTAGACATGTATCTCACCCCATGAACCTGGACAAGGCGGAAAATTTTTGGTAACTGCTAGGATTGGCGGACTGGTTAGACTACTGACCTCTTGTATTTCTGGTCACGTCCGTGCCGGAGTTCCGATGGTTACTGGCTGATTAATTATAACCATGGTGGTTGTCACTACTGCTTTGTCTGTCAATTTATGACGGTCGTTATCATGACCGTGATTCATGTAACTATTCTGCTGAGTGGCCGACTGGGTTCCGGTTCCCACTCTTCTGAATGAAAGGTTAGCCGAGTGAAGTGTGACATCTAGCTGAGAAGGCAAAAGTATGAAATGGAATGGTAGTGTCTGGTGGTTGAAATTTATTCTTGTCAGCAATTTCAAATTTATAGTTTTCGTCATTGTTCTGCAGAGTCTTCGTAGTATGGACGGCATCAGCATCTTGATAGATCTCCATAGTATCAGCAGCATCAGCATTTGTGAGGTCTTCAACGCGTTAGCAGCATCAGCATCTAGTGAAATCTTCAACTCACGAGAAGCATCAGCATCTGGTAGAATATCGACAAATGGAAACGCCTGAGATAACTGAGGATTGATTAGCAATATCCATGGAGTAGGGTACCTGGAGTACACCTGGACTACTGTACATGAAGTACAAAATGAATACTGTACATGGAGCATATCTGAGACACTGTACGTGGAGTACAACTGAGGCACTGTACATGGGATACATATGGAATACTGTACATGGCTAGTGGAAATTTTATGGGATGATCGATACTGGTGTCGCTTGTCTGACATGATCAAAGAAATAAATTGATTTAAACGGTAGTAAACTGAACTAAAATGAGTGACATAATAGCCTGGTAATTCCTGCATGGACTTAAAACTGGTTGTATAGAGTTTCAAGAATATGATTTAAACTGAATTCCAACAATGGTCAGCACGAAGACATGACTGATGAGGATCAAATATGATTATTATGAGAACATGATTTTATTGTAACCCTTCTGTATCTTAGCATAAAAACATCATCAGCTTGCTGAAAACATAATCCTCATAAGGAGACATGAACTTAGTCAGTATGAAAACGACATTCACGTGAAAGTATAAACTTGACTGATACAAATAACATAGAAGAATAATCAACTGAGGTTTAACATCAACTGATGCGGATAGTTATGGTTTAATCCACAGTATTCATAGTAGGAAGCATGTGACTAAGTATGGGCGGTTCTGTTTCGATCCATATTTGTCAAAATTTTCTGAGAACTGTCATGATATGAGCGAAGGTGAACAACTATGGATCGGTTCACAAAACAACATTCAACTGAAAAACATGGAATTTGATCTGAACCTTGGTGAACGTTTATGGCGGGTTCACCAAGTAATATTTGACTGAAAACAAAAATCTGTCATGAGTAAGGGTAAACACCTATGAGTCGGTTTACGAATACAAAATCTGAACGGGCAAGGGTGAACGCCTATGGGTCGGTTCACCAAAACAAAATTCGCAGAAAAACACATGCGACTAAATATGGCCAGTCCTGTACCAACCTTTTACTTAGTAAAATTTTTTTAAAAAAACCGACTGATAACTGAAGAAAACCGACTGATAAATGCATGAGAAACATGAAAGATAACAACGCCAAAATCTGGAAAGTTCCTGGTGACTACCCACTAGTCACAGGTCAAGTTTTAGAGCCTACAGGTCGAACCTTGCGCTCTGATACCATAATTGTAACACCCCACTTGGATAAGTGGACCGTTACGTGTATTTATGGCGTGTCATCAAAGCATAAGGTAAATGTCCTAAAACATTAACTGACCATAAAGGAATACCGGAATCAAACATCGGTAATCCAAACATAAGCCCAAAACATGAAAAGTAAAATACTGAAGGAAATGACTAAACAATGTCCAAAAAAGCAGAATAATGTAAGAAATGCATAAAGTAAGAAGTCTGGATAGGTTCCATCCAAATGCACATGCTCTCAGAATCCTAAGAGCGTCCTGGTGTACCTGCCGTTAGAACATGAAAGGAACTACGGCTGAGCATAACGCTCAGTGAACGAATATAAAGCATGATAAGAATATACTGAATGAAACAGGCGATAGAATACTGAAGCTGTAAGACTGATATGTAACATGTGGTAGAACTCTGCATAAAATCTGAGAAACCTGGTTCATATATACTGATACTGAAATATAACTATTAATTCTGAAAACATGCATTTACTGTATTTTATTTGCCAGAGCTTATATAGGTCACGTGCTGTAACAACCGTGCATGAATAACTGGAGGGGTGACCTCATCTTGCTATAGAGGGTTGACCTCTAAATAACTGTGTTGGGTGGAGGGATCAACTCCAATGTGAAGGATGTAGAGTATACACCACATTCACCCTGATAACTTGTAACACATATAAGCCTAGGATGCATCCATACGCCCCACTAATAATACTGATAAAATGGCCAAGCTGAGCTGAGTGGGACGATGCAGGATATCACTCTCCTGCATGTGAGTCACGACACCGGTGCCTCTAGTGCCGTGGTTACGGTACCTCCGTAACTAGTACATAAACTGGTCGTGCTTGTATATAATGCTCAGGCAATTTATTTAGTTATTAACATGATTACTGATAAACTTAAACATATAATGGGGAAAACATTTGGCTGAAGACGGGGAATCCTAATCATGCATAGAAAGGAAGTCCTTACAGAAAGGACGGAAATCCGTACCTCGTGTCCAGTAACTGACCGAGATCAACTGACCGAAAGTCTACTCTGATTTCACGCGAGCTACATGAATAAGGACGCGAATAAGTTAACTGATATTAGTTTATTTAATTTTTACTGATCTTATTGGCTTCTTAATTATTTATTATATTTCTGAAATTCTGTACGTATATTAACTGATAAATCTGATCTTATAATAATTCTTTTAATGTATTATCGTTCTACTATCAATTACGGTACAAGCATATTTCTGACGCTATAGTAACTGTATTAAGTATCCTGCTTAAAATATAAAGTTTCTTAAATTAGAAAGTTCCCAAGATAATTTAATTCATTTAATAAAATTATACCCATTTAGAATATTAAAGAACTATTTAATTTAATACATTCAAAATATATTTTAACCATTTATAAAACAATTAGATTAAAAGGTATGATATAAAACTCTTCGTTTTATATGTTTAAACTATAACCCGAGCCTACCGAGATACCCCAATCTCGGTCGCACTAAACAATTTCACAACTATATTAAATCTGTCTATATGAACTTTATGACAGAAATACTGTCACAAAAACAGTCTGCGACGGAAAATACTGTCACCAAACCGTCGCTAATCTGAAAATAAAATCCTTTATTTTCTGTTTAGAAAACCAGATACTGACTTTACCCTTATTCCCACTGTTTGGTCACGTTTTCCCCCCGTTTATATACACCAAATGCACCCTTATGTTTTCTGCCGTCCCAAACGCACCCCTTTGCTGATGTCGCAGACCCAAACACACCCCGTTTATTCGTTACCCATGTTTTGGTTTTGTTCGAGGCTGGCAAACAGAAAACACCACCACCGTCCATTGTGTGAGTCACGGCTGGCAAACAGTATGCACACCAAAGGTCTCGATTTTCGTGAACTAATCAAAACTCGACACTAAAATAATCATATATATGTTTAATTTATCAAGACCATGAGTTCTTGATCATCGTAATAAAATAAATTCGTGGTTATAAGAGTAAGAAGGAAGACGATGATTACCCGCTATCTCGATTAAGAATGACAGTGACTTGAATAAATCATGACAGATCGAAATCCATCTTTCCTTTTTTTTTGGTCTGTTGGCGGCACCCTCACAAAAAAAAAACCCTACGCTTTGTTTTTTTTTACTGTTAGTTGCCAAGTAGTGGTTTAATCCCCCCCGTTTTTCTATTTCTTGCACAAATGGGTCGGGTTTAAGGGCCCATATTCTTCTTTCTTTTCTTTTTAAAACTGTCGGCCCACGAAGGTTGTGTGGGTTTCACTTGTTTTTCGACTTTTTAATTTCATCGCATACTCGTATAATTTATCGAGTTTTAATTTCTGAAAAGTTAATAATTCTTTTATGTAAAATAATAATACCTACGTAATAGTTTCTGAAACTTAATATATATTTTCTAGATACTTATTTATTTGAATTATTTAACTAAAACTGAGACTGCATAATTTATGTTAACGTTTAATTAAAGCTGAGACTACGTGTATTTAATATTCGAGGATTTTAAAATACGGGTTTTATAGTGTCAATTAGATCAGCAAAAGTTTCTGCATATTCACCTTGTTCTTATCAGTAACTGTTTATGCTTGATTCTGTTTATTTACTTTGATTCAGTGTTTGATTTAAGTTTTTTTGTGCTTATTCATAGTTTATATAGCTTGTGTATGCATCCTGTTGAATTTGGTTGGCTTATTCATGCTATATCTGCTTATTTGTGCATAACTGCTTATTTCCCATGTCTGAGCAATATCTGGTGACTGTTTGATTGATTTGAGCTTATTTTGTGAACCAAATTGTGATTTTCTTGTTGATATTGACTCCTTGTGATTCACTGATCACAAGGGTGCCCTTGTTTCCAATTGAATCCAACTAAATCTCTCTAAAAAGCTTGGTCAAATAGTCAAAGCAGTGGGAACTCCTTTCCCCTGCTACTAGCCACTGCTAGTGTATTTTGGGTTTCAGCTTATCAATAAGCTATAATAGCTTATTTTAACCAGCAACAACTTGGATTTTGAAATAGGTGCTCATTATTTGACCCATTTGTTCATACTGGAGCATTTGGTGGGTTGACGTTAGGGTTTGACTAGGAAACCAACTTAATTGACTTTTTCATAAGTGCTTATTGGTTCATTCTGGCTTATTGGTGTTGCTTATTGGATTTTTGTTGATTGATTTGGCTTATTGAGTTCATTTGTGACATTTTTCAAGTTGAATCAAGTTCTGAGGTGCCCTAAATCTCAAACCCGACTATTTTGTCTTTTAGTGAAATTGTACTTTGCTTATTTCTGGCTTATTGAGTGTGCTTTTTCAAAATTTCTTTTTACATATCTCTTAAGCATCCCAAAAGAAGGTTGTGTGTCAAATTAGAGCTTATGGCATTAGCTTATTGCTTAATGGGCTAAAAAGCCCAATAAGGATAAGCTGTTTGCATAATAAGCTGTGAGAAGCTCACTTTTAGCTTTTGGGCCTTTAGAGTTTTGTGTTTACAATTAAATTTTAAGTCAGATAGGACTTTTCCAAGTCAATTGGGCCAAGTTTGACTTTTTGAGCTAAAAAGCCCATTAGTGTTGACTGTTTTTGGTTTTGGCCCATTTGAGGGCCCATTAGGGGTATTCTGGTCATTTCACTTTCATTTTCTGATTACTTATGTTAAAATAAATTAGTTTGCAAGTTTTTAGAATTTTTTTATAATTTTTGGATTTTTAATATTATTTTAATATTATTTTATTATTATTTTTCAAATTTCACATTTTTCAACTTTTTACATTTTTCTTAGCTTAAATACATTAAAATAGGAATTTTGCATCTTTTAGAATAATTTTATCATCTTTAGATTAATTTTTATAATTATTTTAAGTTTTAATAGTTTTTAAATCATTTTAAATAGTTTTTCTTAATTTAAAAATTTCTAAAAATAGTTTTTAATCTTTTTAGGTCATTTTAGAGGTTTACCAATTGAAAATTCTTTATTTGGGCTTTTTGATAATTTATTTGATTTTTAGGGCTTAATTAGCATTTAAAAATTGAATATTTAATTATTTAAAAGGTTTGAAAAAGTTTTGATCATTGGTAAACTCTTAGTTTATTTATTTTGATTTTTGTTGAATTTTTGGTATTTTTTAGAATTAATTTTTATTTTAGCTTATTTTACGGTTTTATGTTTTGTCGTCGTAGTAATTAATTTCACGTCTTCGTCATCCTCTTTTCTCATCCCCTTCTAAACCAATATTATTCTTAAATCATTTACATCTTAGTCACACACATATACCTCCTTGGGAAACGAATTTCATTTCATAAGGGTCATTAACACTTGATTTTTCCTAAAATCATTTGTTTAATACTTACCGCTTTTACGCTCCTTTTCCTAAAGGTCGTATTTTACCACAATCATTTTGGCGCCGCTGCCGGAAAGGTGTGTCGTGGTTAATTTGTCTTGTTGCTTTTGATATTAACCATAAATAGTATTTGTATTAGTAGAAATCTACTAATACGTATTATCGGTTTTATTGGTTTTTCTTGTGAAATTATTATTACTATATTATATTAAGTATTACAATAAATACAAAGTATCTCCAAAAGTGTGAAAACACAACCTTAATTGGGATTTGATCTCCTAATTATTGTATTCGAATCTCAAACAAAAAGAAAAAGGCAAAAATAGATAAATACTTTCGTGAAGCTCGATTTTGAAAAATACGAACTATAAGGTGGGTATAAGGCGGGTATTATAAAATATACCCTAAGGAAAAAGGCTCTTAAGTGCTTCGCGCCGCCTCGTTTCCCCGCTTGCTTGTGAGTATTTTGAGATTGAAGGCTAGTCGAGGGTTTTGCCGCCCAAAGTATTATTACGTATAATATATTTGCTTGTTTTCTTTGTGATTAAACCCTCTTGAACAATTTGGTTTTCACCAAAGTTCTAAAGTCATTCGAAGGCGCTCACTCCACGTGATTGTTTTCATTCCTTTGAGGCTTCTTTAATCAAGAGTTTGATTCGAGGAGAGATTTGGTAGATTGTTGCCTACGAAGATACACCAAAATCCAAAGAAAAAAAAATTAAAAACAATCAAAAACACAAAAAAATTGAAAATTCACAAAACACCCAAAAAGAATCTTCTTTGCTCACCTCCCATTCTTCGTGAAGTTTATGATCACTCGTAATCAAGCAAAACGAGCTCGTAAACGTCTTCAAAAGCAAGCCAATCAAGAGACGTTGATTGAAGAACAAACTCCAATTGTTGAACCTATTGTAGAACAAGAAGTCGTCATGGCTAATCGTACTATGATGGAGTTGCTACAAGCACCCACCGAGGGTTTTGGAGAAGCAATTGTGATTCCCGCTATCCTTGCGGAGAATTTCGAGATTAAGACGGGTTTAATGTCGATGTTGCAAGCTAATAAGTTTAGAGGTCATGAGAAAGACAACCCACATTATCACATTAGGAATTTTAATCGTCTCACCGCTACTAGCAAGTTTAAGGATGTTCCACATGACGCCATTAAGATGATGTTGTTTCAATACACGTTAGATGGACCCGCTAAAATTTGGCTTGAGAAAGAACCGCCAAATTCAAGTTTGACATGGGGTGATCTCGTTTCTAAGTTTGTGAACAAGTTTTTTCCACCATCTAAAACAACACATTTGAAAAATGAGATTTCACGATTTGTGCAGAGAAATAATGAAAGTTTTTCAATGGCATGGGAACGCTTTAAAGAAATGTTACATGAATGTCCACACCATGATTTTTCGGAATTGCATCAAATTGATATTTTTTATAATGGGCTTAATGATCATGAACGAGATTACTTGAATGCCGCCGCCGGTGGTAATTTTTTGTGCAAAACGACCGATGAAGCTTTAAAGATTATCGAGAATAGATCTAAGGTTTATAGCCCTCGTAACACACCGAGTGTTGCCAATTTGGGTTCGTCATCATCGTCATCGTCTCGTAGCATTAATGCCTTACATGATGAAGCTAATGAAGAAAATCGGTTTTTCGATAGATTTTCTAATCTTATGTCTCATTGGAAAGCTCAAGAAGCTTCAAATTCCGCTTCGGTTAAAGCGCTTGCTAAGAGTTGTTTGTCTTGTGGTGGAGCGCATGATCTTTCCGAATGCATTACCGCGGATGGTAACACTTCGAGTGCTTATGTAGCAACGGGAACTTATAACCAAAACGGCCAAGGTTCCCGCCCAAATCAAGATCCACCAAATCAAAATGCTAATAACTATCGAAACAACAACCAAGGTGGTAATTATCAAGGCAATTCACGCAACTACAACAAGGGGAATTATCAAAGTGGGAATGGACAAGTCACTAATCAAAACCAAAACCGTGATTTTCAAAACACTACACAAGGTTTTCAAAATGCTCACACTAAAAATCTTCAAGGAGAATTTTTGGATTATGCTAAAGCAAATGATGCTAAGTTTGATAACATGCAACGTGAGATGATTAGCTTAAGATCCGAGTTGAAAAACGAGATTAAAAACGAACTTGCTAATGAACTTAAAACTCATGCAAATAAAATGGAAGGAAATGTTCAACGTCTTCAACAAAATCAACAAAAGATGGAACAAGGACAACATGAGATTAAGCAAGAATTGTTAAAAGCGGATGCTAGGCAATCAAAATTTGAGGACCGAATGGCTAAAATGTTTGAAGAAATCATGTGTAAACCCTCTTCCTTGGGTGGTCTTCCTAGTGATAACATTGCAAACCCGAAGGGAGAAATGAAGGTTATTACTACACGAAGTGGTAAAACTTTCAAGGAACCAATCTCTCGTCCAAGTACTTCTACGGAGAAGGAAATCGAGAAAGAACCCGAGGTGATGGTCGAAAAGGAGCACATTACAATCCCACGAAGTACCGCTCATACCATACCTACGGTTGAACCAATACCAATTGTGGAACCCGAGATTCCAAGGCCGTTGCCTAATGTCCAACCCACACCACCCTTACCTTACCCTTCGAGACGAAACAAAGAGAAATTGCAAGAACGCAACAAACAACAAATCGAGCTTTTTATAAAAATGTTTCAACAAGTGCATTTTTATGTGAGTTTAGCCGACGCGTTGTTGTATATGCCTCGTTTCGCTTCCACTTTTAAAAGTATGATGAGCGACAAGGAAAAGCTTTCAAAGCTTGCTAATTGTTCTTCGGTTTATCTTAACCGCATACCAAAAAAAGTTGGTGACCCCGGAAAGTTTCTCATTCCTTGTGACATACAAGATATGAAAGAATGCCTCGCCTTGGCCGATCTTGGTGCGAGAATTAATTTGATGCCATTTTCCATTTGGAAATCGCTTTCGCTTCCGGCTCTTATTCCTTCGAACATGTCTATCGAGATGGCCGATCATTCTACGATTCTAGCATGTGGAGTAGCCGAAGATGTTTTCGTGAAAGTGGGGAAGTTCTACTATCCCGTTGATTTTATAGTAGTTGACATCCCCGCGGATCCTCAAGTTCCTCTAATTTTAGGTCGTTCTTTTTTAGACACCTCGAGATCGCTTATCGACGTTCATGCAAGAACTATCACTTTGAGATTCAACGAAGAGGAACTTTTTATAAACGCTACTCAAAACTCGAAACCTTCTCATGTTCATGCAATCGCTACCATCAATCACATTGACATCGTTGATGTGGTTTGCGATGAGTTTTCACAAGAAGTGTTAGGTTTTTCTGATAGCTCGTCAAGTGGAAATCCCACTATTTTGAATCCGATTCTTGCTAATTCTACACCAAATCTCACTCCATTCCAAGGATGCGATCTCACTTCAAATGATATCGACAATGAAGATGAGGTGTTGATTAGTGATGATACTTCTATTCCACCATTTCTTCCGCCGATGGAAGTTATGAGTGTTGAACCAAAATCTTCAATCGAGGAACCACCTATCCTTGAATTGAATGATCTTCCTTCTCACCTTGAATACGCATTCTTGGAAGGTGATGACAAGTTGCCGGTTATTATTGCAAGAGGTCTTGCTAATGATGAAAAAATCGAGCTCTTGAAAGTTCTCAAAGCTCATAAAGGGGCAATTGCGTGGAAAATTTCCGACATTAAGGGTATTGACCCAAAATTGTGTACTCACAAGATTTTAATAGAGGAGGACTACAAACCCGCAATTCAAAGTCAAAGAAGGGTGAATCCCAAATTTCACGAGGTCATTAAAAAGGAGGTTCTTAAACTCCTTGACGCGGGAATGATTTATCCTATCTCCGATAGCCTATGAGTGAGCCCAATCCACTGTGTCCCTAAAAAGGGAGGAATGACCATTGTGCCTAATGAAAACAACGAGTTAATTCCCACTCGTGTTGTGACCGGTTGGAGGGTGTGTATTGTCTACCGAAAGTTAAATGACGCCACTCGTAAAGACCACTTTCCTTTGCCCTTCATGGATCAAATGTTGGAGCGACTCGCGGGAAATGAATTCTATTGCTTTTTAGATGGTTTTTCCGGTTACTTTCAAATCCCTATCGACCCTCGTGATCAATAGAAGACTAAGTTTACGTGTCATTATGGAACGTTTGCTTATCATAGGATGCCTTTCGTACTTTGTAATGCACCGGGTACGTTTCAACGGTGTATGATGGCGATTTTTCACAATATGATCGAGAAGTCGATGGAAGTGTTTATGGATGAATTCTCGGTGTTTGGCAATTCGTTCACGTCGTGTTTATCTAATCTCGAGCAAATATTAAAACGTTGCGAAGAAACCAATCTTGTGCTTAATTGGGAAAAATGTCATTTTATGTGTAAACAAGGAATCGTCTTAGGACATAAGGTCTCGAAAGCGGGGATTGAGGTCGATAAAGCTAAGATAGACGTCATCGCCAAGTTACCTCATCCCAAAACCGTTAAGGGAGTTAGGAGTTTCCTAGGCCACGCGGGCTTTTATCGTCGTTTCATCAAGGACTTTTCGAAAATCTCTCGACCTATGACACACCTTCTCGAGAAGGATGCTCCTTTTAATTTCAATGAGGATTGTGTTAGAGATTTCGAAACTCTCAAAAGGAAACTTACCGAAGCTCCCATTCTTGTTGCTCCTAATTGGGAATTACCCTTTGAAATCATGTGCGATGCAAGTGATTATGCTATAGGGGCCGTCTTAGGGCAACGTTATGACAAGCATTTCCGTCCTATCCATTATGCTAGTAAGACGATGACCGAGGCTCAATTAAAGTACACCACAACGGAAAAGGAATTCCTTGCCGTGGTCTATGCTTTTGAGAAATTCCGACCTTATCTCGTCTTAACTAAAAGCATCGTGTATACCGACCATTCGGCTATCAAGTATCTCTTAGCTAAGAAAGATGCGAAGCCGAGATTGCTTTGTTGGATGCTCCTCCTCCAAGAATTTGATGTCACCGTGCTTGACAAAAAAGGAGCCGAGAATCTAGCGGCCGATCATCTCTCTCGTCTAGAAGATCCTCACAAAGATGTTTTCGAGAACAAGGAAATCACCGAAACATTTCCTCTCGAGACTCTCGGTGTAGTGAATTCTAAAGACACCACCCCATGGTTTGCCGACATTGCAAATTACCATGCGGGCAATTTCATAATCAAGGGTATGACGACACAACAAAAGCGAAAATTCTTTCGTGACGTCAAGTTCTATTTTTGGGACGACCCTTATCTCTTTCGGGTTTGTGCGAATCAACTCGTTCGACGTTGTGTTTTTGGTGCCGAAGCTTCTAATATCCTTAGAGCTTGTCACGAGGGACCCACGGGTGGTCACCACGGTGATAATCTCACTGCTAAGAAAGTGTTCGATGCCGGTTTCTATTGACCTTCTATCTATCGTGATGCACACGCACTTGTAAAGTCGTGTGATTCGTGCCAACGTCAAGGAAAATCGTCTCAACGTGATGAAATTCCGCAAAACATAATTCAAGTGTGTGAGATTTTCGACATATGGGGAATAGACTTTATGGGGCCGTTCCCATCGTCTCATGGTAACAAGTATATCCTCGTCGCGGTGGACTACCTTTCTAAGTGGGTGGAAGCTAATGCTTTACCTACTAATGATGCTCGTGTGGTAGTGAAGTTTTTGAAGCAACTATTCTCTCGGTTCGGAACCCCTCGTGTTATTATAAGCGATCGTGGAACCCATTTTTGTAACGACCAATTCGAGAAGGTCTTAAAGAAATATGGAGTTACTCATCGTCTTTCTACGGCTTATCACCCGCAAACGAGTGGGCAAGTCGAGGTTTCGAACCGAGCTTTGAAGAGGATTTTGGAAAGGTCGATTGGAGAAAACCGTGCTTCATGGTCCGACAAACTCGATGACGCTTTATGGGCCTTTAGGACCGCTTATAAGACACCTATCGGTTGCACTCTTTATAAGTTAGTCTATGGGAAGAATTTTCATTTGCCCATTGAATTGGAGCACAAGGCATATTGGGCCCTTAAGCATGCAAACTTTGACTTGAAGACCGCGGGAGATCACCGGAAAATACAATTGAACGAATTGGATGAATTAAGAGACAATGCTTATGAAAATTCATTGATTTTCAAAGAAAAGACTAAAAAGTTTCATGATGCAAAGATTAAAAACCGGGTTTTTAACGTTGGTGATCAAGTGTTACTTTTTAACTCTCGACTTAAGATATTTTCCGGGAAATTGAAATCTCGTTGGTCGGGTCCGTTCACCGTTACACAAGTGTTTCCTTATGGGACCATCGAGCTAGCTCAAGATGATGGTCCTAACTTCAAGGTGAATGGACATAGGCTTAAGCACTACTTTGGAGGGTAAATTCCTTCAATGGTTGACCTCGACCAAGTCACTTTCACCAATGATAATTAGCATTAAGGGGATCGAGTCGAGCTCATGACTCGGTAATCAAAAACGAGGTGCCTCGTGGGGGAGATCCCATGCTTATCCTTTTATGCTTACTATTCACTAATAAGGGGACTTGTACCCTTCCAACTCGTTGTCTCGTGGTTGTTTGTGATTGTGTTATCTAGATCATCATCATCATCATCTACGATTGAAGACTCTCGTGTTCGTTTACGTGAGCCTCCATCGTTTGCTTGAAGAAGTTTTTCACGAATCCATGACATATCCTTTATTGTTCTAACAATTATCTTTTAGCATAATTCATAAACGGCTTTAGATATATTGTTAATCACCCTTTCCATGCTAGATCCTAAGCATTCGATTCTTCGTCTCTAGTATGGGGGTGCTCCACCTTTAGACTCGAAACATTGAGGCCAATGTTTACTTTTAGTATGGGGGGGGGGGGGTGAATAGGTACTTGCTTTGCTACTCCCTCAAGCTTTCCAACTTTCAATGTTTTGTTTTTGTTGCTAATAAGGCTAAAAATGTCCAAATTTAAAAATTTTTCTTAGTTTTCATAAGTGTTTTTAAGACACAAATGTATATTTTCCGATGGGTAGAATAAGAGCTAATTTTTGACTTGATGGGCATTTGGAGCCATTTACATTCCTTAACCCGCTCAATTCAAGTTTTGCTAGACTTTTATATAGGGAGCTTTAAAACGCGAAAGTCTTAGCTCATTCGGGTTAAGAACGAGAACTTTTCGCAAGTTCCTATAATTGATCCTAGAAAGTCACTTATCAAGGGAACTATAAAATGCATTCTCTAAACTTGAAAAAGTCCAAGAAAGTGCAAGATCCTATAGGTGGCTTGAAAACCCAAAACTTTGATTTGATATAGTCTTAATGAAAGCTAATCCAAATTTGGCTTAATTTTGACTTGCATAACTAAGTATTCACGAGTCTCTTTAATTTGAGGTCTTTATATAGTGAAGAACGAGAGATGATAGAGTTAGACAAGTGATCATGCTAAACGTAGAACATGAAAATGTTCTTTCAAAAACTCATATGTTTTTAATTGTGGCTTTTTTCCCATAAGATCAATGCATTAGGAATAAATAATAATTGCAATAAGTAAGGTCGTACGATTTGAAAGGTTACTTAGCCTCTAGCGCAAGATCGTTTAAAAGTTGCTCGGGGTTGAATAGAGTTCATAGCCAAGGCATAACTTATTGAAGCGGGACGCGAAGATTGGTGATCATCCAAAAAGGCCCTAACAAGGCATGAGGAGCTCTATTTTTGCTAAAGATCCAAGATGATGTGAAGTATCATTATTCCAAAATCAATATGAAGGATCGAGACACACGACGAAAAGCAATTACTCCCCTAAAGATCATGGAGAAAGTCTATCCGAAAAGACCCTTACAAGGTATGAGGATAAATATATCCAAGTCCGAAAAGGAGGCGGATCGTTGTATATCAAAATCTAAAATAAAGATTGAAGAAAAATGATGAAGTCGTGGTCCAAATATGAAGAATCTCTCAAAAACGTCAAGTGAAGAAATTCCAAATATATGAAGAGAAGACCATAATTTCAAGAACGTCTTCCCAAGATTTGAAGTATGAAGTACATGCCAAATATCGGTCCGAGAAAGGTCTCAAATCGTGAAACGAGTTATGCCAAGATATGAACTTAAGGAGATACACAAGAATCCGTTTTAAAAGATTTTGTCATTCGGCTAACTATCGATTAAATCGTACTACTTTGCTTTCGGACTAATAACTACTCAAATAAGTCAATATGAATCACTTGTGATCCATGACAAATAGTTAAAAAATGCTAGTAACCCATTTCCTTTTATAATAACTAGGATTGCGGGGAGAAAAAGTATTACACAATTTGGACGTATGAGTAGTGTTAGCATTGTGACTTGTACCAACAATGATCTCGTTTTTGCACTTAGCATGGAATGTATGACAATCAAGGATGACGAAGTTTACTCTAAGGGACATTTACTTGTTTCTATTCTTTGACCCTAAAAGTCACATTCGTGATGAAAATCATACATTATGTCTTTACACATTCTCGTAGTATGTTGCAAGTCTTTTACTCTTCAATAAAGGTTAATAAAATCGAACATTGGTGATGCTTAGATACTTTATTCTAGCATTGTGTGAGGGCACGGCAATGGCTTAGTATGGGGGAGTGATGAGATGGCATTTATACATGATCTCATCGTTCTTTTCAAGCTTTAAATGCATAAAAATGTCATAAAATACCATATATATGCTTGTGTTTGTTTACTTATGTATTTAGGTATGGATATCGTGAAAAAGACAAAAGATCACAAGAAACAAGGAAAAACGGACACGAGAAACGAAGCCGTACAAAGAACCGGGCCCTAGTTCATGATTTATCCAACAATTACCCTTGAAGATTAGAAGATATGCAAGATTGATCCTCAATGAATGAAGATATGACACTTAAAACCCTTGTGAATTCATAATTACAAGTTTGGTCCCTTAAGTTTGTCAAAATGTAAAAAGGTCCTTCAACTTTGAAGAAATGGCAAGATTAGTCCTTCAACAAATCCAAAATGTCAAGAATGGCCCTTCATTAAGTCCAAGACCCAAAGAAGCCCTTGAAGTTCAAGAATATTACACTTCTAGTCCTTTAAAAATGAATTAAATATCAAAAGGACTGAAGTTGTAATTATGCCAAAGTTGAAAAAGCCCTAAATCCTTTTTCCAAAACATTTTGTGGCCAAAACCTAAATTCAGAAACTTGAAATACAAAGGAAACGAGTTTACAACACAAATAAACTTGTTATTCAAGTTTTTCTAAAGGCTGAGGACCATAGTTGCCAAGTTCAAACATTCAAACCAAGAAATGCGCCAAACACTTTTACTTCCCCCAAAATCGGATCAAACTTGTTACTGTTTACCCCAAGAACCCAATTACCCCATCACTTAAAACAAAGGGTAAACTGAAATTACCAAGGCACATGCTTGATTCACACGCCCAGTAACCTATCCCACACATAAAACCCTCACCCCCAATCACCATGTGACCCCACACCCAAAACCGTTTCACCCATCATGTGACAACTTATTCTCCAAGGTATGCCACGTGTCAAGATCAACAACTGAGAGCCTTTGCTTCATCCTAAAGCTAAAATGAACGTCCTTGATCACTTTGGACAGCTCACAACCAAGAATCGTCTAGAAGACCTCAAGGATAAAATAGGAATTTCACTTATAGGGTTTGTGAATAGTGAATAGATAGCATTTGCCTATAAATAGACTCCTCAACCTGTGAGAGAGCTTTTGTTCCAGTTTTAGGATATCAATCTTTGTAATCCCTTTTTAAGTTAATAAAATTTGATTTTTTGAATTTTGAGAAATCTCTTTAATATTTGTTAAAAGTTGGTGTTAGAATAGCCTAATTATGAGTTCCACTTTGATATTTAAAGGTTTTTGAGGCAAGGTTTTAAGTGATAAAACTTGGGTTTCAAAAATCAGAAAAGTGCTTGTTTATTGTGCATCACTTTTGTTTGTTCATCTTAGCAGGTACTTGGAAGCTGGTACTTGTTCTTCTAGTACCTCAGCTCAAACAATCCAGGGCCTGGATGTAGGTCTTGGAGGTTTGCACCTTCTCCCTTTTCATTTTTCTCCTTTATTTTCTGAATTTTGGTGATTATGCATGATTGTTCTTGAATCTGTGTTATTGGTGTTGATTATTGTTCATCTGTTATTGTTTGATGTTTATGAGGTGTTGTTAGTTTGATTTGTGGGTTAAAACTGGATTATCCTTTGAAAATTTGTCAAAATAGGTTTTTAAGGGGTGTTTGGGTTAACTGCATAAGCAGGATTTGTGGTTTGTTAAGTGGTTGTATTGTGTTGTTTATTGTTGGTATCTGTTTACTTGGTGCTCTTGTTCATCTGTTTGCAGGTTTTGTGGTTTGAGAACACCTAGATTCATAAAAAGGCTCTAAAATCTTGTTTACTTGGTAAAATTGGCTAGAATTTTGAGGACACCTAGATCTAAGCGTAGACTAGGGTTAACAAGTGCTAGATCTTGGTTAATTACACCAGGAAAAGAGATTTGAATGCTTGAAATTGGATTTAGTGTCAATTAGATCAGCAAAAGTTTCTGCATATTCACCTTGTTCTTATCAGTAACTGTTTATGCTTGATTCTGTTTCTATACTTTGATTCAGTGTTTGATTTAAGTTTTTTTGTGCTTATTCATAGTTTATATAGCTTGTGTATGCATCCTGTTGAATTTGGTTGGCTTATTCTTGCTATATCTACTTATTTGTGCATAACTGCTTATTTCCCATGTCTGAGCAATATCTGGTGACTGTTTGATTGATTTGAGCTTATTGTGTGAACCAAATTGTGATTTTCTTGTTGATATTGACTCCTTGTGTTTCACTGATCACAAGGGTGCCCTTGTTTCCAATTGAATCCAACTAAATCTCTCTAAAAAGCTTGGTCAAATAGTCAAAGCAGTGGGAACTCCTTTCCCCTGCTACTAGCCACTGCTAGTGTATTTTGGGTTTCAGCTTATCAATAAGCTATAATAGCTTCTTTTAACCAGCAACAACTTGGATTTTGTAATAGGTGCTCATTATTTGACCCATTTGTTCATACTGGAGCATTTGGTGGGTTGACTTTAGGGTTTGACTAGGAAACCAACTTAATTGACTTTTTCATAAGTGCTTATTGGTTCATTCTGGCTTATTGGTGTTGCTTATTGGATTTTTGTTGATTGATTTGGCTTATTGAGTTCATTTGTGACATTTTGCAAGTTGAATCAAGTTCTGAGGTGCCCTAAATCTCAAACCTGACTATTTTGTCTTTTAGTGAAATTGTACTTTGCTTATTTCTGGCTTATTGAGTGTGCTTTTTTAAAATTTCTTTTTACAAATCTCTTAAGCATCCCAAAAGAAGGTTGTGTGTCAAATTAGAGCTTATGGCATTAGCTTATTGCTTAATGGGCTAAAAAGCCCAATAAGGATAAGCTGTTTGCATAATAAGCTGTGATAAGCTCACTTTCAGCTTTTGGGCCTTTAGAGTTTTGTGTTTAGAATTAAGTTTTAAGTCAGATAGGGCTTTTCCAAGTCAATTGGGCCAAGTTTGACTTTTTGGGCTAAAAAGCCCATTAGTGTTGACTGTTTTTGGTTTTGGCCCATTTGAGGGCCCATTAGGGGTATTCTGGTCATTTCACTTTCATTTTATGATTATTTAGGTTAAAATAAATTAGTTTGCAAGTTTTTATAGTTTTTTATAATTTTTGGATTTTTAATATTATTTTAATATTATTTTATTATTATTTTTCAAATTTCACATTTTTCAACTTTTTACATTTTTCTTAGCTTAAATACATTAAAATAGGAATTTTTCAACTTTTAGAATAATTTTATCATCTTTAGATTAATTTTTATAATTATTTTAAGTTTTAATAGTTTTTAAATCATTTTAAATAGTTTTTCTTAGTTTAAAAATTTCTAAAAATAGTTTTTAATCTTTTTAGGTCATTTTAGAGGTTTACCAATTGAAAAATCTTTATTTGGGCTTTTTGATAATTTATTCGATTTTTAGGGCTTTAATTAGCATTTAAAAATTGAATATTTAATTATTTAAAAGGTTTGAAAAAGTTTTAATCATTGGTAAACTCTTAGTTTATTTATTTTGATTTTTGATGAATTTTTGGTAATTTTTAGAATGAATTTTTATTTTAGCTTATTTTACGGTTTTACGTTTTGTCGTCGTAGTAATTAATTTCACATCTTCGTCATCCTCTTTTCTCATCCCCTTCTAAACCAATATTAATCTCAAATCATTTACATCTTAGTCACACACATATACCTCCTTGGGAAACGAACTTTCATTTCGTAAGGGTCATTAACACTTGATTTTTCCTAAAATCATTTGTTTAATACTTACCGCTTTTACGCTCCTTTTCCTAAAGGTCGTATTTTACCACAATCACTTGTCAACGTTGAAATTACCCTTATCAGCGTTGAACCTATGGTTTGCTACAGGAACCCATTGCCTATTAGACCATGTATTGGTCTTCTGAAAAGGTCTTTGCCCATAAGTGTTAGACCCTTTAGTGAAGAATGGGGCTGGTTTAACAACATGTGGACTTTGCTCCACAAACTTTTTGGGTCTGACAGTATTTGACCTTTTGTCAGCGTTGACCTTGGAAGCGTTGACACACTTATAGGCTAAATGTGAAAAGCTACCACAAGTATAACAGGATTTTCTAGACATAACTCTAGGTCTAGAAGAAAAGAAACCTGTTCCATTATCACTAACTTGGCTTTTTGGTGACCTAGTATTTCTATATATTTCTGCATATTTAATGCTAGGTTTTCTAACAACGTTTGAGCCAAGGTCAACAGTCTTGCCAGTGATTGGGTTTGTTACTTTGATAGGGGTAGACTCATTTGGGCTATCACTAAGCATACCACCCTTGACGAACAAGGTAGGGTTGGCTTTCTTCCATTCATCCAAATCAGTCAACTTTTGCCTATATTCTTCTACTGGGGTAAGGACTCTTGGTGGAGGAATAAATTCCTCTTCTTGGAGTTCTGGTAAACCAGTCCAAGATAAGTCCTTTCTTTGGACACCATAGAATTCCCCAGCTGGTGGTGGAACACGAGCATACTCTTTCATCCCAATCCCAGTCATGTCCTTATAATCCCTTTGTTTACTAACACATTCTCCTAGGGTTTGTGAGGCCTTATCAAATCTCTGAATTTTAAGGTATACATTATCCTTATTCTTGATAGCCTCATCTAACTTAGCCTGCAATTCAGCATTGACCCTCTCCATGATGTTTCTAATATCAGTATTAGCATTTAAATCATGTTTTAAGATATTTATTTTATCTTTTAGGTCAAACTCCATTTTTTATACTCAGCTACAGTCTTTTCAGTTTGAGTAAGAGCAAGTTTATAGTTAGACAACTTGCATCTCTCATTACTCACATCTGTTGACAACCTTAAAACCTCTTTGTTAAGTCTTTCAGTATTTAGACGACAACCCTTACTACAAAAAGCATCATCATATACCTCATTCTCTGATGAAGATGAGGAGTGTGCCATGAGAGCATAGTGAACATGCTCTTCTTCTTCCATCTCAGCAACCAAAGCTTTATTCTCTTCCTCATCCTTAGCCAAATAGCTCCAATCCCATCCAATACCATCAATTTCTTGCATTGCCATCATAGCCTTGGGATCCTGAGCCTTAACAATTTGGCTTGAGGGTTTTCTAGCATCAGATCTTCTTGGAGATCTGCATTCTCTCATAAAGTGCCCCATACGATGACAATTGTAGCATTCAACCTTGGATTTATCAAATCCAGCAGTGTCCTTTGCATTAAAAGTCATCTTCTTCTTGAATCTTCTATTCCATCTGTTTGCTCTTATACTTGCAAGAGCCATGTTCCACTTTATATCCATCTCCTCCAAATGCTCATCACTTATTTGCTCAAGGTCCTCATATGTAATCATTGTACCATTGGGCAATGAAGCGATGTATGCACACACAGTATCCAGATCAATACCAGCAGGCTTAACTCTTGGAGAGTCAATTTTGTATGTGTCAGCGTCTGAATGTGAGGCGTTGACAGGATATGATCCAGCGTTGACACATGTTGATCCTGTAACTGGGTGCATGTATGAATCCTTCTGATCAAATTGACCTTCACTATGTGAGAAGAAGGCTATGTTTCCATTGGTAGACTTACTTCCATGATCCAAAAGAGTTTCATTCTCCAACAGCCTCAGTTTGTTGTACACATCATCAAAAGTAGAACTTTTGTGAGTGTTGTTGGCAATTATAGATCTTGCCTCAATCTTCCATGCATCACCAAGGCTTTTAAGAAAGTGGCAATAATGTCAACATCACCAATTACTGTCCCCATGAAGGACAGCTTGCTTGTAATGTCAAGAAATCTGCTTCTCACACTACTTAGCTTATCATTAGGTTGAGCCTTAAAAACAGCATACTCATGTAAGAGTTGCTTCTTTTTCTCTTTCACAGTATCAGCATTACCACCATAGGCAACTTTAAGGGCTGCCCAAAGATCTTTTGCAGACTCATAACCTCTGTATTTGTGCTGATTTTCTTGTCCCAACGAGAGTTTCAGAATGCTTAGGGTTTTCATATCAACCTTTCTCTTTGCTATGTCCTCAGCAGACACAGCTCTACCATCTTCAGGTTTTTCTTTTCTATCTGCTTCAGAGCATCCTTGAACAGCTGTTCTTGTAGCTATGGCAGCTGCAATCTTTCGAGCTTTATCGAATGTGTTTCCATATTCAATGATTTCCCATAGGGTGTAATCATGGATTTGTAGATATTGCTCAAAGTTGAACTTCTATAGCTCAAAATTGTCAGCATCTAGCATGGGAATCTTAATGTTGTGGTTTGAGGAGGAGGAGGAGTTTGTTTCTGGGGTAGACATGGTGTTTTAGGGTTTTTTGAAAATTAGGGTTTTTGGTAGTTTAGGTTTCTTGTGTTCTTTTAGATCAAAGTTTCTCAACAAGCTCTGATACCACTTGTTGATCCCAAACTAGATGAAGTCGATCCCACATGCTTTTGTCAGAACCGATGGAATCTTCCCAACGACAATTACCTAGATAGAATCAGAAGTCCTAGGAAAGTTGGAGATGATTGTGAACGTAGCAGAGTACAGACTAATTATTGATGCTAGCACTGGAACAATCACAACAAGGTGCTAGTAATGATGTATTGGTAAGTACTGAAGGGGTTGAAGAATGAAAAAGAAATGTAAAGATAAAGGGTGTAAAGAAAGAAGCCCTCCTTACAACTTAGGACAGAAACTGGGTCAACACATCTATTATTGGGATCATTTTTAAATGATTCTCAATATTGAAGACAAGATATCATGGACCCAGTGATGTCATGCACAACCCCTCCCAGCTAACTCAAATATCTCTCAAAAGATGTTTGTTTTAATCACACGGAGCTCAACATGTTATCGATTGGTTTATTCACTCCGAATAGATTGATATTGAATAGGTGGCAATCCTCTCCAGCCATCGCTCACTAAATCAAAACGCACTATCGAGTCTAGAGCCACGATATCATCAAAAGTCTCATTAAGACCTTTCCATTTATTCCTTGCGTCTTCACACACTATGAAAAGTAAGAGATCTTTATGAGTCCTACGCGGTATTCTTATAATATTGCCAGAACATCCGAGTGATACACAAGTATTACAATGAAGATGGAAATCCTGCTTGAGCCAACATCAAACAAGCTCATGGTAGGTGACACGTGCGGTTCTTTAAGAACCAATCTTGTGAAAACTGGAAAGAAACAGTAGTTTAATTCTTAATTGAACTTAAACTCGTTCCAGGCCTCTACGCATTATCGTATGATCTTGCCAGCACACTCAGAGTGACACTCTTTAGTGTTCACAGTGACGAGTGGAAATCCTTCTAGTGTTAACATCAAACAGCACTTGGTAGGTGACGTGCAAGATTCTATATGAATCAAGCTCGTGACAACTAGAAAGCAACAATGGTGAAAATTGTAGGTCCTCGAAATCCTTGGAATATCCTTGTGTTGTGATTATCTAAAGAGATAGAGAGATAGATGAAGATGTAGAGAGAGAAAGTAGAGAGAGGTTAGAGAGAATAAGAAGTATTAGATTGAATGTGTGAAAAGTGAATGACCAACCCCTCCTAACATGCTAGGAGGGGGTTTATATAGCCCACCCTACATGTGAGCTATATGGGCTATATTGGATCACGAGCCCAATATCATTGGAGTGACCGATCCTTTCTAAATATGTAAAAACATATTTCCAACAATCTCCCCCAAAGGGAGGTCACTCCAAGTTACAATGTCCTAAATAGTCTATTGCTCGTGATCTATGCTAATAATGATGTGACCGAGACTTTCCTTGGAAAAACGTATTTCCAACAATATCCCCTAAAGGAAGGTCACACCATTTTACAAAATCTTAAACCTAACATACTATGCTTGAGTCTTCGATCTTGTTCTCGTGAATATGCTGATGGGATCTTTGACTTTAGTCTTGAGCATGTTTCCTTGCCTTGACCTTGTGCATTCATCACTTGTGATATTCGCCTCTTCGTGACCTCACGTCCCACATACTTATACCTTTGTAATTCTTGAAAGCTTCAGAGTTCGATACAACGGAAGACTTAACTTTTGGGCTTTCTTGAATTAGATGAGGTATTAAGTGCATAAAGTATAAGCATGCGGGGACGACTTCTTCTTGGATTCCGCAACGCCACCGTCTTCAAATGCCGCAACATAAGTAGACACGAACGAAATGGCTTTGAACATTTCATTCTAAATCGGTAGCATTTTACCTCCGGTCGGTGAAGACCGTTAGACGATATTAGATATCGTACCCGTGACAGATAGTTTCAATTAAGTAACTTCCTGACAGGATTTCGCGGGTAAACCCGTTCTCTTTATTCGACCGTCCAAAGCTGACTGCGAACATAAAGAGTGAATCATTTGGATAATAATATCTGCATGATTTGAAGCCGTCAATTCATGTTCCTGGAACAAGTGAAATTCAATTAAGAACCGCACCATCGTTGCTTTCCAGTTGTCACGAGCTTGATTCGTATAGAATCTTGCAAGTTACCTACCAAGTGCTGTTTGAGGTTAACACTAGAAGGATTTCCACTCATCACTGTGAACACTAAAGTATCACTCTGAGTGTTCTGGCAAGATCACCAAGATATTGCGTAGAGGCCTGGAATGTGTTTAAATTCAATTAAGAATTAAACAGCTGTTGCTTTCCAGTTATCACAAGTTTGATTCATAAAGAATCGCCCAAGTCGCCTACCATGAGCTTTTTGATATTCGCTCAAGAAGGATTTCCATCTTCATTGTAAATACTTTTGTATTACTCGGATGTTCAGGCAAGATCATGAAGATTTTGCGTAGGACTCTTTAAGATCTTTCTTACTTTTCACAGTGTGTGAAGAAGCAAGGAATTATGAAAGTGTGTCCTAATGAGATATTTGATGATCTCAAATGGCTCTAGACTCGATCGTGCATTTTGGATTTTAGTGATCGGAGGCTGGAGAGGAGTGCCACCTTTTTAATACCAATTTATTCGGAGTGAATAAATCAATAGATAATGTGTTGTCTCCGTGTGATTAAAACAAATACCTTTTTAGAGATATCTGAGTTAGCTGGGATGGGTTGTGCATTGCATCACTGGGTCCATGATGTCCATCTTCAATATCGAGAATCATTAAAATGATCTCAATAGCATATGTATTGACCCGGTTTCTGCCTAAGGTTGTAAGGAGGGCTTCTTTCTTTACACCATTTATCTTTACAATTCTTTTTCATTCTTCAACCCCTTCAATGCTTACCAATACGTCATAACTAGCACCTTATTGTGATTGTTCCAGTGCTAACTTAAGTACTTGGTCGGCATTCAGCTACGTTCACAATCTTTCTCCAACTTTCCTAAGGACTACTATTTCTAGCTATGAAATATCCTTGGGAAGATTCCTCCGGTTCTGGGAGAATCATAGGACTTAACCTATCCTACCATCCTTATGTCACCACAATCTTCATCGTCGTGAATAGAGATGTTTTGGGTAAGTATATGTCACCATGAAATCCATTTTGAAGTGCAAATCCATTTTGCTCCCCTTTAACATATGCCACGATATTCGAAAACATTTCGCACATGTCGGGATGAGCTAGCCCGTTTAGTCAAACCATTTGTGATTAATCATTTCCCATATTAAATCACATTTTCTCCCCCATATTAAAAATATTAACCCAATCGATGTTTTTAATATCAATTGATTTAATAGTTTTTTTAAGAAAATTTGGGAAGAAAAATGCAAGTCAAATTATCTTCATGAATTACACAAGCTCCCCCTCAAATTAATGAGGGTGTACTTGAAACGTAAATAAAATACCTTTTTAAACACAAGTGTAAGGTATTTATCACGTGCAAAGATCATATATGATAATGAATTCACAAGATTAGCAATTTACGAGGTAGGACCTGAATGATGGAGAACATCATATGAAAGATTCACATGGTTCTTGTTCACGAATGTTGGTCACCTCGTCACGTATGAAGTTATCTCTTGAATCCATGTGTATGATTGATATCATTGTCTTGACACCAATATGTGAACTTGGCACTCTCGGCATCAAGGATTCTGAATGCTAGACAATTGCTCCCTCTCAATTATTGACCCGTGTTCTATTGAAAGAGTTGTAGTCACCGCTTGAGTAGTCGCATCGTCGAGTATGTAGATATCAATTGTAAGTTGCTACGGTTGGTGGAGATGATAACTTCATAAAAACAAGACTTCTCTTGTTTTAACAAATAAATGCACTGAATCGTACATATATTCGTGTTAGATTGTGTTATTACGTAAACACAATCCCTTACATGGTTATTAAGTAAACCATGCCCGAGAAAATTAATTCCCGTTGTTGAGTCAAAGCTTTTCGGTGAAATGCTTGACTTGAATAAGAAAATCGGGTTACTATCTGAAATAATAGCAAACCATTTTGAGCATGTTTTAAAACATTTGAACTTCTGCTCGAACTTTATTTACAACCCCGTGTCATTATTGAATGACATTTCTAGTATCGTAAATATTATCGATTCCAGAAGACATGCTCTTTTTATCAAAACATTTTTGAACACACAATTTTGAAAGATTTAGAAAAACCTTTTTGAGAAATTCTCGAAAAATTGTGTTCAACGTTTTGAAAACCAATTACTTGAGCTTAAGATGTTGAATATCTTGCAAAACGAGCTCAAGTCCGAGAAGTTGTAAACTTCCCGTTGTTAAGGATAAGTTTATCATCGGTGATAAACTTTCCTTTTAACTGAAGAACGAGTCCTTAGTTGACATTTACTTAGAAGTCGTTTTCATGAGCTTGAAGAACTTTTGAATGTTTTAACGTAAAGCTCATGACCGAGAAAGGTGAATTACTCGTTAGGAGGAAAAGTTCTCTTATTTAAAAGATACACTTTCTTTGATGAGCTTAAAACCTGGAATGTTTTACTACAAGCTCATGACCGAGAAAAATTAATTTCTCGTTACGAGGATAAGTTATCATTAAAGATAAGCTTTCCTAAAATTAAAGTCCGAGTTATAGTCTGATATTTAACTGTAAGTCATTGTGCATGAGCTTAAAAACTTCGAATGTTTTCAATATTAGCTCATGCCCGAGAAAAATTAATCTCTCGTTGTAAGGATTAGTTATCATCGGCGATAACCTTTCCTTTATTTGAAGAACGGGTCAATGTCTGACATTTAACAATGAACCATTTTACACGAGCTTAAAACCGTTGAATAGTTTTTAAGTAAGCTCGTGTCCGAGAAAATTTAATTTCTCGTTTTTGAGGATAAGTATATCATCGGCGATAAACTTTCCTTTAATTGAAGATCGGGTCATCATCTGATATTTAATGAAGAGCCTTATACACGAGCTTAAAACCTTTGAATAGTTTTAGGATAAGCTCGTGTCCAAGAAAACTTAATTTCTTGTTAAGAGGGTAAGTTATCGTTGCGTGGATAAACTTCCCTGTCTCTGAAGTCCGGGTCATCGTCTGTCATTTAGCGAGGAGCCATATACACAAGCTAGAAACCTTTGAATGGTTTTAATGTAAGCTCGTGTCCGAGAAAACTTAATTTCTCGTGTTGAGGGTAAGTTATCGTTGCGTAGATAAACTTCCCTGTCTCTGAAGTCCGGGTCATCGTCTGTCATTTAACGAGGAGCCATGTACACGAGCTAAAAACCTTTGAATGGTTTTAATGTAAGCTCGTGTCCGAGAAAAAATAATTTCTCATTTTAAGGGTAAGTTATCGTTGCCAAGATAAACTTCCCTTTCTCTGAAGTTCGGGTCACATACTGTGATTTGAATGTAAGCCATTGTCCATGAGCTTAAAAACTTGGAATGTTTTAATATAAGCTCATGCCCGAGAAAAATTAATTTCTCGTTGTTAGGATAAGTTTATCATCGACGATAAACTTTCCTTTCTTTGATGAACGAGTTACAGTCTGTGATATGACTGTAAGTCCTTTGTACACTGTAAGCTTAACTGCAAATCCCCTGAGACACTTGTTTCTTAGATATCAGCTTCTTCAACAACCAAACTTTGAGAGTGTCCTTAATTGAATGGTATACAATGATTGGACCGCTTCGTTCTTTTGGAACATCCTCTTTGGTACCTGCATTCTCATTTGGAATATGCATGCTTGGATATGGGTTAGCGATATCTATTTTAAAAGCAAGTGGGGGTTCACAGTTTTCTCTTCTTGTGCTAGAGGTGACCTGAGGAGTTGATTCACTTGTCTTAGCTGGTAAACGTTTCCTTTTATAGAAAACCTTAAGTTCAGGCTTAAGTGATGTATCCTCCTTTTCAATTTCCTCCCTAGTAGTCTTAGTAGAATCAGAGACTATCCTAGTTAAAGGGCACTCGTTTCCTACAATAGTGAAAGTTCTACCAGTGGGGCGCCACATTTTACCAATGGGTTTGATTTTAGCAACCCACTGGGATTTAAGTCTAGCACGGGAGTTCACCTCATTAAGTAATTTTTGATACAAGAATCATGATTGGCTTTAAAGACACATTTCCTACATGTTTTACAAGTAGCATATTTAATGTCCGAGTAAGATCTAGAATTCCTTGATGATTGATTGATGCTCCTAGGATGTGACATGCTACGGTTAGCAGTGTCGGGTAAACTAGAAGGCATCTGACTAGGTTTGAAATTCTTATCTCTTACTTGTGTCTTTTGCATAGTTTCCCTTAGACCAAATGTATGGCGAGCGTCATTTGAACTAGTTCGAGACATGTACTTTGGACTATGTCTAGGGAGACTAGAGGCAATCATGTGATTAGGTCTTGCAAAAGCTGTTTTAGTCACACTAGACCTAGATGGTGGAGTGACTGTTCTAGAAGTATGAGCCATATCAACTTGGGAGGAAAACCGCGGTCTCGAGGATTTTGGTCGCTCAGATCTAAATGCATTCGGTTGTCTAACAGACTGGATTTGAGGCGGTTTCCCCAAGATTGATGGTTTTTCAAGCTTAGTATCCACACTAGATCCTTTAGTTTTTCTCAATTCGTTTTTCAACGCAGCTATAGAAAAGACCTTTTCTTGTACTTGAGCCTTTAAAGTCTCATTCTCTTTGAGAAATTCATCTTGGGATGCCAACTTATATTCAAGCGACTTAATTTGTCTCACAAAATTATCTTTTTCAGCTTTAGAATCTTGAATTTTTTGATTTAATTTTCTTTCAAGAACAACGTTTGAATTTTCAAGTTTTTCAAAATACTTTTCAAATTTATCCGTTTTCTTCGAAAATTCAATTTTGGCATCCTCAAGAGCTTTAGATTGTTGAGCAAAAATCGTTTCAAGGTCTTTAATCTTGGAATCAGAATCGGTTAGAGAAGCAGTCATAAAGCATTTATCATGATGAACTATAGCATTCTGAACAATTTCTCCCCTATTTTGACTCACATCGGATGAATCTGAAGTGGTAAAACTATCACCCTTTTCCATCCCATGTTTGTCATAATTAGGTTTGGAATGCGCAACATGCGGTAGTTCATTGGCATAGACATCATATACCACATTCCTTTGTACCGTATTTGTAGACTCTTCGTCAGATATGGGTATGGTGTCATCAATCCCTGACATGATGCTTGTATCATGCTTTCCTCCCGAATCCTTGCTCTTGCAATCTTTAGACTCCAAGTTGTCAACCGTATGATCATTCTCCTCTTGCATCTGCATCATAGATTCTTTCACTCCATTATCATACTCTTGCTGAAGTCAAGATCTTTCATAAATCGAAGACGAGACAGATATCATTAATTTCAACAATGTACCACAGAACTCTTTAATTTCCATTTGTGTGTACTGAAGAAATGATTGACATATCCCTGAATTGTCAGACTTAAGAATGTTGAATTTGAAGAAGTGCGTAAGTTGTGTCACTAGAGCTTGATATGCAGATGCTGATGCAGAATGATTAAAGCCTTCTTTGTGAAGTTGCTCAGCTAGTTGGTTCAAGTTGAGGAATATGGAATCGATGAATATATAACGATCTTGACCGAAGAATGTCAGAAATTCGCTTCCTCCTTGAAACCAAGAAATGGTCACTAGATGAGACTGGAGTAGTCGAAAGAACGTTATACCACTTTCTCTAGCTGTGTTTTGCATGAGATGCAAGAATCCCTCTCGAGATGTCGAATTCAACGAATCCATTAAAAATCGATGATAAATGAAAGTAAGGATTACTTGTCGATCGATCAATGAAAGAAAGTAATTGTGTTTGTTGTTGTGAGTAGAAGTCGAGAAATAATGTTAAAACCCCCTAATAATTGTCCTCGAGAAACCAAAAATTCCAAGACAAAATTACACACAATTTTCAAAAACACGTTTTTGAAAAATCTTGAAATACTTGTCACCGTATCGGAATCCTCAAATTTAAACCGTCGGAATACCCATCGAAATAACCATCGGAATGTCCTATCGGAAAGTCTGTCGGAATGTGGATTGGAATACTGTCGGAATATTAATGATTAAACCATCGGAATACTCATCGCAATATTACCCATCGGAATACACATCGCAATATAGCCTATCGGAATGTTTGATCGGAATATCACACTATCGGAATGTCCAGATCGGAATGTCACACTATCTGAATGTCCAGATCGGAATGTCCAGATCGGAATGTCACTATCGGAATGTCTAGATCGGAATGTCCGGATCGGAATGTAGCTAAAATAAATTGGACAGAGTGACGACTCAAGATTCCTTAAAACCGTCGGAATCCCAGATCGCAATGTTAGATCGGAATGTCACGTCGGAATAAGTTATCGTAATACAGTGATCGCAAAGTGGAGCCAGTTGTTTATTGCGATCAAATTCCTCTTAGTTGTACTTTCCGATGGTGGTTTTTGCTAGAATTTCGGAATGAAGAAAAACCAAGAAATTTGAACGATTGATCCAAGAAAGTTTGTGTTTTTAACCAAAACCAAGATACCAAAATCACTAAAACAAGTAACTAGATAACGTATATCAAGATTAAAGCATAAAAACACAAAAGAAAATTTTAGACGTGGGTATGGATTATCAAAACACAAAATCAAGAACACAAGAACAAAACCAATCAAACCAAGGCTCTGATACCATTTGTAGGTCCTCGAAATCCTTGGAATATCCTTGTGTTGTGATTATCTAAAGAGATAGAGAGATAGATGAAGATGTAGAGAGAGAAAGTAGAGAGAGGTTAGAGAGAATAAGAAGTATTAGATTGAATGTGTGAAAAGTGAATGACCAACCCCTCCTAACATGCTAGGAGGGGGTTTATATAGCCCACCCTACATGTGGGCTATATGGGCTATATTGGATCACGAGCCCAATATCATTGGAGTGACCGATCCTTTCTAAATACGTAAAAACGTATTTCCAACAAAAATCTTAATTGAAATTCACTTGTTCCAAGTTCATGAATGTTGATCCTAAACTTAGATCGATTAAGCTTGTGTAAATGAGATTAGATCAAGTTAAACAGGTAGAGAAACTTTGTTTGTGTATAAAACAATTTAAGTGTTATGCGGAATTAACACTCAAACAAGAACACACAATGAATGTAAAACAAACTTTCACTTGATTGATTGAATCGAACTTGCTTACAATGAAAGTGTTAAACGTATGAAAAACTTATATGAAACATAACCTAAAGGTCTTCTTTTATAGACATAAGAAGCCTTGTACAAGAGTCTACGTATCAGCTATTCTAGGTAAATATAATTATAGAAAATACATTATTGATCCTATCTTTACTAGAAACAAACTAGAAACATAATACGTGTAGACCATATCTTCTATCAGTGCTTGTCTTCAACCTATCAACGCTTGACTTCTTCCTGTCAACACTTGATCTGTCAACGTTTTTTTTCTTCTTATCAATGCTTGTTTTCTTCTTGTCAGCGTCCAAGTGTACTGGCTACATTTTATTCCCAACAATGAATTGACGGCTTCAATCACAAGGATAATTTATCCAAGTGATTCACTCTTTATGTTCGCAATCAGGCTTAGTGAGCGTCGAATAAAGAGAACGGGTTTACACGCGAAATCCTGTCAGGAAGTTACTTAATTGAAACTATCCGTCACAGGTACGATATCTAATATCTTCCAACGGTTTTCATCGACCGGAGGTAAAATGATACCAATTTAGAATGAAATGTTCTAAGCCATTTCGTTAGTGTCTTGTTATGTTGCGGTATTTGAAGACGGTGGCGTTGCGGTGTACCAGATGAAGTCGTTCCCACATGCTTATGTTTTTCTGCATCAATTTCAACAAAATTCAAGAAAGTTTAAAATGAAGTCTTCCGTTGTACCAAACTCTGAAGCTTTCAAGAATTCAACAAAAAACATAAGTGTGTGGAACATGGAGTCACGAGGAGGCAAGAATCACAAGAAGGCAGAGATCGCACGTGAAGGGTCAAAAGAACAATGCTCTAAAGCCAAAGCCTAAAAATCAACATCAACATATTCACAACAAAAAGAAAAGATAAAAGAGAAAAGACTACGAGCTGAAGAACGAAGACTTAGTATAGTATGCTAGGTTTAGGACTTTGTAATTTGGAGTGACCTCCCTTAGGGGGAGATTGTTGGAAATACGTTTTTAACGTATATTAGAAGTATCGGTCACTCCAACAATATTGTAATACGTTTAGTAGCTCGTAGTTAAATGTTACGTTATATTAATGTTTAACCCGACCCATGGGCTTGTCATGGGTTGGAGGCCCAAGTCCATTAAGGACTTGGGTATATAAGCCCTTTCCAAGGAAGGAAAGGGTTGTTGGTTGTTCATTTCACTTTTCACTTAATAAAGTTTTCTTTGTTTCTCTCTCTAGAATAACAACAACCCTCTTGATTAGTTATAAGATTATCACTTTTCTACATCTTTCCATATCATCATTATTTCTAGCTCACTTAAACTTGCATTCCAATCTCCCCAACTAGAGTTCACCCCACTTGTATCGTGCTCTTATTCTCTTTGTTCACGAGTTTCTTGTTGTAACGGCTCCGGATATCTTAGATATTTCTTTTTCTTTTCTAGCTCCTTCTCCAAAGCCATCCCATATTTCATTATCAATCGGCTTCGATAATTTTCGTATTGCATTATTATCTAAAACATTGAGCCTTCTAGCTAACCAAGTCACATAATGACCTCCACATATGTCACTTACGGTTTTCAATCCCCGGGCTCTCTTATACAAGTACTCGGTGATTTCCCGTACTATGTTCTCTTTCATTTCCCCACTAGCTACGCTCAACAACCATAGGTCAGTATTTTGGCACCTTTCCCTAGTTCCTGATCGATGCTCAACTAGTCCCACTATGAACCTATGTACAATTCTAAAAAGTGGATACCTAACCGATCCAAGCTTCTTATTCCCCACAGTGTGTTCAGCTATGGTTTCCTAATATTCATTTACTCTTAAAAACTTCTTATTAGTTTCCCACTTGGAAAAGTGTAGCTCAAACAAAGGGTTGTCCAAATCTTCTACATCATACAATCCTAACACCTCTCCAAACTGTGCTAGTGTAAAACAATAATTCACCCCTAATAGTCTAAACCAAATGCAAGGTTCTTCTATTGCATCTTCAACTTCCTTAAAATAAAAAGTTGAAAAGAATTAAAGACATAACTCAGAATATATCTCACCATGTATTTCTAAAGCCCTTTCAAACGAGTAGTCCTTGAAAGTCACTCCCTAACTATGAGTGTATGTCATCCTCAACTTTTCTGGGAAAATCTCATCACAACCAAACTTCTTGATTAAGCCCCAATCAACTATTCTAGGCTTGCCAAAGGTCTTCCCTTGTAACCTTGACAATCTCAAGTTGTAAGCATGTCGTTCCATCTCACCTAATCCTTTCCACTTCAAGTATTCATGCGACACAACCCTCACCTTGTATGGTAACTGGCCTTAACCATACTTCCGTTCATATTTTGCTATCAACGGGTTAGGTGGCATTGTCTTCTTTTGCTTCTAAAACATCTACAACACTTGAAATCTTAGCATATTAGTACATTAAAACAAAAAAACCTACTTGCACAAAATCTATAAAATATACCAATAAAAAAATAATTTTTTTTACAGACCCTGAGTTGCCGCCCGACAAGATTTTTCTGTCGGAGGCAACTTGTTAACAGTGTTGCTTTTGCCAGCCGGCATGATTGTTTTGTCGGCGGCATGTGGGTAACAGTGGGAGTTTTGCCGCCCGGCAAGGTTGTTTTGCCGGTGGCAACTCGAAAATCTTACTTTTTATTATTATTATCCCCACTAACACTTCTTCAAGTTTCCCAATATCTTTAAAATGGATCAAAACACTATGAACATCATCCATTTCCGGAAAATATTTTTTAAACAAATCAAAACTAATAACATAACATCTACAATTTCTATTTATTCATCATTCTAAACTACCTAATCAATCTTACAAGATAAAAAACAACTAAATTGATAAAAATCCACTTGAGTTCATCACCAAATCAAAACTAATCTACCCTCACACTATCCATGGCTCCACTCCCCAAATTCATAACTCATCTTAATCTAATTCCTATGTAATAAGTGTGAAAACACTTATCCTTTTACCACTTATTTCTAATAATAACAAGACCAAAACGTGTATTTAATGTCGTAAAAGGCGGAATTATGAAATTAGGACAAAAATATGAAAAAGGAAAAAAACACGGGCTTTCACGGGCTTTTATCAAAGAAAAAGACAAAAGACGAAGTCAAAATATCAAAAGTGCAAGAAGAACGGAAGTCAAAGGCCTATTCTGAAGATTTATCGAAGAAAAAGTCTAAAGAAGGAAGTTTAACGAACTCGAAGAACCAAGTCTACTAAAAGAAGAAAATTAGAAGACGAGTTCAATTTATCATTCGACTAATCCCGAGACAAAGTCGACAAGTTATTTAAAAGACGAGAAGACAAAAGAAAGAATGAAAAAACAACACCCTCCCCTTCTCCTATATATAGTCCCCTAATATATCATTAGGAGAGTTAGTTTTATTTTTAGTTTTTAATAGGTAATTAGGAGTTACTTTCTCTCTCTAGTATTTTCTCTCTCTAGTTTTTCTTAAACTTTCATTTTAAATCTTGTATTTTGGATCTTAATCTTCTTAATTAATCCAAGCTTATTTTATATCTCTCATTCTTCCTTTCTTAATTTTATGGTTGATTGATTAATCATGTAGTTGGTTTAATCTTGTTGATGGATTGATTGGTTTACTTATTAGATTATGCTTTTTGATGTGGTGAATGTTTTAGCTTATTGTGGTTATTGATTTATTAGTGTTTAGTTTGTTTTTAATAAGTAGATTTAGTAGATTTAATCTTTTATAAATTGCTTTTTATTATTTAGATTAATTTGTGTTTTTAAAGTTTTAAATTTGTGGTTTATTAGCTTTTTCTTAAAATCAATTTGGATTTATTTTTAGTTAAGTGCTTATTAGGTTGTGCTTATCTTGATCTATTTCCCTGAATTTTTGGATAATCTGTTACTGTTGAATTTGTGTTTGCCTATCTTCGGAAAATGGTTTTAAATTCCGAATATATCCATTTATCCAAAAATCTTATATTGTTCTTTATCCGAAATAGGTCTTAGTTAGTATTATTAAAAAACTGATTTTATCTGAATTAGGTTTTATATTCCGAAGATATCACTTTATTCCGAAAATCTTTTATCTGAAAATCGTCCTTTATCCGAAATTCAGCCTTATTCCGAATATCCTTGTTTATCCGAAAATTTTGATTTTATCCGAAAATACTTTTTATTCCGAAAACCTTGCGATATTCCGAAAAATACCATTTATCCGAAAAGTTCCAATATTCCGAAGATAACACTTTATTCTGAAGATCTTTTATCTGAAAATCGTTGTTTATCCGAAAATCTGCCATATTCCGAATATGGTAGCTTATTCCGAAAATTGCTTTATCCGAAAACCTTGTCTTTTTCCGAGAATATCCCTTATTCCGAAGAAGCAACGTTATTCCGAAAACACCTTTTATCCGAAGATCTAAGTTTATCCAAATTTAAGTGTTTTTCCGAAAACACTTATTTATCCGAAAAGGGCTGATATTCCGAAAATGTAACACCCCCAAATTACCACGCAACGAATTACCACATTGGGGCGCTACTAATAGCACATCGCACACAATCATAGACAGCGACCTCAAAAGAGACGTTAAAATAATATACAATCTTGTCTAAAAAGTTTTCCATCCCAATATATTTAAAATCAGAGTAGCGTTGGTCCCAAAAACCGTTACCAATCACAATACATTAAATGCTTAAAAGCAGTTTATTCATTTCATAGGATGGAAAAGTAAATAAAGATTTAGACAAGTAAGCACCAACTTCCTCCTCACATGCTCCGTTGCTATCCATCTTGATTACCTAAAATACATGTTTAAAATCATCAACACAAAGGTTGAGCAAGTCTATAGGTTTTACAAATCATTTGAACACAAGCAAAGATTATAAGTTTGTGGCATACTTGAAGACAACAAGCATCTAATAATTTGCATCAACAATATTAATTGTATATAGCATAAATTGCAATAAGCTCATGGAACCGAGCCCTTAGACACTCCCTTGTAGGTCTATTAAGACAGCAGATTTATTAATTGTCAAATACCTCCAGATTATTGGTACATTGCCGTATACCCGACTTCTCAATACAATATGTCCAAACAGTGTGGAGGTCGGGCCTAAGCTTCTGTGACAAGTCCACACAAACTGAACCGGGGCGGCTTCCCCATAGATCTATTAATTGTACAAGCGGTTAACCCATCATAGGTTAATTAACGGTTCATAATTGAGGCTTTAACAAAGGCAATCACTTAATGCAATTTAAAGGCAACCACGGGTCCATTCATAGAGGGTCAAGCATACCATAAAAGACTTGTGTTCCAAGTTTATTAGAAACATGTCTTCCCCCTCGCGGGTTTTAAAACCATTTACAAAATAGTGTAAAAGCGAGGCTATAGACTTACCTTAGATAGGATACGAAGCTAGTAGTAGTAGTGATCGCCAAAGTGAAGATGCCTCCCAAATATATACACATCAAAAACCGCCACCTAACAAATAAGGTGCGCGCTTAGCAACATACTTAAGTATTTCAAATCATACTTAGTATAATAAAATCAATGACTCAAAATAGTATGTACATAGACATGACAAATCAATACAAGTGATTTCCTTCTAAACCCCACAACATGTACTAGCTTTCCAAGACTAGACCTTCGATATTGATCCATCTCAAGATGCCAAATCAATACGGTTCAAGTACCCTAAATGGGTCTCCAATCTCAGAATATACACTCTCACACAAGACTTATATGCTTTTAGAACTTTGAGAAGCTAATAGATTAGCCACTCGTCTCAAACTATGACGCGAGGTTAAGTACCTCCCAAAAATACTCAGCCGGTACTTACCAAAAGTACACGCTGTTTTACCATACCTAAACAACTCCGTTTTCGACGAAACTTGGTGACAAACTCATTTATAATCTGTAGAAAACTCAGTTTGAATTTCACCAAATGATTCATATTTTAGAACCACCTGCTCGACAAATCATTAGACATTAAAAACCGGACAATTTTGCACACTTGTATCTTAAAACTATTTTGACCTTGTTAAACATTTCCATTTACAAAATCGCCACTTGACTTTGAAAATAGACTCAAAATTCTAAGTTTAGAACCCAACAACAGCCTTTGATCAGTTTTATAACTCAACTTATAGTCCCCGAGATTCGATCCAAATATTGACAACAATTTCGTATTGTGTCAATACTCGTCTCCCGGCACACGAATATTCAAACTAGCATAACTTTTGACTCGTTAGGAGTTAAAAGCTCTATCTTATATCGAAACGAGTGTCTCGACGACTACTACAACAATATCTAATAATATAAAACTTTAATGAACAGTTACTATATGAAAAATGGCCTTAAACCTACTGATCTAAAATGACTCTTTAAAAATCATACCAACAACCATTTTGACCCATTTTTAACAACATCAACACCTCAAATATACTATATTAATCATTCCTAACATCTCATATCATTCCTAAATCACTTGCATGATCCATCCCTTCAAAACCCATATCAAAAATCAAGCATGCAACACTTTTAAAAATCAAATATAATAATAATAACACCATACCACTACCTTAAAAATAGATCAAACACTTGTTCATCATCAAAATCTTTAAAAGAATGAAAAGTTCTTGCATGTGGGATTTTTTTAGAGCAAAATGATCACAAGAAGATTATAAGGATGGGTCTTTTGTTAGATTTTCTTGAATCAAGCTCAAAATCAAAATCCATGGTGGTTTGTGGTGGTGGTTTGGACGACAAAACAAAGGGAGAGAGAGAGAGAGAGAGTGAAGTTGTTGGTGATTTTTGCATGTGCGTGTAAAAATAAAGCTTATATATGGTGGAGGAAGGGTAGTTTTTGCTAATTGTGAATTATTGTGGACCAAGTTATAAATATTAGTTAAAAAGCGGGAAATAACTACCAGTCAATTTTAAAAATATTTACGAGAGTCGGGTTTCGTCCCGGGTTCATAAAAATATAAATCTCGTTTGTTAAATCTTTCGTTTTAGTAATTAAACGCACACAAAACGAAACAATAAAGTTCGACTCGACTTAATACGTAATGAAATAAAAATTTCAGAAATATTAAATATCGAAATAATCGATATTAAAATATAATATTTGGGCATCCATTGGCATCGCGATCACTATTAGTACTCTTCAATCGTCACAACAATCAATTAAAGCCACACATTATCGGTTTCAACTAAAACCGTCAAACATAATAATACTCATCATTACTTAGAAATTAAAAATATGTTACATAGTTAGGATATAATAATGACGTCAAGTTCGGGTTATTACATCCTCACCACCTTAAAGGAGCGACGTCCCGGCGCTCACCTCGCCTCATATTCGTATTGCGTTCCACTAGGAAAGATAAGGGAACTTTCTTCTAAAGAAACTCTCATGATCCCACTTGAACCTTGATCCACGATCCCACTGGTTCTTCTTACAAAACACAACTTGTCATCAAGTTGTATCTCACCAAAAGGGGATGAATAAATCCATATCCACCAATCACTCCTTCAAGTTCGACACATGAAAATTTTATGAATTACACGAAGCTCATTCGACGACAAGAGTAGATGACACAATTTTGAGTAAGTCCAGTCAAAAGGAAGGTTTCAAATTAACGGATATCCATTGACCGGATAGCCATGGACACACATCAAAAAGAACTAACAAGAAAAATATTTCCGTCATCGGAGGGTGCTCACACGCGGGTCCTTACTCAAAAGATAATACAAAGACACCATCTCACTTTCGCCAACGCGCATTAAAGTCTCAATAAACATCGTCGTTGAAAGTAAAAAAAATATTACATAATATGTGTTCTACATGATCGGACGTCATCGGATGATGTCGTCTCAAGTTCTCATAACTTACGATCATTAGAGTAGATCACACACCATATAATTACATAAAAAGAAAAGGTCGAACATAAACATCAAATATAGATCTCCACCGTTGATCATCGAGAAACCTTGAACGAAGCCTTGATAATACGACTTGATCTCCAAAATCTTTCCACTTGCAGTGTCGGTTACAATATAGTCCTCGAGTGATAACAAATTTATTAATTCTAATCATTAAGAAATTCGGTCTATTGGCGAAGATTCGCAACATATCGGGCATACCATAAACTTCTGCTCCAGTGTTTAACATACAAAAGCATCCCAATAATTTTTACTGCAGTGTTCATCATATAAAAGCATCATTCTACTTCATCATTCATCATACAGAGGTGTCCTAATAGTTTCTACTTCAGTGCTCAAGGTGATGCATCATCTTCCTTGTTTAGTTTGTCATACTAGCCCAAGAGTTTCGTCATCAAGAAAAGTCTTTGGTTACCCTTCGATAATAGCAAGTAGAATTACAAAATCTTCACATCCACGATAAGTTGTCGTTGATAAATCGATCCTCAGTCAATCCACTATTACATGCATCAATCCTGGTGATGCTTAAACAAGTCTCCTATTCTCAGAACGGTCAATCGGTTCTTAATAATCTGCTTATAAATCTCAAGATCATCGAGACACATTAGAAGTGTTCCATATAAGTAACTCATAACTCAAGGGAAGTACAACGGGTTACTCGTACATAGACGATAATCGACGATCATCATAATGTCAACGACACTGAACGATTCTTACCAACGAAATACGATTCGAAGGAAGACGTACGCACACCAAACATCCACAAATCGAGCTAGACATACTTGGGTCCACTCATTTATAACTCCGTGTCTACATCAAAAGGCGTCCATTTCATGTATACAAGATTTTATAAACTTACGGTTCGGGAACTTTTAACTTTCTTGTTCAAATGAAAAGGCGTCCCAATCTATTTCAACAAAACGATTATAAGTCATCCTACTCAAGTATTACTATCTCTCAACACGATATCATATCAAAGTACCATAGTAAATACAAGGTGTCAGTAAACTTATATCATGATTTCCGTATTCAAACGTCCCATTCCATTTGAATAAGGAAAACACGACAATCTAAGGTCCAGTAGTTTAAAATTTTCTTATTCAAATGTCCTAATCCTTTTAAATAAGACAAGCTTAAACTATACTTAGTTGGGCGAGTTAAAATCTATATATCTAAATGTCCCATTCCATTTAGATACATAGTAATAAGTCACTCAACCGAATGACTACTACGAGCATATCATTATTATACCCAAACTATATATATTTGATTAGGATATATATATCTTAAGTCCAACATTGGCATCCTCCTTTTCGCCAATAAAATGTGGTCATATAAAAAATAATCACACGTTGCATTACGTAGAAGATATCACCTCGGATAAATGATTCTTAAAAATCATAAGTAGTAACGAAAACACGAACATCGCATTTATCGATTACGTTTCGAAAGAAGATATCCGAAAATAGCACATCACGATACGATGATAACAATCGAACTTAAACAAGTCGATATGCGATAGGTTACGAAACCATATATACATACTCAAAGTATCAAATGAGTTTCAAGCTTGTATTCAGATAATACGTTAATTATCAAGATCGATGATTGGCGGTGATGCCAAATCCGATACAAACCCGTATTATAAAATGTACGAAAATCAAGGAACATTGCTTCGCGTGCAATGCCTTTAAATACCATAGTATATGCATACATATACATACTACCATTTCTACATACACATAGGTTCACATAATGACAATCAATCATAAAGTAATACAAGAATAGCCTTACCGGAGCCATGCGGAGTAGTTGTGTGCTTAAAAACTTTTAAAACGTACCAAAAGTTATAGTTTAGGTTTTTCAAAATCGACCTAGTTCTCTATAACTTGTGGCTCTGATACCAATTTGTAATACCCCCAAATTACCACGCAGCGGAATACCACATTGGGCCGCTACTAATAGCACATCGCACATAATCATAGACAACGACCTCAAAAGAGACGTTAAAATAATGTACAATCTTGTCTAAAAAGTTTCTCATCCCAATATATATAAAATCAGAGTAGCGTTGGTCCCAAAAACCGTTACCAATCACAATACATTAAATGCTTAAAAGTAGTTTATTCATTTCATAGGATAGAAAAGTAAATAAAGATTTAGACAAGTAAGCACCAACTTCCTCCTCACATGCTCCGCTGCTATCCATCTTGATTACCTGAAATACATGTGTAAAATCATCAACACAAAGGTTGAGCAAGTCTATAGGTTTTACAAATCATTTGAACACAAGCAAAGATTATAAGTTTGTGGCATACTTGAAGACAACAAGCATCTAATAATTTGCATCAACAATATTAATTGTATATATCATAAATTGCAATAAGCTCATGGAACCGAGCCCTTAGACACTCCCTTGTAGGTCTATTAAGACAGGAGATTTATTAATTGTCAAACACCTCCAGATTATTGGTACATTGCCGTATACCTGACTTCTCAATACAATATGTCCAAACAGTGTGGAGGTCGGGCCTAAGATCTGTGACAAGTCCACACAAACTAAACCGGGACAGCTTCCCCCATAGATCTATTAATTGTACTAGCGGTTAACCCATCATAGGTTAAATAAGGCAATCACTTAATGCAATTTAAAGGCAACCACGGGTCCATTCATAGAGGGTCAAGCATACCATAAAAGACTTGTGTTCCAAGTTTATTAAAAACATGTATTCCCCCTCGCGGGTTTTAAAACCATTTACAAAATAGTGTAAAAGCGAGGCTATAGACTTACCTTAGATGGGATACGAAGCTAGTAGTAGTAGTGATCGCCAAAGTGAAGATGCCTCCCAAATATATACACGTCAAAAGCCGCCACCTAACAAATAAGGTGCGCGCTTAGCAACATACTTAAGTATTTCAAATCATACTTAGTATAATAAAATCAATAACTCAAAATAGTATGTACATAGACATTACAAATCAATACAAGTGATTTCCTTCTAAACCCCACAACATGTACTAGCTTTCTAAGACTAGCACCTTCGATATTGATCCATCTCAAGATGCCAAATGAATACGGTTCAAGTACCCTAAATGGGTCTCCAATCTCAGAATATACACTCTCACACAAGGCCTATATGCTTTTAGAACTTTGAGAAGCTAATAGATTAGCCTCTCGTCTCAAACTATGACGCGAGGTTAAGTACCTCCCAAAAATACTCAGCCGGTACTTACCAAAAGTACACGTTGTTTTACCATACCTAAACAACTCCGTTTTCGATGAAACTTGGTGACAAACTCATTTATAATCTGTAGAAGACTCAGTTTAAATTTCATCAAATGATTCATATTTTAGAACCACCTGCTCGACACATCTTTAGACATTAAAAACCGGACAGTTTTGCACACTTGTATCGTAAAACCATTTTGACCTTGTTAAACATTTCCATTTACAAAATCGCCACTTGACTTTGAAAATAGACTCAAAATGCTAAGTTTAGAAACCAACAACAGCCTTTGATCAGTTTTATAACTCAACTTATAGTCCCCGAGATTCGATCCAAATATTGACAACAATTTCGTATTGTGTCAATACTCGTCTCCCGGTACACGAATATTCAAACTAGCATAACTTTTGACTCGTTAGGAGTTAAAAGCTCTATCTTATATCGAAACGAGCGTCTCGACGACTACTACAACAATATCTTATAATATCAAACTTTAATCAACAGTTACTATACGAAAAATGGCCTTAAACCTACTGATCTAAAATGACTCTTTAAAAATCATACCAACAACCATTTTGACCCATTTTTAACAACATCAACACCTCAAATATACTATATTAATCATTCCAAACATCTCATATCATTCTTAAATCACTTGCATGATCTATCCCTTCAAAACCCATATCAAAAATCAAGCATGCAACACTTTTAATAATCAAATATAATAATAATAACACCATACCACTACCTTAAAAATAGATCAAACACTTGTTCATCATCAAAATCTTTAAAAGAATGAAAAGTTCTTGCATGTGGGATTTTCTTAGATCAAAATGATCACAAGAAGATTATAAGGATGGGTCTTTTGTTAGATTGTCTTGAATCAAGCTCAAAATCAAAATCCATGGTGTTTTGTGGTGGTTTGGACGGCAAAATAAAGGGAGAGAGAGAGAGAGTGAAGTTGTTGGTGATCTTTGCATGTGTGTGTAAAAATGAAGCTTATATATGGTGGAGGAAGGGTAGTTTTTGCCAATTGTGAATTATTGTGGACCAAGTTATAAATATTAGTTAAAAAGCGGGAAATGACTACCAGTCAATTTTAAAAATATTTACGAGAGTCGGGTTTTGTCCCGGGTTCATAAAAATATAAATCTCGTTTGTTAAATCTTTCGTTTTAATAATTAAACGCACACAAAACGAAATAATAAAGTTTGACTCGACTTAATACGTAATGAAATAAAAATTTCAGAAATATTAAATATCGAAATAATCGATATCAAAATATAATATTTGGGCATCCATTGGCATCGCAATCACAATTAGTACTCTTCAATCGTCACAACAATCAATTAAAGCCACACGTTATCGGTTTCAACTAAAACCGTCAAACATAATAATACTCATCATTACTTAGAAATTAAAAATATGTTACATAGTTAGGATATAATAATGACGTCAAGTTCGGGTTATTACAGAAAATAACTCATTTATCCGAAGATAGGCAATTTTCCGAAAAGAGGGCTTTTATCCGAAAAACATTATTTATTCTGAATTTATTTGTTTATCCGAGAATAAGCTTTATTCCGAATATTTCAGTTTATCCGAATTAAGCTATTTTATCCGAATTTGTTTGTTATTCCGAAAAAAGGTATGTTTATTCGAAGATCCAGTTTATTCCAAGAATTAAGGTCAGATTCCTCTTTTATTTTATTTTTATAAATTTAGCTTTTATGTTTACGATTAGAAATAGATAATCAAAAGCTCCCCCTTTTAGTTACCAACACCAATAATTCCACCCTAAACCGTGATCAATTCGAATTGAATCGAGTACGAACAAAACTTTAACTCCACATCAACACAAGTTGTCATTTTAAAATGGCGCCGCTGCCGGCTCTTTTCGTAAAAATTAACGGTTTTTTGTGAGAAAAATTGAATTTTGGGATCCGTTCTTTTGGGAACGTTATTTTCAAGCATACAAATTTTCAAAAAATCCTAAAAAAATATAAAATTTTCAAAAATCCAAAAAAAAAATAAAAAAGATAAAAAAATCAAAAATATTGTATTGCATTTTTAGTGTATGCATTCTCGATCTTCGTCTTATCTCGAGCCCGAGACTCGTAGAGACTTAGATATGGCCGGTGTGCATAATAATAATAATCCACCACACCCCGTTGTGAATAATAACAACCATGACCCTCAACCCGACCTTCGTACGATGGAGGAGATATGCCAACCAACTATGAATAGACGTGGAGGACCGATTGCGCCGATGCAAATCACGGCTCTCGAATTTTCGTTGAAGCATCACATGATCCAACAAGTTCAAAATGCTTGTCCATTTCGCTGATTACCGGATGATGATGCCAACAAACACCTCGGTAAAATCATAACCGTCACTCAAAGCATGAAATTGCCTGGTGTTTCCATGGATTTTCTTCGCCTTCACCTTTTTCCACACACTTTATTCCACCATGTCGAAAAATGGTTTGATCGTCTTCCAAAAAATTCGATTCATACATGGGACGAGATGACACAAAAATTTATGTCCCGATACTTTCCACCATCCATGGTAACTAGCCTTAGGAATCAAATCAGTGGTTTCACTCAAGAACCCAATGAGTCTCTTTTCGATGCTTGGGAATGTTATAATGTCTTGATCGATCGTTGTCCTAACCATAATATGCTCCTCGTCACTTTAATTGATACTTTCTACAATGGTTTAACTTTTCGTGATCGTGATATGATTAATGCCGCCGCCGGTGGTACGTTTATGAAGAGAAGACCCGAGGAGTGTAGAGAGCTTATAGAGAACATGACCACTCATCACAAAAATTGGGATTCATCCGCATCCTCAAGAAATAACCCGAGGGCCAATGTTTCTTCTACTTCATCAGACCTTGAGTTAACCGAACTCACCTGCCAAATAGCCAAGATGAACAAAAATTTCTTAACCATGGCTACGAACCAATTTCAACAAGTTAAAGCTGTAGCACTTTCTTGTGAGACTTGCGGAGGTCCTCATTCATACATCGATTGTCCTTCTACTCATGACAATCTGGAAAACGTGTATGCGGCTAACGGTAACTTTTCCACGGGAGGCTATTGTGACAACCTTGGTTTTGATGTTCGTCACTTAATTTTATTTTGTGCTAGTTACGTGTCTTTACGTGTTTATGTGCTTATTGGTGTGTATAGATTGTGGTTTGGATATCGTTTCTAGTACGGGGTACCTTGTGAGTGAAACGATGTGTGATGATTTCATGTTCATGAGCTCACATGGTAGTGACTATGAAGTGAAATGGTGTTATTTAGTGGTTTTACGTATACGTATATGTATTATAGAAAATCGTATTTTTACGATTTACGGTTTAGCATTTTGAGGTCTCGGAAGAGGTATTTAGTCACGGGAATATTTTTCGGGATGGTTTTAAGTCATTTAGGACTTAGTTATAAAGTTTATTTCAAAATTTAAGATTTTTTTTAAAAGTGTATATTTTACGACTTTTACGGTAAAACGCGTAAAAATTGACTAGTTTTACGGTTTTGAGGTTTTGGAGGTTTTAGGAGCTGAAATAAATTAAGGTAAATTAAGGTATTGTTAATAACATAATATTAAACAATAAAAAGAAAAAAAAACGAAATTTAATGTATATGGAAAGGGTATAGACGGTTGGAAAAGAGAAAAAAAAGGAAAAAAAAGGAAAAAAGGAAAAAAAGGAGAAAAAGAAAACATTGTATTGGGCTAGGATTAGTATGGTAATTATATAAAGACTTTTATTAACTAAAAACACATCATAATCCCCTGGAGAGCAAGCTTAGGTCGAATTTAATGGAGAATATTAGGGTTCTTCATAAAATTTTGGGGTTTTCATAAATCAAAGGTAAATCTTCAAAACCCTTTTCATATTAAATTGTTTTTATGTTTAAATTAATCATTCTTATGATGGATTAGGGTTAGGGTTTATATAAAAACAGTAAATTAATGATTTATTAATCATAATATGATGATCACATAAATTAGGGCTTGTAATTAGAGGGGTTAGGGTTAATTAATGAGGTTGATTTTGTTAAACCCGTTTTTAAAAACTGGGCAGAATTTTGAGTCAATTGTTTTGATCATATTGGGAGTTCTACAAACTCTTATTTTACGATCCAAGTATCCCTGAAAAGGTAATTGAAGTGGCTTTCCAATGCAAGAAAAGAGAACTAAATTGGAGGTAGGGAAGTGGGTCAAAAACAGGTTACAACAGTCGAAGGTCAAAACAGTTTTGAAGTCAGCCTGTTTTCTTTTTAAGTTTTGGGTTGTTTGGGGTACTTAGGGTTGCATTGGAATCTTATAACGAACATGAGAGATGTTTTATATATTATAGCAAGTATCTGCACTTGGGCTAAGGTTGTGGTTTAGGGTAGGACCCCCTAATCCTAACAAACTTTTAGTACGTTTAAAATCAGGAAATCTGGAATGACGAAAGTAGATATATATATATATATATCGGGGCCTTAACAGTAGCTTTAAGGTTGGAGCAAGTGGGAGGTGTTAGCCAACATATGTAAGGGCATAAATATTCCCTTTACAGAGATCATGGGTGTGTTTAGGTGGGTGTTTGGCTTATAGTTTGGAGACCTAAAACTGGGACTGTTTTTGATAAAATACGGGATGTGTTATGAAGTAAAACGAGTTAAGGGTTTTATAGAGGGGTGTAATGAGATTCTTAGAGCATATATATGAGGTATATATATGGGAGAAGGTTAGATGTCCATCATAGGTTGATGAGCCATTTTAGTGTTTGGTTCATGTTTTGATTATGTGTTTTTGGTTGTTAGCTTTTTGCTAGTGCGCGTATGTTTGGGGAAGCTCAATCAGGTGAGTTTCATAGTCCCATGTTTACTATTGATTTTGACTTCCAGATGGGATGGAAGAGACACTGTGTTGAGTTATTTTCTAAATTGATGATGTGAATGTGTTTGTGATTTGAGATGGACTTGTGTGTACATTATGTGATTAACTGCTATGTGATGTTTGATTGTGTATGATTTGGATCGGGAGACACGTGCTGTCTCAGTTATTGTGGTTTGACAAGGTAGTGGCCTTGAGGTTTGACAAGGTAGTGGCCTTGTGGTTTGACAAGGTAGTGGCCTTGTGGTTTGACAAGGTAGTGGCCTTGTGGTTTGACAAGGTAGTGGCCTTGGGATAGGTACATAGTGTGATCATCTATGGTACCATGTTGTTTGGCAAGGTAGGAGCCTTGGATTTTGGTTTGGAATGATTGATCTTGAATGCTAGTTGTTAATACATAATTGTAGCACATTATCCATATGTTATTGTGTTGATGGTTGTTATTCACAGCTTGTAACTGATTTTAGCATTGGAGTCTAAACCTATGACTCTCACCAACTTTATGTTGACGTGTTTTAGTGTCTCTTTCAGGTGAGAATGTGGTTAAGCATGAGAACATAAGTGGCTAGGATTGGAGAAGCTTAGGAATGCATATAGAAGGAGAATCCCCGTTCCTTCTTAGTTTACCTTTATGTTTTTTTGATAAGTGATACATGTTGGCACCTATATGTTTGTTTGGTTTATGTTTATTGTTTGTCTTGGGTATGTAGAATATTGATAACCTATGAATCTATGAAGTGGGTTGATGTTTTCTAGTGAGAGAAAGTGAGAGAAAATGTGTGTGATTTTAATAATATGAAAGTGCAAATGGAACAACAACCAACCCCTTTCCATGGTGGAAAGGGGTATTTATACTCCAAGCCTAACATTGGGCTTGGGCCGGTCCATGACAAGCCCATGGACCGGTTCTTACTTAACTTAATAAGTAATATTTAACTAATTGCTAACTACGAGCTATTACAACATAAATCATATTGTGGAGTGACCGATACTTCTAATATACGTTAAAACGTATTTCTAACAATCTCCCCCTAAGGGAGGTCACTCCACGTTACAAAGTCCTAAACCTAGCATACTATACTAAGTCTTCGTTCTTTAGCTCGTAGTCTTTTCTTCTTTTCTTTCTTTTGTTGTGAATATGTTGGTTTGATCTTTTTGGCTTTGACTTGAGAGCATTGTTCTTTGGCCTTTCACGTGCGATCTTTGCCTTTCTTGTGAACTTTGCCTCCTCGTGACTTCATGTTCCACACACTTACGTCTTTTTGTTGAATTCTCGAAAGCTTCAGAGTTTGGTACAGCGGAAGACTTCATCTTGTACTTTCTTGAATTTTTGCTGAACTTTGTTGCAAAAGACATAAGCATGTGGGAACGACTTTTACAGGTACACCGCAACACCACCGTCTTCACTGGTACACAGCAACGCCACCGTCTTCAACAGGTACACAGCAACGCCACCGTCTTTAACAGGTACACAGCAACGACACGAATAAAATGGCTTTGAACATTTTATTCTAATTCGGTAGCATTTTACCTCCGGTCGGTGAAGACCGTTGGACGATATTAGATATCGTACCCGTGACGGATAGTTTCAATTAAGTAACTTCCTGACAGGATTTCGCGGGTAAACCCGTTCTCTTTATTCGACCGTCCAAAGCTGACTGCGAACATAAAGAGTGAATCACTTGGATAAATTATCCTTGTGATTTGAAGCCGTCAATTCATGAAACCTGGAACAAGTGAATTTCAATTAAGATTTTCACCATCGTTGCTTTCCAGTTGTCACGAGCTTAATTCATAAAGAATCTTGCACGTCACCTACCAAGTGCTGTTTGATGTTAACACTAGAAGGATTTCCACTCGTCACTGTGGTCAATAAAGAGTCACTCTGAGTGTTCTGGCAAGATCATATGATAATGTGAAGAGGCCTGGAACGAGTTTAAGTTCAATTAAGAATTAAACCACTGTTACCTTCCAGTTTTTCACAAGATTGGTTCTAAAAGAACCGCACGTGTAACCTACCATGAGCTTGTTTGATGTTGGCTCAAGCAGGATTTCCATCTTCATTGTAATACTTGCGTATTACTTGGATGTTCTGGCAATATTACAGGAATACTGCGTAGGACTCATGAAAATCTCTTACTTTTCACAGTGTGTGAGAAAGCAAGGAATAAATGGAAAGTGTCCTAATGAGACTTTTGATGATCTCTTGGTTCTAGACTCGATTGTGCGTTTTGATTTAGTGAGCGATGGCTGGAGAGGAGTGCCACCTTTTCAATACCAGTCTATTCGGAGTGAATAAACCAATAGATAACGTGTTGATCTCCGTGTGATTAAAACAAATACCTTTTGAGAGATATTTGAGTTAGCTGGGAAGGGTTGAGCATTGCATCACTGGGTCCATGATGTCTTTCTTCAATACCGAGAATCATTAGCAAAAATGACCTCAATAGCATATGTATTGACCCGGTTTCTGCCTAAAGTTGTAAGGAGGGCTTCTTTCTTTACACCCTTTATCTTTACAATTCTTTTTCATTCTTCAACCCCTTCAATGCTTACCAATACGTCATCACTAGCACCTTGTTGTGATTGTTCCAGTGCTAGCTTAAGTACTTGGTCGGCATTCAGCTACGTTCACATTCTTTCTCCATCTTTCCTAGGACTTCTAATTCTATCTAGGGAATTGTCCTTGGGAAGATTCCATCGGCTCTGATGAATCATTGGACTAAACCTATTCCTACCACCCTTTTGTCACCACATTCGTCGTGAATTAAGCGTGTTTTAGGAAGGAATTGCCACCATGAAAAATCATTGAAAATCACATAAGGTACTTGTGATATTAAAATCAAAAGTTTTGTACCTTAGGTGTTTTGTTCATCAAAAACGCTCCCCCTTAACACGTGCTTAGCACATATTAAGTTGGAATATCGTTAAATCTTTTTTCATCTTTTAGCCAAGTATCACTTAAGTCTCCTTAATCCTATTTTCTCCCCTTATCCAAAATGTTAACCATTAATATTTGGGATATTGAATGGATTAACCGGTCTTTAGGTAAAAATGAAATCGATGTTTGGCCATAGAACAAGTTATTGCTCCCCCTTAATTTAATAAGGGATAGTTGTAGTGCTTTAGTATGATATATTTTGAAAGATTTAGAATCTCGTGAGAAATTCTTGAAAAATTATCATACCTTAACACTACATCAAGCCATTACAGCACAATATTCACAAATATACATATTCACAAATAATACCAATATAGAGTGACCTGAAATGTACGACCCATTAGATGTATCGTTGTAGTGTCCTGTAGTGCACTCCATATGGTCTACCACCAACGAATATTTCCAAACTCCTCATCAATCTACGTTCACGGAGCTTTTGATCTATCTTCTTGATCACGTACTTCGCCATCTGCCGGTAACCCGGATGCCAATCCTCCGTCATTTCTGGCAAAGTCCCACCCGAGTTCAGATGCTCCAACTTTCCTCTGACTTGTAGAAGAGTCCCATCACTGTACTTATGGAGCTCACCCACCCTCATAAACTTCATTAAACCTCGACTGTTCAAGTAGAAGATGCCGTAATTCGGGACAGAAATACCGGTATAGGGACATCTTTCTACATGTTGAGGTAGCACTTTATTCACTGGACGGGTTAGGTTAAGCTTCCTTTGATAGCTTTCGACTCCCAACTGAAGATCTTCAACTCGTGTCTTGATGACAACGCTTCGTGTGAACATACGAAGTGCTGTATTCAAAGCAATGCGGTCTTCACGAGGAATATGTGTGAGTTGATCTCTGGTCATCAGAAGCAGCATATCTTCGATATCCTCAAGGCGAATGATGGAAAAATCTCCCTGCTGGATTTTGTATTCCCTGTCATCCTCCCTTTTCAAACGAATCTCCGTCACATGATAATAGCCATTCTTGGCTTCAGTTTTCATCCCTAAAATGCTGGAGATGCGGATGTCGGATCTAACGTTGCTTCCAGAATTGACTAGGCAGCAACCCCTGTACGCCCTTCGGACTCGTTCGTCCCAATGAGATGCACCTATGACAACATACATATCATAATTACGATTTATCTTTGGGACCCAGAGTCGATTTACCTTTTCCTCGATAAAGGGTATTGTCCCCCAGTTGGCAGCTTTCAGCAAGGTCAGGGAGGTTGCGTACTTTGATGACCCCTTCAGTAGATACACAAGATCATTGGTGACGAAGAAGTCAAGAGCAATCTGATTATCTTGAGTAGGATCCATTGGAGGTGGAGCTCTTTCTGATTCATGAAGACCTGGCCGTTGAACGGTATTCAGAGCCTTCAGGATCTCATCGGCATAATATTCGAACTCCATTTGGGTCAACCGGGTTTTGGCGCGAAGTCTTTTATCCTTCAGTACTTTCTTCACCAAAGATGGAGTAACCGAAGTCTTATACTCATGAGCAAGAAATGCACATAAGTCAATCGGACTGCGGATACGAAGATACAAGACATCTTTGTCAGCGTCGGTGATCGGATCATACTGCGCCGCTGCCGTGATCCAAGCCTGTGGTGGTGCAGTCTCGTCGATCTCCAACGTGTCCGCCCAGTCCCTTGTGCTTGGAATAGTAGATTGTGGGTTTTGTTGCAGAGGAGTGGAGACGTGAACATCTGCTTGTTCTGTTTCAGGCATGTCGGCAGTGTCATGAGTGGGTGAGTGTTGTGCAGCTTCAGGTTCGGTTACCGATTCTGCAATCACAGGGGCAACAACAATAGAACTAACGGGGTTAGTGGTAACAGGTATGGATGCAGCAATAAATGTACCAGGAATAGATGACCCTGTAGTGGCATTCACATCGTGGCGCCACTTCGATCGTCTGGATTCCGTGGATGTAGATTTTTCCTTTGGTGCTGCATCTTTCTTTGACTTGGTGCCAGACTTAACCACTTTCTTTGAGCTGGCAGCCTTATCCCCTTTCTCAGGCTATTTACCCCCATCAGCATCCTCATTATCATCCCCGTTGCTCCCTCGAACACTCTCCTCATTACCATCACCACCATCATCGCCATCATCATTATCGTCATCATCATCCTCATCATCATTATCATCATCCTTATCATTATCATCATCCTCATCATCCTCATCATTCTGATCCTCATCATCCTCCTCATCATCATCATTCTTATCTTCTTCTTCTTCTTCTTCCTCTTCTCCACCAGTACCCTCTTCTTCGTCACTTTCTTCCCTTTCTTCTTCAGGGAGAATGTGGTAGGGTACCACACTTCCAAACGTCTTGAACAACCTATCATCCTCCATGATAGCGTCATTTAGGGATTTGAAGAGAGCCCGTTGAATCCTCGATTTATCAAACGATCCAAGTTCCTTCATTCGAGCTTTGAGGATCTTCTTAAGTTCAAAATCCGTCAAGTCATAAGCAATCTTGTAGGCGGCTTCTGAAGGATTGGATGATTTGATCATTAAGTTGTCAGCAGCAAGTGTCTTCAAATCATCACGCAGTTTAGGCATTAGGGATTCAATGGATTCTTTCACTCTCTGCTCAATAGAAGCTTCAAGAGCTGCTTTTTGCTCTTTAAGGTCATCCTTAATAGCTTTAAGTCTCGTAATTCGTGCTTGATGCCTATCAGCTTCAGCCTTTTTAACACGAGCAAGTTCTTCTGCATGAGCTTTACGTGTAAATTCCATGTCTGCAGCGAACTTAGCAATCAACTCTTCTTGAGCTTTCTTAGATGCTTCTTCACTTTGAGCTCGTCTAAGTAACTCTTGGCGAAGTTCATCCATTTCTCTCTTGTGATTATCCACATGTTTATCCAACATCTCGGCCATTACCAATGCGGCCATTGCAGACGTTGCAGAGCTGCTTTGGGTTGATGGAATAGGCTCGGTTGTAACTGCGGTACTAAGGATGGGGTTTATTGGTGGTGGAGGAAATGGTGTTGAAACCGGTTTGGTTGGTAAGGGTTGAGTTGGTTGAAGTTGAGTTGCTAAAGGTTGGGTTGACACCATGATCGTAGGAGAAACAGACTCCTTTTCCACACTTGCTGAAATAGGGATTGATGGCTCCTTCGAAGTGGAATAATGTTCAGGTGACCCAAACTCATCAACATCATCTGGTTCCACGTACTCATCCTCAACATCTACCCTTGCACCTGAACCACTACCGCCAGTATCTTTCCTACTCCTTTGAATAGCTATCTTCATCATTTGTTTCTCAGTTTTATCAAGAGTAGGATCAACAATGTTTTCTTCGTCACGTAGACGCATCTCATCAGCCTTACCCTTTCCCTTCTTACCCTCTGTCTTCTTCTTCTTGGTTTTGGGTTCAGGTAAATCTGTTTGCTTCCTTTTACCTTTGCTCTTAACTGTGGTAGATGAGTCTTCACCTGCTAGAATACTTGCTCGTTGATTCTCAATTTCTGTTAGTAAGTTCTTGTAATCAGCAGATGCAATAATCTCATCGGTCAGAAGATGACTGGGAATGGGACCAGGAATAACCGTATTCGAATGAGTCTCCTGCCTTAAGTCTACCAAATCATCATCATCCATCGTGTGGTGACGACTACCTGCACGCTTGTTAATGGATGCATCGTTTTCCATAAAATAATGTATGATCAACTTAATAAACCTAGGGTACTGGTAGCTTTTAACCTTACCCTTTGTGTTTGTGAAGAGTTGAAAAGTAAACTCCTCCCACAGCAGTGATGCATAATCAATACCCATACCTTTGAACATACCATAAAACATCTTGATGATTGGTGGACGAACAACATCAAACCCAGTTGTTTTGGGTGTTAAACATCGGCTTAGAATCCCAAAAATAGCTTTCCATGGTTGACCAACTTTGGCAGTAGTAAACTCAGACGGTGTTCGTATGTCAAGACATCCAATGGCGGTGAACATCTCCATGATCTGGTCCTTAGTTGGGTTGGCTGAGTATGATGATAGACCTTTGAGTATCGGTCGAAAGCCAAAGATCTTCCTGAAGTCTGACACAGTAAGCGTCTGCTGCTTGTTGTCCAAGGAAAAAGTGATTTTGCTCGACGTCCTCTCTTTGGTAGCCCAGAACTCGTAAAGATATTCATAGGGCACTGAAGCACTTCTCCTTAGCGCATGCTTGAAATGAGATTTATCAAGCATGGCTGTACCTACCTTAAATCCATTATGGGTAGAGTGAGATACCTCTTTCAAACGGAAGTTGTTTGGAATAAACTTTAGAGTCTTGGCTTCAGCAATGGCGGCGGCTCTGTTGTCTTGTATTTGTTGTACGGTAGGGTTAGTCATCGTCTCTGCTTAAGATAAAACACAAAGGTTGATACATACAAGTATGAATATCATTATGACTTTAAACCTAAGCATTGTACATATGACATAATCCCTTAAGCTTTGAAACCATTCAAACATCTTCTATATGGAATAATCATTCAATTCGGAATAATAGGTCTATGCTGAATATAAATCCTATGCGGAACATAAGGCCTATTCGGAACATATAGCCTATGCGGAATAACATCCTATGCGGAACATAAGGTCTATTCGGAACATATAGCCTATGCGGAATAAAATCCTTATTCTGAATATTGGGCTTATGCGGAATAAAACCCTTATCCGGAACATTGGGTCTATGCGGAATAGAATCCTATTCGGAACATTGGGCCTATGCGGAATAAATTCCCTATTCGGAACATTGGGCCTATGCGGAATATAATCCTATTCGGAACATTAGGCCTATGCGGAATAAATTCCCTATTCGGAACATTGGGCCTATGCGGAATATAATCCTATTCGGAACATTGGGCCTATGCGGAATATAATCCTATTCGGAACATTAGGCCTATGCGGAATAAATTCCCTATTCGGAACATTGTGCCTATGCGGAATAAATTCCCTATTCGGAACATTGTGCCTATGCGGAATATTCAGTCTATTCGGAAAAAATTTCTCTATGCGGAATATTCATTCTATGCGGAAAGATTTCTCCTATGCGGAAAAATTTCTCCTATGCGGAAAGAACATTCTATGCGGAAAAAACTTCTCCTACGCGGAAAGACCTCCTATTCGGAATGTTTTTCAACACTTTTATATATATTCTAATTAAGCACAACATCCGTTTGAATCAAGTGATCTAAAGGCCAAAGCATTCCAATTTGTTCTATTCCGAATGCAACCCAAGCAAAACCCCCAATTTAATTAACCCTAATTGAAGCAGAAACTGATTTGATTGATTCTGATTAATTAAGAGATAATTGACTTGAATTAACTGAATGTTAAACTGATTATATACCTTTTTGATGATCTGGAACAAGAAGATTAATGAATTGATTCGTGTTTGTTTGATTTCCGTGAGTGTTTGTGTGTTTGTTTGTCAATGGCGGCAAAGATAGAGTAAACAGTGAAAGAAGAAAGGGAACGGGGGTGGGTGATTTTGACTAGGTCAAATTTTTTACAAGTTTGACCTATTGTCAACTTTACCCCCTCAATTTTTCTACATTCTACAAACAAAGTTCTTTTGTTTTTCCAAGTTTTAAATCTTTGTCATTTTGACCTATCTTATGTTAATTACCCTAGCCTTTGTGATTATCCTATCTTAACACAAGCACAAAACTATTCATGACAAGCTTATAAGCAACAACAAGACAAATGCCAAAGCAATCCAACCATTAACCATTAAACTTTTTGAGTTTCCTTGAAAACTTTTGAAAATCTTTTTGATGTGAAAGATGATGTAACATTTTCTCCCCCTTAAACGATGACCCGTTTTCTATTTAAAGAGCTGTAGTCATTGTTTAACGAGGCACATGATGATGAAAAACATTTCCCAATTGATATCTTGAAAAAGTTTGATTCGTGGTGTCAATAAGATTTCTCTTATTTTAACAAATTAATGCACTGAGACGTACACTAATTCGTGTTAGACCAAGTTGTAAAGTAAACTTGATCCCTTTGCATGATTTGGCTTGTAAATCACGCCCGAGAAAATTAATTCCCGTTCTGAGCCAACGTTTTCCAAGGAAATACGTGACTTTAACATGAAAACCGGGTTGCAGTCAGAAATAACTACAAGCCATAATGGGCATGTTTTAAAATTGTACAACTTTTATACGGACTCTATTTATGGCACCGTGTCAATATTAATCGACATTTCCAAGGCCGTAAATATTACCGTACTAAAAGACATGCCCGTTTTAAAACGAAAAATATTTTTGGTTTTTCTTGATTTTATAATTTTTATGGTTTTTGTAGGTTTTATATTTTTTATGGTTTTTCTTGGTTTTATATTTTTGTATTTTCTTTTTGTGGTTTATATATTTACGATAATATACATGATCACGAACAAAGGATACTCTGAATAGTTTACCACGACTATTCAGCTGATTCTTCTGCCAACTCTTTGAGAGTCGCTGGAGTGAATGATTTCATGCCAAGCTTGTCGATCAAAAACTCGATTCGTCCTCGATCTAAGGCTTTGGTGAACATATCCGCCAGCTGGTACTCAGTAGTGACAAAATACAGCTCGATCACTCCGTTCTCCACCTGCTCCTTAATGAAATGGTAGCGAATGTCTATGTGCTTGGCCCGGGAGTGTTGAACATAGTTGCAGCAAAGGGCAATGGCGCTCTTGTTGTCACAATACATCGGGATTTTGTTGAATCCCAAACCGTAGTCAGTTAATTGTGATCTCATCCAAAGGACTTGAGCACAACAACCGGACATGGCGATGTATTCAGCCTCCGTGCTAGAAATTGCAGCGCTTTTCTGCCTTTTTGAAGACCAACTGATCAATCTATCTCCTAGGAGTTGCACAGATCCAGAAGTGCTACGCCTCGTGTCTTGACATCCAGCATGATCGGCATCTGCGTATGATATTAAAGCAATCGAGGAATCTTTCGGATACCATAGACCACGATGAAGTGTTCCTTTTAGATACCGAAAGATCCTTTTAACTACATGTAGGTGCTTTTCGGTAGGCCGAGCCTGATACCGGGCACACATGCATACAGCAAATTGCAAATCAGGCCTGCTAGCAGTCAGATATAGAAGGGTGCCGATCATCCCACGGTAAAGTTTTGGATCGACAATAGTCCCATTCCTATCTTCATCTAACTTGGATTTCTCCACCATTGGAGTATCCACGGGGTCACAATTTTCAAAGTTATATTTCTTAAGAGATTCTAGAGCATATTTGGATTGATTAATAAAGATGCCTCTGGGATTCTGAGAAATCTGTAATCCTAAGAAAAATGAAATTTTTCCCATCATCGACATCTGAAAGCGTGTGGACATTATCTTCTCAAATCGGTTTGACAATTCTATGTTAGTGGCAGCAAATATTATATCATCAACATAAATTTGTACCAGAATCATGTCGTTGCCTTCTTTGAGAGTGAATAGAGTGGGGTCCACTTTGCCTTTGGAGAAGCCTTCCGAAATGAGATATGTTGACAGGAGATCATACCACGCGCGTGGAGCTTGTTTCAACCCATAGAGAGCCTTCTTAAGCTTGTACACATGATTAGGAAACTCCGTACTGACGAACCCATCCGGCTGACTAACATAAACTTCTTCCCTTAGTTCACCGTTCAAAAATGCCGTCTTCACATCCATTTGATAGACGATCATGTTCATATGAGCAGCAAACGCAAGGAATAGTCTAATCGCCTCCAATCTAGCCACAGGAGCAAAAGATTCCTCAAAGTCTATACCCAAGGCTTGTTTATATCCTCTAGCGACCAATCTAGCCTTATTCTTCAATACCGCACCCATCTCATCAAGTTTAACCTTATAAACCCATAACAAGGTAAGGATGTTAACCTTGTCAGGGAGAGGAACCAATTCCCATACTTCAAGTCGTTGGAATTCGTTTAGTTCCTCCTGCATAGCTTCAATCCAAGATGATTGGGTCATAGCCTGCTGCCAATTTTTGGGTTCAACTTCAGAGAGAAATGCATCAAAGTAACAATAGAGTGCATTCTCTTGTAATTGATGGCGTGTAGAGACTGGTCGATCTAGATCTCCAATAACATTCCTAATTGGGTGCTCTTTTGTCCATTTAGTGCTATGGGTTTCAATCCTAGGTGGTCTGGAGTGAACAATAGAAGGAGCTTCTTCTGAGGTAGATGCGGCTGAAGGGTTTTCAGGGATCGCTACACCAAAGAAAGGAAGATCTTGCAAGTGAGCATATTCCAAGTCGTGATCAGTAGAATCCTCTTCCACATCATTAGGCACAAGTAGGGGTGATGATTCAGGTGTAGTTTGAGAATCACTTGGTGAAGGTGCATCCGGTTCAATGTGAATTGTAGATGCATTAGATAAAGGTTCATTAGCTTGAGCAACCACTTCAGGTATTGGAGCAATTACTACAGGTGCTGGAACTTCATCAGTCGGGGGATCGAAGAATTCATCAAACAACGGTTGAAACAGTTTATCCCACTCGGGCCTGGATGGTGGTAAAAATGATGTAGAAGTAGGATTATTGGGAACTAATCCGGAACTAATAGCACCGGTTCCCATCTCATGAAGCGCGGGTACAGAGCTGTGTTGCTCAGAAGCCATCGCTGTCAGCTCATCCAAATCTGCGTCCATAGTTTCTACAATCTTGCCAAGACGACGGTTATAGATTCAGTATGCTCTTTTGGACGGTGAGTAACCAATGAAAATACCTATATCGGCTTTCGGTTGAAGCTTACCCAAGTTCTCACTATTGATGTTTGGATAACAAAGAGCACCAAACACATGGAAAAATGAAACATCGGGTTTACGGTCATGTAAAAGCTCATAAGGTGTTTTTCCATGGCGTTTCCGAAGGATAGAACGGTTTTGGGTGAAACATGCAGTAGAAATAGCCTCTGCCCACAAGAACAATGGAGCGTTCGCATAAATAAGCATGGTCCTAGCAGCTTCCATAAGTGTACGATTCCGTCTTTCAACGACACCGTTTTGTTGTGGAGTGCGTGCAGCGGATGTTTCATGTGATATACCAACTCCTTCATAATAATCACGAAGAGTCTGGTTGACGAACTCTGTACCATTGTCTGTACGAATACGGCGGACAGTGGTATTCAAACGTACCTGAATGAATTTCAGAAAAGTGATGATAGCCTTCGGTGCTTCATCCTTTGTACGTAGAAATCTAACCCATGTAAACCTGGAGAAATCATCCACAATTACCAGAATGAATTTCTTACCGCTCACACTTTCAGTTCTCATCGGTCCACAAAGATCCATATGCAAAAGATGAAGTTTTTCTTGATTAGTGTCTTCAGCTTTGGGTTTGTAAGATTTCTTGGTGCTTTTCCCCCTTGAACACGCGAAACATAAATGGTCCTTGTGAAATTTAAGCTTTGGAAGACCACGAACTAACTCGTTTTTAGCCAGATGATTAATAGCATCAAAATTAAGATGAGATAATCTGCGATGCCATAACCATGACTTGGTCTTAGATGCTTTAGACAGAAGACATACTGGAGAGGCGGCCATCATATCTTGTAGAGACAACGTATAAAGATTTGCACCACGAGATCCCTTCAACAAATCTTTTCCTTCCAAGTTGCGGATGAAACAAGTGTGTTGTCGAAAAGCAACCTCAAGGTTGGAATCACAAAACTGTCCTACTGAGAATAAGTTATGACCAAGACCTTCTACATAGTATACCCTAGAAATCGTCACGTTTCCAATCTGATATTCACCATACCCCATAATCTTTGCTATATGATCATTCCCGAATTTAACCGTACCAAGAAACTTGCTGACGAAATTTCGGAGCATCGAGCGATTTCCGGTCATATGTTTTGAACAACCGGAGTCCAAATACCACAGGATGATTTGGACCACCTGAAAATATCACCACACAAAGACAATGTAGAGGTATCAGAATCTGAGTGTTCCTTGTTATTAGCAGGTACAGATTTAATAATCTTAGATTTGCTAACTCTAGGTTTCTTAGATTTCCTAGCCTTCTTCTTCTTAATTGGTGGTGTAGATTCTAGTTGGCTTAAATCCTGAGGTATTTCTTCACTGATAGGCACTATAGTGGGGGCTGACCTAATTAAAGGGCGCTGTTTCCATACTTGAGTGCGAGTGTTCCTAACTAAAGGACGCTCAGACCTAACCTCAATGGATGCATTCCTAGTTAAAGGGCACATTTTTCCATCTAATGTAAAGGTCCTACCAGTGGGACGCCATTGCCAGCCAACTTGGGCACGAGTTCTACCCGTTGGCTTCCATTCAAGACCATTCTTAATTGCATTCATTTCATTCACATGCTCAATAAGACACAAATCATGACGTTGGGAAAACATACATTCATTACAATTCCAACAATTTAAATTAGAATTCACGAATGGTTTAGGCTTCTGCACAGGCGCAGAGCTTTTAGTCTTTACATGATTCTTCTTATTTAAAACTGAACTAGCATTCCTATTGTGAACTTCTACTTTCTTCTTTGTGGCACTACTAGTGGAGGGCTTGATCTTATCTTTCTTGAGTGGCGATCCTTTAGCCTTAGTAGTCTCTTTTAATCCTGTAGAAGGCAAAGTGGGAATATTAGCAGCAGATTTTAAAGGTGCCTTACTTGATTGTGCCAATGACGGTTTTGCTCCTGGAGTCTTATTAAATGGAGTGACAGCAATGGGCCTATTATTAAGTAGTGCAGAACCTGGTGTACCTATGTATTGCAAATATGCCAAACAATATTGAACTCTCTTGATATATTCATGAGCCGAATAATAGTCGCTACTTGAGGGATCTAAGGCATAAAGATCGTCTAAAATATCCCTAAGAAGATCGACATGCTTAATGGCATTCTTCATATAATCATCATAGGTAACTGGGTTTCTCTTATGAAGCGGGTTCTTATAAAGCACTACTGACTTGGTTGTTGGAGCACTAGTGGACGGTGCAGAGTCGGTAGCTAAGTTATCAACAACTTCTTGTCGGGTGAGAAGAAGTGTCTCCTTTAACTCAGCCAAAACCATATTTTTGTCAATGAACAGGATGTTCAAATCAGAGATTTCCTCGCACTTTTGGTACAGTTGTTCAACAAAAGATTGTTGCTGTGCCGCATTAAAAGCGAAGCGTTCTTCTAGTGAACCATAAAAAGCGGATAGTCCCTGTCTTGTCCGATCCATCTCCCCTAGAACGGACGAAAGTCTAATTTCTAAGACCTGGTTTTTGGACTCTGCAGCCTCTAGTTCCATTTTGAGTGTTTCATTTAATGACACATCTCTCTTCAATCTCATTATCTCTTCCTCTAATGTCTTAACAATTGCAATCATCTTGTCACTTGTCTCAACACCATTTTCACAAACATTTGATATCAAAAGATTCTCATTTTGAGTTTGTTGTTTCAATTCTAAAGATATACAATGTTGTTCTAGTTGATTAAAGCGTTTTGAAAGTAAATTGTAAGAATCTTGTAGCTTTAAAAACTCAGCGTTAGATTCGTGACAAGACTGATTATCTACCTCATTTACAGTATCAGCAACATTTACAGAGATATCACAAACATCATCACAAATATCAGTACAAATATTCACAGCATCACAATTAATCATAGTGGATGTAAGCTCATTCGAATAATTAACATTTACAGTAGTAAGCACATCACACGAGATTACTGCAGACAAGAATCGGTCATATTCAGTTAAAATCTTTTCTTTTTCAATTAGTTGTAGTTCGTAAGCGGTGTCCATTTCATAAAACACTTTTTGAACTTCACCAATTTCAAACACAAGATTTTCTTTAAGGGATGCAAAAATTCCTTTTAGACTTTCGACAAACGGATTGATCTCATTTTTAAACACCTCGTTCATATGTTCGAAAGCCCATTCTCCGGCGTTTAGGCCATTTGAAGTCGTACGTTCCAAAATGACCTTGTCAAAATTAGTAAAGTATTGATTAATCTCTTGCAAGTTTAACCATACAGTGCTAACAGGTGGAAGATCCTTTGGAATTTCCTTAGGACCTTCCATATTGACAAGTGTAGGAAAAGTACTAGGGTTTTCTTCATCTAATATGTAGGTTGGTGCTGTTATGAGATCTTTGTCCATATGGAAGCGAATTCTAAAATCCGTTTTTGCAAGCTCTTTATTCAATTTAAAATAATCACACTCGGGATATTTTGCAGAATTGTATGACCGATCCTCATCAACTAGTTCCTTACTTGTTCGATCACCAGGAAAAACAATCGGTTCTAAGGCCAATCCTAATTGAGTTGCATTATAAAGTCTAGGACTATGTCTTAAAGCTTGTTTTGCATACCGTGGATTAGGGGGAAGGCCTTTTTGACGTGATAAGTTAAATTCTCTAAATGAAGCATCAAATAAGTGAACTAGTTGGGAAGCAGCGTATTGTCTTAAAAGCAAATAATCTAGACTTCTAATCTTATTAGTAGCATTAATCTCCATTTCATTCTTCTTAGACTCGAGTGATTCAAAATCTGTTTGAAGTTTTTGAAAATTAGTGACCACTAACTCCTTTTCTTTAAGTTCATTAGACAAATTTGCTCTTAAGTTTTCAATTTCTTGCAAGTGACCCATTTGTTTGTTTCTAAAGTGATCATATTCGAGATTAGTTAGAACACTAGATGAGGGCACTAATTCCAAGGTTTGAACTTTCTCGTTGCTTAAGGTAAGCTCATCAGACAAATTCTTATTCTTAGCTAAGGTTTCTAAGAGTGCAACATTCATTTGGCTAAGTAATGTAGCAGGAACCATGACCAAATCTTGTTGAGCAGGAGTAGGCGTTTGCGGAATGGGTCCCGGTTGCGATTCACTCAAAGTCTGGGGACTCACATTGATATTGCTATCATTGTTTGTCTCCTCATTTGAAAGACTCACCACCGAAGATTCATTCGAGTCAGCACTCTCTTGCACAACTTGATGTGGTTGAATACTAGCATCAGTGGTATTATTGGTGGTATTAATAAGTACCTCAGATCTCTTTTCTGGCCCAAAGCTGGAGATAGTTGCCATGAGAGCAGCCTTTGCAGATTGGAAGTCATCACAGTCTGAGTCATACGCATCAAGATCATCAGCTTGGTATGCTGCATTCTGTGTGGTGACAACGTCTTGTTCAGCAATCCCTGGATCAGCAAGAAATGCAAGCTCCTCTTCATCAAGTTCCCTTCCTTGTGCCTGAGCATTTACCAGATAGATCTTTTCTGCAAACCATTGTCCATCCCTTCTCCTCTTGGGTTTCTTACAATCCCTGGACATGTGACCCTCTTCCTTGCATGTAATCATTCTCAACTTGCCCGTGGAATTAGCCCGTGGAGCCGGATTGGCCATTGGTGCCTGATTGACTGTGCGAGCATTGGTGGTTGATGTGGTAGGTCTCCCCTGATATGGTTGAATAGGCTGAACCATGACCCTGCCATTCTCAATAGTAGCTTGTTGACGAGAATTGGATGAATTCCTCAACTGATTGTTGGTAGGAGCTGATCCTCTGTATCCTCGTTTGCTTAAAGTTCTTGTGAGATAAGCAGACATAGTAGTCAGCACTTCAACTGGGTCAGCTCCTTGTTGGAATACAGGAACGGGGACTTCCTCATCATCACAATACAATGCTTGATCTGGATGAGCTGCATAATTAGTAGAAGGAATACTCATTTGATCAAGGTAGCTTGTTGGATATGCTGCATTCTCTTGATAAGAAGAATATGAAGGCTGAGCATAAGGTGCAACATTTGCTGGATGAAGTTGTGAAGCATACTGTGGTGAAGGTGCATTGAACCGATATTGTTGCTGATGTGAGGTGGGTGGTTGCGGTAGAATCGAGTATTGGGGGAAGGTTGGTGTCATGTAAGGTTATGGATGATAGGCTTGATGTCCCAAGATATAAGGTGTGTTGTTGTGTGACAAGCTTGGTTGATTCGCCATCAAAGCTAAGGAATCTGGGTACATACCGCGAGGAGAACGGTGCATAATCACATGCTTCTCATGCTGCTGAAGAAAAGCATAGATTTGATCTAAGTTGCACTTATGCAAATCCCGGGTTAACTTCACATCGGTAATATACTCACCCCATTCAGCTTGAGGTAAAGTATTCAAGAACTTGGTGTTAACCTGGAAAGGAGCAATCACGAGATTGTATACATTCAGATCATTCATTAGAGTAGTGAATCTGAAGTAATAATCGTGTAGTGTTTCCCCTGGGCTGTACGTGAATCTATCAAACAGATCATACAGCTGACACTCCCTTTCCTGTTTGGTGAGAGACGTACCTTGTAACAACACCTTTAGACGTTCCCATAAATCTTTGGCAACCGTATATTGACTAACCATACGATAAATATCATGCGGAAGAGCTTGGAGAAGTGTATGTAGAGCCTTTTCATCAGCATCAGCAATGAGTTGTTGTGCCGGTGTGAGTTCTTCATATTCTCTTGGTCGAGACACGTTATTTGCCACAATGGTACCATAGTCGAGTGGACCATTCAAAATTGATTTGACCATAAGCCTTCCGTATGTTGGTTTGCCCTTCAAGTATTGCATCATACGGCCCTGCCATGCTTCAAACACCTCTTTAATAAGCATCGGTAGACGACTATCAGTCCCCGTTATGATCGAGATATCCGTAAGAGATGTCATCTGAGGCATTAATGAACTTGGATTCATTGTGATCACTTAACAGACTCAAAGATTATCGGTTGATCGAGCAGTGAAGAAAGGTTGAGAATTTGTGTTGTGTTGGTTGAACTCAAGATTAAATCCACTAAAGATCGTCGAAAAAACTCAAATACCCCTTGAACTTGCTTATACGGAATAACCCAAACTCAGAATAAACCCTATTCGGAATAATACCTATTCGGAATAATCCTATGCTGAAAACCCTTATTCTGAATAACCCTTATGCGGAATAACCCTATTCGGAAAATGCCCTATTCGGAATAACCCCTATGCTGAATAACCCTTATGCGGAAAAACCCTTATGCGGAATATTTCTTCAATGCGGAATATTTTGGCAACTGGCTATTCGGAAAATTTGCTATTCGGAATAATAGGCAATTCGGAAAGCTATTCGGAATATTTCTCCTATTCGGAAAACATTTTGGCTATTCGGAAAAATTTTTGGCTATTCGGAAAGTTTTTGGCTATTCGGAAAAATTGGCTATTCGGAAAGAATTTGCTATTCGGAAAAAACTGCTATTCGGAAAAACCCTTCTATTCGGAAAGTCAATTCGGAAACTTCTGCTATTCGGAATATTTCTCCTATTCGGAATCCCTATTCGGAATAAACCTTCTATACTGAAAAATCTTCCTATTCGGAATCCCTATTCGGAATGTTCTGGAATTAAGTTTCCGAGACTTAAAAAAACAGCTTTAAACCCGATTTTTGATCCAAAACCACAAAAAGTTTTATGATTTTTACCAAAATAAGCTAAACCCAATCCTTATCAATCAATCCCAATAACAAAAACACCAAAAACAACAAGATTCAAGATTGATTTTTTCTAAAGATCACTAATAGATTCAAAAACTAAAAAAAGCAACACAATCCTTACCTTCAATCACCCCATAGCTCTTGATACCAAATGTAGAATATTGATAACCTATGAATCTATGAAGTGGGTTGATGTTTTCTAGTGAGAGAAACTAGAGAGAGAAAGTGAGAGAAAATGTGTGTGATTTTAATAATATGAAAGTGCAAATGGAACAACAACCAACCCCTTTCCATGGTGGAAAGGGGTATTTATACTCCAAGCCTAACATTAGGCTTGGGCCGGTCCATGACAAGCCCATGGACCGGTTCTTACTTAACTTAATAAGTAATATTTAACTAATTGCTAACTACGAGCTATTACAACATAAATCAAATTGTGGAGTGACCGATACTTCTAATATACGTTAAAACGTATTTCTAACAGGGTAAGTGGTAGGACTGTTACTGTTAGGACCATTGTAATAGTTATATGTAATAGGTAGACTAGGAGGTATGTAGTTCCTCCTGGTCCTAGTCGTAGTAGGAGCAAGTCCTGCTCCTGGTCCTAGTCGAAGTCAAACTTTATTATTTACTTAATATTCTGTTAGGATATGCATGAGATATGTTAGGAAAGGATATGCATATCAGTTTTACACGTTTTCTTTAATGATGTATTAGGGTTTCCTTGTAGTATAAAAGGAACCTTAGGCAGAAGGGTTAGACACACCTTCACAAAACGTAGTTCTAGTCATTATCAATATTAGAAATCCTTAGAAAGGATCAAGTGTTTATAGTTATTCTGTTTCTCTTAATTATATTTATATTCTACATTCATATTGGGTATAGAGTCTCTTTGTGATTTAACTTGTGATTACAGAAGTCATTCACCGGTCCTGACAGGCTGCAAGATCTACATCTAGTAGACCCAACAAGTGGTATCAGAGACTGGGAGGGTCTCTATACAAGCAGAATCAAGTTCTCTTATTACTAACAATCTGTTTATCATGTCTGCCTCAACTTCTACTCAAACAGGAGACGAAAGCACTCCTAAAATGTGCAACCTCAGCAGATCCTGGCTACGGTCTCCAACACGAATGGAAAATTCCCTCTTCTGAAGAAGGGTGAATATGATAACTGGGCAATGAAGATGGAATGGTGGATCACCAACACTGATCAAGATCTTTGGAAGATCATTCTGAATGGAAACAGCAGGAAGCTTACTGGACGAGACAAGAACGATAATATTACTCTTCTTGACCCTAAATCTCATGAGGAAATCATTGCTATTCAGAAGGAGGTAAAAGCAAAAACAATTTTGCTTCAATCTCTTCCTGAAGATCACATGGGTGACTTCTACCATTTGGATGATGCCAGAGAGATCTGGAATGGCATAAAAGCAAGGTTCGGCGGGAATGAGGAGTCAAAGAAAATGCGAAGGTCCATGCTGAGAGATGAATTTACTGAATTCAAAATCTCAGAAACCGAAGGTCTAAATCAAGGGTATGATAGGTTCCAGAAGATCTTGAGCCAATTGAATCAACTTCGGTCAAAACCTGATGATGGTGACATTAATGCAAGGTTTCTTAAAGCCTTACCCTACTCATGGAACCAGGTGGTGATCTCTCTCAAAGCCAAAGGTGGGCTTGACTATCTCACCTTTGATGATTTGTTTCATAGGCTCAGAACATTCGAACCTCATGTGAGAGGATATCCCAGTGACTCTTTTCCCACCCCTGCTAATTCAGCCTTTGTGAGCTCTATGGCATCTAGTCCCATGTCATATGCAAGTAGCCCGAGCAATACTGTCTCCCCCCAGCATACTATTTAGCATACTGGTCCCATGTCATATGCATCTAGTCCCATGTCTTCTGCTCCTGATCCTGCTGCCAAGTCTGGTAGTATGGTAGAAGCTGTTCTTCATTCTTTTGTGGCTGATGTTACTGCTGAACAACAACTTGCTTTTGATGACTTCAAACAGATCGATAAACTTGATCTGGATGAGATAGATCTTAAATGGCAGATGGCCATGCTTACTCTTAGGGTTCACAAGTTTGAGAAGAAAGCAGGAAGGAAATTTAATTACAACCCTCGGGAGCCAGCAAGATTCGATAGAAGCAAGGTACGGTGCTATAACTGCCAGCAACAGGGTCACTTTGCAAGGGAGTGCCCTAGCAAGAATGATCAGGAGAAGAGCAGGTACTCCGCTTTCAAGGTTCAGGAGGTTAAAGATGACAGGAAGGCATTGGTATCTGTTGACTCTATGGTCAACTGGAATGATCATCAGGCTTCTACTCTGGAATCAGCTGAATCCTCGACTGATGTGTTGGCAATGATTGCTGGGAATCTCTCTGATGCAGAAGAAGCAGAAGAGTTTGCTCTTATGGGCATCTCACCTCAGGTACAACATTGTCCTCTTGGTTGTCATGATAAATACACAGAATTGTTGTCCCAATTTAATGAAGTAAATGATCAAAATGATAAGTATTTTTTAGAGGTACAAGCCTATAAGGCTTCATTAAACACATTGGAACAACAAAAGAGGTGGTTACAAGATACACAACGTGCGTATGAGGATAAAATCAAGATACTAAGCATTGATTTAGAAAACACTACAAATATGCTTAAATATACAGAAACTGAAAGAGATGCTAGTATCAAAGAAAAAGAGGAGATGCAAGCTAAATTAGATGCTACAATGTTAAGATTTGACAAATGGCAAAAGGCACCTAAAAATCTTTCAAAATTAATTGATAGTAGCATGTCTGGCAGAACTAAAAGAGGCTTAGGATTTGAAAAATATATTGATTCTGAAGATGTATTTGATTTATCTTTCTCAAGTGTCTTTGATGCCGACAAAGAGGATGGGGGCAAACCTAGTTACAATAGGTTTAAACCAGCAGCAGAAATGCATGTTGTCCCTCCTCCTCTTACTGGAACTTTTATGCCCACCTCATGGCATAATGACTCGGATGGATCACAGATGCTTGAGTCCCCAACTAGTTCTACTAATACTAATGACTTTGTCTCATGTACTTTCAGTGACAAAGCCGGTGACTCTGCATCTAATGGTTCAAGTGAAGAGTCAAGTCCTACGAGTTCCAAGTCGAATGAAAATGCTGCTACTGGTGCTAGGAAGTGTGAAGAAAAAGTTGCTGTCAAGTCAAGTGTGTCTGGTCCTTGTTTATTGAGTCCTAGGAAGAATGTTTTTCCTAGAAATGTGTGTAATAAAGTAGGCAGTATGAAACAGTCTCATTCTAATAAAAGGTCTTTCAAAACATGTTTTGTTTGTGGCAGTTCCATTCATTTAATTAAAGATTGTGATTATTATGACACACATGCATCTGTTAATCATGCTTTTACTGCTCCTGGTTCACCAGGAGCTGCTTCATATGCTTCTAGAAGACTTAATCCTAGTGCTCCAATGTTTAATACTTCTAGAGTATCCTCTCCTTTCGCGTCTGATTATTGGAGAGATAGTGGATTCCAACCAACCAGTAATTATTTTCCAAATTTTAATCCAATCTATCCGCATAATTTAGACCACACGTATTTTGGTTTGGGCAATTTGGGAACTGCTGTTAAGTCCTCAGCAGGTTGTTCCTGGTCAAATAATAATACCCATATGATGCACATGCAACCAAGGAACAATGGTGGATCTCATCAATCTTCTTGGCATTCTTCTAATGATCCACAAGGCAGGCTCAAACCTGAAAAGGTTTGGGTCCCCTTAAGACACTAACTTTTGCATTTTTATTATATTGTTGTTGTAGGTTACTCCATACCAGGATCCTAGTCTAGGCATTGTTGATAGTGGTTGCTCCAGGAGCATGACTGGCAATAAAAGTCTTCTCTCTAACTTTGTACCATTTCATGGCGGCAAAGTCTATTTTGGTGGAGGTGAAGGCAGAATCACTGGCAAAGGAACGATAAAGACACCAAATCTAAATTTTGAGCAGGTATACTATGTGGAAGCACTTCAACACTTCAACTTGATATCGGTCTCTCAGATTTGTGACAAGAAGCAGTTTGTACTCTTCACCGATACTGATGCACTTGTGCTTTCCAAAGATTTTCAGCTTCCGGATGACTCACAAGTTTTACTCAGAATCCCTAGAAGACACAATCTCAATAGTATCAAGTTGAATGAAGTCAACCCTACTGGTCAACTAGCATGTCTGGTTGCAAAAGCCTCAGAAGATGAAGCCACTAAATGGCACCGAAGGATGGGACATGTGAACTTCAAGACCATTCACAAACTTGCCAATCTGAATCTGGTCTCTGGTTTACCTCCCAAGACGTTTAGAAATGATATAAATTGTATTGCCTGCAGCAAAGGCAAACAATACAAAGCATCCTTCAAGTCCATTACTGCTTTAAGTCTTATTACTGAACCATTGCAGCTTCTACACATGGACTTATTTGGTCCTACATCCATCAGGAGCATTGACCACAAGCAATTCTGTTTGGTGGTAACTGATGGATATAGCAGGTTTACGTGGGTGTTCTTCATGACTGCCAAAAGTGAGACCTACTCAATTCTTCGAGATTTTCTTACCTTGATAGAGAATCAGTTGTCCAAGAAAGTTAAAGGTATTCGATGCGACAATGGAACCGAGGTTAAAAATAGAGACCTCATCAAACTTTGCAATGCTAAGGGCATTAAAAGTGATTATAGTGCTGCTCGGACTCCTCAACAGAATGGTGTGGCAGAAAGAAAGAATCGGACACTTATAGAAGCAGCAAGAACTATGCTTGCCGATTCCAAACTTCCGACCATGTTCTGGACGGAAGCTGTTAATACTGCAAGTTATGTTTTGAATAGGGTTTCTATTACCAATCCCCACAAGAAAACACCTTATGAGCTGCTCACGGGCAAAGTTCCAAATATAGCTCATTTGAAGCCTTTTGGGTGTCCAGTCACCATTCTGAATACTAGTGACTATTTGGGGAAGTTTGATGGCAAGGCTGATGAAGGATACATTGTGGGATATTCAGCTCATTCTCGGGCGTATCGTGTCTACAATCTTCAATCCAAACGGATAATTGAAACTATTAATCTCAGGTATTTTGAGGAGAGACAAACATACAAGGAAAAGGTCCAGAATGGTATTTTGATCTTGATTATCTTAGTGATTCGTTAGGATATTTTCGTTTCAAAACTAACCATGATGCAGGACCACAAGTGTTTGCAACTTCTAGTACTGGTGTTCCTTCTAGTCTTTCTGATTCAGATGATGAGGATGACATTTTTGTGGTTCCATCCTATTCCACCACGGTCTCTCCTACTCCTCCTAGTGATGCAACTCCATTGGATGTACAGGATTCCCAAGCAGCTCTTGACACTCTTCTCAAGCAACAACAAGAAGCTACTAAAGCAGCTGCTCAAGGTAGTTTTGAGTTTCCCTTGGTTGAGCCTACTGACAAAGTTGCTCCTGGTACTCCAGCTTCTGCTCCTAGTGCTAGCTTCTCAACTACTGGTACTCCGGCTAGTGAGTCTGCTTCCAATACACGTTTCTCCAGTCCTTCTGATTTGGGTAACCATGAAAAGAAGTCTTCTAGCAAGATGGATGATATACATAAACAACCGGTAGACGGGATTTTCCAAAATGCTTCATATGATGCTGATTTCGTTGGTGATCTCAATAACATGGCACCAGAAGTGGAGGTTTCTTCCAATCCAGTCTTGCAATCACATAAAGATCATCCTACCACTCAAATTATTGGAGATCCTGGTTCTACCGTCAAGACACGCAGAATGCAGCAGAAGGCCTCGTCTGATCATCATGCTCTTGTGGGCTATATTGAGGATCAAAAGCGTAATAATCATACGGACTTTCAACACTGTTTGTTTGCTTGTTTTCTTTCACAGGTGGAACCTAGGTCTGTTTCTCATGCTCTTGAGGATCAAAGTTGGGTGGAGGCTATGCAGGAGGAAATGCAGCAATTCTTGTTTCAGAATGTTTGGGTTCTGGTTGACTTACCAGATGGGAAGACAACTATCAATACCAAATGGATTCTTAAAAACAAGAAGGATGCACGGGGAATTGTTGTCAGGAATAAAGCTAGACTTGTCGCACAAGGACACACTCAAATTGAGGGCATTGACTATACTGAAGTTTTTGCGCCTGTTGCCAGGATCGAGGCCATTCGTCTGTTTTTGGCCTTTGCTTCGTATGTTGGCTTTACGGTGTTCCAGATGGATGTCAAGAGTGCATTTCTCTATGGAAAAATTGACGAGGAAGTGTATGTTACTCAACCTAAGGGGTTTGTTGATCCACTTCATCCCAAGAAAGTCTACAAGGTGGTCAAGGCTCTTTATGGGTTACATCAGGCTCCTAGAGCTTGGTATGAGCGTCTCTCCACTTTCTTGTTAAAGAATGGCTATAGAAGAGGTACTATTGACAAAACACTATTTCTTCGGCGGAATTCCAAGGATATTATCCTTGTTCAGGTTTATGTGGACGACATTATCTTTGGTTCTACAAGGAAGGAGTGGTGTGATGAGTTTGAACACTTGATGAAAGGCGAATTTCAGATGAGTGCCATGGGAGAACTGTCATTTTTCCTTGGTCTTCAGGTCAAGCAACAATCGGATGGGATTTTCATCAGTCAAGATAAATATGTTCATGAGATTCTTCAGAAGTTTAACATGGATCCTCTTAGACCCGCAGCAACTCCTTATGAAGTTGCTAAAATCAAACTTAAGAATGAGCCAGATCCCCCGGTAAATGTTCATATGTACAGGTCTATGATTGGCTCTCTCATGTATTTGACTGCATCACGTCCGGACATTATGTTTGCAGTAAGTGCTTGTTCTAGACACCAGGTGACTCCAACAGTTTCGAACTTAAATGCAGTGAAGAAGATTTTCAAGTATATCAAGGCTCAACCTAAATTGGGTCTATGGTATCCTATAGAATCTCCCTTTGTTCTTGAAGCCTATAGTGATGGTGATTATGCTGGTGCTAATAATGATAAGAAGTCTACTACTGGTGGTTGTCAGTTTTTGGGTCGTCGGCTTATTTCATGGCAATGTAAGAAACAGACAATCGTGGCTACTTCTTCAACAGAAGCTGAATATGTAGCTGCTGCTAGTTGTCGTGGACAAGTTTTATGGATCCAAAATCAGATGTTGGACTATGGTTTCAATTTTATGAATACCAAAATTTTTATTGACAATCAAAGCACTATTTGCATTGTGAAGAATCCTGTATTTCATCAGCGGACGAAGCATATTGAGATTCGGCATCATTTTATACGCGATGCCAATGAGAAGAAGCTGATACAGGTTCTTAAAGTTCATACGGATGACAATGTTGCTGATTTGCTGACTAAAGCTTTTGATGGTCCTCGGTTTAACCACTTGGTGGTTCATATTGGGATGGTCAATCCTTGAGGTCTAGGATTGAGGGGAGGCAAAGTCTAAGGGGAGGCTTTGTGTACATATTAGGTCAGTCTAACGTATTCATAGTATTTAACAACATAATTTCTTGGTTATGATGGTGTGTGGTGCTTCTGATGGAGGATTTTTGCTCTCTTCTGGTGGATATGGCCTTATATGACTGGCTTCTGGTCCACCTTGGTCAACTTCTAGTTATGCTTGGTTGTCTTCTGGTGGTTTGAAATCCTTCCATGTCTAGTAGTGTTTGGCTATTGGTACTGGTACTGGTCTGGCTACTGTTCATTCCTTTTGTCCTTTGTTAATCACGTTTTGCTCCTGGGGGTAAGTTATTATGTTAAAAAGGGCAAGTGGTTATTATGCCATTATGGCTTAATTTGAAAGGGCAACCCCCCATTAATAGGGGTCAATGAACAGTTACTACTTTCTTACTATATGGTCAACATACACCCTTGACTCACTCATTACAATTAACACACACACACAAACCGCTTCTACTCTCTACATCCCAATCCTAATCCTTCTTCCATCAATTCATCAAGATCCATGGCTGCTCTTGCTTACCAACCTGCTCATAATCGTGTTGCTTATCTGGGTGATGGTCCAAATCGTGAACATTTTGCTGACATCTTGGATTTCATTGAAGCTTCTAACTTAAGGTTTGCATTTACTGTTTGTCCTACCATATATGATAGTGTGATACGTCAATTTTGGGCGTCTGCTGAGCTTGTGAATGTGGCTGGACGTCCACGAGCACTCCATGCTACCATAGATGGACGTGCCTATGTGGTAACTGAAGCGTCTATTCGCTCTTCTCTTCATCTTCAGGATGAGGGGGGTGTTGTATCAATCCCCAATTCAGAAGTATTGGAGGGTATGGCTGCCATAGGTTATGAGCATGGGGGGAAGTTTAACTTCCAGAAGAATAGGTTTTCCCCCCAATGGAAGCTTCTGGTTCACTTTTTGATCCATTGTTTGAGTCCCAAGTCTGGGAGTTGGGATGCTTTCCCTACTCCTTTGGCTACTGGTCTTATATGTTTAGCCCAGGGTAGAGTGTTTAATTTTTCTCATTATCTATTTGAGGGGATGGCTAGTAATTTGTCTACTGCTGGTTCGAGGAAGAAATTTCTTATGTACCCTAGGTTTCTTCAACAAATCCTTGTTTGCATTCCACGTGATAGGACTGAGCATGTGCCATCTAAACTTACAGCTAAAGTGTATTACAATATGATGAATGGGTTTACTGGGGATTGGAGGCCCCTGACTGAAGCCATGTTGGGGTTGGCTCAGGGTCCTATGGGTCAGGAGGAGGAGGCTCCTGAGTTAGTTGTGATAGATGATGACCCCATGGAGGAGGAGGAGGCTCCTACTGTTGGTGCCACTCCTGTGGTAGAGGAGGAGCTAGTTGAGGAAGTGGTGGTTGAAAAACCATCTCCTACCAAGGCTGGTCCTTCCTCAGTTCCACAAAGGTCTCCTTTTGTGGAGACTCCACCTCCTAATCCTGCCCCACACTCGACTGATACCCCGTTTGATGCTAGTTCTCCACAGGTTGACCCACATGTTGCTTCGGGCTCCCGTGATGCTTTCCCTGATCCAAGTTCTCTTGGTGGGCAGGCGGAGGAGCCTACTACACTGACATCTTTGCTCGATCTTATGCACAGGTACCATGAGAGGATGATTTGTTTGGAAGCTGACTTGAACCAACATCAGAAGCTCACAAGGGAGTTTGTTCTTCCTCTGGCCGATCGCATAAAGGTATTGGAGAACCAACAACGTCGTCGCAAGAAGCATGTGGTTCTTTCAGATTCTGAGGATGAGGGTGCAGAGAATGTTGAGGATGGCTTGACGTTGTTGGAAAAGGCTGCCTTTGCTGATAAAGTTTATGATGATTTGCCGGGTCCTCCAATATCCTCCAATGTTCCTTCTCCTAGTGCTATTCCCCCTTCTATGGGTGGTGATTCTGATCCTGCTGATGGTTCTCATGCTGGTCCCTCTCATGATCCGAAGGGAAAAGCCCCAATGACTGATTCTCTATCTCCCACTCGCAAGCGTACTCGTCGACAGATTGAAGAAGAAAGGCTTGGTGAAGAGGCTGCTCGTCGAGTTCAGGCTGCGATTGATGAGGAGGATAGGGCTGCTGAGGAAGAGCTTCGAGAGCGAAGGCGTGCGCAAATTCAGCATGATGCCATGCACTGGACTGATGGTGAATGGATGCAAGTGTTGACTGTTCTCACTCGGGATTATGCTCAGTTTAAAGATCTGTTGGGTGATGATGTTGATGAACACAATTGTATTCCGCGTGGTATGGTGATGATGCGTAAGCACCAGTTGGCTCTTGCTGAAGAACTAAAGAAACAGCGAAGGAACAGACCTCTATCTCGGACTGAGCAGCGCCAGCAGATGCAACGTTATGTAAAATATCAATCTGCTACTCATTTCAATGCTCCGTGGTCTTGGGCTCGGGTGAGGGCTTTGACTTTTGATGAGCTTAAGGTCCTTTATGAGAAGATGGTGAAGCGTCAGAGTCAACCTATTCCGAAAAGATTTATTTACCATCCTCGTGGTGTGACTGCTTCTATGCCTGCTGAGTCTACTGGTCCTTCGTCTGTACCCACTCATGGTTTGATGGTGGTCCTTCTGGTTCTATTGCTACTTCTGTTGGTCCTTCTACTACACCCTTGGTTGCTCCTATTGGTTCTACTGCTGGTCCTGCTACTACCATCTTTGTTACTACCACCACCACTCATGCTTCCACCACCACACCTGTTACTACTACCACCATCCATGTTCCTGCAAGCACCTTTGTTGATTCCACCATACCTTCTGCTGCTACATCTGATGTGCCATCTCCATCACCACAAGTTCCTGCAACACAACCTAATCCTACTTCTGATGCAGCTCCTAGTGGTCCTTTGGGTGGACATGTTCAGAAATCTACTTCTACTGCTTCCCCTGCTGTTGCTGAAGTTAAGGTAAAGGTTGAATCAACACCTTCGGCTCCCACACCTCGCCGTTCTGTTCGCCAGAAACTTGCTCGTCGTGTTCGCCGTGGTAAATCAGTTCCTTTTGAGAAGCGTGATCCTGAGAACTTAATTGATGCAGCTTCTGACAACGATTCTGACTTACCCTTGGGCAATGGAAGTATTACGGGTTATACGGTTGAGAGTTCTACAACACTTCCTGGTGGCGTCTCCCATCGGATCACTTTGAGTGATGGGTCTGTGCGCTTGGCAACGGGTTTGCAAGGTGTGTTATCATGGGCTGACCGGATGGATCTTATGGCGTTGTTTGGGCTTGTTGATTCTAGTATGTCGTTTGACCCCATGGCGGTGTCTTCCTGGCCTGGTATCCGTCTCTGGGCTGATCTCAAGCTAATGTTGGATCCTCCTCCAAATGTTCCTGCTTTGGGCATCTGGAAGGATCAAATGCAATGGGAGATTATTCGTTGGAAGCTTTATGCTGGATGTGGAGTTCATGTGTTGGAATTAGAATCTGGCCATGTGGTGTATATGCTGACGGATGTTGAGTATCCTTTGACTATTTCTTCCATGGAAGCAATGTTGGCAAGTCACTTGCAAATTTCTACTGCTCCTTCTGGGAATGAGTCGAGTATGGCTACGGCTTTGGTAGAGGGTATTCAAGCACGGTTGCTAGCGGATAAGAAGGCAGCTTCTGGTATGTAAGGTGATTGGGTTGTAAGTGTTTATACTTTGAATTTTTGTTCTTATTTTTATTCTTTTCACCAATATGTATAGTGATTGGTGAATTTCATTCTTTATAGTTAAAAAAAAATAAAAAAAATAAAATAAATAAATAGTTTAACAAAAAAATATATATATATATATATACTTTTTATATAATATCTGCTTATAAAACACAGTTTAGCTTTTATACTTGTACATAATATCCCTTGGCTGTTTCACAATGTGGTTCCTGGTTTGAGTTTGTTCTGGTACTTGGTTTCACTTGGTGTTGGACGTGGTCCACACAACAAATGGTTCTCAACTTATCATGTCTAATCGACAAGAAAAAGTTGATTCACCTTGAGGGTACGGCTCCTGGTGCGATTCTCAAATCCGTTGATGGTTGCCAGGTTACCCAAAACTGGATGGTTTTCACTTGCCATAGTCTTGGACTGAAAAGTGGCTAATCCAAGGGGGTACGGCTCTTGGTAAAGATCTTATCAAATCCGTTGATAGCTGTAATAGCTTGCTTAAAGCTATAGGGTGTTCAACTCACCGATGCTTCATTGCTAAGAGTTGGCGAGTCCAGAGGGGTACGGCTTCTGGTAAAGACGCATCAAATCCGTTGACGGCTGTGATGGTTTGCCTAAAATCATCAGGGTACTCCCACTCACCATTGATTCACGTTCTAAGAGTTGGGCTGGGTTCTAGTCTCCCAGGGTGATGCTTATTCCACCAGAATGACTAGCTAGCCCAAGAGCGAGCAGCTACTTGGTAAAGGCTCATCAAATCTGCTCATGTTGCTGAAAAGATTCAACCTGATGCTGATTTGTTACAAGCTTTGGAGAAGCTTCTAGTGTTTCATGCGGCTGTTCTTCTGATTCTTATCTTGTTGATGCTGCTATTTGTTTTGCTGATACAATCCTCGGGCTTTCTTTGCACGTTTTCCAGGAAACTTGAACTCAACAGGTCAAATTCAAGTTTAGGGGAGGATTGTTAGGACCATTGTAATAGTTATATGTAATAGGTAGACTAGGAAGTATGTAGTTCCTCCTGGTCCTAGTCGTAGTAGGAGCAAGTCCTGCTCCTGGTCCTAGTCGAAGTCAAACTTTATTATTTACTTAATATTCTGTTAGGATATGCATGAGATATGTTAGGAAAGGATATGCATATCAGTTTTACACGTTTTCTTTAGTGATGTATTAGGGTTTCCTTGTAGTATAAAAGGAACCTTAGGCAGAAGGGTTAGACACACCTTCACAAAACGTAGTTCTAGTCATTATCAATATTAGAAATCCTTAGAAAGGATCAAGTCTTTATAGTTATTCTGTTTCTCTTAATTATATTTATATTCTACATTCATATTGGGTATAGAGTCTCTTTGTGATTTGACTTGTGATTACAGAAGTCATTCACCGGTCCTGACAGGCTGCAAGATCTACATCTAGTAGACCCAACAGTTACCTACTTACCTAGACTCCTGCATTGTTGAGATATTGTCATGACATTTGTGTCGCCATTTATGACATTATATTTGCATTTTAGTTTTCTCTATAGAGACACCGTTTGTTGTGATGATATCCATACATCGCACCCAATATTCCGCCATGGTGGGGTGTTACAGAATGGTATCAGAGACAATGGTTATAGAGAATTAGGTTGCCTAGTCGCGTAGCCTAGTCTATAGCTTAAGGGTCCCTGCATATAGGCGTCATAGGAGTATGTGTGCATTTTATATAAATTGATGTGTTGGGATGTTATTTATTGCGATGTTTTGACTAGTATGAATTGAACCATAGTAAGTTCATACTTAGCCACATGTTATTTTCTTTTCGGGTTGTGACTAGTGTGGGTTGAACCATAATCGTCCATGCTAGTCATTGTCGTATTTTGCTTAAATTGTACATTATAGTACATAATTTGGCACATGGTAGTTTCTATCTTTTGTCAAGTTATTTTACATACCTGAGATATGTTATTTTTCTTTTGATGTTTAAGTCATGTTCCCTAAGAATCGTGTGGTGGTTCGAGTTACTAGGAGTACATGGGTAGGAAGGACCTTATGCTATTTCCACTCTTATGGGTGACATGACTTATAACTGATTATGTTTTCGTTTTGGATTTACTCTAGGCTGTTTTAGCTAGACTATGGATTTCTTTATTCTAAGAGTTTATTATGTTATTTTTATAGATGGAGTTTTGGACCTTATTGGTTATGTGGTTATGAGCTTATGTGAGTAGATAGATTTATGTGTTATATGTTGTATTGATTCTTATAAGTGTCATCATAGGAGGGAGTGCATTAGGGGAAGGGTAATTGTATAAGTATGGTGGCCAACATAGATATACAAGTACCACAACTTCAATGGGTTCTCAAGTATGATTGCATGAAAGAGGATTAGTACATGCTTGTATATGGTGAGATGTAGATATTGGGTATACGTATAATATATGGGTTTATGTAACGGCTGCCTACGATATGACTATTTTTATTAGTGTGTTATATGTTTTTGGATTATAGTTGTGTTGTGTGATTTTGGGGTCACACGATATGGTTTGGTTTTGGAGGTGGGTTTTATGCTTTGTTGTGGCACGGTGAGATGGTGATTACTCGTGTGGAAAAACGAGTGTATGACGTGATTGGTTGATCCGACATGTATGGTAACGAGTATGTTTTGGGTGATTTAATAGGTATTTATATGCGGATGTATGTATACTACTATGTGTTAAGTTATGGTATATGGTCGTTCACTAGTTATTATAACTTGAACGTACCTTGTGTTTGTTCGTGTTTTATGGTGCTGGAGTTGATGGAGTTTCAACAACGTTTCGAATTTTTTTTGAACTGTGTCTTGTAGCGTATTCTTTGAGTTCATATTTCACGTGTACGTTTTAAAATGTTGATCTGGGTTTTAAGTCCGTTGAAATAAATGGAGATTTCTTTTGGGATAATGAAATCTTTTGGGTTGAGTCTTACATTTCTTTTGGTCGGTATATGTTGAGAAAAAGGGGGACTTGGAAATCTATATAGGGTTAGATAGTTGGTTGTATTCGGTAAAATAAGGGTAAGGTGTTGAAGTCATGTTTCAAACAAGATGTAACATAAGATTTCATTTTAATCAACACTTATATATTTCAAATTCTAAAAGACTTTCTTTGAAATAAAGCGAAATAAAAATTTCTTTCTACCTACATAGTTTATATAATTGAGTTCGACCAATTTATGTCATTTATAATTATTTATACAAGGTTAAATTGAGTTTATGAAGATTTCACGTACAATTATATCTGTCATTTAAAAGGATTACATTAATCACTAAGTTTATTCTTTAATTTTTTTTAAAAACAACTAGTATAAAACTGTTTTGGTCATAACTTGTTCATTTTTGGAGCTTTTTGAGTGATTCAAAAGCCAAAAATTATGTACTCGGAACGTACTTTTCAAATATTCAGAAAGTATAGTCATGGGAGGTCAGTGGACTGGTCGGAATTGTTGTACAAGTGTCGGGTTCAAGGTTGAGTTTTGAATAGTAGTTTATTTTTATTTGGGGTGCACGGGATATCTAGTCTTTGGGTTGAGTTTTGAGATCGCCTAGAAGGTTGTTGGTATATTGTTTGAGTCACATAGATGTGGGAGGTAATAATAAATAAAAAAAGATATATATTCTTTTGGAAAAGTCGATCTTTTGCACGGTTTAAATAATATGTCGCGGGGCGTGTTTTGGTTGCCATTGGGTGTTTCTTGGATTATTTTTTCGTTGTCATGGGTCATTTGGAAATTGATACATGTTTTGGGTTTGATTTTTCTTTGGAGTCTCGTGGTTTTTGATTTGTTTTAATTGGTGCACGTGAAATGTCGTTAGTTATCCGTGGGTTTAATTCGTCGATCGTATCTGGTGTATTCAGGATGTAGTTTTGGTTTTGTATGGTTTAGGAGCGTTGAGGTAGAACCATGAATAGAGTAAGTAGGAGAAGTTAGAGGAGTTGTAGTTAGTGTCATCCAAGGCAAATCGTTGATGGAGTGAATTAAGAACAAGAGCTGTTAGAAATTGCAAGGAATTTATTCGTATTGCCGCTAAGAGAGGGTGTGAGGAGGACATAGTTGAAATTGCTAAGGATGTTGTATGAACGCTTTGGGTTTACGGTTATGCATTTGGCTTCGCCAAAGCACTAGCGGTTTTCATGGAGTCAATGAACCGAGTGTGCATGAACATCTATAAACGAGTTGTCATCGGGAGCATCGACGACATCTTGATCTACTCAAATCTTAGAAGGAGGATATGGCGAATTATGTGTTGGTTTTGGAGTTGTTAGTAAAGGGAATGAAACGTGAGATTTTTAAGTGTGAGTTTTAGGATTTAGTTGGCCAGGACTACTAGTCAGAGATGATGGCATATCGTGGAACCAGCAAGGGGCGAAGTGAAGAAGGACGAGGAAGCATTTTAGAGGCTGAAGAGGTGGATTGGATGATGAGCAGATCTTGGCATTATCGGAAGTACTGAATGAATTCGTGAAGCATGACGATACGTGGAGCAAGGATTTGGACGCGTACGAGGACGACAAAGAAAGGCGATCGCTTATACGTTGCAGGAACTGAAGATTTGGAAGAACTGGATAGACTTAGTTAGTGGAGCTGGACTGTTATATCTGCCTAGAATGCTAGAGGCATTTGGTGTACGAGACGTGGAGAATGATCTATACGGATCATGAACGTCTCCAACACATATTTAGTCATCTTGATTGAACATTTGGCAAAGGTGATGTGTGGAGTTAAGTGATGAAAGAAAATTGCAAGGCCAAGTACCATCTGGGAAAGGCAAGCATGGTTGATGAGACATGGAATAAGAAGAATGAAGTGAAGCTGAGACAAACTTGAACTATATGGATGACGTATTAGGGTGGTTTGGATGAAGGATGTAGGTTGCGCGAGTTGAGTTGTCTAAAGCAGAGAACGCGTCAACATGTATGTTGCGTGGCTTGGACAACCATATGGAGAAAGGGACGTAGACTATACTTCCTACATAGATAGGAGTAGCTTAGAAAGGGGCGATGTAAGGACGAAATTGGTGAAAGGGATACATAATGGGGTGGAGGAATAAGTAAGACGAGAGTTGGGTGATAGTCGATAGACTGACTAATTCATCTCATATTTCAAGAGGGATGAGAAGTCACGTGGTTGAGAAGTTGGAAGGATTGCGTACGGATGTGATGGAATAGAGGGTTTTACGTAAAGGTTAGCCTAATATGTATGGAGTGCCTTATGAAGGATTATGGCAAGGGAAGAAACGAAGGGAAGCATCACATCGTGATGTATGGTAGGAGTTGAGGAAGAAGAAGGAAGTGTGTATAGAAGCGAAGCATGAATGAAATAGGTCGAGATAGGAACCGGAGGTAAAACTTTGGTAGAGCTTAATGAGTAGAATGAGAGCAACAAGGTATGCTATGTAGAAAAGGAGGAAACCACTAGATTTAGTGACAAAGTTATGTAGGGAAGTTTCACCCACAGTAACGGGTGGTACGTTTTGGTAAAATGGAAGAGTTAATGTAGAGTTTTGTAGGTCCATTTATGATCTTTGGAAAGATCGGACCATTAGCTTATGAGTATAGAATTACCTGGGGAAAGTGAGTTGTATACATGATACATTTCATGTATTGAGATTGGTAAAGGTTGTTTGAGAATGCATTTTCCATGTACGGTTATTCGGGACTTGTATTAATAAGAGTATTTGTTTTATCAAAGAGTCATCTGTGAGATTTATTGACTGTGAGGTCAAGAGTTTGGCAATGAGTTTAAATTATTTTTGGTTTGTATATGTGGTATTTTGAAACTTGAACTAAAGTTCACGTGGAAATGAGGGGAGTTCGTTTAGAACAAGTATCCTCATGTGATTTGTCGTTTGTGTGTTTGATCCTAAGGAGTAAATCTCGGGACGAGATTTCTATTAGGAGGTAGTGATGTGACAACCGTGGTTTTGATGTTCGTCACTTAATTTTATTTTGTGCTAGTTACGTGTCTTTACGTGTTTATGTGCTTATTGGTGTGTATAGATTGTGGTTTGGATATCGTTTCCGGTACGGGGTACCTTGTGAGTGAAACGATGTGTGATGATTTCATGTTCATGAGCTCACATGGTAGTGACTATGAAGTGAAATGGTGTTATTTAGTGGTTTTACGTATACGTATATGTATTATAGAAAATCGTATTTTTACGATTTACGGTTTAGCATTTTGAGGTCTCGGAAGAGGTATTTAGTCACGGGAATATTTTTCGGGATGGTTTTAAGTCATTTAGGACTTAGTTATAAAGTTTATTTCAAAATTTAAGATTTTTTTTAAAAGTGTATATTTTACGACTTTTACGGTAAAACGCGTAGAAATTGACTAGTTTTACGGTTTTGAGGTTTTGGAGGTTTTAGGAGCTGAAATAAATTAAGGTAAATTAAGGTATTGTTAATAACATAATATTAAACAATAAAAAGAAAAAAAAACGAAATTTAATGTATATGGAAAGGGTATAGACGGTTGGAAAAGAGAAAAAAAAGGAAAAAAAGGAAAAAAGGAAAAAAAAAGGAGAAAAAGGAAACATTGTATTGGGCTAGGATTAGTATGGTAATTATATAAAGACTTTTATTAACTAAAAACACATCATAATCCCCTGGAGATCAAGCTTAGGTCGAATTTAATGGAAAATATTAGGGTTCTTCATAAAATTTTGGGGTTTTCATAAATCAAAGGTAAATCTTCAAAACCCTTTTCATATTAAATTGTTTTTATGTTTAAATTAATCATTCTTATGATGGATTAGGGTTAGGGTTTATATAAAAACAGTAGATTAATGATTTATTAATCATAATATGATGATCACATAAATTAGGGCTTGTAATTAGAGGGGTTAGGGTTAATTAATGAGGTTGATTTTGTTAAACCCGTTTTTAAAAACTGGGCAGAATTTTGAGTCAATTGTTTTGATCATATTGGGAGTTCTACAAACTCTTATTTTGCGATCCAAGTATTCCTGAAAAGGTAATTGAAGTGGCTTTCCAATGCAAGAAACGAGAACTAAATTGGAGGTAGGGAAGTGGGTCAAAACAGGTTACAACAGTCGGAGGTCAAAACAGTTTTGAAGTCAGCCTGTTTTCTTTTTAAGTTTTGGGTTGTTTGGGGTACTTAGGATTGCATTGGGATCTTATAACGAACATGAGAGATGGTTTATATATTATAGCAAGTATCTGCACTTGGGCTAAGGTTGTGGTTTAGGGTAAGACCCCCTAATCCTAACAAACTTTTAATACGTTTAAAATCAGGAAATCTGGAATGACGAAAGTAGATATATATATATCGGGGCCTTAACAGTAGCTTTAAGGTTGGCGCAAGTGGGAGGTGTTATTCAACATATGTAAGGGAATAAATATTCCCTTTACAGAGATCATGGGTGTGTTTAGGTGGGTGTTTGGCTTATAGTTTGGAGACCTAAAACTGGGACTGTTTTTGATAAAATGTTAACGGGATGTGTTATGAAGTAAAACGAGTTAAGGGTTTTATAGAGGGGTGTAATGAGATTCTTAGAGCATATATATGAGGTATATATATGGGAGAAGGTTAGATGTCCATCATAGGTTGATGAGCCATTTTAGTGTTTGGTTCATGTTTTGATTATGTGTTTTTGGTTGTTAGCTTTTTGCTAGTGCGCGGATGTTTGGGGAAGCTCAATCAGGTGAGTTTCATAGTCCCATGTTTACTATTGATTTTGACTTCCAGATGGGATGGAAGAGACACTGTGTTGAGTTATTTTCTAAATTGATGCTGTGAATGTGTTTGTGATTTGAGATGGACTTGTGTGTACATTATGTGATTAACTGCTATGTGATTTTTGATTGTGTATGATTTGGATCGGGGGACACGTGCTGTCTCAGTTATTGTGGTTTGACAAGGTAGTGGCCTTGAGGTTTGACAAGGTAGTGGCCTTGAGGTTTGACAAGGTAGTGGCCTTGTGGTTTGACAAGGTAGTGGCCTTGTGGTTTGACAAGGTAGTGGCCTTGTGGTTTGACAAGGTAGTGGCCTTGGGATAGGTACATAGTGTGATCATCTATGGTACCATGTTGTTTGGCAAGGTAGGAGCCTTGGATTTTGGTTTGGAATGATTGATCTTGAATGCTAGTTGTTAATACATAATTGTAGCACATTGTCCATATGTTATTGTGTTGATGGTTGTTATTCACAGCTTGTAACTGATTTTAGCATTGGAGTCTAAACCTATGACTCTCACCAACTTTATGTTGACGTGTTTTAGTGTCTCTTTCAGGTGAGAATGTGGTTAAGCATGAGAACATAAGTGGCTAGGATTGGAGAAGCTTAGGATTGCATATAGAAGGAGAATCCCCGTTCCTTCTTAGTTTACCTTTATGTTTTTTTGATAAGTGATACATGTTGGCACCTATATGTTTGTTTGGTTTATGTTTATTGTTTGTCTTGGGTAAGTGGTAGGACTGTTACCTACTTACCTAGACTCCTGCATTGTTGAGATATTGTCATGACATTTGTGTCGCCATTTATGACATTATATTTTCATTTAGTTTTCTCTATAGAGACACCGTTTGTTGTGATGATATCCATACGTCGCACCCCATATTCCGCCATGGTGGGGTGTTACAGCTATCAAGCACGTCCTTAAGGTGACCGCAATTTGCTAAGTTATCGTTCAAACAATTTTCTTTCACCACCCGGTTTTCCTCCTCAAAACCAAAACAACCTCAATCGCAACAATCAAAACCACCTCGAGCTCCTAATCAATATCAAACCCAAAGAAACCCATATCCACCTCAAGGAAATCATCAAGTTTACCAACCACCCACCTATCAACCACCCGCTTACCAAGCTCCTCCTCCCAACCAACCCACAACATTTAATCACGAGGTTGAAAATTACATGAGGACTAATGACGCGCTGGTGAAGAATCTTCAGAGCCAAATTATTAACTTGAAAGGTGACATGGCTAAACAAGGGAATGATCTTCGAGCCGAGCATAGGAATGACATCCGAAACTCTTTAAGAAATCAAACGAATGACTTAAGGGATATGATGGCTAGTTTCTTCCAAAGTAATCAACCCTCCGCTTCTGGTTCTATTCCGAGTAACACCGTTGCTAATCCAAGAGGGGAGATGAAAGCAATCACCACCCGAAGTGGAAAAGGTTATAAGGAACCCAAGATTCCTAAACCTACTCCGGTGATTGTGACAAAGGATAACGAACAACCTTCACCAATTCCTCCACCTTCTACTTCTACCCTTCCACCACCCAAGAATGTGAGTGAGAATTCCATTCCAAAGCCTTCATGTCAACCCGATATACCTTATCCTTTAAGGTTGAGGAAAGAGAAGTTGAAGAACAAGGATGATATTCAAGTTTCAAACTTTCTTAAAATGTTTAAACAATTGAATTTCAACATCTCCTTTGCCGAGGCTCTCGCTCACATGCCTAAATATGCTAAAATGTTCAAAGATCTTCTAAGTGACAAAGAAAAACTCCTTGATATTTCTCAAACCCAACTTAACGAGAACTGCTCCGCGGTTCTTATAAGGAAATTACCAACCAAACTTGGTGTTCTGGGTCGCTTTCTCATTCCTTGCAACTTTCCCGGGGTAGAGAATTGTATGGCCCTAGCCGATCTAGGTGCTAGTATCAACTTAATGCCTTTAAGCATTTGGAAACAATTATCTCTACCCGAGCTAGTCCCCATACGAATGACATTGGAGTTAGCTAACCGTACGGTTGCTTATCCGGTGGGGATAGCCGAAGATGTCTTCGTCGGTGTCGACAAATTCACCTTTCCGGCTGATTTTGTTGTCGTTGACTACGAGATGGATCCCGTGTTCCACTAATCGTTGGATGTCCATTCTTGAGGACCGGTCGCACTCTTATTGATGTAGCCGCGAGCGAATTAATCATGAGAGTTGGTGACGACAAAATCGTCTTCAACATGGGTAAACTTTCTAAGCAACCTTATGAACACGAGAACGTTAATTTCATTGACGTACTTGATGAGGCTTGTGAATAACATTTCAAAGACGCTTGTAAAAGTGGTTTTTCTTCTCTACCCCTTGTTGATACCGTTGCCTCTATTGCTCCCTCATTGACTCCATTTGGAGAAAGTGACTTTCTTTTGAAAGAATTTGAAGCAACTTTAGGGAATGTGGACTTAAAATATGACGACTCTCCCACCGATTGGGAAGAAGACATTTGTACAATTGAGAAACTTCTCAATGAGAACCATATTTCTCCACCTTATCCTAAGGAAGTTACAAACGATGATCCGAATTTGACTAAGCCTTCCATCGATAATCCTCCGGATTTAGAGCTTAAGGATTTACCGTCTCATCTTGAATACGTTTTCCTAGAAGACAATAAGAAGTTACCCGTCATCATTGCAAAGGACTTAAAAGAGGATGAAAAATCTCGACTTATCGATGTGCTCAAAAATCATAAGAAAGCAATTGCTTGGAAAATTTCCGACATCCGCGGAATTGATCCTAACTTTTGTACTCATAAAATTCTCATGGAAGATGACTTTAAACCCGCAATCCAAAGCCAAAGAAGGGTTAATCAAAAATTAATGACATCATCAAGAAAGAAGTTATCAAACTTCTAGATGCCAGAATGATTTACCCTATTTCGGATTCGCCATGGGTTAGTCCCGTCCATTGTGTGCCTAAGAAAGGCGGAATAACCGTTGTTCCCAATGAAAACAACGAGTTGATTCCTACTCGACTTGTCATGGGTTGGCGAGTTTGCATAGACTATCGCAAGCTCAATGATGCCACTCGTAAGGATCATTTTCCTCTTTCTTTCATGGATCAAATGCTCGAACGTTTAGCGGGTAATGGCTATTATTGCTTCTTCGACGGTTTCTCCGGGTATTTTCAAATTCCTATCGATCCAAAAGACCAAGAGAAAACCACATTCACTTGTCCTTATGGAACATTTGCTTACAAAAGAATGCCTTTCGGCTAATGCAATGCTCCTGGGACTTTCTAAAGGTGTATGATGGCTATATTCCATGACATGGTTGAAGAAACTATGGAAGTCTTTATGGACAATTTCTCGGTCTATGGTGATTCTTTCTCATCTTACCTTGCCAATTTAGAACGAATGCTTAAACGGTGTGAAGACACTCGTCTCGTTCTTAATTGGGAAAAATGCCATTTCATGGTAAAAGAAGGCATTGTTCTAGGTCACAAAATTTCCAAAGCCGGTATCAAAGTCGACCGTGCTAAAGTTGACGTCATCACTAAGTTACCTCCACCTACCACCGTCAAAGGAGTTAGAAGTTTTTTAGATCATGCGGGATTTTACCGTCGTTTCATCTAAGATTTCTCTAAGGTAGCTCATCCTATGACTCTTCTCTTAGAAAACGATGCTCCTTTCATCTTTTCTCAAGAATGTCTTGATTCTTTCGAACTTCTTAAAGGTAAATTAACTAAGGAACCGGTCTTAGTCTCTCCAAATTGGGAGTTACCTTTCGAGCTCATGTGCGATGCTAGTGATTTCGCGGTTGGAGCGGTTTTAGGTCAACGAGTGAACAAACATTTCCAACCGATCCATTATGCTAGCAAGACAATGACGGGGGCTCAATTGCATTATAGCACTACCGAAAAAGAGCTTTTAGCTGTAGTGTATGCTTTTGAGAAATTCTACCCCGACCTTGTGCTTTCCACCACCATCGTTTACACTGACCATTCCGCCTTAAAATACTTTTTGACCAAGCAAGATGCTAAACCGAGACTCCTTCGTTGGGTTTTGCTCCTATAAGAATTTAAAATCAAAATTCGTGATAAAAAGGGAGCGGAAAACCTCGCTGCGGATCATCTTAGTAGACTCGAGGATCCTTATCAAGGGGAACTTCCAAATCAAGAGATTAATGAATCTTTTCCCCTTGAGGCCTTAATGTCTATTAAATCTAATCTTGACGATACCCCATGGTTTGCGGACATTGCAAACTATTTAGCGGGTGGTGTTCTTATGGAAGGGTTAACGTCCCAACAAAAGAAAAAATTCTTTTAGGATATTAAACACTATTATTAGGACGACCCTTACATTTCCAAACAATGTGCGGATCTTGTTATTCGTAGGTGTGTTGATGGGCCGGCAGATTTACTAATCCTAGAAGCTTGCCACAAAGGACCCACCGGTGGTCACTTTTGTCCTAACTATACCGCGAAGAAAGTTTTCGACTCCGGATTTTATTGGCCCACCATTTATCATGACGCTAATGAAATGGTTAAACATTGTGATGCTTTCCAAATACAAGGCAAGATCACACATAAAGATGAGATGCCTCAAAATTTCATCCAAGAATATGAAATCTTTGACGTATGGGGCATCAACTTTATGGGGCCATTCCATCATCTAAAGGGAACAAGTACATCCTCGTAGCCGTTGACTACGTATCTAAATGGGTTGAAGCAAAGGATTTACCTACGAACGATGCGAGGGTGGTTGTGAACTTTCTAAAACAATTATTTTCTCGATTCGGTGTTCCTCGTGCCATCATTAGTGATCGCGGGACTCATTTTTGCAATGATCAATTTTCTCGAGTCATGGCTAAGTATGGTGTCAATCACCGTCTTTCCACCGCGTATCATCTACAAACTAATAGTAAAGCCGAGATCTCTAACCGTGGACTTAAGCGAATCTTAGAGCGTACCGTGGGAGAGCATCGTGCCTCATGGGCCGATAAGTTAGATGATGCTTTGTGGGCTTTCCGTACCGCATATAAGACACCTATTGGTTGTACTTCATATCGTCTTGTGTACGGAAAGGCATGCCACCTCCCAGTTGAGTTGGAGCATAAGGCCTATTGGGCCTTGAAATGGGCTAATTTTGACATAACCAAAGCCGATGATATTAGGAAAATCCAACTCAATGAGATTAATGAAATGAGGAATGAGGCTTATGAGAATTCATTGATCTACAAGGAGAAAATCAAGCTCCTTCATGATTCCAAAATTAAGAACCGAGAGTTTCACATAGGTGATCAAGTTTTACTCTTTAACTCTCGGTTGAAAATCTTTTCGGGCAAGCTTAAGTGCCGTTGGTCTGGTCCATTCACCGTTGCTAAAGTCTTCCCTTATGGCACCATTGAGTTATCGCAACCAAATGGGCCAAACTTTAAGGTGAATGGCCAGCGTGTTAAGTTGTACTTTGGTGAGGACATCTCTCATGAGATGATTCCATCCCTCACCACGTTTCCCTTGAATTAGTTCTGGGTCGAGTCAGGCTCGTGACTCGGTTAACAAAAACAAGCGCTTCTCGGGAGGCAACCTGATGATCTATCCTTTTACCCGTTTTCATAATAAGTATAGGGGGAGCTACATAGGTGTTTGTTGTCTTGTTTCTTATGATGTGCATGGATTAAAGCTTTCAAAGAGCACTTTTGATGATATTTGACGACCCGTGATCCCGTGTTCCCGTGTTCCCGGTTCTATCCTAAACTTTTGTGGTTCTATATTTCATATCTTGTATGTTGATATTGATATCACTATAGTCGTCTCTTCCTTAGCAAGATTTAAACGACGTGCACAATGTCCTAAGTGTAGGGGAGTTTACTCCCACATACTTAAACATTGAGGATAATGTTTATATTAAGTGTAGGGGGGACTTCTATTAAAGTTAAGTGGGCTTTTCCATGAATACGTCCTCATTTTAACCGGAAAATTTAATTTTTTGACATTTTTCAAAATATTTTTTGATCTTTTTTGGCCTAGTAGTATTTTTCATTTATCCTCTTTTATGTTCTTTCCTTTTGTTATCGCATCTTATGTATATATTTCATTTCAAAAATAAAGTCAAAAGAAAAATAAATTAATAAAATAGTTTTAATGAGTTTAGATGTCTTTGATATATTACGCCCGTCATGAATCTTTTGACTCAACCCGAGTTTACTTATCCAAGCTTACTCTAGCTAGTATCCTTAACATGTTTAAGTCAAATTTTTCTAGGCTTTTATATAGGGAACTTTAAATCGCGAAAGTCTTAACTCTATGGGTTAAGAACAAGAACTTTTCGCAAGTTTTTATAATTGAACCTAGAAAGTCGTTTATCAAGGGAACTTTAAAATTCCAATTCTAAACTTGAAAAAGTCTAAGAAGTTGCAAGATCCTATAGATGACTTGAAAACCCAAAACTTTGATTTAATTGGCTAAGCATCCACGAGTCTCATTCCTTAAGGTTTTAAATTATGGAGAACGAGAGATGATAGAGTCAAGTATAAGTTTGGTATTCTTTCATGAATTTATGTGAGTTAATTATGAGCTTTTTCTCCCATCGCTTGTTAATAAATATTATTGCAATAAGTAAGGTTGTACGATTTGAAAAGTTAGTTAGCTTCTAGCACAAGATCGTTTAAAAGTTGCTCGAGATTAATTAGAGTTCATAGCCAAGGCATAACTCATTGAAGCGGGATGCGAAGATTGGCGAGTCCGAAAAGGCCCTAACAAGGCATGAGGGCTACATTTTATTGCTAAAGATCCAAAGTGATGTGAAGAATCATTTGTCAAAAATCAATAATAAGGATCGAGACACACGACGAAAAGCAAATACTCCCCTAAAGATCATGGAGAGTTCTATCCGAAAAGATCCTAGCAAGGTATGAGGATAAATAGATCCAAGTCCTAAAAGGAGGCAGATCGTTGTATATCAAATCCCAAATAAAGATTGGAGAAAAATTAAGAAGTCGTGGTCCAAGTATGAAGAATCTCTCAAAAACTTCAAGTGAATAAATTCATGTTATGAAGAGAAGACCATTATTTCAAGAATGTCTCTCAAGATTCGAAGTATGAAGTCACTTCCAAATATCTGTCTGAGAAAGGTCTCAAATCATGAAGCGAGTTATGCTAAGATATGAACTTTATGAGGTTTCGAGAAGCAGTTTTAAAAGATTTTGTCCTTTAGCTAACTATTGATTAAATCGTCCTACTTTATTTTCAACCTAAATAAGCTATCGAAATAAGTCAACAATGCATCCTCGTGATCATTCAAGACAACAATAAAATATAAGAGATACACCTAGGAATAAGGGAGTCTAAGCGAATAATTGAGCCACATGAGTTTGTGTTAGCTTTACTAACTTATAATAACAATGATCTCGTTTTTAAGCTTGGTATGGAGAACGTGAAACTTGAGGGTAATAAACATTCATGACAACCAAAGTCCTAATGTAAGTCTTCGATCTCTTTACTTGTTCTTCCTTCAAGTATTTTGTACTTTTATATTTTTATTTAATTTCATTATTGTCTAGTATTTAATAAAGGCCAAGGTGGGTTAATTATGATGAAAAATGTAAATCGTGCTTTGAAATTAATGCATTGCATGAGGGCATTGCAATGTTCAAGTGTAGGGGATATAATAAGTGTGAACACTTATCCTTTTACCACTTATTTCTAATAATAACAAGACCAAAATGTGTATTTAATGTCGTAAAAGACGGAATTATGCGTGGTTTGTGTTTTTATTGTGTTTTAGGACAAAAATATGAAAAAGGAAGAAAATACGGGCTTTCACGGGCTTTTATCGAAGAAAAAGACAAAAGACGAAGTTAAAAGATCAAAAGTGAAAGAAGAACGGAAGTCAAAGGCCTATTCTGAAGATTTATCGAAGAAAAAGTCTAAAGGCGGAAGTTTAACGAAGTCGAAGAACCAAGTCTACTAAAAGAAGAAAATTAGAAGACGAGTTCAAGTTATCATTCGACTAATCCCGAGACAAAGTCGACAAGTTATTTAAAAGACGAGAAGACAAAAGAAAGAAGGAAGAAACAACACCCTCCCCTTCTCCTATATATAGTCCCCTAATATGTCATTAGGAGAGTTAGTTTTATTTTTAGTTTTTAATAGGTAATTAGGAGTTACTTTCTCTCTCTAGTTTTTCTTAATCTTTCATTTTAAATCTTGTATTTTGGATCTTAACCTTCTTAATTAATTCAAGCTTATTTTATATCTCTCATTCTTCCTTTCTTAATTTTGTGGTTGATTGATTAATCATGTAGTTGGTTTAATCTTGTTGATGGATTGATTGATTAACTTATTAGATTATGCTTTTTGATGTGGTGGATGTTTTAGCTTATTGTGGTTATTGATTTATTAGTGTTTAGTTTGTTTTTAATAAGTGGATTTAGTAGATTTAATCTTTTATAAGTTGCTTTTTATTATTTAGATTAATTTGTGTTTTTAAAGTTTTTAATTTGTGGCTTATTAGTTTTTTCTTAAAATCAATTTGGATTTAATTTTAGTTAAGTGATTATTTGGTTTGTGCTTATTTTGATCCATTTCCCTGAATTTTTGGATAATCTATTACTGTTGAATTCGTGTTTGCCTATCTTCGGAAAAGGGTTTTAAATTCCGAATATATCCATTTATCCGAATATAACTTTATCCAAAAATCTTATATTGTTCTTTATCTGAAAATAGGTCTTAGTTAGTTTTATTCCGAAAAACTGATTTTATCCGAATTAGGTTTTATATTCCGAAGATATCACTTTATTCTGAAAATCTTTTATATGAAAATCGTCCTTTATCCGAAATTCAGCCTTATTCCGAATATCCTTGTGTTATCCGAAAATTGTGGTTTTATCCGAAAATACTTGTATTCCGAAAACCTTGTGATATTCCGAAAAATACCATTTATCCGAAAAGTTCCAATATTCCGAAGATAACACTTTATTCCGAAGATCTTTTATCTGAAAATCGTTGTTTATCCGAAAATCTGCCATATTCTGAATATAGTAGCTTATTCCGAAAATTGCTTTATCTGAAAACCTTGTCTTTTTATGAGAATATCCCTTATTCCGAAGAAGCAGCGTTATTCCGAAAACACCTTTTATCCGAAGATCTAAGTTTATCCGAATTTAAGTGTTTTTCCGAAAATACTTATTTATCCGAAAAGGGCTGTTATTCCGAAAATAACTCATTTATCCGAAGATAGGCAATTTTCCAAAAAGAGGGCTTTTATCCGAAAACATTAACTATTCCGAATCTATTTGTTTATCCGAGAATAAGCTTTATTCCGAATATTTCAGTTTATCCGAATTAAGCTATTTTATCCGAATTTGTTTGTTATTCCGAAAAAAGGCATGTTTATCCGAAGATCCAGTTTATTCCGAGAATTAAGGTCAGATACCTCTTTTATTTTATTTTTATATATTTAGCTTTTATGTTTACGAGTAGAAATAGATAATCAAAAGCTCCCCCGTTTAGTTACCAACACCAATAATTCCACCCTAAACCGTGATCAATTCGAATTGAATCGAGTACTAACAACACTTCAACTCCACATCAACACAAGTTGTCATATTACTATGATTTATTCTTAATCAATTCAATTTACTCATCACAAGATTCATAAATCAAAAATCAAAATTAAAAGTTGGGTATTGGATTTAATTACCTTGTTGGGTGCCATTTTAGCTTCTACAAGAAAAACTCAAGAAAAATTCTTCTCTCTTCTCTTTTTTTTTGTTTGTGTGAGTGTGTTGTGTGTGTTTGGAAAAAGTAACCCAATTCCTACTTAGGGTTTGGTTATACCTTCATAAGTTCCCAGATTTTCGTTAACGGGTTTTATTCCGTCAACAATTTTCAAAATTTCCACAACACATTTACAAAATCCTAAAATAAAGAAAACGTAATAACTAAATTAACCAATTTACCAAAAACCAAAAATAGACTAAATTACCAAATCACCAAGAAAATAAACCAAAATAGTGTCAAAAAGTTAATAAAAACTGAAAATTAAAGAAAAAGAACAAGACTCTGTCTTGTTTTATTCTTGACGTCTTTGCTTCTTCTAGTCCATGAAGTATTCCATGTTCAAGACGTCATCGGTCCTAAACTTCTTTGATAGCTTTCTCTTAGTATGTTTTGTCTTATACCCTCGCGTGTGCACATTTCCACACGGCGTGGTGACTTCTATCTTCACATGCCAGAATTTATCTCCCTCTCTTCTCGTATAATTCCTACTCCCGTCCGGTCCCAAATCTAGGTTCTTTAATTGGACCGGTAATGATCCAAGAAGTCCGTCATTTTCTTGAAGACTAGAATGTTCTTAAACGGTTTGAAGTAAGCTTTAATTGCTAAAGCTTTCTCTATAGCATCTTCACATTCTAAGTATGGTGCTCCCAATGGTCCATACAAGGGATAACCATCATCATCTCTTCCCACTTCAAAAAATCTTAACCATTCATCCTTCATTTCACTTTCAAAGTCAAAGTACCAAGGCTTTACCCTTGGTCTAGGTGCATAAGTATGAACGGTAATACCATCATTAATTGGAATAATTCCTCGACCCAAATCAATAATCGCTCCACATGTATTTAGAAAGGGCCTCCCCAACAACAATGGTAGGTCCTTATCCTCCAGGATGTCTATAATAAGGAAATCCATGACATAAGCTTGAAACCCTATTTGCACTCGGGCGTTCCTCACCAAGCCCATAGGTTTGGCTTGCGAGTTGTACGCCATAGTTAAGTTCAAAAAATATGACTCCGGTTTGCTTAAGCCAAGATGTTGATAAATAGAGTACAGCATGACACTTACACTAGCCCTCGTGTCGGCTAATGCGTCGAATGATGTGGTCCCATTGATTAAAATTGGTATGACAAAGTTTTCGGGATCCTTCATCTTCTTAGGTAGACCATGTTCATGAATGATCCTTTCTTTGATATGCTCGTTGAATTCTTTACCTTCTAAACGGGCCTTACCCATTTCAATTTTGTTTAGCTTCTTCCGGTAGCTTACATAGTTTCCCAAAACCTCCAAGATTGGCTTGGGTTCTTTGAGTTCTGCCTCCTTCTTGTTCAATATTATTCTTATCCTCTCCTTTTGTTTATTGGAGAGAGTATAAGCCAATGGTAATGGATTGGGCACAAAAGCGGAAGGAGATCCTTCCTCAAACTCGTCTTGTGTTGGCAAATAATTTTTTGGAGTTAGTTTGCTTGCCTTCGTGTTCTTGTTTCTATTTGCCTTCCCCATCTTTACTACTTCATTCTCGCTTTCAACCTTAGGTCCGTCTTCAACCAAAAACTCAACGTAATCGTCTTTTTCACCCTTGAGTTTGGTCAAATTGACCGTTAGTGTACCTTGCTCAAAATCCACAACACACCTAGTCTCCCATAGAAACTTATAACCAAAGACCACCGACGGCTCACCTATGTCGGCGTGATCTATGATGTAAAATTCTGCCAAAAATACATACCCATGGATGTTTACCCTTACGTCTCGTACCACACGTCTTCTATATTCTGTATAGCCAAGTATCACGAACCTAAGCTTTCCCAACATTTCCTCCGTCATGTAATTGGTTGGGTAAGTAAGGTTTAATTCAGCATCCTATGCCCCTTGATTGTCAACCGTACATGGAATAGCAAACCGCATTAAAGGTTCAGTGTACGAACGATATTCGGCTCGTCGGAAGATGGCTTTTTCACATCCTCCTTCATTGATTATCATACTCTTGTGGGGCAAAGCTTCCCACAAGTCTTTTTCTTCCTTGGTCTTTTCTACATTAGTGACACTCGAGTCATATTTATCACTGAGTTCTCCTTCTAACCCATTCAAGTATGCGGAAATCTCGCTAAGAGTATTCACCTTTAAGAATAAGACTAACATGACAAAGTTCACAAACGTTAGGGTTAGCGTTAGTAAAAGAAAACAATTATTATACAACTAAACATACAATCATATCCCTAAAAACAAGTCAAACAAACAAACAAGATAATTTTTTTTCACAGAACTTGTTTTGCCGGCCGGCAAGGGCATTTTGCCGTCGGCAAAACTTTCACAGAATCATTTCTGCCGGCCGACATAATTATCTTTCTGGCGGCAACTTGGTAACAGTGGCAGCTTTGCCGGCCGACAAGGGTGTTTTGCTGGCAGCAACTCTGCCTGTACAATGTTTTTTACTTTGATTTACCATCTCTTTTTTACCATAATTTTTTGAATTTTTCTAAAAACATATTTTTGAAGTATTTCATTAAAGGAAAAAAATCAAACAAAACAAAAACACATAACTTTTAATTTAAACAAAATAAAGGCTAATCCAAACACTAGCTAATTGCTTTTATTCTCTATTTTTATATGTATGAATAAGAACTTATGAAATATGCAATGCAAACATCAAATAAACATAAGACACAATTATTAAAGCATTTTATTTATATTATAAGATCCTAAACCTATTCTTATTCAATTTTTATTAAAACTAAAAACTAAATTTTAACACCACCGCTAATTTGTAATGATTATAACATGAAAAATATACAAATCCCCGGAAGCGGCGTCAAAAACTTGATGCGCGTCTTGCACTCCTAGTTTTACATTTATAAACAAGACTTATTAATTCCTTAACTACGCATACGAGCAAGTATACTCATTCTATTGTAGCAAAGTCGGGTAAGTCAAGATCGTCCCATAGGATTTGCGTATATTCAAAACGTTTAGGTGGTGTAGGTAATAGGGTTGTCACTAATGATATTACCGCTAGAAATACCTTCGTAAAGGAAGATATAATTAAAAGTAATACTTGTGTGAATTCCGTTTCATCCGTAGGAGAGATAATTTGCGTGCGTTTAGCAAATATGAAATCCATGTTAACAAATTGATGTAGACAAACCCTTTCGACCTATGATTATCTATTCCAATTCATTATAATCCTCATTTGTTAGAAAATACAAAGAGATAAGTTTGGTTTGAATGGGTTCTTTCGACCTATACCCAAGATATATCTTATGACAAATTCCTTTAACCAACTCATCAAGGTGAGTGTCAACCACCAAGAAACCAAATTTACTCATGCACAAATCTTTTGGAACATAGTTTACCGGAAATCCTTTCGTTCTTTAAATCCAATAAAATGCTATATTTCATTTGATTATCAAAACATGTTTCAAGAAATTATCAACAATAAAAACCCAATTATATTCTCTTGATCATAAAACCAAACTCTCCTTTAGAATCCATGTTCATCACACAAGTATATCATACTACTCGGAATTCACGTTCAAACACATTGCAACACAATAAATAACATTCTCAAACATTCAAAAATACTTAAATTAAAGTGAGAATCAACTCAAGTACAAGAATTTACCAAATAGATCTTCAAACACAAAAGAAATAACAAAATAGAATTTAGAGCAATTCCAAAGCCTCCAATCGACCAATGAACCTCCAACTGAATCCCTCATTCACGAAATTCTTCCCTCCTATGAGAATTAACAGGGTTTATTATCTTTCGGGTTATGTAAGAATGGTGTTTCTAACCTTTGTCAAGGGTTAGAATGATCCTTGGATTAAGCACACTGAAACAATGACCCTAAGGTCTAATTTATACATGATTTTGGCTTGGGAAGGAGGCAAAAACGTATGGGAATTATTATGGAGGGGAAATGAGAAGACCACATTAATGGTGGTGAATTAAGGGGTGTTTAATTGTGACATTTGCTAAACCTGACTATCAAAATGTTGGTGGCACTTTTGACTCTTTTGGTGGCAAATCAGATGCGTTTTGCTGGTGGTAACTTCAATTCTGCTGGTGGCAAATGGTCCTTATTTCCACAATTTTCCCTTTTAGTCCTTTTTATTTATTTCTTCCTCATGCTTTCCTCAAAACTTTCCAAGACTCCTTTGTTCTCATTTATTCTTCATACGAGAGCTTATGTTTCCATGCCTCGTTTATTCCTTCGCTTCCAATTCGCGCTTTTTATTTCTTTCTTCAAGTTTCTTCATTCTTACATCCTACAAGACACAATAATCGAACTTTGCACAATATTAGCAATAAAAGTCCGTTTATTACCACAAATACTATATGAATAGTGAAGATAACGCTTGTTAATACATGTTGGATTTGAGCGTTATCAATCATACTCCTCTTTGGCACCGTCCTTTTAATGCCTCTCTAACGTAAGTCCTTCCATGATCATGCTGATAGGCTAATCATGGTCCTTTTAAATAGTTTCTACAAGGGGAAGATCACATATTTTCAAATCTATGAGGGCGACATCCAGTTTATCATGCGCCTGGGGGTCATAGTAGGGCATTTCCTCCAAGCTCGTTTTTAGTATTCCTTCCTTTGAGGCACATTTTATGACATAAATTTGGCATTCATCCATAGCGGCTGCTAACGCGCGCATGTTTGACTTGCGGATATTAGGTTATTTTAGTGCGCCTTTGGCAGCTAAATGAAGGTCGTGCTAAATTAGCCATTGTCTCTCTGCTCGCACGACCATCAGATGTGGGTAGAGTTCTTCATCAAAGTCCGTGCGAAGGCAGTGTAGCCTCTTGTCGTGTTCATTTAGCTGTTGTTGGCATTTAGTGGCGAGGTCAGCAGAATTGGCAAAGAACTTTTCTTTACATTCCTCCAACTAATGCATGGCCCACTGGTTGTCGGACTTCTGTTTTTCAGCTCTTTAAGCTCTCGAGATAGTGAGTCCAACAGTGTAGTCTTCTCATCCTGTAAATACTGAATGGAGTTCGTGTTCATACTAGTTGTGGCCTCAGCCAAAGCTAATTTGCTCCGTGTCTATGGTTTCAAATCGATGTGATAACTCTAGGATTCTTCTTCTTTTAAAGTAACGTTAGTAGTACTTCGTGAGTCGCATTCACGGTAACTTCCTTTATCAGCGACTCATCGGAAAGAAGATCTAGAGTTTGAGAACGTTTTGGGGAGTAATGTTGTCTAGGAAATATTTATAGTCTTGGGTGCTACTTAAGTCGCAGGACAATGGAACTCGCCATTGAGAGACAAATATTTCTGATGGAGTGACATTGGCTCTATCATCATGTTGCACGGTGGTCGCGGTGCTAGGGACGTCGAATTTTGTGGGGACAGGGTTATTCGTTTCCGCATTCGTATTTACCCTACAATGACAAAGTAACGAGAAAGAGTCAACACAATCAAATGGAATTATAGGGTCAGAGATATAGGAGGCATAGGACATTAACTATACCTTGGTCCTTTAAATTTGGTACAAGGTTTAAAGAGTGAGCCTAGTGTGTTGCCATAAAAGAAGGAGCTCGCGGCCTCCATTCGTGGTAATTTTTGCGCCTCATCAAGAGGCGTGTTCATAGGTTGTTCATTAAATTGAGAAACAACAGTGGTATCCATATCCTCATACTCGTCTACCGGTACCTCATCTTCAGGTGATGACTTTTGCTCCTTGCTTATATTTTTGTTTTCCTCCGGGGAAGATGTTTCTACATATCCTAGGATGCTGCGAATGGGAGACGCATTTGTTGCAGTAGTCCTCTCAATATCTGGTGGTAAATTTGTCTCTTGATGCATTTGGGGCATGGTACGTAATATTTCACTTTTTCAAGGTTCGTTTTTCTCTCGGTCTTTACGAATTGATTAATCGATATCACTCAAGTCACTTAATTGTTTTTGGTATTTGATTGTAAAGATTTTGATAATCTATTTCTAATTTCCACAAAACCGTCAAAAAGGTAAAAATAGTATCACCTACGTAACCGTACTATGCTAAAAACACATTGCACATACCAACAATTAGGCACAATATACAAGTCAACAATGCACAAATATGTATTTAATGCCAAAAATGTAAAGTACAAAAAGTATGAATGCTAAAAATGTAAACTTGAAAAGTATAATGACTGAAAATATAAACTATGTAAACTATATGCCAAATGTAACAATATAACAAACTTGAAACAGAATTTAACCACCCTAACAAATAGCAAGGACCAAACTACAAACCCTAAAAACTTAAACTAATTACCAACAAAATAGCAAGATTGACAAACCAAAGGACCAAAGTGCAATTTACAAAAGTTGTTAACCAAAAACGGGCTAATGACTTCAATAAGTTGTAACTTGAGCTCTAGCCTATCAATTTAGCTCAAACTAATTCCAAAAGATTCAGAATTGAAAATAAGTTAGTCAATATCAAGGAAATAAGCACAAATAGTCTAAATCTCAAATAAGCATTTTCTAATAAGCCATTTTTAAAAGATAATCAAATCTGGATAAGCACTTGAACTCAAACTCAAAAGAAAAATCTATAAGCTTAAAATAATAAGACATGTCCAAGAAAATCCAAATTTCATCAACAGAATAAGCCAGAAAGTGAAATAAGCTAAAACTGGCTTATGTTGACCAATCGTTGACTTTCGTTGACCAAAGTTTGACCAATGCCAAATCTTATTTTGAACACTTTTGTAACTGTTTTATGAAAGAAAATAGCAAGATTTATGAAAAGAATCAATGGGAAATGAAAATCTGACTTGGCAGTTAGAGCTTTTATCAAAGAGAGTTTTAAGCTGATGTAGCTTATTCTACAGTGGACTACATGCTTATTGCTTGATAGGTTCTAAAAGCTGGTATATTAAGCTATCTAACAAGCCAAAAATCAGACTCTAACTCCAAGAAAGGGTTAAGTCCGTATATTACTAACCTACTTTCAATATTTTACATATTTAAGTAACCAGTTTATTATATTACTTATTTAGTATATAAACTTTTAAATTTATTGTATTATCGGTAATATGATGACCTGCTACCGATTTAGCAGGTAAAAATTGATTGTTTGTCATATTTATTTATTTTTATGCTTATTGTTTACTTACGTGGCATTTCTTGTCAGTATATTTCATGAGTACTTTATTTTCATCAAAATTCAACTACCACCATTTTCTGAAAAATATCCTGACGATTTCCATTTTATATATGAGTATATCCAAAAGTTCAAGCACACCTAAATTAAACACATTTACATTAAAGCGTATTCGAGGATACCAATTATTAATTTTATTACTATTATAATTTTTAAACCCATAATAAAATACAAATGAAGATAATGAAAACGTAACTACAACATAGTCAATTCCTTTTTCATTCATAATCTATCCTTTTTGTTTGGATTTAAAAGATAATCAAAACAAAATATTTCTTTTCCGGATCATTTCCCTTCATACATACAAAAAAAACAAATTAAAACCCAAAACCCGCACGTGGTCGTCACCATCTCCTGCGACGCTGCGATAGGAGTGAGGCCCTAGTGTGAGATCTAATGGTACTGGGTGGTGATGGTAGCATCAGCGACAGCAGCGGAGAAGGTGACCAGATGAAGAAAATATTTTTTTTTTCAAATCTGATTTATTTTTTTTGTACATGCATTGACTGATGTTTATGTTTTAAAAGGTAAAGATTTAAAATGAAGATGATTATATTTGTGTGGTAAGTTAAAAACAATTTTACCTAGAAATAAATTTTTTTTAATTATTAAGTTAAAAATTTTAGCAGGTCATAATACCTATATTTATATAAATTAGCCGGTTTCAATGCTTATATCAGTAATATATTGAATTGGTTACCTAGATATGGTAAAATTGAAAAGTATATTTGTAATATATGGACTTAACCCTCCAAGAAATGAACAAGTAATGAGGATTTGAAGTTGGCTGTTTTGAGTATGAAAGTCTGCCCAATCCTTTTAATGTTCATTTGCCTGTTTGACTATCACTTTGACTTGAAAACTTTGCATGTTCATTTTATACCAGTTATTGAGTGGATACAAACAAGTTTCTAACCAATTAACTAGCTGAATCAAAAGATCACAGATTAACCAAACACCACTTAAGGAACTGAAACAGAATTCTAGCAAGTCTAAACATATTTAAGCTAAGTGATCAAGTCTATAACTACTCACACAAGTCAAATAGATCAAATTGGACTAGTGTTGGTCCCTTGTAATTAGTGCTATACTTAAGGATACTAAGTATAGACCTAACTTCTGGTAAAGTAATGTTAAAACACAAGACAGTTATAAAGTAAATAACACAAAAGGTTTTCAACGTTTAACTCTTATTTATTAAAGAATTATACCCTATTGTATGCGAAGCTACAATAAGGATTGAATAAACAATGTGTGTGTTTGTGATCTCCTCACTAACAAACTATACAAATCCTAACGATTGATAAGCTTGACGATTAAGTCAATGGGAGTTTAGAACTCTATTGCTTTTGATCGTGTTTGGAAGAGAGAACTTTTTTTGTGAATGTCTAAAGCATTTAGTGCACACACTTAGTTCTCTATTTTACAACCATCCTATTTATAGAGGTAAAGGGTAGATATAGGACAAATAATTGCCATGCGTAATTCTTGTCTTATCGGTGTAGTGTACAATCTTGTCTTAGCCTATTCTAAGTATTAGGACATAAGTCCTTTTACACTGTCAGTACCCTATCTATCCCAAAAGGGCAAGTCACGTTAATTGTATGATGTACTACATCTTATCACAATTCAACTTATCTCGCCTTTACTTCAGTCTTTGAGGATGCTTGTTTCTTCAAGGAAATCGTATGGGGTTCGATGAGTCTATTGCCACAACTCACTAAACCCATCACCGTCTTCTTTGTCTTAGATACATCATTAATTGAACTTCGCCTCTCTGAATGCTCGAGTCTTTCTTTTAGACTCAGTCTAAGGTCTTGAAGGTAACTCACTGAGTGACTGTACACTCACTGACTTCATTACATTAAAGGGTAATGTTTTACTTAGGCTGATTGTTATTCAAATCCATCAGTGAGATCATTAGGCACTGAATTGACCTAGTAATCTCCCCCTATTTGGATATAAAATATGCCTAAGTAAAATTTTTATAAGTGAGCAAATAGGCTTTTTCTCATACAAACTAACCTACTGATGAACAGACTTGTTTCAAACAAAGTTCTTTTTTTATTCATCATTACAAAGACTGAATAGTCTGATACAAGAAAATCATAAATAAAAACAAAAGATTACAACCCTTTAGGCATCCATTGCTTCCCTCTTTACCCTTGATGAGTTTAACACCTTTTCTTTGTCAGGCCTTCTTGCAATCATCTCCCTGGGTTTTTCAGCATACCTTTGATTCTCCTCAGTCTCAACTTGTCCAGCCATCACAAGAAAGATTAAGAGACTTTCAGTGGGACATCTCTCAGTGTCACTCATCCTTTGAAAGGCTTGGTCTCCAAATATATCTATGAAGAAGATACCCCACTCAGGTTCTTCAATGACAATGTTGTTTACAAAGGGAACATTATTAGGAAGGGTTCGATTACACTTGGAAGAATTCGATTACATTCCAACCCAAGAACTTTAGTCTCAGCTTCGAGCTCAACTCTTTTCCTTTTTCGTCCCTGAGTCTTAGAAGGATCCTGTTCAGTCAAGGGTAGATCCTCAGTAATTCCTAACTGCTCCTTGATCTGATTCAACCTCTCGTATCTCTTGCTGAGAGAGTTGAGTATCTCAGGGACACATTTGTTCGTCTTGGTCCTGAAGATCCTACCCATTTCATCCCACTCATTGAGACTAAAATCACCAAATGAGAACTTCTTCATCACTTCAAAGTTCATTTCATCATTGTTTTTGTAAACAGTTACTAAGACTGGTGTGGTGTGAGGAATGATTTGAAGATTTGTGATTGGTCCAGGCTTCCTTCTTTGAGTGGTGACTTTGATGTATTGATCAAACAGCTTCTTCAGTTGGGTGGTTCTTTGTTGCTGCTTTTTGATCATCCCATCCTGAATTGCCTTTAGCTCTTCCTCTTGCTTCTGAATTAACTCTTGTCCACCCTTTGCACTTAACAACTCATCAGGGTTACCACCCACTTCCTTAACAAACTCAGTGGACACTTTGAATATCTCAGATCTTGTTACCTCACTGGTCTTGGCCCTTTCCATCTTGTCTAAGTATTCTTGGATTTGATCAGGAGTCATCTTGTACATCTTTCCATTGATCTCATAGGGTACAAAGATAATAGCATCAGGGTCAGGCCTTCTTTCCCTTGAAGCTTTTACAAGCTTCTTGGGTGGTGGTGTTAGGGTCTCATCAGAAATTCCTTTGCCCCTATCTAACTTAGATACTGAGGGCTCAGGGATAGGTGGACTGGACTTTAAGGGAGTTGGTGTAGGGATCACAGGCACCTGAGGTTGTGTATGTACCATTTCTTCCTACTCCCCCTCAGTTTGAGAGGGATGTTCACTCCATGTAAGCATCATTGGTGGCACATTCTCCCCGTCAAAATTTGAAGGGCTAGCCTCATTTATCCCAACTTTTGGTATTTGTGATAGTCCCGAGGAGGTGGTGGATGATCCCTTGAAAGCCTGAAACATCTCAGTCACCATCGCCTTCATAGACTGAGTGTCAGCCTTGATAGTCTGAACATCTAATTGTATTAGCGACTGATTGTTTCCATTGTGGTGATTCTGGTCCTGAGACGGGGGATATCAACATCCTTCAGTGCTTTGTAAATTTCAGACAAGTTCGAAGCATTAGCCATATACCCTTGCGCAGCTTTGCTTAATCTGAATTCAGCCTCAGAATCCATATGCACATCCTCATAGATGGCTTCACACTTATCTTTTACCACATCTAAATCAGACTTGAGAGATTCTAACCTAGTGAAGACCTCAGAAAGCCTATCTTCCTTAAGCAAGTCCAACAGTTGACCAACCTCGGAAGTGGACTCAGTGGAACTAGAGATCAGTTCATCCAAGGTTGTCTTCAAGGACACATTAGCTTCAACAGTCGGAAGAGCATGATTTAGAAAATTAATGAGCTTCTTCTCCTGACTCTCATGGCTATTATTGACTGCACTGATAAACTCAGTTTGGTTGTCAACCTGAACTCGCATCTTTTCTTTAGCAGTATCAAAACGGTCCCCATACATTCTGAATTCATCCAGGAGTTCATCAGCCTTGGAAGAAAGGTCTTCTTGGCCTTGAGAGACCTCAGCCTTCAAAGTGGTGTATACATGATTGATGACACCCTTGAGAGTTTCATATAGAACCTTCTCAGTAACAGGCTTGGTGTCAACAAAGGTGGAATCCAGAACCACAGTTTGAGTCCCCAATGATGAGGTGTCAAGTTGTGCCTCATGGGAGGGATTTTTAGTTGCCTCAGGGGAGGGTTCCTTTTGTTCGGTTACCTTAGGGGAGGGCTTTGGTTGAGCCTCAGGGGAGGGCGGTACGTCCTCGAACAAAGGTGGGGATTGTGGCTTCTGGTCTGATTGAGGAGGGTCCTGAGTGTCATGTTCCTCCCCAGCTTCAATCATATCATCGTCGTCACTGAAACCATGGAGTAGCTCCTCAGGCTCTTCAAGTAAATTAATAAAGTCCCCATAGTTCAGTGATCCCTTTGGTTTATCCAGCTCCCCTCCAAAATAAGGTTTGCCTTGGTTGTGGTTACTCCCTGCCCCAAATCTTGAGGCTTGGGTTTTGGCCAGCTGATTCTCAGGGACAGTTTATGATTGATCAGGGGTGGAAGCGAGATCCCTATCAGTGAGGTGTGTTACCCGTAGGCGTCTCCCTAAGTCTTTGGAATCGATAATGGTTCCCTCAGGCAAAGACTTTTGTTTTAGTGTGCCTTCATCAGGAGTTGTGGAGGTGAGATTCCTAACAGCGGGGTGTTTTACCCGTGGGCGTCTCTCTGAGTCTAAGGAATCAAGTTTTGGGTCCGCAGGCAAAGACTTGTGTGTTAGTGTGCCTTCATTAGATTTGGTGGAAGTGATAGGCCTATCAGCGAGGAGTGTTACCCGTGGGCGTCTCCCTGAGTCTTTAGCCTTGGTTGTGTCCTCAGGCAAAGGTTGTGATTTACGAGTGCCCTCATCAGACTAAGTGGAAGGTAGTCCCGTAGGAGAGGGTTGTATATTTCCCTCTCCATCAAGAGGACTGATAGGTGTGTAAACACCCATCCTTTTTACCACTTAATTACAATAATAACCGAGCCAAAACGTGTATTTTATGTCTTTTATGTCGGAATTATGCGTGGTTTGTGTTTTTTTTGTGATTTAGGATGAAATTGTGAAAAGTGAAGAAAACACGGCACTTACGGGCTTTTATTGAAGAAAAAGATGAAAGACGAAGTCAAGAAGTCAAGAGTGCGAAAAGAATGGAAGTCCAAGACCAATTCTGAAGATTTATCGAAGAAAAAGTCAAAAGACGGAAGTTTACTTAAAGCCGAAGAGCTCGAGTCTTATTTATTGAAGAATTAAAAGACGAGTTTAAAGAAATCCCGAGCCAATAGTCCTTAAAGTCCAAGATTAACAAAATATTAAGAAGGAAGGACTTAATGGTGCAATTAAGAAGAAAGGAAGGAGGGGAGGAAGCTTCCTCTAACCATCTCCCTAATCCCCTATAAATAGCCTTCATATTCATTTCATTAGTTTTTGTTGGCTAGAGTGACACTAGTTCTTCCACCTTTTAATTACTTGCACATTTACTTTTCATGTCAATTTAAATACTTGTCTTGCACTTTTAATACCTTTAATTTCCAAATAAGTGTTCTTTAATTTTCTTGTTTTAAATCTCTCATTCTACCTTTCTTTCTATGCTTTAATCTTTGTTTACATGCTTATTGTCTTGCTTATTTGATTAAAGATTGTGTTTTTATGCTTTTGATTGTTTTAGATCATTGATTTTTATAGCTTATTGTGTTTATCTTTAAGTTTATAAAGTTTTTATAAAAGTTATTTTTATATAAAAGTTTGTTTTTCGTAAAGATTATTCATTTCGTGTTTTAAAAGTCTTTAAATTTCAGCTTATTAGCTTTTTCTTATACGTGGTTGCTTAGGATTTTAGACTTGTTCTTATTTGATTTATTAGCTTATTTTTCTAGCTTATTTTGTGCTTTTTCTACTGTATTCCGATCTGGTAAATCGGAAAAGGGTTATACATTCCGACCATAGCTCCTTGGCTTGGTCGGAAAAGGGTTTACAACATTCCGATTGGGTGGCTTGGTATTCCGATCAGAGGCATTAGTGGTATTCCGATTAGGTCAGCAGTGACAGCATTCCGATTGGTAACCCACTCTTCATTCCGATCAGTAGTCCATCCTTCATTCCGATCAGGTAAGTTGGTATTCTGATCGGGGATTTGGTTTGGTCATTCCGATCTGAAAAGGGTGACAACATTCCGATTGGAGTTCCAACCACATTCCGACGAGGAGGATTTTGATAACCCCTTATTCCATATTCCGATTGAAGTATTCCGATCAAGGTGAGTTTGGTATTCCGATCAAGGTAAGGTGACAACTTTCCGATTGGATTTTCCGATCCACATTCCGACCAGAGGGGTAAGTGTATTCCGATTGGGGTACTGATCGGAATACATTCCGATTGGGTACTGTTTTTCATATTTTGTCTTGTTAAATTTTTAAGTTTACGTTTTAATACTTTGTCAATTTTAATTTTCGTCATGCTTTTATTTTTAGTCATTTAATTATTTTATTTTTCAAAGTTTTAAATATTGTACCCTTTCTTTTAATTAGACTTAGATTTTACTTTTACGTCCATTTACTTTTACGTCACTTACATTTAAGTCTTTGCACTTTTAATTTAAAAACACCCAAAAATATTTGTTTCACCAAAATCAACTGAGTCGTACTTTAAGCCGGAAATCAATTCGTTAAGATATCGAGAACTAGAACTTTAATTTTTATACGGGTGTCAAAAGCCTTGTATCAAGGACCAGTAGGTTGGCCCGTCGACCCTAACTGTGATGTATCAGGGCTTTCCGTAAGCTCCTTCCCTTGGGGTATTTGAAGCTTGGTCTAAATAAGGGTGGTCTTTTTAGCCTTGGCCTTTTTAGGACGTGCCTTGGAAGCCTCAGGGCCCTGTACCGTTGGTTTGGTCTTTTGCACAGTCTGAGGCTTCATGTTCCCCTTCTTTGGTAAGAAGGGAATGGGAGACACGTATGATGCACGACTGATCACCTCAGTCATGTGAGCCGTCAATTCTATGGGGGTGACTTCAGATGGGTTCTTAGAAAAGTTTGTGGAACTCAAGATTGGTGTAGAAAAACAGTAAATTTCTCCCGAGTGTAAAGAGAACCCAGTAACCTTTCTAAGGCGCAAGATATGAACCTTGGGTAAGATACATACTTTTGCCTTGACTTCTTCAGGATCCTAGTTACGAGATCATTAAAAATAATCTCTCCTATGTCAGTCTTCAGTCCATTAACAAGACTATAGATTAGCATCTACTGAGTTGAATTAACTTGCTCAGTTGATGAGTAGTTCCCACCGATCACCTGAATCACAAAAGTGATTAGGATCCTCCAAGCCATAGGAAAAGCAGTTTTCATTAAATGGGTTTTAGTCACAAGTAACTCAGGGACCCCGATTTCTGTTAAGCGCTTTTTAACTGACTCACTGTCAGGATGTGCAACATAATTACCTTTGTTATAATCGAGTCCACCGGCTTAACCAAAAGTCTTGAAGTCCAAAATCAATGGTGTTTTTTCCATTGTTCACAGTGAACTCGATGACACAACCCTTATGTGACTTGGTCTCTGATGTAGTGGTTTTACTACCCTTTAGGAAAAGAGAGCAAAAGTGGCAAGTATTAAGTGTCGGTTTAGGAAAACCAAGCACTAATGACCAAATAAGTTCAAGTTCGTTTCCCAAGGAGGCTTAGCGTGTGTGTAATGAATTGATTATCTTTGTGATTATATTTTTGAGAAAGAAAAATAGAAATGAGATTAGAAGAGAATGACGGTTATGAAGACGGATTAAACTAAGTCGAAAAAGGTATACACGTAAAACCGTAAAAAGTGCCAAAATTAAAATTTTAACCTAAAAATTCCTAAAAATTACCAAAAATCCACAATAATATTCTAAGAGTTTACAAAAAATCCAAACTTGCTAATACCTTTTAGTTAATTAGATAATGACTTTTTAATGCTAATTAAAGCCCTAAAAATCAAAATTAATTATCAAAAAGCCCTAAACAAGATTTTAAAGTTTGTAAACCTCTAATTAAGCTAAAAAGTATTTTTCAAAATTTTAAAACTAATAAAAGCTATTTTTAAACAATTAAAAACTACTAAAATCAATTAAAACTTAAATTAATTCTAGAAAATGATTAAAAGACCTAAAAAATATTTAGAAAGTTGCAAAATTCCTAATTAAGTGTTTAGAACCTAGGAAAAATATAAAAACTTAGAAAATCAGACTTTTAATTTTTAATAATAAAATAATATTAAAATAATATTAAAAATCCAAAAATCATAAAAAATTCTAAAAACTTGCAAACTAACTTAATTTAACCTAAATAACTCAGAAATGAAAGTGAAATTACCTAAATACCCCTATTGGGCCTAGAATATGGGCTAAACCCAAAACAGTCCCTTATTGGGCCAAATTTAGGCCCAATAACAAAAAGTGTTTAAAATAAGCCCAAAAAGCACAGGTTGACTCAAAATTTGATTTTAAACAACTTTTTCCAAAGGCCCAAAAGCTGAAAATGTGAAATAAGCTAACTTACAACAAGCAGCTTATTCTTAATGGGCTTTTTGGCCCATTAAGCTATAAGCCAATGCCATAAGCTAAAATTTGACACACAAGCTTCTTTTGACCTAATAAAGACTTCTGCAAAAAGAAATTTGAAATAAGCCCAAGGAATAAGCCTGAAAATGCAATAAGCAATCTACAGAAAACGACAAAATAGTCGTTTTTGAGTTCTAGGCCACCCCAAGTGCTGATTCAAGTTCCAAAAGCTTTGAAATGACTTAATTAAGCAAAATCAACAAAGAGTTTTCAAATAAGCTGACTCAATAAGCTGGAAAAAGCAAATAAGCACTTATGTAAAAGTCAAAGAAGTTGGTTTTCTAGTAAAAAGTCAAAGTCAAAGTCCAATAAGCTCGAGTCTACTTAAATGGGTCAAATAAGGAAGACCTATCACAAAAAATAAGTTGTTGCAAGTCTGGATAAGCTAGAATAGCTTATTGATAAGCTGAACTCAAAATTACACTAGCAGGGGCTAGTTTTGGGTGTTGAGCAGTGGAAACTTTTTCCACTGCTTGACTTGTTTGACTTTTTGTCTTTAGTGACTTTTTTGGAGATTCAGATTACACAAAGGCACCCAAATGATCTTTGGATCAAAAGGAGTCAAGAACAATCAAAATAACACAATCACTAACACCCAATTGATACAGTTTAATCAATTAATCACCAGATATTGCACAGACATGAACACTTAAGTAGTTGAGCACAAATAAGCAGTTTTAGCAATAATCAGCCAACCAAATTCAACCAAATGCATACACAAGCTATTATAAACTCCAATAAGCAAGTCTAAACAGGTTTCATGCAATGGTTCAAAGAATTAAGCAAGATTTAAGCCAATGAAAGTTACTGATGAACACTAACACATGCAGTTTTCTACTTTGCTGATGTATTTGACACTTAAGCCAGATTCAACACCTCAAATCTTTCAAACATGTTACAATAAATTTGTTTAAACCACTTTTATCCCTAAGCATGCATACACACTAAGTGTTCCCAAAATCCTAGGTCAAAACAGGCAATATCGAAGTCTATATAGCAGATTGTTTGATTCAAGGCTTCAAACCCAAAAACTTGCAGTAAAACACTCTCAACCAAGCATATAGCAGATACCAAGCATAAACAACACAATCCAACAACACAATTTCAAGTTGCAAGCACAAACAGATAGACCCAAACACCCCTTTATCTTTTCCAAATCAAATTTTTCAAAGTAAATGTGAGATTCAAGACTACCCAAGCATCAATTAACACTAAAACAGGTAAGATTAACAAATTCAAGCAAGAACAAGCCACAAAATTCACAAGATAACAAGTCACATAAAAATATCACCAAAAATCATGAATTTAAGAAGATTTTAGGATTGAGTATGCAAACCTCATGGATGTACATCCACACCCACGAATTTTGAGCTTATGTGCTAGCAAGAACAAGCACAAGCTTCCACAACAAGCCTGCTAAGATTGAACAAGGTTAAAGCACAAGAGCATAAAAATCAGAAACTTTAAAAATCTTGATTGATGCAACCTTGTTACCCCACACTTGATTATCCCCAAGTTATAAGCCACACAACACCTTAACTAACTCAGTTAGGATGCTATGATCAGCCCTATAACCCAAGAATTCTAAGATTGGAACAAGTACTTAGCAAAATATCAAGAATGAGGAAAATTGCAAACTTTTGCAACCTCCAAGTGAAAACAGGTTTTTAACTTCTAAACTAACAATCATATAACAATAATAAGCAGTAAATAAGATTTGCCAATGACTTTTCTTCAATGATTCAAACATAATTTCATTAAACTGAAATGGGATTTACAGAAACTTGAACAAGGAAAAATCAAAAGCAAGAGAAAATGTTGGATCCTAAGGCCTTTATATAGGCTACATTGAACTACTAGAAAGCATAAAAATGTTGCCCTAATGTTGATGAAGTCCCCAAAATGCCCTTTTGAAGTTTGAATGCCTTGAGGATCATGTGATGTTTTCTTGGCAGGTTGTGTGAGTTGGCAAGGATGAATTGCATCCAAAGGCTCAAATTGAGATTAGAAAGTAAGCAGCAATCCTACACGTTGGATGGCTGGCAAGTTTTTGTCATCTTCCCTTTTGACGTAGCAGGGGAGGCCCCATGCAGCATGTAGGTTGGTGGGGTGCCAAGTTTAAGGGTTGGGTTGTGATTAGGAGACTACTAATCAAGATTCTGGAGGTTTTGGTGGGTTAATTACAAGTGATTAGAGAAAACCCAAATTTGTTCATATGGTGAATAGTGCATGTTTTGATCCTAATTAAGGTTTGAATGGGGTGTTTAGCGCGTGTTTTGTAACTAATATTAATTAGTTATAAAACCGGTTAAGTGGAAAGTTGAGGTGGAGCAATGGTGTGTGGTGATTGGTGGGATGGGGTGAGTGGGACACGTGTAGAGTGTGGGTTGGTCTAGGTAAGTTAGGCTGTCTGCCAGAATAAGTCCCTCACTTTCCTTTCTTCTTTCACTTTGTAAATAAATCCCACAAATCTGATTTCCTTTGTTATTTAAGTTTCCTTTTTCACACTTTTGCCCCAAATACTTTTCCAAAGTATTCTCAGGGGTATTTCTTGCCATTTTTGAATTCTTCAAGGGCTGATTTGGCATTTTGATGATGGATAATGGTCTTGACTTGTATAATGGTTGTTTTGGAGGACTGAATGTGCCAAGTCATATTTGATGAGGGAACATTTTTGCCAAATGTTGAAAGTTAAGGGTCCTTTTTGTAATTTTAGGATTTTCCAAGGACCAAACTTGTAATTTCTTGTTCTTTGAAGGACTTCATGATATATTTGACTTTGTGGATGATATTGGTTGACAATTTAGCTTTGTTGAGGGGCTAAACTTGCCAATTCTTTAAAGTGGAGGGTCCCTTTTGTAATTTTGACAAACTTTAGGGACCAAACTTGTAATTATGAGGATACAAGGGTATAAAGTGTCAATTCTTCCATATTGTAGGACCCTTCTTCATAATTCTTCAAATCTTCAAGGGTAAATCTTGGGAAAGTCTTCATTAGGGCTTGGTTCATTGTGCGGCTTCGTTTCCCGTGTTCGTTTTTGAATTATTCTTGTGATCTTTTGTCATTTTCTCAATATCCGTACCTAAAATACACAAGCAACAAATACAAGCATATATATGAATATTTTGATGATATTTAATGTATTTTAAGCCCTATTTGGAAGATGAGACTATGTATAAAAGCAGTCTCATCACTCCCCCATACTAAACCATTGCCGTGTCCTCACGCAATGCTAGAATAAAGTATCGTAGCATCTCCAAAATTCATTTTTATTCACTTTATTGAATGATAAACTAGCTACACTACTACTATTGCTATTACTACTTGTGTTTTAGACATAATGTATGATTTTCATCGCAAAATGGGACGTTTAGGTTCATAGAATAAGAACACGTGAATGCTTCGTTAGAAATAATTTCATCGTCCTCGATTTTCACCCCAATTCCCTGCCAAGCGTGCAACGAGATCATTGTCATTATAAGTTAGTAATGCTAACACTACTCATATGCCCTAATCACGTACTTATCCTCCCATTATTCCTAAGTTGTATCTCTTATATTTTATATTGTCTTGAATGTTTCACGAGGATACATTGTTTGACTTATGCGATAATAGAGATTTAGGTCTAAAAATAGAGTCCAAACGGTGTAACTAAGATCATTAAATCAATAACCCCTCCCAATAGACAACGATGTTAAAAAATTAAGTTGACAAGAAGAATCGATAAACACGGTTTTATAACGGTTTTGAACATGAGACTTATTACCAAGACTTTTATACGCCCCCTAACGGAAGGGTCTTATTATCTTTGGTTTACCTCCATCTTTTATTCAACTTCGCCATGAAGCTTTTATTATGACTTCGATTTTGCCTTGCCTTTTATTATCCGCCTCATCGGTGGTTTTATTAGCCAAAGACGTATATCCTCACGCTAAGGCGAATTTTGGATCTTTAAAGCTTCGAAGATTAAGGCTTGATTCACTTTCAATTTTGCATAGATTTTTCGGCCTTGTGGGGCTTTAAATTGTTTGCTTGATTTAGGTGAGCACTTGAAATCTTATTATTGGGTGAAGCTTTTGATTATTCGGGTGCCAATACTTCAAAACCGTGACGCTGGCGATACCTTAATGTCTTCTCAATTTAATTACACGGAAGCTACTAGAAAAGACTAGAAACCCAACAATCCCAACTAAACCGCTAAGTCAATATTTATTAAGAAAAAAATATTTACATGCGAAGGGAGAATAGGCAAACAACGAGAACACATGAGTTTTTGAAAGAATATGAGTACTCTATGTTTAGCATAGTAACTTATAATTAACCCTATCATTTCTCGTCCTCATTTAAGAGACTTAGCCTAAATGTGTAGTTAAGGAACCAAAGCTAAGTGCTCAACACGCACGGTCGAGTAAAAAATTACTCTTATTCTCGCCATCGGAAAACCTACATTCGTGTCTTCAAACACTTATAAAACATGAGAAAATTTTTAAAATTTGGCCATTTTTAGCCTTATTTTGGAACAAAAATGATAAACAAAAAGATAAACTTTGGAAAGCGTGAAGGTTTGGCAAGGCAAGTATCTATTCACCCCCATACTAAAGTTAAACATTGTCCTCAATGTTTCGAGTCTAGGGGTGCAAACACCCCCATACTAGAGACGTATTCGAATGCCTAATCTAGCATGGAAAGGGTGTAACCAATAAATTAATAGCCGTTTATAAAGTGTGCTAATAACCTAAGGTTAGAACATCAAAAGGATATATCATGGATATTGAGAAAGTCTTCAAAGCAAACGATCGAGTGCTCCCATAAAACGAACGCGAGAGGCTCCAATCGTGAAGATCATGATCATCTAAAGTCCACAATTCACAAACAACCACGGAACAAAGGTTGGAAGGGCACAAATCCCCACACATTAACTACATTAGAAAGCGATAATATGTACACAGGATAAGCATGGGACTCCCCCACGAGGCTCCTCGTTTTTGATTACCGAGTCATGAGCTTGACTCGATCCCCTAAATACTAATTATCATTGGGGAAGGTGACTTGGTCGAGGTAGTTCAAGGATGGAACTTCCCCGCCAAAGTAGTGCTTCAACCTATGTCCATTCACCTTGAAGTTAGGACCATCATCTTGAGCTAGCTCGATGGTCCCATACGGAAACACTTGAGTCACGGTGAATGGATCGGACTAACGGGATTTTAACTTACCGGAAAAGATTTTCAAGCGAGAATTAAAAAGCAAAACATGATCCCCAATGTTAAAAACCCGGTTTTTAATTTTAGAATCATGCAACTTTTTAGTTTTTTCCTTATAAATCAATGAATTTTCATAAGCAATATCCCTCAATTCATCTAATTCATTCAATTGCATTTTCCGGTGTTTTCCCGCGGTCTCCATATCATCATTACAATGCTTTTGGGCCCAATAAGCCTTGTGTTCTAACTCGATAGGAAAATGACAATTCTTTCCATACACAAGCTTATAGGAAGTGCACCCAATGGGCGTCTTATAAGCGGTCCTAAAGGCTCATAAAGCATCGTCTAACTTATTTGACCACAATTGTCGGTTTTCCCCAACGGATCTCTCTAAGATCCTCTTCAAAGCTCGGTTTGAAACCTCGAATTGCCCACTCGTTTGTGGGTGATAAGTCGTAGAAAGCCGATGTGTAACCCCATATTTCCTTAGGACCCTTTCGAATTGGTCGTTACAAAAATGGGTTCCACGATCGCTTATGATAGCACGAGGGGTTCCAAACCGAGAAAACAAGCTTTTCAAAAACTTGACTACCACACGAGCATCATTGGTGGGCAAGGCCTTGGCCTCCACCCACTTAGATAGGTAGTCAACCGCAACGATAATGTACTTATTACCACGAGATGATGGGAACGGCCCCATAAAGTCTATACCCCAAACGTCAAAGATCTCACACACTTGAATGATGTTTTGTGGCATTTCATCTTTTTGTGAGGCGTTTCCTTGTCGTTGGCATGAATCACAAGACTTCACAAGATCTTGTGCATCTCGGTAAATAGTAGGCCAAAAGAAGCCGGCATCAAACACCTTCTTAGCCGTGAGATTAGCACCGTGGTGACCACCCGTGGGTCCCTCATGGCAAGATCTAAGGATGTTAGAAGCTTCGGTGCCAAATACACAACGTCGTATGATTTGATCCGCACAAGTTCGAGACAAGTAAGGGTCGTTCCAAAAGTAGAACTTGACGTCACGAAAGATTTTTCGTTTTTCTTGAGTCGTCATACCCTTAACGATGAAGTTACCCGCATGGTAATTTGCAAAGTCCGCAAACCAAGGGGTGGAAGGATCAAGCTTAGAATTCACTACACCAAGTGTTTCAAGCGGAAATGTTTTGGTGATTTCCTTGGGCTCGTAAACACTTTGGTGAGGATCTTCCAAACGAGAAAGATGATTGGCCGCTAGATTCTCGGCTCCTTTTTTGTCAACGATGGTGTGATCAAATTCTTGAAGGAGGAGAATCCAACGAAGTAATCTAGGCTTAGCATCTTGCTTTGCCATGAGATACTTGATAGCCGAATGGTCCGTATACACTATGCATTTAGCTAAGACGAGGTAAGGTCGGAACTTCTCAAATGCATACACCACGGCAAGGAACTCCTTTTCCGTTGTAGTGTATTTTAATTGAGCCTCGGTCATCGTCTTGCTAGCATAGTGAATAGGCAAGAAGTGCTTATCATGACGTTGCCCCAAAACGGCCCCAATAGCGTAATCACTAGCATCACACATTAGTTCAAAGGGGAGGTTCCAATTGGGAGCAACAAGAATGGGAGCTTCGGTAAGTTTCCTGTTAAGGATTTCAAAGGCTCGTACACAATCTTCGTCAAAGACAAAACGTGCCTCTTTTTCAAGAAGATGTGTAATGGGTCGAGAAATCTTCGAAAAATCCTTGATGAATCGACGATAAAAGCCCGCGTGGCCTAGGAAACTCCTAACTCCCTTGACGGTTTTGGGATGAGGTAATTTGGCGATGACGTCTACCTTAGCTTGATCTACGTCAATCCCCGCTTTCGAGACCTTGTGCCCTAAGACGATTCCACTCCTAACCATAAAATGACACTTTTCCCAATTAAGCACAAGGTTTCTTTCCTCACAACGTTTCAACATTCTCTCTAGATTCGACAAACACGAAGTGAAAGAATCACCAAACACGGAAAAGTCATCCATGAAGACTTCCATCGTCTTCTCGTTCATGTCATGAAAAATAGCCATCATGCACCGTTGAAAGGTTCCCGGTGCATTGCAAAGTCCGAATGGCATTCTACGATAGGCAAACATTCCATATGGACACGTAAACGTAGTTTTTTCTTGATCACGAGGATCGATGGGAATTTGGAAGTAACCGGAAAAACCATCTAAAAAGCAATAGAAATCGTTTCCCGCAAGACGCTCCAACATTTGGTCCATGAAGGGCAAGGGAAAATGGTCTTTTCGAGTGGCTTCATTCAACTTACGATAGTCAATGCACACTCTCCATCCGGTCACGAGTCTAGTGGGAATCAACTCGTTGGCATCGTTTTGCACAACGGTCATCCCTCCCTTTTTAGGGACACAATGAATAGGACTCACCCACGGGCTATCGGAAATAGGGTAAATCATTCCCGCGTCAAGGAGTTTAAGGACCTCCTTTTTGATGACGTCGTGAATTTTGGGGTTCACCCTCCTTTGACTTTGGATTGCGGGCTTGTAATCCTCCTCCATTAAGATTTTCTGAGTACAAAACTTGGGATCGATTCCCTTAATGTCGGATAACTTCCACGCAATTGCCCTTTTGTGGTCTTTTAGAACATCGATAAGTGCGGTTTTTTCATCATTCGGAAGTTCGTTCGCAATAATAACCGGCAACTTGTCGTCCTCCTCTAAATAGACATATTCAAGATGAGGAGGTAAATCTTTCAACTCGAGGATAGGTGGTTCCTCAAGTGAAGATTTGGGCTCGATACTCATAACCTCCTCGGGTGGAGGCAATGGGAAATCGTTAAGAAAATCCTTGATAATCGAGAAGTCCTCATCGTTGTCGAGGTCTTCGTCACAAGTACGTGGAACATCGAATTCTTCCAACGTAAAACCACCACCTTCAAATGGAGTGAAGGTTGGTGTCGAATTATCAAGAACTGGATCCAACATAGTGGGATTGCCACTAGTTTCTTCATCACCAAAACCTAGAACTTCTTGTGAAAATTCCTCGCAAACCACGTCGATCATATCAACGAGGTTTATGGTTGCAACGTAATAAACATGAGAAATTTGAGAGTTTTGAGTTGCGTTTATAACAAGTTCCTCGTCGTTGAAACGTAAGGTGATCATTCTAGCATGAACATCGATCAAAGCCATAAACGTATCTAAAAACGAACGACCTAAAATGAGAGGAACTTGAGGATCCGTGGGGATATCAACAACGATAAAGTCTATGGGATAGTAGAACTTCCCCACTTTCACAAAAACGTCTTCCGCCAAACCACATGCGGGAATCGTGGAATGGTCGGCCAACTCGATAGACATTAGTGAAGGAGTAAGATTAGGAAGATTGAGCGACTTGAAGATTGCAAGTGGCATCAAGTTAATGCTAGCACCAAGATCGGCCAAGGCGAAGCATTCCTCCATATCTTGGATTGCACAAGGGATCAAAATTTACCGGGATCACCGACTTTTTTCTGAGGTATGCGATTAAGATAAACCGACGAACAACTAGACAATTGGTGCAATTTCTCCTTGTTGTTCAACATACTCTTAAAGTTAGCGGCAAATCGAGGCACCATGACCAAAGCATCGGCGAAACTCACATTAAGGTGCAAATCACGAAACATTTTCATAAAAAGCTCAAATTGGTAATTGTCGCGCTCTTGACGTGTCTCCTTCCTAAGTCTCGATGGATAGGGCAAAGGTGGTGTGGGTTGAGGCATAGTAGGCATAGCCTTTGGAATCTCGGGTTCCAATGATGGTAATGGGTCAACCGTAGGTGTGGCATGAGCGGTACTTCGTGGGATTGGGACATGCTCCTTTTGGACCACCACCTCGGGTTCTTCCTTAATTGCTTCCTCCGTAGGAGCAATTGGTTGAGGAGTCGGTTCCTTAAGTGTCTTACCACTACGTGTGGTAATCACTTTCATCTCACCCTTAGGGTTGGATATGGTGTTGCTAGGAAGACTACTCGAAGACGGTTTACACATTATTGCCTCAAACATAGACGAGATTTTATCTTCAAACACGGATTGCCGCTTCTCGGCTTTTATCATATCTTGTTTAATCTCGTGTTGCCCTTGTTCCATTTTTTGTTGGTTTTGTTGCAACCTAGTGACATTTCCTTCCATCTTGTTGGTGTGGATTTTAAGTTCATTAGCTTACTCATTTTTTAACTCTTTCTTCAAGTCGTTCTTAAACTCGGATCTTAGGCTAATGATTTCTCTTTGAATATTGTCAAACCTAGCATCATTCCCACTAGCATATTCAACAAACTCACTTGGAAGATATTTCAATGTTTGCAAACTTTTGTTGTTGTTTTGAAAATCATTTTGATTCTTGTTTGAAACTTGATTATTAGCCCCTTGATTCCCATAGTTTCCCTTGTTGTAATTTTTTTTGAAACCAACTTGATTGTTGCGATAGTTGTTATTAGCATTTTGATTTGAACCAAAACCCGGTGGAGTCATTTGATTAGAGCGGGAAACTTTTCCGTTTTGGTTGTAATTTCCCGTGGCCGCGAAGGCACTCGAAGTGTTACCACCGTTGGTAATGCACTCGGAGAAATCATGACCTCCACCACAATACATGCAAGAAACCTCAACCGCTTTAGCCGTAGCGGGAGCACTTTGTTCACCAACTTTAAACTCAATCAAAAGTCCTTTTAGCTTATCAAAAATCTTGTTTTCCAAGTTCGCCTCAATTTGGCAAGCATCGATGGTAGTAGACAAAGAAGGTGAAGCCGAAGACGAAGCCTTACGAACACTAGACGTGCTACGAGGACTATACACCTTAGATCTATTTTCAATTATCACCAAAGCTTCCTCAACCGTTTTACACAAAAAATTACCACCCGCGGCGGCATTCAAATAATCCCTTTCATGATCATTAAGTCCATTGTAAAACGTGTCAATTTGATGCAAGTCGAAAAAACCGTGATGAGGACATTCATGTAACATTTCCTTAAACCTATTCCAAGCCGTTGAAAAACTTCCATTAAACTCTTGTGAAAACTTTGAAATCTCGTTTTTCAAGTGCGTAGTCTTACAGGGCGGAAAAAATTGGTTCACAAACTTAGACACGAGATCCTTCCACGTCAATATGGAATTGGGTGGCTCTTTATCTAACCAAATTTTAGCGGGCCCCGCTAAGGAATACGGAAAAAGCATCATCTTAATCGAGTCATTCGAGACATCCTTAAACTTGCAAGTGGCGGTAAGACGATTGAATTGGCGGATATGGTTGTGTGGATTGTCCTTCTCATCACCACGGAATTTGTTGTTTTGGATCATCGACAACAAACCCGTTTTCACCTCAAAATTCTCCGCAAGGATAGCGGGAATCACAATAGCCTCTCCATAACCCTCTGTGGGTGCTTGAAGTAACTCCATCATAGTTCGATTCGCCATGGTTGGTGCTTCTCTTACAATGGGTTCGTCAATAGGAGACTCTTCACTAGAATTGTTTGGAGTGGGAGTTTTGTTCTTTCGTTTACGTGCACGTCTTGCTTGATTACGAGTTAGCATAAACGTCACGTACAACGAGGGGACGAGCAAAGAATATTCTTTTTGGTGTTTTGTATTTTTCAATTTTTTTGTGGTTTTTGATTGTATTAACCTTTTTGGAACTTGTGGAATGTATTAAGTAGACACAAATCTACAAATCTCCTCCTTAATCAAATCTCTTGATTAAAGAAGCCTCAAGGAATGAAAACGATCACGTGAAGTGAACGCCTTCGATGACTTTAGAACGTTGGTGGAACACCAAAACGTTCAAGAGGGTTTAATCAATGGAGACCAAGAAAATATATATGATACTTAGTAATACTTTGGGCGGCAAAACCCTCGATTATCTCTCAAAATCAAATACTCACAAGCAAGAGGGGAAACGAGGCGGCGCGAAGCACTTAAGAGCCTTTTTCCTTAGGATATATTTTATAATATCCGCCTTATACCCACCTTATAGTTTGTATTTTTCAAGATTGAGCTTCACGAAATTATTTATCTATTTTTGCCTTTTTCTTTGGTTTGAGATTCGAATACAATGATTAGGTAATGACCTCCCAAGTCAAGGTTGTGATTTCTCACGTATTTGGAGTACTTGTGAATTTATTGTTCTACGTATACACTATAGTAATAGCATTCACACAAAAACCGAAAACCGATAATACGTATTAGTAGAGTGCTACTAATACAAATACTAATTATGGTTAGTATATAAAAACAACAATTCCAATCAAAACACAACACGCCTCCCCGGCAGCGGCGCCAAAATGATGTAGTGGTTTTACTACCCTTTAGGAAAAGAGAGCAAAAGTGGCAAGTATTAAGTGTCGGTTTAGGAAAACCAAGCACTAATGACCAAATAAGTTCAAGTTCGTTTCCCAAGGAGGCTTAGTGTGTGTGTAATGAATTGATTATCTTTGTGATTATATTTTTGAGAAAGAAAAATAGAAATGAGATTAGAAGAGAATGACGGTTATGAAGACGGATTAAACTAAGTCGAAAAAGGTATACACGTAAAACCGTAAAAAGTGCCAAAATTAAAATTTTAACCTAAAAATTCCTAAAAATTACCAAAAATCCAAAATAATATTCTAAGAGTTTACAAAAAATCCAAACTTGCTAAAACCTTATAATTAATTAGATAATGACTTTTTAATGCTAATTAAAGCCCTAAAAATCAAAATTAATTATCAAAAATCCCTAAACAAGATTTTAAAGTTTGTAAACCTCAAAAATACTCTAATTAAGCTAAAAAGTATTTTTCAAAATTTTAAAACTAATAAAAGCTATTTTTAAACAATTAAAAACTACTAAAATCAATTAAAACTTAAATTAATTCTAGAAAATAATTAAAAGACCTAAAAAATATTTAAAAAGTTGAAAAATTCCTAATTAAGTGTTTAGAACCTAGGAAAAATACAAAAACTTAGAAAATCAGACTTTTAATTTTTAATAATAAAATAATATTAAAATAATATTAAAAATCCAAAAATCATAAAAAATTCTAAAAACTTGCAGACTAACTTAATTTAACCTAAATAACTCGGAAATGAAAGTGAAATTACCTAAATATCCCTATTGGGCCTAGAAAATAGGCTAAACCCAAAACAGTCCCTTATTGGGCCAAATTTAGGCCCAATAACAAAAAGTGTTTAAAATAAGCCCAAAAAGCACAGGTTGACTCAAAATTTGATTTTAAACAACTTTTTCCAAAGGCCCAAAATCTGAAAATGTGAAATAAGCTAACTTACAACAAGCAGCTTATTCTTAATGGGCTTTTTGGCCCATTAAGCTATAAGCCAATGCCATAAGCTAAGATTTGACACATAAGCTTCTTTTGACCTAATAAAGACTTCTGTAAAAAGAAATTTGAAATAAGCCCAAGGAATAAGCCTGAAAATGCAATAAGCAATCTACAGAAAACGACAAAATAGTCGTTTTTGAGTTCTAGGCCACCCCAAGTGCTGACTCAAGTTCCAAAAGCTTTGAAATGACTTAATTAAGCAAAATCAACAAAGAGTTTTCAAATAAGCTGACTCAATAAGCTGGAAAAAGCAAATAAGCACTTATGTAAAAGTCAAAGAAGTTGGTTTTCTAGTAAAAAGTCAAAGTCAAAGTCCAATAAGCTCCAGTGTACTTAAATGGGTCAAATAAGGAAGACCTATCACAAAAATAAGTTGTTGCAAGTCTGGATAAGCTAGAATAGCTTATTGATAAGCTGAACTCAAAATTACACTAGCAGGGGCTAGTTTTGGGTGTTGAGCAGTGGAAACTTTTTCCACTGCTTGACTTGTTTGACTTTTTATCTTTAGTGACTTTTTTGGAGATTCACATTACACAAAGGCACCCAAATGATCTTTGGATCAAAAGGAGTCAAGAACAATCAAAATAACACAATCACTAACACCCAATTGATACAGTTTAATCAATTAATCACCAGATATTGCACAGACATGAACACTTAAGCAGTTGAGCACAAATAAGCAGTTTTAGCAATAATCAGCCAACCAAATTCAACCAAATGCATACACAAGCTATTATAAACTCCAATAAGCAAGTCTAAACAGGTTTCATGCAATGGTTCAAAGAATTAAGCAAGATTTAAGCCAATGAAAGTTACTGATGAACACTAACACATGCAGTTTTCTACTTTGCTGATGTATTTGACACTTAAGCCAGATTCAACACCTCAAATCTTTCAAACAGGCTACAATAACTTTGTTTAAACCACTTTTATCCCTAAGCATGCATACACACTAAGTGTTCCCAAAATCCTAGGTCAAAACAGGCAATATCAAAGTCTATATAGCAGATTGTTTGATTCAAGGCTTCAAACCCAAAAACTTGCAGTAAAACACTCTCAACCAAGCATATAGCAGATACCAAGCATAAACAACACAATCCAACAACACAATTTCAAGTTGCAAGCACAAACAGATAGACCCAAACACCCCTTTATCTTTTCCAAATCAATTTTTTTAAAGTAAAAGTGAGATTCAAGACTACCCAAGCATCAATTAACACTAAAACAGGTAAGATTAACAGATTCAAGCAAGAACAAGCCACAAAATTCACAAGATAACAAGTCACATACAAATATTACCAAAAATCATGAATTTAAGCAGATTTTAGGATTGAGTATGCAAACCTCATGGATGTACATCCACACACACGAATTTTGAGCTTATGTGCTAGCAAGAACAAGCACAAGCTTCCACAACAAGCCTGCTAAGATTGAACAAGGTTAAAGCAAAAGAGCATAAAAATCAGAAACTTCAAAAATCTTGATTGATGCAACCTTGTTACCCCACACTTGATTATCCCCAAGTTATAAGCCTCACAACACCTTAACTAACTCAGTTAGGATGCTATGATCAGCCCTATAACCCAAGAATTCCAAGATTGGAACAAGTACTTAGCAAAATATCAAGAATGAAGAAAATTGCAAACTTTTGCAACCTCCAAGTGAAAACAGGTTTTTAACTTCTAAACTAACAATCATATAACAATAATAAGCAGTAAATAAGATTGGCCAATAACTTTTCTTCAATGATTCAAACACAGTTTCATTAAACTGAAATGGGATTTACAGAAACTTGAACAAGGAAAAATCAAAAGCAAAAGCAAATGTTGGATCCTAAGGCCTTTATATAGGCTACATTGAACTACTAGAAAGCATAAAAACGTTGCCCTAATGTTGATGAAGTCCCCAAAATGCCCTTTTGAAGTTTGAATGCCTTGAGGATCATGTGATGTTTTCTTGGCAGGTTGTGTGAGTTGGCAAGGATGAATTGCATCCAAAGGCTCAAATTGAGCGTAGAAAGTAAGCAGCAATCCTACACGTTGGATGGCTGGCAAGTTTTTGTCATCTTCCCTTTTGACGTAGCAGGGGAGGCCCCATGCAGCATGTGGGTTGGTGGGGTGCCAAGTTTAAGGGTTGGGTTGTGATTAGGAGACTACTAATCAAGATTCTGGAGGTTTTGGTGGGTTAATTACAAGTGATTAGAGAAAACCCAAATTTGTTCATATGGTGAATAGTGCATGTTTTGATCCTGATTAAGGTTTGAATGGGGTGTTTAGCGCATGTTTTGTAACTAATATTAATTAGTTATAAAACCGGTTAAGTGGAAAGCTGAGGTGGAGCAATGGTGTGTGGTGATTGGTGGGATGGGGTGAGTGGGACACGTGTAGAGTGTGGGTTGGTCTAGGTAAGTTAGGCTGTCTGCCAGAATAAGTCCCTCACTTTCCTTTCTTCTTTCACTTTGTAAATAAATCCCACAAATCTGATTTCCTTTGTTATTTAAGTTTCCTTTTTCACACTTTTGCCCCAAATACTTTTCCAAAGTATTTTCAGGGGTATTTCTTGCCATTTTTGAATTCTTCAAGGGCTGATTTGGCATTTTGATGATGGATAATGGTCTTGACTTGTATAATGGTTGTTTTGGAAGACTGAATGTGCCAAGTCATATTTGATGAGGGATCATTTTTGCCAAAATGTTGAAAGTTAAGGGTCCTTTTTGTAATTTTGGGATTTTCCAAGGACCAAACTTGTAATTTCTTGTTCTTTGAAGGACTTCATGATATATTTGACTTTGTGGATGATATTGGTTGACAATTTAGCTTTGTTGAGGGGCTAAACTTGCCAATTCTTCAAAGTGGAGGGTCCCTTTTGTAATTTTGACAAACTTTAGGGACCAAACTTGTAATTATGAGGATACAAGGGTATAAAGTGTCAATTCTTCTATATTGGAGGACCCTTCTTCATAATTCTTCAAATCTTCAAGGGTAAATCTTGGGAAAGTCTTCATTAGGGCTTGGTTCATTGTGCGGCTTCGTTTCCCGTGTTCGTTTTTGAATGATTCTTGTGATCTTTTTTCATTTTCTCAATATCCGTACCTAAAATACACAAGCAACAAATACAAGCATATATATGGGTATTTTGATGATATTTAATGCATTTTAAGCCCTATTTGGAAGATGAGACTATTTATAAAAGCAGTCTCATCAGTCTCATACCCCTGAGAACCTTCAGGCCCTTGGGTAGTTGAGGTTACAACCACAGCAGTATACCAGAATTCCCTAAGATATTCATGGTAGAGTACTACGGGGGTGTTAGTAAAAGCATCAGCCCAATCACAGTTTTTAAGAAATTTGCAAATTGGTTTGTAGGATGATGCACTACGCGGGTAACTGAAATTTCCCCCATAGTTGTTTCCTGAAAAATGGACACCCTCACTGATTAGATGCTAAGCCTGAGGGGGCATGGGAATACTCTTGGATAATGCCATTTTTAGTTATAAATTTTTGAAAAACTTGCAAAGGACAATGGCACTTCGTGGAATCAAACCAAGACTTGTTTCTTGTTATAATGCAACAATAGATCGACAAGTGACTTAATGCAGACTTTTGATCTTGATAAAAATCAAAAGATCAAACACCAAGTAACTTTGATAGCTTGTATGTATACTATATAACAGGGAAACAAGTGATCGATGTGATTACCTTTTATCAAATACACTTTTCTGGAAACAATGTTTGAACACACACACTTTTCTTTGAGAGAATATTTTGGCAAAGTAAGATTGTTAAAGTCTTTGTGTGTGTGTTTGTATTAATGGTTGGGTATTTATAGGCTCGGATGTGAAAAAGATTTTATTTGATATAATTTCTTTTCACATCCGCATTTAATGAAATGTATAAGTGGTCCCCCTTTTTTCTTGGCAACTGTTCCGGTCTGCAATGATAACGCTCTTTGCAGAGATGACGTGTGGTCATGTGCAGTTGAAAGGACATTTTTTCAACGGATTTTTCTTAAAAAGGGCAAGCATTTAATGCTTAGTGGGATTCTTGACATTTTTGACCCCTTGACTGGTTGATGATATTTAATCAAAGGAATATTTGTCCCTTATTAAATATTGTGTGTCACCAACCTAGGACATTTAAGTAACTAAATCCTTAGATAATTTAGTTACATCATTTAATGTACCTCAGTGTCAAGGGTGAAGACAAGAAGATATATTTACTCAGGAAGAATATTATGAATGTACACTATACTGAACATCAAGTCATCAGGAAGCCTAATTAATCGATGTTCAGCATACCAAGTTCAACTTTCAGTCTAGCGAATGTCTGTTCATCCAAGGGTTTGGTAAAAATATCAGCTAGCTGATATTCATTGGGACTGAATGTAATTCAATATCTCCTTTCAAGATATGGTCCCTGAGGAAGTGATATCTTATGTCTATGTGTTTAGTCCTTGAGTGTAGGACTAGATTATTAGATATGACAATTGCACTGGTGTTGTCACAAAAGATGGGTACTACTTTGTATTCCACATTATAGTCCCTGAGTTGACTTTTCATCCAAAGGATGTTTGCACAACAACCAGCGGTTGCCACATATTCAGCCTCAGCAGAGGACATTGCAACTGACTGTTGTTTCTTTGCACGCCAACATACTAGCTTGCCACCTAGGAATTGACATGCACATGGGGTTTTTCTATCCATATTGCAGCCAGCATAATCTGAGTCTGAGTATCCTTTAAGATCAAAGCCTGAGCAACGAGGATACCATAGACCTAATGATAGAGTACCCTTCAGGTACCTGAAGATTCATTTGACAGCAGTAAGATGTGATTCTTTAGGGTCGGCCTGATATCTTGCACATAGAATTGTTGAGAACTAAATATCAGGCTTGGTTGCTGTTAGGTACATTAATGATCCAATCATTCCCCTGAATAAGGTTTGATTGACTGGTTTACCAGTAAGATCAGGTCTTAAGTTGTTAGGGGGAACGATGGGAGTCTTCACTAAAGCACACTCAGAGATGTCATATTTTTTAAGTATTTCTCTGGTGTATTTTTCTTGATAGACTGAGATCCCTTTGTCCCCTGTTTGATTTATAGTCCAAGAAAATATGTTAATTCACCCATCATATTTATTTCGAATTTCTTTGTCATAAGTTTTTCAAACTTTCTACAAAGGTCATAGTTATTAGATCTAAATATGATGTCATCAACATATATTTGAACTAGCAAACATCCTACTTGGTTCTAAAGATAAACAAGGTATTGTCTCTCTTCCCCCTGACAAATTTATTCATTATTAGGAAGGTAGAGAGAGTTTCATACCATGCCCTTGGTGCTTGTTTAAGTCCATACAGGGCTTTGTCAAGTTTACAGACATGGTTAGGGAACTCAGAACTCTCAAAACCAGAAGGATGAGCCACATAAACTTCCTCAGTGATCTTGCCATTCAGGAAGGCACTTTTCACATCAATTTGGAAAACTTTGAAGTTCATGTATGTAGCATAGGCAAGGAAGATCCTGATGGCTTCCATTATTGCAACAGGGGCAAAGGTCTCTTCATAGTCATTGCCTTCAAGCTGACCACATCCTTGAACAACAAGCTTAGCTTTGTTTTTTATAACAATTCCATCTTCATCAGTCTTGTTTTTGAACACCCATTTTATGTCAAGAGTTGATTTCCCTTTAGGGAGAGGATCAAGTTTCCAAACCTTGTTCCTGAGGAATTGATTGAGTTCTTCTTGCATAGCCTCAACCCACCCTGGATGTGTCAGGGCTTCTGAAACCTTTTTGGGTTCAATTTCAGAGAGAAAGTCTGTAAAAAGACATTCATGGGCTGAGGCAGCAGATAGTTTAGCAGCCTGACTGCGTGTGAGCATCCCCTCTGACACATAACCAATTATATTTACAAGCTCTATGTGTTGTTGTTTAGACCATCTGTCCTGAGGACTTGGATTAGAGCTTGTGGATAATTGATGATTATCAGGGACTGGTGGTTCAGTACATAGTATTAGATCATCACTTCTTACTGAAGGAGTTTCAGTGACTGGTAGGTCATTATTCTCATCAATTGTCCCCTTAGTGTCTGCATGTATGAGAGAATTAGTTGATTCTTCAGCCTGCGTAGATATAACTTTAGGGACATGTTGATTTATGATCAAGTTATTGATTGACCTACTGTGAGGTGATATATGGAAAGATATATCAGCATCAGTTTGATACTCTTTGAGGGACTATGTTCATACTCATGAGGAGGATATCTTGATGGGTCATTAATCCTAATATTTTCCATTGATTGATTTGTGAAGTTAATGGCATCCATACTTTCATCAAATTTGATATGAAATGATTTCTCAACTTGTTGTCTCCTTGTGTTAAAGACCCTGAAGGCTTTGGAGACAAAAGAGTATCCAAGAAAGTATCCATCATCAGCTTTTGCACCAAATTTACCAAGGTGGTCCTTTTGATTGTGAATGAACACATGACATCCAAACACATAGAAATAGCTACTATTTGGAATCCTTTCCTTGAATATTTCATAAGGAGTCTTATCATGTCTTTTTACAATGATACTTCTGTCTGAGTATAGCAAGCTATTTTTACAGCCTCAGTCCAGAAGTGTTTTGAAAGATTGGGTCCATTGAGCATGGTTCTTGCAGCTTCAATGAGAGTTCTATTCTTCCTTTCAACCACACCATTTTGTTCAGGTGTGTAGGGAGAAGAGAAGTTCTGAGAAGTTCCTTTCTCATCACAAAAACTCTCAAGCTCTTGGTTCCTGAATTCTGTCCCATTATCAGTCCTTATTTGTTTGACTTTGGTGCCATTTTGGTTTTCTACTTTCCTGATAAAAGACATGATGAATTCAGGAGCCTGAATTTTCTTTTTAAGGAAGTATATCCATGTGTATCTAGAGTATTCATCAACAATCACAAGGGTATATTTCTCATGATTTATAGACATGGGACTAACAGGCCCAAATAAGTCCATATGAAGAAGATGGAGATACTTCCTGATAGAAAAGTTTTGTTTTGGCTTGAAAGAAGCTCTTTTGTGCTTACCTTTTTCATAGACTGAACAAGGTTTATCATTTGAGTACACAAGAGATGGTAAGCCAAGAACTTTGTTTTATTTTGCAAGTTTATTTATGTCTTTGAAATTGAGATGTGACAGTCTCTTGTGCCAAAGCCAATTGACAAAGTCTGAGGCTTTAGCGAAGAAACATGCTCATGAGAGAGTTACAGATGACATGTCCAAGACATATACATCATTTCTTCTTGGAGCAATCAGTACAATTTCTTTGTTAGCATTGAAGATTTTTCCTTGCTTATCATCAAACTGAATGATGTACTTAGCATCACACAGTTGGCTGATACTTATGAGATTATACTTCAGACCATTTACGAACGCCACTTTTGAGAAGACTATTCCACCACATTTTATTGAACCATATCCCTCAGTAACACAAGATGAGTTATCACCAAATACTACCTTAGGACCTGATTGCTCCACGTATTTGTGCAGATAACTTTTGACCCCTGTCATACTTCTTGAACACCCACTGTCTAAGTACCAGACAGGCTCCTTGAAGTGTTTCTACACAAATAACGAGGTGGATTAGTTTCTCTTGTGAGCCCACTTTCTAGTAGCCTCTTGTAGAAGTATGATAATCTTTGATATTTCAAGAGGGTTGTTGTTTTCTAGTGAGAGAAAGTAGAGAGAAGTGAGAGAAAAAGTATGTTTATTACTTGTGAAAATGAAACAACCAACACCCCTTTCCATGGTGGAAAGGGGTTTATATACCAAGTCCCTTAGTGGACTTGGGCCTCCGGCCCATGAACATGCTCATGGGGGGGGGGGGGGGGGGCTAATGTAAATAATAATTAAACTTATACTACGAGCCTATAACTATATTGTTGGAGTGACCGAGACTTTCTTAATCCGAAAAACGTATTTCCAACAATCTCCCCCAAAGGGAGGTCACTCCAAATTTACGAAGTCCTAATCTAGCATGTTAGATCTTCGTTCTTGAGCTCGTAGTTCACTTTCTCTTTTCTTCTTTTTGTGAATATGTGTTGAATATCATCAGGCTTTTGCTTGGAACATATTCTTTTGGCCTTTCACGTGTAATCTTTGTCTTCTTGTGATCATGTCCCACATACCTATCCTTTGTTGAATTCTTGAAAGTTTCAGAGTCGATACAGCGGAAGACTTGTAGGTCAGACTTTCTTGAATTTGCTGAACTATGCAGAAGGAATAAGTATGTGAGGCCGACTTCAACTGGTACACCGCAACGCCACCGTCTTCAAATGCAGCAACATAATAAGACACAAATGAAATGTCTTTGACATTTTATTCTAATTCGGTAGCATTTTACCTCCGGTCGGTGAAGACCGTTGGACGATAATAAATATCGTACTTGTGACAGGTAGCTCTAATTAAAGATCTCCTTGACAAGATTTCGCGGGTAAACCCGTTCTCTATATTCGACCGTCCAAAGCTGACTGCGAACATAAAGAGTGAATCATTTGGGATTATAAAACCCGTATGATTGAAGCGGTCAATTCATGAATCCTGGAACAAGTGAATATCAATTAAGATTTTCACCATCGTTGCTTTCCAGTTGTCACGAGCTTGATTCTGATAGAATCTTGCTTGTCACCTACCGCAGTGCTGTTTGATGTTGACACTGGGAGGATTTCCACTCTTCACTGTGAACACCAAAGAGTGTCACTCTGAGTGTTCTGTCAAGATCACTTGGATAATGCGTAGAGGCCCTGGAACAAGTTTAATCTCAATTAAGAGTTAAACCATCGTTTCTTTCCAGTTATCACAAGATTAGTTCTTAAAGAACTGCACATGTCACCTACCATGAGCTTGTTTGATGTTGGCTCAAGCAGGATTTCCATCTTCATTGTAATACTTTCGTATCACTCAGATGTTCTGGCAATACTGCAAGAATATTGCGTAGGACTCATAAAAAATCTTTCTTGTTTTCAAATTGTGTCCTAATGAGACTTTTGATGATCTCGTGGCTCTAGACTCAATAGTGCATTTTGTTTTGGTGAGCGGAGGCTGGAGAGGATTGCCACCTTTTCAATATCAATTTATTCGGAGTGAATAAACCGCACAATGCAACTGATGCCTAAAAACATTATTAGTGTTAACTAATCTTTCTTAGTTTTGATCACAACAAACTATACAACACATTTAGTGTAAAACACAAAACGAATAATTTAACTAACACTATCATCAAGGTAATAATCATATCACTAAATTTTCTTAATCATACTTAGTGATCATCAAAGTGATTATCCTTAAAACTCACTTTTGTTAATATGACAAAAGATTTTTTAATAAACTTTCTTTTTAAGAAAATATTTTATTAAAATGGAAAATGTAAATTTGAAAATGGCATATTCCATATGCCATAAGAATATCCTTTGAAGCTTTAAAAAACCTCAGATATTCCTATCCCACTAAAAGACAAAAAAGGGAGCGGACTCTACTGGGCGGTACCTTAAATAGCTAGGCGGTTCCTTAGCGATATGGAACCGTCGGCTAGTTAAGGATCCGCGCCCAGCTAGCCGTTAGACTTTGTCTTCTATAAATAGTGGATCAAATCTCATTTTCCAACAAGCCTCTTGGACGTTTTTCTCAGCCCCCTTTCTCTTTTCATAGCATAATCATTATTAAATGATCACTTAATGTGTTAAGTATGTTTACATATGATTATCCTCTTGATCCCCTCCTTTACCTTGTCCAATGAGAAGATCACTCACTCACTAGTGTTGTGATAAAGATGAATCCATGAATTAGTCATGTTCATCATGTTAGCCTTTTTGTTTTTGTTGATCCATTTGTATTTATGAATACTTGGACTACTTGTGTTCATCCAAGCTATTTGTGAATACTTGGATTTGTTGTGTACATCCATTGCATATGTGTTTGCTTGGATTTGTAGATCCAAGCTACACGTGTGTACTTGGATATATCTGGTTGAGTTGTAATAGATTTGTGTAGTAGTTCTCACTAAACTATAAAGTGATGTGGTTGTGTCTTGTGAGTTCTCACTAAACTTGAAAGTGATTAGTAGTTGTGTTGTGTGAAGTTCTCACTTAGCTTCAAAGTGAAGAGTCGTGAAGATTGGTTCTATCTTTGGATTAGAACTCGACATCTAGCCTTGTGTCGTAAAATGGTGAAGTAGGCAACGTCGTGAAGATTGGTTCTACCTTGAGATTAGAACTCGACATCTAGCCTTGTGTCATTAAATTGTGAAGTAGGCAACGTTGTGTAGATTGGTCCTAGCTAATGATTAGGTCTCGACATTTAGCTTAGTGTCGGAAAATAATGTAAGGGACGATGTAAGGCTTTCTCCGCCAAGAAGGGAGCTTGTGGATATAGTGGAAATCTCGAGTAGGTGTACTCGAGGAGTGGAGTAGAAACGAGGATAGAGCCTCGTTGTCGAACCACTATAAATCTTGGTGTCTTGTCACTAGGTTGTCTCTTTCCTTACTCTTTACTTATTTCATTATCATTATACTTACCTATTACCATTGCTAATGCATTTAAATTGAACCTAATCATTATGCAACATAGCTTCAAGTAAAAGATAGTTTTTGATACAAACCTAATTGAAATTAATTTTAATTAGGTGACTAATAGAAGAGAAACTATTCAACCCCCCCTTCTAGTTTCTACAATTGGTATCAGAGCGATGGTCACTCAAGATCTTTGAAGTATATTGTACTTTAAAACTTGGATCGATCCATTGTCTCCTCAAATTAGAAGGTCAAGTTGTACTAAAGTTTCTCTTTGGTCAAAACTATTTTTTTTGGAAAATAGGTCTTTTAATTGGTAATATTTCACCCCTCTTAGATTAGTAGCTTTTATGCATTTTAGATCTACTCTTGAAATGTATCTACTAGTTTGCATCTTGCTTTGTGTAGGTACTCATGAAGATCAATCACTTAATTGGTTGTGGATTGAGTTACTTGCACTTGTAGAAGACTCATCTTCATTGATCTTCAACATCTTTGAATGATGATATCAAGATGATTGGGAATGATACTAGTCCTTGAAGACTTAATACTCATCATAGTCATTGTTGGGCATTGCATTGATTCCTTGATGGATTAGAATGCTCTTTGTGGACAAGGTACGCTTTTGTTCTTCCACACGCCCTTTGATCATTCTTTTGATCATTACTTGACTATGTGCTTGTTCTTTGCATCCTTGCCTTGACATTTGTTTGTGGTTTGTGATTCTTTTCTTTTATCCTTTCAAACCTTCATTGCTTGGATACTTGACTCACTATGGTGATGTAGAGTGAGTTAGTAGTAGCTTAAAGTATCAAGCATGATTTCTATGGTTTGCACCCATACGGTTAGTAGGCCCTTTGTGGGAGAGAAAGTGAATTAATACCTTGCTCATATTTTGGTTTAAACTAAGACTATTATTAAAAGTGATCTTAGTCTATGCATCAATATTTGCTTTGTGTTCATTCATTACCAAAGCCGTTTAACATCTCGCCGGAAAGGCACGTCTTAAACCACTATATATGACACAAACTCTTCGTCTCCACGATTTGAAGATTGTCATTAATCCCTTGAGCATTGATCTTAGTCTTGATTCACTTCCCTTGATTTATCTCCACTTCGCGTTTTCGCTACGAGTAGTCGTTTTTCCGTTTCGATTCTTTTCGATCTCGATTCAACTTGTAATCCTTCATTAAGGCATATTGCTTAGTGTTATGATGATCCAATGATATTCTAAAAGGTTTAAGATTTATTTTTAAGTATTTTAGAAAACTTGGTTTTCAAAATTTTGGTGTATTTCATTGATAAAAACCAGCCTCTATAGGCGGTTCTTTATCTCTGGCGGCTCAAACCTGCGGTTCCTTATCGATAAGGTACCGCGGGCAGTAAAGTTTGTCAGAGCGCCAGTTTTGTTAAAATAACCTTTTTCAAACTAAACCCTCTCTCTCCCAAAAACACATAACCGACGGATTCCACCTTTTCCACCATTGTTGAAGCTTCAAAAAACCTTCAATCACTCAAATTAATTGATTCCAAGTTGTGGGTTTCACTCATCCTTCATCAAACATCAATTGATTGTAAGTACTTTCTTTCAATTTCATCTATTTTGTTCTATGGTTCATCCTTTCATAATTGAGGATTTTTAAAATTGAAATTGAATTAGAACTTTAATAGGAATATGGGTTGACATGGTTATCTTACTATGATTCCTTAGGTTCATATTCATTAATATTTCACTAAAACCTACTTGCAGAACAAATCCGAATTTTGGCTAAGTGATTTTGGTTAAAAGATGGAATTGAGATGAACACATGAACAAATAGGTAATTGCATTGTTAATGCTTACCTAAAAACCTTGTTTTGAAAAACCAATGTTCTAGTCCATTGTTGATCTAACATAGTTCATATGTTCTTGGTTAATGATGGAATAGATACATTGTGAACTTGAGAATGATATGGATTCAATCCTTTGTTTGTCAAGAAATTGATATAACACATTCTCATATTTTGATTTTTGATCTTATTTTTCATATGAGTGATTGGAAAAATATTTTCTTGTGTTTATTTAGGTACTAATCATGCCTTCACAATACCAAAAGGATCATCAACTCACCAAACAGTATATGCCTAACCTTTCCGACTTTTGTCACTCAACTCACCTCGCCCATACTTATTCCTCCCTTCAATCCTGTTGTTTTCATGAGGGTAGAGTTGTCCAAAAGGATATTAAGGATTATGTCTATATCAAGTCTATGTTTGAAAACATTGGATTTGATTGTTTGTTAAACATTAAGGAAGACATCTATCCTCGATTCCTATTGGAGTTCTTTAGCACATACTCCGTCATTGAAAACAACGATGGAATATTTGTTAGGTTCATCTTGAAAGGTCAACTCATTCATTACTCTCTCGAAGTCTTCGGTCAAATCCTTGATGTCCTATTTGTAGGCACTTGTCGCTTCACGGATAAATGGAAGCTTAGTGCTCTCCTTGAATCCAACAATTGTCCTCCAAATGATCATGAGGAAATTGATCTTGACTTCATTGTTGACATTATCTCCAAAAAGAGTAATCGACCCGTTAAGAGAAGCCTTCATACTAAGGTACGTTCGGTGAAACGTCATGAGGTTCTCTTAAGCGACCTTAATGATAATATGGTCCAATGGACCAATATCCTTAGGGAAAATGTGTTTTGTCTTGGTGGAAACCGGGATCATGTTCCGGCGTGTTTAGTGCATATGTTATATTGCATCTTTACCAACACCAATTACAATTTGGCATATTTTATCGCTCAACGGATCAATTATGCTATTCACAAGCCTAAAACAAACCTCCTTTATGCAATGCTTCTCACTCGCCTTTTTAAAAGGGTTGGCCGTGATTTTCCAAATCTTGATCTTTCTTAGTTTCAACCGGTCAAACGGGTCATGCTACCTATTCAAGAGGTATATAAGAGAAAGACAAGATGTGATCGTAAATCCGACCAACAAGAGTCCAATGATGAGGACATGGACATGCCAACAAGTGATGGTGATGGCATTGGCACAAGTGCTCCCATTGATTCTTCGAGTACTTCTCACTACTCCACAAACTCATTCGTGGACGGTTTAGATGACATTGTTTCCCCTCCTCATCATTCCACCAGTGAAGTTCCTAATAATCTCAATTTGGAGGAACTTTACCGTCAAAATCTTCGAACCCAAGGTGATTTACATGAACACTGGGTTGAGTCAAGGAAGGGAATCAAGTACTTGGGAAACATGATCAAGGGATTGGACAAGAAGAGAAGATGAAGACTTTGAATTGTTTCAAAGTATACATGTTGGTAAACATGTAATGCGATGTTGAACATTTGCTTCCTTTTACCTTATTTTGGTTGTGTACTAACTAATACTATTTGTTTGGATTATTTATTATTATCCTAATGACTATCTATGCCATTGTGTTTACGATTTTCATAGCTCTGTGCATACTATATGCTAGTTAGCTTCCTAGATTTTGGTCAGTAGTTAACTTGCTTGAAAAACCTTTGGTAAAAATCTGGGCTAACCAAAGTTTGAGAAAGTACCATTTTTGAACACCACTGGTCGCGGTTCCATATCGTCCCGCGGTACCTTATTGATAAGGAACCGCCGCCCCTAGATAAGGAACCGCCGGCTACTGTGTCCGACAGAATATTTGCATTAAACTATTTTCCTTAATCTGTGTAAACATTGCTTGATTCTTTGCAAAAACCTGCACATTTCCTAAACTATGTTAGCTAAATTCATTGTTCACATAAAATGTTTTTAACTCTTTACTAGTTTGGATCATCCCCTCACCCTTTTAAACCCACCTTGTTAGCCATGTCCTTCATACATTAAACCGTTCTTCCTTAAACCTTAAACCTCTCATTTCAACCATGGTTTCTACAAGAAGCTCAAACTCATCCAAAACCTCCACCTCAAGGAAAAATCTTAAGATTAAGATTAAAATGCCTAAACCTAACTCTTCACCCTTTCACACACCCAAGAATGAAATTGTTCCAATTCTCATTTCTTCATCAAACTCACCACCTCTTGCTCCATGCAAGACTACCTCTACTTATGGAACCAACCCTTCTCATGGTTCTACCTCCTCTTCATTCCAATCTAGGATGAATGAGCTTTCCTCACCCTTCACTCCAAGTAATCTCTTGGATGTCACTACCCAATCACAACCCATCCAAAGCATTCCAATTGTGAATGACTTTATTGATACCATGGTGACTTCACCATTTACCCCTCCAAACTCACCCTTGGAGAGCATGCCTCCACACTCACCCATATTACCCTTGGAGAACACACCTCCTCCACCTTCACATCCCTCAAACACTCCAATCTTGGGTGATCCTAGCTTTTATGAGTATTTCATGCACAATGGCACTAATTTCCCTTGTTGCCTCAACAACTTCTATCTCCTTGATATCCTTAGAATGGAGATTATTGGGGCTCACATAGAGTTGCAAAGCTATTTGTTGAGTCTCTTTGCCAATCATCCTCCTAGGAGATAAATGATGATTTTCCCTAATAAGTGTTTCTTTAAACCAAGCCAAGGAAGACTCCTAATCAAGACCTAATTTTTAATCTAGTTTTGTTTTTAGATAGTTATTGTTTTTCTTTATTTCCTTTATGTATCTCTTTCATGAGTGTTGTATGAGGATGAATTATGGACTTAGCTTTATGTGTTTCTATCTTTATATGCACATTAATCAACTTTAATTCCAAATTAAAATTGGACCTAAATCTATCACAACCTCTAAAACTTGACTAAAATTGGTTCAAAATGTTATCAAAATATTTTGTCACCCTTTGTCAAAACATTCTTGGTGAATGTGTTGCTTTTATGCAACCCTAGCATAATTTAGGGCTAATAGAGGTAAAATTCCAAGATTTGCAATTTTTTGAAAAAGTCTTAGTTTTTCTCAAAACCTTGGAAAATCAAGGTTTCAAGTCCACTGCACGCGGCTCTATAAAGTCGTGCGGTTCGTTAAGTGATAAGGAACCGCCGGTCCATATAAGGTACCGTGGATAGAAAGTCATTTTATGGCTCGTTTTTTATCTTTTTTTTCATCACCCTATTCCCTGTCAAGATTCCATGTTTACTCAATTTGGCTAAACATTCCTTGACACTTTACATTTGATTTTCAAACCTTTGCCTTGTCTACTTTCTTCTTATACCCACACCTTGATATTTCATTCTCACACCTCAACAATGCCTAACTCTTCCTTTCATAACCTTGACATTTCATTGTCACAAACCTCCTCACCAAAAGCTTCCTTATCCAAGCTTTCCAAGAAACCGAAAATCTCGGTTAGACCTATTTGGATCAAGAAAAATGAACCCTCTTCATCCAAACCACCCAAGAACCCCACCTTCTATCCAATCAAGTATTGTAATGAGACCTACTCCATTAACCCCATCACCGGAGAAAAGGAAAATCTCCCCCCACCACCAAAACCTTTTGACACCCCTCAACTCAATGACCTTTAAACCTTCTCAAACCTCACAAGGCATTGTGAAAACATTTCCTACCCACTTTCCTCACCACCACCAAACCCTAGGTGTGATGGCTTTCCCCCATCAACCGAATTTGTGTTGCATCATGGATCTTCGTGTGCTTGTTGTCGATTTCAACAAATTGAACTTGCTCATGTGTATGAGAAGTTAAATTTCTTGAATTCCTACTCACTCGACCTCCTCTCAAAGTTTTCGTTCCCGCGGATAAAACTTCGAATGATGCATCGTCGTCTTGTTTTTCCAACTAAAGGGCTACACTCCCTTGGAGTCAATAAAACTTCAGTTGTTTTAGAGTCATTAGTGTTTTTAAGCAATCTTGGAAAATTAACACTATTAGACTAGCTTATGCTTTGTGGTTTATTTTCCATATCTTTTGCTTTAGATACTTATATTGTGTGTATGACTATCTACTTTGTTTGTATTTTTCATATTTATGTAATATGAAATCTTTGTGTTGTGTCTGTTTTCTTTATTTGATCATTCTCTCTTCCTTTTAAGTTGATCGTGGTTAATCTTTACAATTGTTTATGGGTGATTCCATTAATTCTAAATTTTAACCCCTTGACAAATTTATCATCTTCATTGGTTGGATGTTTCTTTTCTACCTCCATTCCACCAATTGAACCTTGATTTTGTCATTTACCTCTTTGGACATACTTAGCAAATACTTGCTTCTAACTTGAGATTTCTTCTCCTTCTCCCTCTCAAGTTACTTAGTAGGTAGTGTTCTTATATACATTGGTGTTTCTTTCCTTTCTACTAACCTTTGTGTAGCATATCACCTTAGCTCATACACTTGGTTCCCCAAGCAAGGGGGAGCAACCAACAAGGGGGAGCTACTAGCAAAGTCCGGTTCTCTTCAAAGACTTATGCTTACCTTTTTGCTACGACAAAGGGGGAGAAATGATAGTGATAAACTCGTTAATAATTCGATATTTTGTGTTTCTACGTAAATGAGTTTATAGTTTGTCGTAATATAAAAGGGGGAGATTGTTAATGCAAGTGATGCCTAAAAACATTATTAGTGTTAACTAATCTTTCTTAGTTTTGACCACAACAAACTATACAACACATTTAGTGTAAAACACAAAACAAATTATTTAACTAACACTATCATCAAGGTAATAATCATATCGCTAACTTTTCTTAATCATACTTAGTGATCATCAAAGTGATTATCCTTAAAACTCACTTTTGTTAATATGACAAAAGATTTTTTTAATAAACTTTCTTTTTAAGAAAATGTTTTATTAAAATGGAAAATGTAAATTTGAAAATGGCATATTCCATATGCCATAAGAATATCCTTTGAAGGTTTAAAAAACCTCAGATATTCCTACCCCACTAAAAGACAAAAAAGGGAGCGGACTCTACTGGGCGGTACCTTAAATAGCTAGGCGGTTCCTTAGCGATATGGAACCGCCGGCTAGTTAAGGATCCGCGCCCAGCTAGCCGTTGGACTTTGTCTTCTCTAAATAGTGGATCAAATCTCATTTTCCAACAAGCCTCTTGGACGTTTTTCTCATCCCCCTTTCTCTTTTCATAGCATAATCATTAGTAAATGATCACTTAATGTGTTAAGTATGTTTACATATGATTATCCTCTTGATCCCCTCCTTTACCTTGTCCAATGAGAAGATCACTCACTCACTAGTGTTGTGATAAAGATGAATCCATGAATTAGTCATGTTCATCATGTTAGCCTTTTTGTTTTAGTTGATCCATTTGTTTTTGTGAATACTTGGACTAGTTGTGTTCATCCAAGCTATTTATGAATACCTGGATTTGTTGTGTACATCCATTGCATATGTGTTTGCTTGGATTTGTAGATCCAAGCTACATGTGTGTACTTGGATATATCTAGTTGAGTTGTAATAGATTTTTGTAGTAGTTCTCACTAAACTATAAAGTGATGTGGTTGTGTCTTGTGAGTTCTCACTAAACTTGAAAGTGATTAGTAGCTGTGTTGTGTGAAGTTCTCACTTAGCTTCAAAGTGAAGAGTCGTGAAGATTGGTTCTATCTTTGGATTAGAACTCGACATCTAGCCTTGTGTCGTAAAATGGTGAAGTAGGCAACGTCGTGAAGATTGGTTCTACCTTGAGATTAGAACTCGACATCTAGCCTTGTGTCGTTAAATTGTGAAGTAGGCAACGTTGTGTAGATTGGTCCTAGCTAATGATTAGGTCTCGACATTTAGCTTAGTGTCGGAAAATAAGGTAAGAGACGATGTAAGGCTTTCTCCGCCAAGAAGTGAGCTTGTGGACATAGTGGAAATCTCGAGTAGGTGTACTCGAGGAGTGGAGTAGAAACGAGGATAGAGCCTCGTTGTCGAAACACTATAAATCTTGGTGTCTTGTCACTAGGTTGTCTCTTTCTTTACTCTTTACTTATTTCATTATCATTATACTTACCTATTATCATTGCTAATGCATTTGAATTGAACCTAATCATTATGCAACTTAGCTTCAAGTAAAATATAGTTTTTGATACAAACCTAATTGAAATTAATTTTAATTAGGTGACTAATAGAAGAGAAACTATTCAACCCCCCCTCCTTCTAGTTTCTACAAAACCGATAGATAGCGTGTTGAACTCCGTGACATTAAAACAAATATCTTTTGAGAGATATTTGATTTGGCTGGGAGGGGTTGTGCATCGCATCACTGGGTCCATGATACTTTTGTCTTCAAGATGAGTTGACCCGGTTTCTGCCTAAGTTGTAAAGAGGGCTTCTTTCTTTACACCCTTTATCTTTGCAATTCTTTTTCATTCTTCAACCCCTTCAATGCTTATCAATACATCATCACTAGCACCTTGTTGTGATTGCTCCAGTGCTAGCATCAGTACTTGGTCGGCATTCAGCTACGTTCATAATTCATTCCCCATCTTTCCTAAGGACTTCTATTTTCTAACTATGGAGTTGTCCTTGAGAAGATTCCTCCGGTTCTGGAAGAATCATTGGACTAGTACCTAATCCTACCACCCTTTTGTCACCACATTCGTCGTGAGTTAAGTGTGTTTTGGGTAAGTGATACTTTGATTTTGTATGGGTTCAGATTATGTCTCTCGATATCCTCTCGAATTGATCTCGGCCTTAAGTGGAGTGATTGTTCTTGGTACTAAAAAGGGGTTTTAGATTTCTAATCTACTAAAAAGTTTAAATGTATTAAAATGAAAATTTAAATCAAAACAATTAATTTAATGGCAACTAACAAGACTAGAATTAAAATTAAAATTAAAATTAAAATAAAGAAACAGTAAAGAAACAGTAATACAGTAAACCTTTAAAATGATCAAAAGAAACTTGATTCGGAAGTATAACCTTGATTCGGAACTTTGTTCATCCGGAACTTTTCACTCGGAACCCCTTGATTCGGAACTTTGTTCGGAAGTTTATCCGGAAGATTGATCCGGAACTTCACCCGGAACTTGGTTCGGAAGATTGGTTCGGAAGTTGGTTCGGATCTTTCACCCGAAACTTTTATCGGAACTTTATTCGGAAGTTTGGTTCATCCGGAACTTTATACTCATTCGGAACTTTTAAACAAGAAAACTCATTCGGAACTTTTTAATTCATTCAGAACTTTTAAACAAAAACTCATTCGGAACTTTTTAAGGAAACTCATTCGGAACTTTGGTGTTCATCCGGAAGTTTTGTGTTCATCCGGAAGTTTTGTGTTCATCCGGAAGTCTGGAAACACAAATACAGTAACTAAACCCCGAAGAACAAGGAAGACGAATTTAATCAAAAATCAAACTAAATACTCAAAAAGGTTTTACCAAATTAACCACAAATCATCTAATAACTATAAGTAACAAATCCCAACAGTAAAAATGCAAATCCAACAACTTTTTAAAATCAAAACTCAATCAAATAAGAACTTAAGAACTAGAAAAGAAAGATGATGATGAACAAGATGAAATGGAAAGATTAAACAAGAACTTGTATTGATGATTAATGTTTTAACAAGATCAAACAAGGATTAAAATTACAAGATTTGAGAAACAAAGATCAAAATCACCAAACACCCTAGTGGTGTTGGTGACACCTACGAACAAGAAGGAGAAAAAGAAGGAGGAGAGAAAAACTAAAAAACTAACTGGCACTATTGTGTGAGGGGTGGACTATTTATAGGCTTGTCTTTTGGTTGGTGAGTGGGCTTTCTCCCGTTCTTCTTGTCTTCTCGTCTTTACAGAAAAGTTGACGTTTTCGATTCTGATTTGGGATTTGTCGTCGATTAAATTCAACTCGTCTTTTAATTTCTTCGTTTAATAGACTTGAGTTTCTTCGACTTATGTAAATCTTCCATCTTTGGTCCTTTTCTTCGATAAATCTTCGAATAGGCCCAGTGACTTCAAATCTTTTTCATCTCTTGGACAATAGACTTCGTCTTGAGTCTTTTTCTTCCATAAAACCCGTGCAATCCCATGTTTTCTTCAATATTCATCCGGTTGGCTCTGAAAACACAATAAACACAAAAACCACGCATAATTCCAAACAAATGATATTAAATACGTGCTTTGGTCTTGTTTTAGCCAGAATTAAGTGGTAAAAGGATGGGTGTTTACACACCTATCAAATCCCCTACACTTAACCATTGACATGCCCTCATGCAATGCTTAGTGATAAAGCAATTTTACACTTTTCTCATAATTAATCAACCTTGGCCTTATTCAAATACTACTAAACAAAAATTAAGGTACTAAAAGAAATTAAGACTTAAAAGGAAACAAAAGGATAGAAAACCATTTTCACTTGAAAATAGTTACATGGAAATAACTTGCAAAGAGATCAATGACTTACATTAGGGCTTCGGTGCTGCGAAGATTTATCACCCTCAAGTTTCACGTTCCCCAAACTAAGCTTAAAAACGAGATCATTGTTATTATAAGTTAGCAATTCAAACACTTACACACATGGCTTAATTATATGCTTAAACTCCCTTATTCCTAGGTGTATCTCTTATATTTTATTTTTGTCTTAGAATGATCATGAAGATGCATTTTTGGACTTATTTCGATAGTTTATTAAGGCTGAAAGCAAAGTAGGACGATTTGATCAATAGTTAGCTAAAGGACAAAATCTCTTAAAACTGCTTCTCGGGATATCAAAAAGTTCATATCTTGGCATAACTCGGTTCACGATTTGAGACCTTTCTCGGGCCGATATTTGGCATGTACTTCATACTTCATATCTTGAGAGACGTGCTTGAGATAATGGTCTTCTCATCGTTCATAGAGTTTCTTCAATTAGAGACTTTTGAGAGGTACTCCAACTTTGTTGACCACGACTTCATGATTATTCTTCAATCTCTAATTGGGATTTTGAGATACAACGATCCGCCTCCTTTTTGGACTTGGATCTATTTATCCTCATACCTTGTTAGGGTCTTTTCGGATAGACTTCTCCATGATCTTTATGGGAGTTGATTGCTTTTCGTCATGAGTCTTGATCCTTCATATTGACTTTGGGAATAATGCTTTTCACATCACCTTGGATCTTTAGCAATAAAATGGAATCCTCATGCCTTGTTAGGGCCTTTTCGGACTCGCCAATCTTCGCGCCCCGCTTCATAAGTTATGCCTTGGCTATGAACTCTTATCATTACCGAGCAACTTTTAAACGATCTTGGGCTAGAAGCTAAGTAACTTTTCAAATCGTATGACCTTACTTATTGCAGATAAATTATTAGCAAGTGACGGGAGAATAGGCAAATAATTATACCAAGTGAGCTTGTGCAAGAATACCGACTTATAATTGACTCTATCATTTCTCGTCCTCTACAATTTAAAATCTCAAGTAATGAGACTCGTGGATACTTAGCCTAATAAACCAATTAAGGTCTACATGGTTAAGGATACTAGCTAAAATAAACTTGAATAAGTCTATTCGGGTTGAGTCAAAATAAACGCAACGGGCCTAATATGTCAAAGACTTCTAAACTAGCTACACCATTTTATTAATATTTTTGACTTTATTACGGGATATATACATATGAAAGCAAAGATAAAAATTTAAGAATTACGACTAAATGGCCAAAGTTAATAAAAAATTTGAAAAATGTTGAAAAATATGATTTTCCGGTTAATTGAAGGCATTTTCATGGAAAAGTCCACTTAAAACTTCGATAGAAGTCCCCCCTACACTTAAGATAAACATTGTCCTCAATGTTTAAGCATGTGGGAAAAGTCTCCCCTACACTTATGACATTTTGCACGTTGGTTAACTCAAGTTAAGGAAGAGACGACTAAAGTGATCAATTTCAAATGTGAGTATGAGGAAAATTGAATCACGATAGTTGAGAGATAGAACCGGATTTCGGATAACACGGGAGCACGGTTCTTCAAAGTTTCCAAGAGTGCACTAATCCCTGTAATCACATCACCACACAAAGACAAACACGTATAGAAGTCCCCCTACACTTAGGAGGTTAAAACATAAAAAGATAGATACTCGGGTTGCCTCCCGAGGAGCGCTTGTTTTTTATAACCGAGTCACGAGCCTGACTCTACCCAAAATTAGTTCATGGGGAACGTGGTGAGGGATGGAATCACCTCCTGAGAGGTGTCCTCACCAAAGTACAACTTCACTCGTTGGCCATTCACCTTAAAATTAGGTCCATTAGGTTGAGCGAGCTCGAGAGTACCATATGGAAAAATTTGGGCGATGGTGAATGGGCCGGACCAACGAGATTTCAGCTTGCCCGAAAAGATTTTCAACCGAGAGTTAAAAAGTAAGACTTTGTCTCCAACATGGAACTCTCGGTTCTTAATCTTAGAGTCGTGAATGAGCTTAGTTCTTTCCTTATAGATCAAAGAATTTTCATAAGCCTCATTACGGAGTTCATTGAGCTCATTGAGTTGGATCTTGCGTAGGTCACCGGCTTTGTTGATATCAAAATTAGCCCACTTCAAGGCCCAGTAAGCCTTGTGCTCCAACTCAATGTGGAGGTGGCACGCTTTCCCGTACACGAGACGATAAGGTGTACAACCAATCGGAGTCTTGTATGCGGTACGAAAAGCCTACAAAGCATCATCGAGTTTATCCGCCCAAGAGGCACGATGCTCTCCCACGGTTCTTTCCAGAATTCGCTTTAGTCCTCGGTTGGATATTTCAGCCTGGCCATTAGTTTGTGGGTGGTAGGCTGTGGAAAGACGATGGTTTACACCGTACTTAGCCATGACTCTAGCAAATTGGTCATTGCATAAATGAGTCCCACGTTCACTAATAATGGCACGAGGCACACCGAATCTAGCGAAAAGAGCTTTCAAAAAGTTACAAACCACCCTTGCGTCATTAGTAGGTAAAGCTTTGGCTTCAACCCACTTTGAAACGTAGTCAATGGCTACAAGGATGTATTTGTTTCCTTTAGAAGAAGGGAATGGCCCCATAAAGTCAATACCCCAAACATCAAAGATTTCACACTCTTGAATGAAATTCTGAGGCATCTCATCTTTATGTGCGATCGTGCCTTGTTTCTGGCACACATCACATCGTTTAACCATAATGTGAGCGTCACGATATATGGAGGGCAAATAAAATCCCGAGTCAAACACTTTTTTGGCTGTGTAGTTGGGACCAAAGTGACCACCGGTGGGTCCTTTGTGGCAAGCGTCAAGGATTTCTGAAGCTGCCGGTCCATCAACACATCGGCGAATAATCAGGTCGGAACATTGTTTGAATAGGTAAGGGTCGTCCCAAAAGTAAGTCTTAATGTCGGTGAAGAACTTTTTCTTTTGTTGAGACGTCAACCCTTCCTTGAGAATTCCACCCGCCAAGTAGTTTGCAAAGTCCGCAAACCACGGGGTTTCATCAGAATTCGAATTTATAGACATTAAGGTCTCCAAGGGAAAAGAATCATTGATTTCTTTGTTTGGATGATCCCCTTGGTAAGGATCCTCAAGTCTGCTGAGATGATCCGCGGCTAGGTTTTCCGCTCCTTTTTTATCGCGAATTTCGATTTTAAATTCTTGGAGTAGCAAAACCCAGCGAAGAAGTCTTGGTTTGGAATCTTGCTTTGTCAACAAGTACTTCAACGCGGAGTGATCGGTATACACAATTGTTGTAGAAAGGACAAGATAGGGGAGGAATTTTTCAAAAGCATAGACAACAGATAAAAGCTCTTTTTCGGTTGTCGTATAATGCAATTGTGCCCCCGTCATTGTCTTGCTAGCGTAATGGATTGGTTGGAAGTGTTTGTTCACTCTTTGTCCCAGAACCGCTCCAATAGCAAAATCACTAGCATCGCACATCAACTCAAAGGGAAGCTCCCAATTAGGGGTAACCAAGACGGGTGCCTTAGTAAGCTTATCCTTAAGCAAGTTGAAGGCTTCAAGGCACTCTTTGGAAAAGATAAAAGGAGTATCTTTTTCCAAGAGGTGGGTCATCGGGCGAGCGATTTGAGAAAAATCTTTGATGAATCGACGGTAGAAGCCCGAATGACCCAGAAAACTTCTCACACCCTTCACGGTTGAAGGTGGAGGCAACTTGGCGATAACATCGACTTTAGCACGGTCTACTTCAAGACCGGCTTTGGAAATTCTGTGTCCCAGCACGATGCCTTCTTTTACCATAAAATGGCATTTTTCCCAATTCAGAACTAGGCGAGTGTCTTCGCACCGCTTAAGCATACGTTCCAAATTGGCAAGGCAAGAAGAGAAGGAATCCCCAAAGACCGAGAAATCATCCATGAAGACTTCCATGGTTTGTTCAACCATGTCATGGAAGATAGCTAACATGCACCTTTGGAAAGTCCCGGGGGCATTACATAAGCCAAAAGGCATTCTTTTGTAAGAAAATGTGCCATAGGGACAAGTGAATGTTGTCTTCTCTTGATCTTGGGGATCGATGGGTATTTGGAAATAACCCGAGAAACCATCAAGAAAGCAGTAATATCCATTACCCGCTAAACGTTCAAGCATTTGGTCCATAAAAGGTAGAGGGAAATGATCCTTTCTCGTGGCATCATTGAGTTTGCGGTAGTCTATACAAACTCTCCACCCAGTAACGAGACGAGTGGAAATCAACTCGTTGTGTTCATTGGGAACAACGGTTATTCCGCCCTTCTTGGGCACACAATTGATTGGACTAACCCATGGTGAATCCGAAATAGGGTAAATCATACACACATCAAGAAGTTTGATAACCTCTGTTTTGATGACTTCATGGATTTTTGGATTCACCCTTCGTTGGCTTTGAATTGTGGGCTTAAAGTCGTCCTCCATGAGAATTTTGTGTGTGTAGAAGTGAGGATCAATTCCACGAATATCAGAGATTTTCCAAGCAATAGCCTTCTTATGATCTTTCAACACGGTGATAAGTCGGGCTTTTTCTTCTTCCTTTAGGTCCTTAGCAATGATGACTGGCGACTTCTTTTCTTCATCAAGGAACACATACTCGAGATGTGGCGGCAACTCCTTAATTCTAAATCCGAAGGATTTTCGACGGGAGGCGTTTTTAAAATTGGAGTATCGATAGCAATAACCGTGGGAGATGGAGGCGAAGGATTGTCTTCGGTGAGAAGATTGTCAAAGAAATTCATGTCTTCATCCCCATCGGTGGGAGAATCATTAGTAGCTAAATTCACATCTCCCATGGTGTCTTCAAGATTGTTCCAAAACAAATCACTTTCTCCAAATAGAGACAGTGATGAATCAATAGAGGACACGGTCTCAACATTGGGAAGAGAGGTAGGAATACTTTTGCAAGCATCATTAAAGTGTTCTTCACAAGCCTCATCAAGAACGTCAATACAATTAACACTCTCATATGAATAAGGCTGTTTAGACAACTTTCCCATGTTGAAGACTACTTTATCGTCACCCACTCTCATGATAAGCTCACCGGCTTCAACATCGATGAGAGTGCGACCGGTCCTCAAGAATGGACGACCAACAATTAGTGGCACACGGGGGTCCATCTCGTAGTCGACGACAACGAAATCAGCAGGAAATGTGAATTTGTCGACTCCTACAATGACGTCTTCGGCTATCCCCACTGGATAAGCAACCGTACGGTTGGCCAATTCCAAAGTCATTTTGGTGGGGACTAGCTCAGGGAGAGATAATTGCTTCCAAACGATTAGAGGCATTAGATTGATACTGGCACCTAGATCGGCTAGGGCCATGCAATTCTCTACTCCCGGGAAATTACAAGGGATAAGAAAACGACCCGGATCACCAAGCTTGGTTGGCAATTTCCTTAAGAGCACTGCAGAGCAATTCTCATTAAGTTGGGTGTTGGCGATATCGAGGAGCTTTTCCTTGTCGCTCAGAAGATCTTTAAACATTGTCGCATATTTAGGCATTTGAGCGAGAGCCTCAGCGAAGGAGATGTTGAAATTCAATTGTTTGAACATCTTAAGAAAGTTCGAAACTTGAATATCATCCTTGCTCTTTTGCTTCTCTTTCCTCAACCTTGAAGGATAAGGTATATTGGATGAAGAGGAAGGATTTAGGGGAATAGGATCACTCACAACCACGGGTGGTGGGGAAATGGGGGTAGAAGGTAGAGGTGGAGAAATTGGGGAAGGAGAAGGATGAGGAATAGGAGCAGGTGACTCGTTCTCCTTAGTCACAACCACCGGTGGAGGTATAGGAAGCTCGGGTTCCTTGGTACCTTTGCCACTTCGAGTGGTGATTTATTTCATCTCCCCTCTTGGATTCGCAACGGTGTTACTCGGAAGAGTACCCGAAGAAGAGGGTTGATTACCTTGGAAGAAACTAGCCATCATGTTCTTCAAGTCGTTAGTTTGACTATCCAGCGTGTTTCTCATGTCGGCTCTCAAATCGTTCCTTTGTTTGACCGGATCTGCTTTCAAGTTGAGCACTTCTCTCTGAAGATTTCCCACTATCACATCGTTAGTCCTCATATAAGTTTCCACTTCTTGGTGAAGAGCGGTGGGTTGGTTGGGAGGAGCATTGTATGCAGGTGGTTGATAAGCAGGTTGTTGGTAAACTTGGTTGTTACGTTGAGGAGGTTGTTGCTGCTTGTGAGGAGGGATGTATGGTGTACGAGGTTGTTGTTGTTGTGGAGGGCGGTTGAGGTTTTGTTGTTGGTTTGGGTTTGTAGGAGGAAAACCGGGTGGTGAAAGATAATTGTTGGAGCGGTAGCTAAGCAAATTACGGTCACCTTGAGGTCTCGCTTGATAAGCAGGTTGAGGATAGGTGCCATATGTCGCATTCACATTCTCAGCAGGGTAGTCTTGGGTGGCGGTACAAGTGGTGTAAGAGTGAGGACCACCGCATATCTCACAAGGTTGGCTGACAGCGTTAACTTGAGCGTTTTTAGCGTTGTTGCTGTTGTTGTTGTTGACGATGTGGGTGACAAGCGATTCAAGAAGCGTAGTGATTTTGTCTAGTCGCTTGTCGCTGTCACTAGTGCTAGCACTAGCGACATTGGTCCGAACACTCTTGGTTTGCACACGAGACTTATTCTCAATGATATCCCAAGCAGCATTGGAAGTCTTAGCCAAAAGATTACCCCCCGAGGCACTGTTTAGTGAATCTTGGTCACTCATGCTTAAACCATTGTAAAAAGTATTAATTTGATGTACTTTGGTAAATCCATGTTGTGGGCATTTTCTTAAAAGATCTTTAAAACGATCCCAAGATTCACTGAACGACTCATCGTACTTTTGTTCAAAATTTATGATTTCATTCCGCAAAGCAGTAGTACGAGAGGGTGGGAAAAAGTAATTTATAAACTTGGTTTCCAAATCCGTCCACGAGAGAATACTCTATGGCGGTTCCTTAGCAAGCCAATGCCGGGCTTGTCCCTCTAAAGAAAAGGGAAAAAGTTGTAACCTGATAACTTCTTGTGGAACACCATTGAACTTGACCGTGTTAGTGAGTTGCAAGAATCTCTTGATATGGTCATGTGGGTCATCAATGGTACGCCCCAAGAATGGTTGAGCAGAGACCATCTGGATAAAGCCTGATTTTAGCTCAAAGTTGTTGGCTGCAATCGCTGGTATAACAATTAGATCCGTGTTGCCATCTACATGAGCTTGCAGCAGTTCAATCATCGGGCGATTATCCGGTAGAGGCTCATTGTTGTTATTATTGTTCATGTTGTTGAAAGGTGGGTTGTTATTGTTATTATTGTTGTTTGGAGGTGGTACACCGGCCATGTCTAAGTGATCGAGAGGCTCGGGCTCTTGATAAGACGTGGATCGAGTGCGCATACACCTGCAAAAGAACTAACAAGGCAAAAAACAATACAAAAATATTTTTGGTTTTTTTATGGTTTTTTAATTGTTTTTGGATTTTTGAAAATTTTATATTTTTTAGTGTTTTTAAAAAATGTTTGTGAAAAATTAACGTTCACGGGGAACGGATCCCAAAATCCAAGTTCTCACAAAAAACTTTTGATCTTAACGAGAAGAGCCGGCAGCGGCGCCATTTGATACTTTGATTTTGTATGGGTTCAGATTATGTCTCTCGATATCCTCTCGAATTGATCTCGGCCTTAAGTGGAGTGATTGTTCTTGGTACTAAAAAGGGGTTTTAGATTTCTAATCTACTAAAAAGTTTAATTGTATTAAAATGAAAATTTAAATCAAAACAATTAATTTAATGGCAACTAACAAGACTAGAATTAAAATTAAAATTAAAATTAAAATAAAGAAACAGTAAAGAAACAGTAATACATTAAACCTTTAAAATGCTCAAAAGAAACTTGATTCGGAAGTATAACCTTGATTCGGAACTTTGTTCATCCGGAACTTTTCACTCGGAACCCCTTGATTCGGAACTTTGTTCGGAAGTTTATCCGAAAGATTGATCCGGAACTTCACCCGGAACTTGGTTCGGAAGATTGGTTCGGAAGTTGGTTCGGGTCTTTCACCCGAAACTTTTATCGGAACTTTATTCGGAAGTTTGGTTCATCCGGAACTTTATACTCATTCGGAACTTTTAAACAAGAAAACTCATTCGGAACTTTTTAATTCATTCAGAACTTTTAAACAAAAAACTCATTCGGAACTTTTTAAGGAAACTCATTCGGAACTTTTTAAGGAAACTCATTCGGAACTTTTAAAGAACATATTCATTCGGAACTTTGGTGTTCATCCGGAAGTTTTGTGTTCATCCGGAAGTCTGGAAACACAAATACAGTAACTAAACCCCGAAGAACAAGGAAGACGAATTTAATCAAAAATCAAACTAAATACTCAAAAAGGTTTTACCAAATTAACCACAAATCATCTAATAACTATAAGTAACAAATCCCAACAGTAAAAATGCAAATCCAACAACTTTTTAAAATCAAAACTCAATCAAATAAGAACTTAAGAACTTGAAAAGAAAGATGATGATGAACAAGATGAAATGGAAAGATTAAACAAGAACTTGTATTGATGATTAATGTTTTAACAAGATCAAACAAGGATTAAAATTACAAGATTTGAGAAACAAAGATCAAAATCACCAAACACCCTAGTGGTGTTGGTGACACCTACGAACAAGAAGGAGAAAAAGAAGGAGGAGAGAAAAACTAAAAAACTAACTGGCACTATTGTGTGAGGGGTGGACTATTTATAGGCTTGTCTTTTGGTTGGTGAGTGGGCTTTCTCCCGTTCTTCTTGTCTTCTCGTCTTTACAGAAAAGTTGACGTTTTCGATTCTGATTCGGGATTTGTCGTCGATTAAATTCAACTCGTCTTTTAATTTCTTCGTTTAATAGACTTGAGTTTCTTCGACTTATGTAAATCTTCCATCTTTGGTCCTTTTCTTTGATAAATCTTCGAATAAGCCCAGTTACTTCAAATCTTTTGCATCTCTTGGACAATAGACTTCGTCTTGAGTCTTTTTCTTCCATAAAACCCGTGCAATCCCATGTTTTCTTCAATATTCATCCTGTTGGCTCTGAAAACACAATAAACACAAAAACCACGCATAATTCCAAACAAATGATATTAAATACGTGCTTTGGTCTTGTTTTAGCCAGAATTAAGTGGTAAAAGGATGGGTGTTTACACACCTATCAGTAAGTATTCGTCTTCATGAAAAATTCCTTAAAATCACTGAGGTACTTGTGATATAAATATCAAGAGTTTTTGTACCTTCAGTGTTTTTGTCGACAAAATGCTCCCCCTTAACATATGCGTAGCATATATCAAGTTGGATTTTCTAATAAGCCCTTTTTCATTTTAGCCACATATGTTTTACAAGTCTCCTTAATCCCATTTTCTCCCCTTATCCAAAATGTTAACCATTAATGTTTTAGATATTAATGGGTTAACCGGTCTTTGGGTAAAAAATGAAATTGGTTAATGGCCGCAGAACATATTAATGCTCCCCCTCAAATTAATGAGGGTTAGTTGTAGTGCTCGAGTACGATATGTTTGAAAGATTTAGAATCTCGAGAGAAATTCTTGAAAAATATCATACTTTCACACTACAACACGCCACAAAAGCCGATTATACATATATTAACATATTCACAGTAATAGACATATGGAGTTGACCTGATAGAAGACGATCCATAATTAAATAGATTGTTCCGTGAACTTGTGGTGAGCTCCATATGGTCTTCCACATATGAATCATTCCAAACTTCTTAGCAACCGACGCTCCCTTAACTTTTGCTCGATCTTTTTGATCGCGTACTTAGCTCCTCTTTTGCATTGGCCGGTCTAGGTGTACTTGACTGCAGGAAGCGAGTGTCCGGAATTGAGTACAGCCAGATCATCACAAACGTGTTTGAGCGTGCCATCGCTGAATTTATGCAGTTCGGAGATTCTCATGAACTGCATGGTTCCTGTCTCGTTCAGATAAAATATCCCTGCTTCCGGTGTCGTAGTCCCCATGTAAGGCTTTTTTCCTTGTGGTAATTACTGAGCGGAGTTGTGTGGGGACGTTGCAAGTTTAGCTGCTTTTAGAAACTCTCCACTCCAAGTTGAAAATCTTCCACCTGGTGTTTGATGACGATCTTTCGAGAATATTGACGAAGGTTTGAACTTAACGCAATGACTATCTCAGGAGGTAAATGGTCGACCTTTTCTTGAGCCAATAACAACAGAAGGTCTTCAAGATCTTCAAGGCGAAGGTACTGGAGATCACATTCATTGATTCTATATTCTTTTTCATCGGTACGTTTGAACACGATTACATTCAAGTAATCATAACCGAATACAGTCTGAGTAGTCGCTCCTTGTATGCTTTTAATTCTACAATATGAGACAATAGGAAAACCTGTTTTTGGACGATGAAAGTGATTGTAAGCTAACCGTTTCTTTGCATTCCAGTGTGAAATACCAAGTTTTGCGTAGGTATCATAAAACTTGAGCAACTTCCTTCGCCATAGAGCATCAGGTACTTTATCTTCAATCCAAGGTACATTCTCCAGATTTATCGCCTTGACCATGGTGAGTGATGTAGCATATTTCTTCGCGCCTTTTTCAAGATACTCGAGATCATGACAGACAAAATATTCTATTGGAATCGTTGCAGAACCGGCGATGATTGTGGGTGTAAGAGGCTGTAAAACTGGAGTTTGAATTCCCGTAGTCGTCGCTCTCATGGCCTTTGTAAGCTCATTTATGTGATATTCAGCCTCATTATGGCTGATCTTCAAAGTATCAAAGAAACCCACATCTGCGGCTGCCATTTTGAGAAGATCCGGAGTCATTGTTGGTTTCCCATGATGATACCTTAGAAAGGCCGAGAAACCGATTGGATTGTTTAGGTATTGAGTGAGATCCATTTCTGTTACTGTGGCAAAAGGATGTTGTGGTGCTGCATTTGTAAGCCAGAGTTGCTCATGTACAGTGTCGTCTATGATAAGAGATACAACAAAAGTCGGTTCTGGTACATTTAAGTCTTCGACTTCCATATCAGAATTGTGCTGATCTTCAGAAGGTGTGGAAGGTTGTTCTTATGACACCGGTATATCATCTTCAGGCATAGAGACTGGAATTTCGTCTTCTGGCATAGACCCTGTGGGTTCATCTTCATGCGTAGACACTGGAATTTCGTCTTCATGCATAGGTTCTACAGTTTCGTTGTGAGAAGCAGTAATAGAAACCGGTTCAGTAGACATACCTGTGTCTGTATGCTGAGATTCTGGCATTGTAGCGTCCACAGTCTTTTCTGAAGTTCCAACAACTCTTTCTTCAGCTTCCTCAATCCATTTCTCAGTTTCTTTATCACCTTCACCCTTATTTGACTCGTCGCCACTCGTACCCGTTTTGTCGTTCTTATCACCCTTTCTGGTTCCATTCCCATCACTATCATTATCATCATCATCATCCTCATCCCCATCTGTATCTTCATCCTCGTCTTCTCTGTTATCCTCATCCTCTTCTTCCTCGTTCTCTTCTTCTTCATCCTTATCCTTATCCTCTTCTTCCGCATCCTCTTCCTCATTTTGATCATCATCACCATCATCCTCATCACTTGTACCCTCGATATTTGCCTCCTCTAGCTCGTCTTCATCTACAGACTCAGAGTCTTCAGTATCTGCAGGAGTATCTTCAATTATAGCTTTGTTGAGATATTGCAGAACTTTGCGTTTATTTTTCGTTTTACGAGGCCCCATATCTTTCAGTCGTGTTTGCAACAATTGCATCAGTTGAAGAGTAGATAGACCAGTGCTGAATAGAGTTGGTAGCGCCTGATCAACATATGACTTCACTTCACGTCGAATGATGTTGGTCATATTATCATTAATTGACCCAAGCAAGGCAGCATTCTCCTTGTCACGATTTTTCTTCTCTTCAAGAAATGTTTTATGTTGTCTACTAAGCTTTGAGATGCTGTCAGATATTTTCTTAAGTGTAGACTCGTCAGGTTGCGGTTCCTTGAGGGTTTGTGTGTCAGGATTGGTGATTCTTTCATTTAGTGCTTCAATTTGTTTAGCTTGAGCCTCCAGTTGTTGTTGAAGATTCTGAATCAGTGGATCAGTGGCTGTGAGGAATGGATTGGAGGTGGATGATACTTGTTGTATTGTTGCTGATGGAGGAGGTGTAACCACGAGTGTTAGAGAGGTTGTGGATGATACAGGTTGTTCAAGGATTGGTGATGGTGTTGGTTCAGTCATTGGGGCGGTAGTTGGTACAGGTTGTTCAAGGATTGGTGACGTTGTTGGTTCAGTCATTGGGGCGGTAGTTGGTATAGGTTGTTCAACAAGTTCGGGTGTGAGAGTTGGTGTGATGACATTAGTGATGACCCGAGGGTTAGTGGTGGAATGGTAGTTTTTGTAACATAATTTATAGGAACGTCCACCATATTCTCATTTGTCGATGGATCAGTATTTGTGACTTCGACGCCCTCCCCTTCAAAATTAAGATATTTCATAACATCATCAGAGCCAGAAGTAGACTTACTTTAGAGTGGAGTTCCTGGAATGAGAGTTGCATGAGCATCGTCGTTAATCATAGTGAAAGTTGGTTATGGTAAGGATGTGGTGATATTGGCATCATGATACAGTAAATTTGTTTCTGTATTGTCACTGCCATCACCCTCTTCACTATGCTCACGACTTTCAAAGTTGAAGTTATCAACATCTTCATCATTAGGATCTTCATAAAAGACAATATCGTCATCCGGGTTACCAAATTCGTCTAAGTCATCGAACGGTGTTGAGCCTGATCCCTTGGATGTTGCAAAAGCCTCCTCTCTGCTCTGCTGAAGAGTGATACGCAGTTGTTTGGCTTCAGAAATGGTTTCTTGAATTGGTTCATCTATAGCAACAAGTGCTTCTGTGCCTTTGGTTTGTTTTGCTCTCTTTGTCCTTTTTAGGGATACTTCTTCCTGTTCAACATCAGTGTGGATCATCTCATCTTCTTCATCATCTTCATCAACTATTTCCTCTTTCCCAGTGCCTTTATCTTTGGAAGGAGAAGTCCTTTGACGCTTGGTCATATTTTTCTTCCTTTTACCTGTTTGTTTCTCAGAGGGATCTGCATTTGCTCTTTTAAACTGTGCTTCAATGTCTTGGAGCATCTCTTGGTAGTGGTCACTCTCCTTGATCCCTTCATTGATCATGATGTCTGGCACAAGAGCTGGTCTTAGTGAGTACTTTGTGAATTGATTATCAACAGTCATAGTGTCCAACACATTGTCTCTATCTTGAGTAAGATAGAAGAAATTCCCACGAGGATCAATAGTTGGGTCACTCTTCATGAATAAATTGATGATGATTTTTGTGAACCTTGGAAATGGGAGATGCACCGCTTTCTTCTTGGAACTTGTAAATTGATGACAGAATTCCTCCCAAAGTTGTAGTGCATAGTCCTCTTTAGATCCAGTGTAGAGACCCCAAAAGATATTAGCCTGAGAGGGTCTCATTGCGTCTGATCCACTAATATTGGAAGTAAGGCATTTTACTAAGATAGTGACAATTGCTTTCCAAGGTTGCCCAATATGTGACGTGTTAAAGTGAGATAGAAAACCAATTTCACCCTCATAATTCAATTATCGAATTACTCGAAGCAGTTCATCTGTATCTGGGTCAGGCACAAAGTGTTATCCTTTTGCTAACTTAGGAAACTTGAATAGTTTCCTAAATTGACGTAATTCAAGTGTCAAATCCTTCTTGTTGAGCTTGAAAGAGATAATCTTTTTTGACAATTGTTTCCCTGTGTAATTGTGGCTGTTGTCCAAGACTCGTGCATGTATACTTCAAGAACTGATGATGTGGCACGTAATGCATCCTTTATCGGTGAACAATCTAGGATGTCCGTTGCAATTTTGAATGCCGGCAAAGTAGGATCAAAATCATCTTTCAGACGAAAATTGTTTGGTGCATGTTGAATTCTGGCACTAAGTGGAACAAGGACAAGATCTAGTTGTTTTTGTTGTTCTTCGTTTATCGACATTTTCCTACTTTAGATAAACACATGCACACTTGATATATACACACATATATATCTCATAAACTATGTATATCCTAAGCATAGGGAATAAATCACAACAAACGTCACCATATCGCATAACATCACACTAATACGAAACTACACTTAGAAATTTGTTATCTTTTTAACAACATAATCTAGTAGTGTTTATTTTAGTCTCACAAGTCACAATGAGTCTTAGTCTATGTATCTCAAGCATGTCCTAAATTTCCATCGCAATAACCAAGTCCATCGTAATGCTAAACTCATCTTTATGTCATCGCAATATCGTAGGTCCGTCGCAACGCGATCGCAATGACCCATCGCATCAAGGGATCGCAATGAGGCCATCGCAATTGGGCCATCGCAATATACGATCGCATCGCAACGAACCCATCGCAACGGACCCATCGTAACGGACCCATCGCAACGGACCCATCACAACGGACCCATCGCAACGGACCCATCGCAACGGACCCATCGCAACGAACCCATCGAACTTATTCTATCGCAATCAATGCGATCGTTGCCATCGCAATCTGGGCGATACAAATAATGAAAACCTGGTGATCTCGATTACTGGACTTAGAGTGCATGTAATACAAAACCGTTCAAAACCAATGGTTACCCATCTTAGATTAACAAAACCCACCACTCAATTAACTTTTATGGTACTTGAGTTTTAAAACCCTAAATAAATTGGATTATGATGTACTGGTTTGATTGATTATGTTACAAAGAACAAGATGAACATAGAAGTAACATGTTTATGATAATAATACCTAGATGATCTTGCAGTTTTAGCACTCAAAGAAGAAGGTGTAATCTTTTTTAACAATGGCGGATGGAGTAAAAATTATGTGTGTGACGATAAAGAAGTAACAGGGAGGGGGGATGTTTTGTTTTGACTTTGGTCAAAGCAATTGCACTAAATTGAATCTTGGTCCCCCTGATTGCAAGTGTTGCAATTTTGGCCCCCCAGTTAGAAAACTTGTTAATACAATAACCCGTAACTTCTTATCTTGACATACTAACACGATCACATACACCAATCACTCAACTAACACGATCACAAGGCACACATAGCATATGATGAAGAAGATAATCGTTTTACATTTTTCTGAAAACCCGTTTTGAAGACTTGTCAAAACAAAAATGATTTGATATTTGCTCCCCCTTAAACACAGACCCGTTTTCTATTTAAAGAGTTGTAGTCGTTGTTTTTAAAGAGACAAATATCCATGAAGACCTTTTCTGTTTAATGATTTTCTAAAACGATTCTGGTGGCAATAAGATTTCTCTTATTTTAAAAAAATTAGTGCATTGAAGCGTACACTAATTTGTGTTAGACCAAGTTATAAAGTAAACTTGATCACTTACAAGGTTTTAAAGTAAATCTTGCCCGAGAAAATTAATTCCCGTTGTGAGCCAATGTTTTCAAAAGAAATACATGACTTTAATGCGAAAAGCGGGTTGCAGTCAGAAATAACTACAAGCAATATGGGCATGTTTTAAGATATTTAAAACTTTCATACGGACTCTATTTATGACGCCGTGTCAATGTTAATCGACATTTCTAAGGCCGTAAATACTACCGTACTAAAAGACATGCCCGATTTAAAATGAAAAAATATTTTTGGATTTTCTTGGTTTTATAATTTTTATGGTTTTTGTAGATTTTATATTTTTGTATTTTTCTTTTGATGATTTATATATATATATGATAATATACAAGATCACGATAAAAGGATACTCTAGAATAGTTTACCACCATTATTCTACAGATTCTTCTGCCAACTCCTTGAGTCTTGCTGGTGAGAATGATTTCATACCCAGCTTTTCGATCAAAAACTCGATACGTCCTCGATCTAAGGCCTTGGTGAATATATCCGCCAGCTGATACTCAGTGTTGACAAAGTACAGCTCGATTACTCCATTTTCCACTTGCTCTTTGATGAAGTGGTAGCGTATGTCAATGTGCTTCACCCGGGAATGTTGAACGTAGTTGCAGCAAAGGGCAATGACGCTTTTGTTGTCACAGTACATCGGGATTTTGTTGAATCCAAGACCGTAGTCAGTTAATTGTGATCTCATCCAAAGAACTTGAGCACAACAACCTGACATAGTAATGTATTCAGCCTCTGTACTGGATATCGCAGCGCTTTTCTGCCTTTTGGATGCCTAACTAATCAGTCTATCTCCAAGAAGTTGCACACTGCCAAAAGTGCTACGTCGAGTATCTTGACACCCAGCATAATCCGCATCTACATATGATATTAGTGTAACAGAGGAACCACAGACCACGATTAAGTGTTCCTTTAAGATACCAAAAGATCCTTTTCACAACATGTAAGTGATTTTCGGTAGGCCGAGCCTGATACCGGACACACATGCATATAGCAAATTGCAAATCAGGCCTACTATCAGTCAGATAGAGAAGGGTGTCGATCATTCTACGGTAAAGTTTAGGATCGACAACAATCCCATCTCTATCCTCATCTATCTTGGATTTCTCCACCATTGGAGTATCCACGGGGTCACAGTTTTCAAAATGATACTTTTTTAAAGATTCTAGAGCATATTTGGATTGATAAATAAAGATGCCTCTGGGATTTTGAGAAATTTGCAACCCTAAGAAAAATGAAATTTTTTCCATCATCGACATCTTAAAACATGATTTTCTCAAAATGGTCAGACAGTCTTTGAGTAGTGGCAGCAAATATTATATCGTCAACATAAATTGGTACCAGTATCATGTCGTTGTCCTCCTTGAGAATGAATAATGTTGGGTCTACTTTGCCTTTGGATAAGCCTTCCGAGATCAGATAAGACGATAGGAGATCGTACCACGCGCGTGGAGCTTGTTTCAACCCATAAAGAGCCTTCTTGAGCTTATACACGTGATTAGGATACTCCGAGTTGACAAATCCATTCGGCTGGCTTACGTAGACATCTTCCCTTAATTCAACATTAAGAAATGCCGTCTTGACATCCATTTGATAGACAATCATATTCATGTGAGCAGCATAAGCAAGGAATAGTCTAATCGCCTCCAAACGTGCAACAGGAGCAAAGATTCTTCAAAGTCAATATCGAAAGCTTGTTTGTAACCTTGAGCAACCAATCTAGCTTTGTTCTTTAACACACCACCTAATTCATCGAGTTTAACCTTATATACCCACAACAAAGTAAGGATGTCAACGTTGTCGGGTAGAAGAACTAATTCCCATACTTCAAGGCGTTGAAATTCATTAAGTTCCTCTTGCATGGCTTCAATCCAAGATGATTGTGTCATAGCTTGTTGCCAAGTTTTAGGTTCAATGTCAGAAAGAAATGCATCAAAGTAACAGTATAATGTATGTTCTTGTAGTTGATGGCGTGTTGAGGCTGGTCGATCGATGTCACCAATAATGTTGCGGATAGGGTGATCCTTTGTCCATTTTGTATTGTGATTTTCAATCCGTGGTGGTCTGGAGTGAACGATTGCAGGAGCTTCCTCTGATGTAGACGCACCGATAGGGTTTTCGGGTATTTATGAACCAAAGAATGGAAGCTCTTGTAGGTGAGCAAGTTCCAAATCGTGATCATAGAAATCCTCTTCAACATCATTAGGAACGAGTGGGGGTGATGATTCAGGTGTGGTTTGAGAATTGGTGGGAGATGGTGCATCTGGTTCAATAGTAACAGTAGATGCATCGGACTGATTTCCATTAACTTGATCAACAACTTCGGGAATCGGAGCTACTACTGCAGGTGCTGGAGAATCATCACTAGGTGGATCAAAGAATTCATCAAACATAGGTTGAAATAACTCATCCCACTCGGGCCTTGTAGGTGGTGTAAATGATGGAGAAGTAGGATTGTTGGGAGATAATCCGGAACTTATAGTACTGGTTCCCATCACATGAAATGCGGGTTCAGAGTTGTGTTGCTCAGAAGCCATTGTTTTCAGCTCATCAAAATCGGCATCCAAAGTTTCTACTATCTTGCTAAGACGACGGTAATAAATCTAGTAAGCTTTCTTTGCGGGTGAGTAACCAATGAAAATTCCAATATCATCCTTCGGTTGAAGTTTGCCCAAATTCTCACTATTAGTATTTGGATAACACAGTGCACCAAACACATGTAGAAAGGAAATATCGGGTTTGTGTCCATGAAGTAGCTCATATGGAGTTTTTCCATGGCGTTTACGAATGATGGAGCGGTTTTGGGTATAACATGCGGTTGCCACTGCTACAGCCCATAAGAATAAAGGGGCATTCTCATAAATCAACATAGTTCTAGCAGCTTCCATTAGTGTACGGTTACGTCTTTCCACGACACCATTTTGTTGTGGAGTGCGAGCAACTGAAGTTTCATGTGAAATACCAACCTCTTCATAATAGTCTCGTAGAGTCTGATTAACGAACTCAGTTCCATTATCAGTTCGAATGCGGTGAACATTAGCATTAAAACGCACTTGGATCATCTTTAGAAAAGTAATAATATAATTTGGTACTTTATCCTTGGTTGCTAAAAACTTTACCCATGTAAACCTTGAGAAATCATCTACCATAACGAGGATGTATTTTCTACCACTCACACTAGCCGTACGCATTGGCCCGTAAAGATCCATGTGCAAGAGATACAGTGGTTCTTGGTTGGTGTCTTCAGCTTTAGGTTTGTATGATTTCTTGGTACTTTTCCCCGAAGAACACGCGGAACATAAATGATCCTTATAGAAGTTAAGTTTTGGAAGACCACGAACAAGCTCGTTTTTAGCCAAATGATTTATAGCATCAAAGTTAAGATGAGACAACTGACGATGCCACAACCATGACTTGGTCTTAGATGCTTTGGAGAGAAGGCATACAAGAGAGGCGGCCATCATGTTTTGAATGGAAAGTGTGTAGAGATTATCCCCTCGAGAACCTTTTAACAGATCATTTCCTGCAAGATCACGAATGAAGCAAGTATGTTGTCGAAATGCAACCTCAAGGTTTGAATCACAAAATTGTCCCACTAAAAATAAATTGTGACAAAGTCCCTCCACATAATATACCCTTGAAATCGTAACATTCCCAATTTGATATTCACCATAACCCATGATCTTCGCAATATGGTCGTTGCCAAATTTAACCATTCCTAGAAACTTGGCGACGAAATTTCTGAGCATCGAGCGGTCTCCGGTCATATGCTTTGAGCATCCATAGTCCAAGTACCAGAGGATGATTTGGACCACCTGAAAATATCACCAGACGAAGAAAATGTATCAGAATCTAAATGTTCCTCTATGTTAGCAGGTACAGATATATTTATCTTAGATTTGCTATCAGAAGAATTCTTAGGCTTCAACATTTGTTTCTTAGATGCTGGCTTAGATTCTAGTTGTCTAATAACCTGAGGTACTTCTTCACTGGTAGGCACAATAGTGGATGCAGACCTAGTTAAAGGGCGCTTTTTCCATTTCTTAGTGCTGGAGTTCCTATTTAAAGCACGCTGAGACCTAAATTCAGTGGATGTGATCCTAGTTAAAGGGCACTTAGTTCCATTTGCAGTAAAGGTCCTACCAGTGGGTTTCCATTGCCAACCAACTTGGGTGAATTTCTTCCCAGTTGGAATCCATTCAAGATTGTTCCTAATGGCACACATTTCATTCACGTGATCAACAAGGCATAAATCATGACGCTGAGAGAACATGCATTCATTACAATTCCAACATCTCAAATTAGAATTCACATTTTGCTTAGGCTTCTGCATAGAGGCGGAACCTTTCATCTTAGCTACATGATTCTTTTTATTTAAAACTGAAATAACATTCCTAGGGTGAACTTCTACTTTCTTCTTCGCATTCCTACTAGTGGAAGGCTTGATCATATCTTTCTTGTCTTGAGATCCTTTAGCCTTAGTAGACATAATTACTCCTGTAGAAGCCAAGGGAACATTAGTGACAGTTTTGATTTAGCCTTGATGGGTGTGTTTAAAACAGGCTTAGCTCCTGGAGTCCTATTGAGTGGGGTTATGTCAATGGTGGGGGTTTGTTGTTTAGGGGGTGCAGATATCGGTTGCCCTATATACTCTAAGTTTTCTAAACAATCTTGAACGCGATCCACATATAAGAAAAGCTCATATAGAAGATGAATTGTGGGATCTAGTTTACGCATATCATCAATGGTCTCTCTAGCTAGATCTGCATGTTCTAAGGCATTTTTCATGTATGTAGCAAACTTAGTTGGACTATGCTTAAATTTTAGGTCCCGATAAAGCACACGTGGGTTGGGTTTGGGAGCACTAGAGGTCAGTGTAGAGATGGTAGCTGAGTTATCAACAACTTTTCGTCCTTTGAGTTGAAGTGTCTCCTTTAAGTCAGCTATAACCATGTTTTTATCTATGAGCTGAATATTTAGGTCAGAGATTTCCTCACATTTCTTGTTCAGTTGGTCAATAAGTGACTTTTTCTCTACCGCATTAAAAGTGAAGCGTTCTTCTATTGAACCAGAAAATTGTGAGACACCCTGCCTTACTCTTTCCAACTCCCCTAGCATAGAAGAAATTCTATTTTCTAGGGCATGGTTTTTAATCTCTGTGGCCTCTAGTTCCACTTTGTCATTTAATGACTTTCTCTTAAGTCTCATGATTTCTTCCTCTAAAGCCTGAACCACCTGAATCATCTTGTCACTCGTCTCAACGGTGTTTTCACAATCATTTGTTTTTGAAAGAGTTTCATTTTTAGATTGATTTTCTATTTCAAGAGATATACAATGTTGTTAAAGCTCATCAAAACGTTTTGAAAGTGAGTTATAAGAATCTTGAAGCTTTAAAAATTCAGCGTTAGATTCGTGACAAGAATGATTATCTACATTATTCACAGGTTCAACAATGTTCACAGAGATATCATGCACATCATCGCATTTATTCACAGCAGATGTCATTTCAAAAGTATATTCGATAGTAACAACTTGCATCACTTCAAGAGACACTATATGTTCCAAGAATCGGTCATATTCGGACAAAATCTTTTCTTTCTCAATTAGATGTTGCTCATAAGCATCATCCATTTCATAGAAAACTTTTCGAACTTCAGCCACTTCAAAGTTAAGATTGTCTCCAAGATCTAGAAGACCTTCTTTAACATTGTTTACAAACGAACGATCTCTTTCTCAAACACCATTTTCATGTGTTCGAAAGCCCATTCTCTAGCGGTTTGAGCCGTTGAAGTCGTACATTCTGTGATGACCTTGTCAAATCCGGTAAGGTATCGCCTAATCTCTTTCAAGCTTAGCAATACTGTACTCACCGGTGGAAGATCCTTTGGAACTTCCTTAGGTTCATTCGGATTGACAAGTGTAGGAAATATACTAAGGCTTTCTCTAGTAGACATGAAAGTTGATGTATGGATAAATTCTGTTTGTATGTTAAAGCGAATTCTAAGATCCGTTTTTGCATTCTCTACATTAAGCTGTGCATAATCATACTCAGGATATGTAAAAATCATTTTTTACCGATTCTCTTCATGTAGTGATAAATTCTCGGATTCATTCGGAAACATAATCGGATCTAATACCAATCCTAACTTGATTTCATCGTAAAGTCGTGGGCTGTGGTGAAATGCTTGCTTTGCATACCCCGGGTTAGGTGGTAAGTCTATAAGACGTGATAGAGTGAATTCCTTAAAAGATGAATGAAACAAGTGTAATAAATGTGAAGTAGAGTATTGTTTTAAAAGCAAAACTTCAGTCTTTTAAACTTTCTCATACGCCTTAATTTCCGTTTCAACCCTTTTAGACTCGAGAATTTCGAAATCCGTTTGAAGTTTTTGAAAATTATTAACGACTGGCTCTTTTTCTTTAAGTTCTTTTGAAAGATTTGCTCTTAAACTTTCAATTCTAGCAAGTTATCTATTTGGACTTTCCTAAACCTATCAAATTCTGGATTGGTTGAGGTAGTGGTCACTGAGTTAATTCCAATGTGTTAACCTTTTTCTTATACAAAGCAAGCTCGGCTGATAGTGTCTGATTAACACCGAGGGTTTCAAGGACCGCATAGTTCATTTGGCCAAGCAAAGATGCCGACACCATAACCATATCTTGTTGAGCACACGAATTTGTAGACGTAATAGCTCCCGGTTGTGTTTCACTCAAAGTCTGAGGACTTTCATTGATATTGCTATCATTGTTTGTCTCCTCGTTTGAATTACTAACCACCGGAGGCTGTTCTGGATACTCCGACACTTGCTCAACTTGATAAGGTACAATACTAGTATCATTTGCAGTATTTGGTACCTCAGAGATTATGTCAGCTCCATAAATAGAAAAATTTGCCATGAGAGCTGCCTTGGCGGTATTGAGATCATCACAATCTGAATCGTATGCATCAAGATCATCGCATTGGTATGCTACATTGTTGGTAGAAGCTACTGTGAGTCCTTTAGTATCCGCAATTCCTAGATCTGCAAAGGAATGCCAACTCTTCTTCATCGAGCTCTCGACCTTGTGCTTGAGCATTTACCAAGTATATCTTTGCCTGAAACCATGTGCCATCCCTCTTCCTCTTAGGTTGCTTGCACTCCCGAGCCACGTGTCCTTCCCCTTTGCAGTTATAGCAAATGATCATCTTCATTTTGCCAGTGTTATTTCCCCTTGTAGCAGTGTTGAATGGACGTGCACCAGTATTGGATGAACTTGGTCTCCCCTGAAGTGGTTGCATAGTTACTCTGCCGTCTTGGATTGTAGCTTGTTGACGAGAGTTAGAAGAATTCCTCAACTGATTGTTTGTTGGAGATGGTCCTTTGTAACCTCTTTTCTTCAACGCTTGAGTGATGTAAGCAGACTTTTGAGCAATTATATCAGTAGGATTATCCCCTTGTCTAAACTCAGGGACTGGAATCTCATCATTACAATAGAATACTGGTGCTGGTTGAGCTACAAACACATTTGAAGGAGTACTGACATGTTGTGAGTAATGGGGTTGAGGAACCTCATGTTACTGGTAAGTGATGGCAGGGTTTGTTGGAGGTTGATAAGGTGAGTATGGTTGTGAAGCATAAGGTAAATGATGTGAGTCTCCTTGTGATGATATTGCTGGTTGCTGGTATTGTTGCTGATATGATGTAGGTGGTTGTGGTAAGATCGAATACTATGGAAAGCTTGGAGTCTGGAACATGGGCTTGTGATAAGATTGTTGTCCCATAGTAAACGGAGTGTTGTTGTATGACATTGTTGGATGATTTGCCATTAATGCCAGTGGTTCGGAATAAGATCCTTGAGACATGCGTTTCTGGAGCACATGTTTCTCATGTTGCTACAAGAAAGCGTAAAGCTGATCTAAATTTGATTTGTGCAAATCCCGAATCAATTTAACATCTGTGACATATTGGCTCCATTCTTGGGGTAACGTGTTCAAAAACTTGGTGTTGATTTGAAACTGAGTAATTGTAAGATTATACACGTTCAAATCATTCATCAAAGTAGTGAAGCGCCAGTAATAGTCATGAAGAGTTTCCCCGAGAATGTATGAGAACCTATCAAACAAATCATAAAGTTGACACTCTCGTTCCTGCTTAGTAAGTGAAGTCCCTTGTAATAAAATTGTCAAGCGATCCCAAAGTTCCTTTGCTACCTTGTAATTGCTCACCATACGATAAATATCGGGTGGAAGAGCTTGCTTGATGGTTTTCACGGCTTTGTCATCCGCATCGGCAATGATTTTGTTTGCTTCTGTTAGTTCATGAAATAGCCTTGGCCTAGTCATATTGTCTACAGTTATCTCACCATAATCAAGTGGTCCTTGCTCAATGGATTGAACCATGAGTCTCCCACTAGGTCTACCCATAATATAAGACAACATGCGACCTTGCCATGCTTCAAAAAGCTCTTTGATAAGCAATGGTGGACGGGTATCGGTACCCGAAATGATAGAAAGGTTAGTAAGTGATGTCATTGTTGGCATGTATGAATGTGAATTCATTTTATGATCCCTTGAAAAAAGATTATCAAATATGATCGAGCAATGAAATAAGATTATGTGTTTTAGTGTTGTTTGAATAAAGATGTTATTGTCTTTTGGTTGTGTGTTTTTGTTAATGTCTCCAAAGAAATGCAACGTTGAAAAATCCTCTAAGTTTTGCAATTTTTTGCTGATCGTGATGTGTTATCGTAACCCCTGATCGTGGTCTTTGATCGTAACGGTTGATCGCAGTCCTTGATCGCAGTCCTTAATCGCAGTCCTAGATCGTAGTCTCTGATCGTAACGTTTGATCGCAACCCTTAATCACAGTCCTTGATTGCAGTCCTAGATCGTAGTCTTTGATCGTAACGATTGATCGTAGCAGTCGATCGCAGTCACTGATTGTAAGTCTGGATCGTAACAATGGATCGCAGTGGCTAGATCGTAACAATGGATCGTAGTGGCTAGATCGTAACAATGGATCGTAACACTGATCTTAACAGACGATCGCAGTCACTGATCGTAACTATGGATCGTAACAATCGACCGTAAGATGTGGTCCTGATATTGGATCGCAAGTAGAAACCCTAGGTTTATGCGATCACAATAATCAGATCGTAACAAGTAAAGTGTTCGAGACTTGTAGGCAACAAGAAAGATTAGATTTTTACCTGGGAATTCGTGATTCTAGCCATACCAGTATCGCCAAATCGTTACAACAACTATTTAGAAGAGATATAGATCACTTGGAACCACAAAAACACGAAGAAAAAAAATTAAACTTTGGTAAAATCAATCACAAACACATGAACGCACTTAGAAAAGTATGAACAACACAAAACCAATCTTTATTCATCCCATAGCTCTTGATACCAATTGTAGAAGTATGATAATCTTTGATATTCCAAGAGGGTTGTTGTTTTCTAGTGAGAGAAAGTAGAGAGAGAAGTGAGAGAAAAGGTATGTTTATTACTTGTGAAAATGAAACAACCAACACCCCTTTCCATGGTGGAAAGGGGTTTATATACCAAGTCCCTTAGTAGATTTGGGCCTCCGGCCCATGAACATGCTCATGGGTCGAGGTAATGTAAAGAATAATTAAACTTATACTACGAGCCTATAACTATATTGTTGGAGTAATCGAGAATTTCTTAATAAGAAAAATGTATTTCCAATAGCTCTTTGGCTCTAGGATCCTGACGTCTTTCACCTCATTTGAAGTATTCAAACTCGGCATGGTCTGAGGTGGAATCAAAATTGCTTCCACATGTGTTGCAGCTTAGTCGTACCGAGGATTCGGTATTTTGAGATGACTCAGCTAGCATGCCTCTCCTGACCATAATTATCCTATTGTTCCTAAGGTAGTATGATCATTGCTTCCACAAATTTCACCCTCAGGGTAGTATACACAATCATCAGGCCTATGATCAGAGATGCTACAATGTGTACATGGTGGGAAAGGCTTAGCCTTGGATTTCTTGATTTGTTTAGAGGCGTGCCTATAATTGTAAGGCTGAGCTTTATATCTATTAGCATTTCTAATAGAAGCCATGTGTATTGCATGATCTGTTGTCCTGTAATCTTCATTTTTACACTTCATGCAATAGAGGACTCTAAATCAATTATCAGTGGTATGATTGGTGTAGTGATATAATTCACACGAGGGTTTCTTTGTTTTAACCTTCTTGGAAGACTCAGGTTTAGTTTTGTTGCTTTTTTATGATTCAGGCTGTAAGGACACGGAGGATTCACCCTGAGATTTAGAGGCTGAGTTTAGCTTCTCTTCCATAAATAGTTGGAACAATCTACTTAACTCCTCTTGATTTACAACAGGAATGGAGTTGACTGAGTTTGTAGGAGTCCCTAAGGGAGAGATAGGTTTGCTTGTTTTCTAAGTGACAGTTCCTGACTCAGTGTGACTTGATGTCTCTTTTGAGTCAGGCTTTGTTTATTCAGGACAACCTAATCCAGCTCTTCCTTTGGGTGAGTGTTCTTGATAAGATAATGGACTTAGTTCAGAACATGGACTTGCCCCTTGAAGATTTTTCAAAGGTGGTAGGGAAGTCTTAATGTCCTCAGCAACAATTGATGGTTTTGTGTTACTAGATTTATTAGGGACATCAGTATTTTCATTAAGACCAAGTAATTCATTAACAGCCTGAGATTCAGGTATTAATATTTTGCCAGTATTAAAATTAGGTAACACGCTCTCTGGGTTTTATCTTTCCACCCAGTCTTTTGTCTTTGGTATCATTTCATGATCAAACCCTACTGAGGCTGGGAGAAATGCTTTTTCACTCATTTCCTTAGTAAGTGGTTTCTCAGTGAGTTGGAGACACCCAAGAATTTTCTTCTTTTGGGCAGGAATTTGACTTTTTATACACTGAGAAGCTAAGGTAGAGCTATTTGTCCATTTATCATTGATGCGTTTTTCTTCCTTAAGTTTTTCTTGAAGAGCATGATTAATTTTAGTATGTTCAGTGTTCTGAAGTTGACAACTTACTGCTTCAAGTTTGCTTGTTTCAAAACTAATAGATCATCTCTACATTTGTTTACTTCAAAAACAAGTTTATTATATTTTGAAAAAAGGTTTAATCTTCGCTCTTCAACAAATGATAAATCAATATTTATGTACTTAAGGAACCTTTCCCAGTCAGACTCTTCATCCATAGAAAGAAGCATGTTTACCTTTCTCATGGTGATGTCAACCCATTCTCCATTTCGAGCATGACGCTTCCCAACAGATAGTTCATCATCAGCTAGAGCCATCAACACTTGATATCTGACGTCTTCATCTTCTGAGGAAAGGTTTTCATCATCCCAATCAAAGGTTTCAGCTATCAACCCTTTGGCTTTGTTCTGAGGAAGTTTTGAGTCTGAGTGTTCGAAGGTCCAGCTTCTAAGAGTGCAAGCTTTGCTTTAACCTTCTTATACTCAGACCTATAATCCTTCTCAATTTCCTTACTATTCTGAAAACTTTGGTTAGTTGGAGAAGGCTGAATAAGTTTTGGTGTAAACTTAGGTTGAAAATTGTCATTTCCTGATGATGAGTTTTGACTTTTATATGAGGCCAATGGAGTTTCTGAAAGACAATATTTGACAAAATGCTCAGTTTTACCACATCTAAAGCAATCCACTCCCTCAGTGGATTGATTTCTAGCAAATCTAGTTCTTTTGATGTAACGTTTGGTATTTGCCAAAAGGGATCTTTCATGAAATTCCCTATTTAGATTCCTTATGTACTCAGTGCTAGATCTTTCATCAACCTCATCATCTGAGGTCTCCTAAAAGTCTTGAACATTTGCATTTAAGTAAAAAGTTGTTGATATTGGTCCATGATTAACAGGGGTTGGTTTGGCTGAGGTGTCAGTTATTAAGGCCTTCTTAGACTTAGGATATCTTCATTTTATTAGATTATCTTCATAGATAAATCTTCCATAAATGTCTACAAGATCCCGAGTCTAAATGTGATTAGCATTTCTCAGTCCTTGAGAAAAACCAAGCCATTTTTCAGGGAGACTGTTCACAAAACCAACATTGATCTCATGCTTAGACAGCTTCACCCCGTCATTTGATAGCTCATTGAGCAAGGTCTTATATCTGGTGCAAGTCTAAGGAAGAGTTTTAGATGGTTTGGCCCTGAAAGTGTTATATTCTAACTTCAGGTCCATAATCCGATTTTCCTTAGTGTCGGATGGTCCTTCGAAACTATGAACAAGATCTGTCCAAGTCTCTTTGGCCGTCTCACACTCGATGACAGCTTCTATAATATCGTCAGGAATACAAGATATTATGATGCTTTTGAGACGTTGGTCTTGAATTACCACTCTCCTTTCATCATCAGACCATTGGTTTTCAGGTTTGACATCACCTGCTGCTGTGTTTGGTTTGAATGAACCAGTCTTAATACATGCGATGTAATAAGGTTCCATTCCCATCAAATAACATAGCATTCTTTTCTTCCATTTGTTAAATCTTCCAACTTCCAACTTAGGAGCGTTAACAGAGTAACTTGCTCCCTTTTTGTTGACAAGTTGAGGTACATTACTTTCAGCCATAATGGATCAAGGTTTTAAAAACTTTTAGACGGTAGCTAAAAGTTTTATAATCCTACCGCTCTGATACCACTTGTTGGTCCCTTGTAATTAGTGCTATACTTAAGGATACTAAGTATAGACCTAACTCATGGTAAAGTAATGTTAAAACACAAGACAATTATAAAGTAAATAACACAAAAGGTTTTTAACGTTTAACTCTTATATATTAAAGAATTATACCCAATTGTATGCGAAGCTACAATAGGGATTGAATAGACAATGTGTGTGTTTGTGATTTCCTCACTAACAAACTATACCAATCCTAACGTTTGATAAGATTGACGATTAAGTCAACAGGAATTTAGAACTCAAGTGCTTTTGATCGTGTTTGGAAGAGAGAACTTTGTTTGTGAATGTCTAAAGCATTTAGTGCACAAACTTAGTTCTCTATTTTACAACCATCCTATTTATAGAGGTAAAGGGTAGATATAGGACAAAGAATTTCCATGTGCAATTCTTGTCTTATTGATATAGTGTACAATCTTGTCTTAGCCTATTCTAAGTATTAGGACATAAGTCCTTTTACATTGTCAGTACCCTATATATCCCAAAAGGGTAAGTCACGCTAATTGTATGATGTAATACATCTTATCACAATTTAACTTATCCCGCCTTTACTTCAGTCTTTGAGGATGCTTGTTTCTTCAGGGAGATCGTATGGGGTTCAGTGAGTCTATTACCACAACTCACTGAACCCATCACCTTCTTGTTTTTCTTAGATACATCATTCATTGAACTTCGCCTCTCTGAATGCTCGAGTCTTTCTTTTAGACTCAGTTTAAGGTCTTGAAGGTAACTCACTGAGTGACTGTACACTCAGTGACTTCATTACGTTAAAGTTTAATGTTTTACTTAGGTTGATTGTTATTTAAATCCAACAGTGAGATCATAAGGCACTGAGTTGACCTAACAACTAGTAGCAAGCAAAATCAAGCAGGTTTACACTAAAAACTGGAATTGAGCATGCAGACTTGTTTTTAGAGGAATTGAAAACAAAATTGAGAACTTTTTAGCATTGAAGCCTCCTTTGTTGGAGAAGAGAGTGCTGGACTCTCTTTTGTTACTCATCAAACACCATATCTATTCTAACAATCACCATGGACAACCAGGATCACCATAATCATCACCATTACTTCTTCTAGTGTCTGACTTAGCAAAGAGGCAATAAACTGGATGTGAGCTAACAGCTACAACGTCTGAACAAAAAAGCTTCTCCAAACATCAACAAAAGTCTATTATTCAGTTATGAATAACAGAATCCATGGATAATTGGATAAGAACAGTAAGGACGTAAGTAGAATGAGAATCAAGTGAAAATTGAAATGTGAATGTTCATTAATGGAGGAAAGTTTGGTAATCAGTTACAACTAACACTAATAGACTTTAGAGTGGTTGTCAATCAAAAAGCTGCTAACTATGAAAAGGAATGAAATTGGGAGAATTTAAGCTAAGTGTATGTTTTTCACACACTTTCTACATACTAACAAATGAACTAAACAAGGTATTTATAGACAAAAGATGAGCTGAAGTGAGGTGCTATGACGTGTCCTCTCTAATTGCAGTCTTCCACATGTCAAAATTCTAGCAATTATGCTTGATGTTCTTGACCATAAATTGGGGGAAATTAAATCACTTGATTTCAGCTTAATTAAGTAGTTGGGATGTGTCCGTCTGTCCTTTGCGATCATTTTTCATGTAGACAACTCTTTGTGAAACAACCTCTAGCTAAATCCACGTCCTGGGCAACAGATGAACACGTGGCATGTTTACATTGGTTGTTAAACGTGTACACGGATCATTATCCGAAAACTAAAATATGATTGCTTGAAATGTGTTAGTGGGAGCACTTTTAAGATATTTCTCTTTCCATAATAAATGAGCTAAAGCTGGCAATCCATGTAACTCAATTACTTGCTTCTCATTGGTCAATTGACTTTCACTCGGATCAAGCTCTATTTTAACTTTCCATTTTGGCAGATTTAACCCTCCAACTTTGGCAGACTTTGTTTTTAGCATAGAAACTTCATAAACTTGACATCTTGAGTCCTTCCACTTGTAAAATCAAGTAATTAGGCCCTTGAACTTTGGTTGACTTAAATATTTGACTCTTTGACTTTCTTGAATTTACACTTTAAGTCCTTCATCTTCTTGAATTATCATGTAAGGTCCTTGAACTTTGGAGAGTTGTCAAATAGGTCCTTCCTTTATCTTTTTCTTCATAATCATGCCTTGAAATCCGTGTTTGCACCGAATCGTATCATTTTACCTACAAAATCATAAACAACAAAGAATACCACATAATTCTGCTTTTTCACATTAAACTTGGTATTTTTCTTTGTATTTTAGGGTTTTATATGTTATAATTGATATGAGATTTCACTCATATCAGTGCGTCCGCACACGGTTACCCTCAGCAGATCTGGGGACGGGGTCGCATGATCACCGCATGTGGGTGTTCGCGTGTTACTAATTGGGACAGACTTATCTCTGCGGGAAAAAAATAAAGAACTCAAAATTGTGATTTTCAAATCTAAAGGAATATAACGGAAGGCATTTAAAGGATGATCCTTACCATGTCCGAAATTATCATAAAACTGAGGTAGGTGATCGTCACGCATGATGATATTGTGAATTAGTCCAATGGCGTACAATAGTGCTTCAGGGTACTCTTCTATAGGGTACGATTCGCAATGATTTTTCAGCGTCCTTCGCGCTATACGTTCCTGGCTCAGGGCCCCCGTCTTTATCATCGTTTCATGGGTTATAAAGTCATATTCAATGGGAAAGATCGCGTTGTATATCTAGAAGAATTTGTTGTTCCAATTTTTTAAGGAATCGAGCTTTGTTTCGTAGCACTGGAGTGGGCCCGGTCGTTTGGAAAAAGATATCCAACCGTTGACCCAGGAAGGGCGATAGAATTCACGGAAGAGGTTTATTGTCGGATCTACATCTTGCAAGCAGCAGTTGACTTCAAAATTGGATATTTTTGCTGCGTCATTACAATGAATCTGGGATATGTAGATACCATATAATCTTAAGATATCCATTAGAAATTGGGATAAAGGTATGCGATTTTTGGCAAACTCAATAAATCTTGTGTAGACTCCTACTTTTCCAAGGGGAAATCTCCCTATGTGGGATTGCGGCTCTGGTACTTCAGGATGAAGATCCTCAGGTATATGGTATTATGTGGTGAACTGGGTTAGCTCCTGGCCGGTAATGCGGGAGGTCATGTCAAATAATTGTTGTACCATCTTGTTTTATACAAGGAAATGGTGAATGTTTTTTCTGGTAAAAGTGAGGATGTCTTAAAGGTTTGTTAATGGTAGAAAGTGGCGGTACTGTAAATGGATGATATTGTTATTAAACCCTCTAGGTTTTTTACTGTTTCGCTTTAAGAGCGCGTGTCGCGTGTCGATCATTTATGTAATCTAACGGTAGAAGTTGGATCGTTTGGAATGACGTGGCAAACACTTTTGCGAATTTCAAGGTAGTAGGTAAAAGGGGGATGAATGTGTGTTTTTGGCGGGAAAAATTGAAAAATATCTAGTACTCTTCATAATATTCATTCTATCAAAGCCAATTTCAAAGTGTGACTCAGTTGTTTATAGTCTAGAGCCACGGCACGTCGTGCGACTACTAGACTAGGGAAACATGATGACGTATAGTCCCTAGTCGGGTTGGACAGCCCGACCCACGGGTACTACCCATATCCATTACGTATGGATCATACACAGACATCGCTGAAGCCCACGAGGCCCAATAAGTCGTTGTCGCACGCAGTTTTATCTTAAGCGTGTCTTGGCCGCACGCGGACAAAATCAGACATAATCATAATCTAAATCGGATTATGATTCTCCTAAGCTAGAAGGATATACACTCTCCTTGTTTATGCGATAAGGATCCTGGTATATTTAGTATTTATCTCTTACTTAGGCCGCAAGAATAGGGAAGCCCAATTAGGATACCATCAGGTATAAAAGGAACCCCAGAGATTCCACAAAGGTACGATATTCACAATACTCTAAACCCTCACCTATCTCTAAAACCAATTACTTACTCTCATGTTGGAGCCTAATAGTGGGACACGCGCCCACGGTAAGCATAACGATGTTTGCTATTTAGTGTGCAGTGTCTTCAAACAAGTTCACTTGGTGCAAGGGCCGGAGTCTTCAAGCACCCGAATTAAGCCTAATTCGAGTCAAGAGCGGTATATCCAACTTTTGTTTCAACATACACATTTTAGAAGCATGATAAAACATAAATGAAAATCCATAATACATATTTAACTTTCTATAGTAGAGTTTAGATATGCATGTTACATAAAAATATTAACTTACTTAACTAGAAACTTTTTTATCATTTAACAGATCATCTGCATACCTAGTTTACACTATATACTTAAGATAATTTTAGACAAAGTAAGTGAAGAGAGATAGAAGTGAAGTATTTAACCTCTTTTGAAATGAATACTTTCCTTCCAATTTTGAACTGAAAATAAGTTAAAAAAATAGATGTGTCATAAGTATTGATTATATTATCCCTACAAGCTATATTATATTTTGTCTTTTTCATTTGAACATAATGGCAAGATTGTAAAGTTTTTCATCAAATCCCTTCTTACTTTTTATTACTAAAGATTTTTTAAAAAAATTCTAATATTATTTTATCAAAATTACATTGTTGAAATATGTTTTGGATTGAAAATTACCTCAATTAGAAGTTAGTGATCAGAAAAACGAATAATTGAATAACATTTGTTTGCCAGAGAATTTAATCACAAGATACTTGTCATCTCATCGCACGAGTACCTTACTCGTTACACATAAAACATTAAAACTCAACTTACATCTATTAACGCATTTTATACAAACAAAACAAACATACAAAACTAAAATTGACAATACTCAAATCTCATAATTTAATAATTATATTAAAAGTTTAAAACTAATTAATCCTAGTACATAATAATTAATACACTTAAAAATAGAAATAGTTAATACTAATTAATATATAATTAATACATCCTATGGTTTTAAAATATAATTATATATTAACATTTTACAATAATTAAAAGCATATATTTACGAAAACAGTCTGAAAACGGGTTCAACCGGAAACATGAATGACCATAAGTTCAATTAGTAAATAAAAATCGTCCGAAAACAAACCGATGAGTGAATTTAATGAGACCGATATATTAGTAATTCAAGTGGGGACCATTTGAATAAGTATTACTTGAGTACTATAATACTAATAATGTTGCATTATGAAGGGTATCCGACTACTATCAAGTGATAGAGTAATGCAAATATGGATTCTTACATATAAGAAGCTATATCCACTATATCGGATGTATTTATGCAAAGTAGGGTGAGCATGGTTCGGTTTGATTCGGTTTTTGTATAAAAGCGAAATCGAACCAACAAATTTCGGTTTCTGATTTTTAGTAACCATTCGGTTTCGGTTTTGTGTCGGTTTGGTTTTCGGTTTTCGATTTACTTTCGGTTTGGTTTTTCGGTTTTTCGGTTTCTATATGATTTATCGAGCTTCGCTTTTACAAGTCGATTTTGAATATACCATAAACCGACACGTTAAAAGCTTTAAATAAACAATAATAACAAGAAACACAACATTAAAAATAAGGAAAAAAAATTATATAAAATCCTAGAAAAATCATTTATGTGTATAAATCAACCCAATAGCAACCATAAAAACCTAATTAAATAAACAATCGAGAAGAAAACTTATTATTTAGTCATGTTCAATAAACATATGAAACAATGATTAGTTATTAAACATGATAGAATTAATCTAGCATAGCATATTCATCGTCCATTTGCTTTGACGTGAACTTATATATATATTCTCATGTTTATAAAGATCGGTTCGGTTTATATCGGTTTCTCTTAATGCTAAAACCAAACATATAGAATCTTGGTAATCTATGATCTAACAAGACGGTTGGTGTTTCTAGTGAGAGAAATTAGAGAGATAAAGATGAGAGAAAATATGTGAAATATATTGAAAAAATGAAACAACCAACACCCCTTTTCATGAAGGAAAGGGGTTTATATACCCAAGTCCATTAGTGGACTTGGGCCTCCGGCCCATGAACATGCTCATGGGTCAGGCTAACATAAAATGTAAGTAAACTATACTAAGAGCCCTTAACTATATTGTTGGAGTGACCGAGACTTTCTAAATACAAAAACGTATTCCAATAATATCCTCCTAAAGGGAGGTCACTCCAAATTACAAAGTCCTAATCTAGCATGTTAGATCTTCGTTCTCGTGCGTGTAGTCCACATTCTCTTTTCCTCGTTTTCTTTTCTTCATTCTTGTGAATATGTGTTGATTACCATTAGGATTTGGCTTGGAGCATGTTCTTTTTACCTTTCACGTGTAGTCTTTGCCTTCTTGTGATATTCGCCTCTTCGTGACTTCATGTCCCACATACCTAACCTTTGTTGAATTCTTGAAAGTTTTAGAGTTGATACAGCGCAAGACTTTTATGTTGAACTTTCTTAAATTTTGCTAAAATATTTGATACAGAAGGTATAAGTATGTGAGAACGACTTCATCTGGTACACCGCAACGCCACCATCTTCAAATCCAACAACATAATAAGACACGAATAAAATGGCTTTGACATTTTATTCTGATTCAGTAGAATTTTACCTCCGACCAGTGAAGACCATTGGACGATAATAAATACCGTACTTGTAACAGGTAGGTCTAATTAAAGATCTCCTTGACAAGATTTCGCGGGTAAACCCGTTCTCTTTATTCGACCGTCCAAAGCTGACTACGAACAAAAAGAGTGAATCATTTGGATAAATTTATCCTTATGATTGAAGCCGTCAAATCATGAACCTGGAACAAGTGAATTTTAATTAAGATTTTCACCATTGTTTCTTTCCAGTTGTCACGAGCTCGATTCTAATAGAATCTTGCTTGTCACCTACCACAGTGTTGTTTGATGTTGACACTGGAAGGATTTCCACTCATCACTGTAAACACTAAAGAGTGCCACTCTGAGTGTTCTAGCAAGATCACTTAGATTTTTCGTAGAGGCCCTGGAACAAGTTTGATATCAATTAAAAGTCAAACCATTGTTTCTTTCCAATTATCACAAGATTAGTTCATAAAGAACCACACGTGTCACCTATCATGAGCTTGTTTGATGTTGGCTCAAGCAGGACTTCCATCTTCATTGTAATACTTTTGTATCACTTAGATGTTCTGGCAATATTATAGGAATATTGCGTAGGAATCATAAAAATCTTTCTTGTTTTGAAATATGTGCTAATTAGACTTTTGATGATCTTGTGCCTCTAGATTCAATAGTGCATTTTGATTTGGTAAGCGGAGGCTGGAGAGGATTGCCACCTTTTCAATATCAATTTATTCAGATTGAATAAACCGATAGATAACGTGTTGAATTCCGTGACATTAGAACAAATATCTTTTGAGAGATATCTGAGTTAGCTGGGAGAGGTTGTGCATCGCATGACTGGGTCCATGATACTTTTTCGTCTTCAAGATGTGTTGACCCGATTTCTGCCTAAGTTGTAAGGAGGGCTTCTTTCTTTACACCCTTTATCTTTACATTTCTTTTTCATTCTTCAACCCCTTCAATGCTTACCAATACATCATCACAAGCACCTTGTTATGATTGTTCCAGTGCTAGCATCAGTACTTGGTCGGCATTCAGCTACGTTCACAATCCATTCCTCATCTTTCCTAAGGACTACTATTTTTCTAACTATGGAATTGTCCTTATGAAGATTCCTCTGAATCTGGAAGAATCATTTGGACTAGTACCTAGTCCTACCACCCTTTTGTCACCACAACCGTCGTGAATTAAGTGTGTTTTGGGTAAGTATTGTCTGATGAAAATTCCTAAAAATCACTGAGGTACTTGTGATATAAATATCAAGATTTTTAGTACCTTCAGTGTTTTTTGACATAAAAAATGCTCCCCTTAACATGTGCATAACACATATCAAGTTGGATTTTCCATTAAGTCCTTTTCATTTTTAGCCACATATTTTACAATACAAGTCTCCTTAATCCTATTTTCTCCCTTTATCCTAAATGTTAATCATCAATATTTTGGATATTAATGGATTAACCGGTCTTTGGATATTAAAATGAAATCGGTTGTTGGCCATACAACATGTTAATGCTCCCCCTCAAATTAATGAGGGTTAGTTGTAGTGCTTGAGTATGATATATTTTGAAAGATTTAGAATTTCGTGAGAAATTCTTGAAAAATATCATACTTTCACACTACAACAAGCCACAAAAACCTAATGTACACATTATATACACATATTCACAAGTGAGTGTATGGATTTGACTTGATGTAGTACGATCACCATGTTAAATGGATCGTTCTATTAGCCTATGATGAGCTCCATACGGTCTTCCACCCACGAATCATTCTAGACTGTGGATCAACCGTCGTTCCCTTAATTTCTCCTCAATCTTCTGGATGGTATATTTGTCACTCTTGATGAACCTACCTGTCCAGTCATACTTCACTTCTAGAAGGCCTTGTTTGGAATTAAGAATCAACAGCTTGTCACGAACATGCTGGAGAGTTCCATCGCTGAATTTATGCAGTTCTGATAGTCTCATATATTGTTTGACCTCTGCTTCATTCAGGAAAAATATTCCCATTTCTGGTTCAAGTGTGCCCATATATGGCCTCTTCTGCCTGTGATAGTGACTCAAAGGCGTTGTGTCAGGACGTTGCAGATTTAACCTGGTTTGATAACTCTCCACGCCAAGTTGTAAATCTTTAACCCGATACTTGATCACAACTTTACGAGTGTATTGGTGAATGTTGGAGCTTAAGGCAATGACGAGTTCAGGTGTTAAGTGAGGGACCTTGTATTGAGCCAAGATAAGCAGAAACTATATCTTCAAGATGTAGATATTGGAGATCTCCTTCACTAATAGTGTATACCTTATCGTCTTCCCGTTTGAATCTGATCTCTTTCAAGTAGGAATACTCGAATATCTAAATAATAGTACCTCCCTGTATATGATTTTAATTCGACGGTTTGAATGTATGAGGTTACCTGGTTTCTTTCGACTAAATAATTTTTAAGCTAACCTCTTCTTGCCATACCAATGAGAAATACCTAGTTCCGTATATGGATCATATTCTTTAACTAGTACTCTACTCTATAGTTTTGAAACCTTATCTTCAATCCAAGGAACATTCTCCAAGTTTACTGCCTTACCCATGGTTAACGATGTAGCATACTTGTTCGCGCCTTTTTCTAAGTAATCAAGGTCATGGTTGACAAAGTAATCCATTGGGAGGTGCTTGGATGCAGCAAGAGGCTGTTAATAGACGAAGTACTGGAGTTTGTTCACCTAAAGCTGTTGATTTCAATGCTTTCATAAGCTCATTGGTGTGATATTCGCCCTCGTCTTTGCCGATCTTCATAGTGGCCCAAAAGTTTTTATCTTTAAGCATCGTTTGAAGTACATTTGGATCCATGGTTGGTACTCCATATTTGTCTACTAGGAATCCAGAGAAGTCGATTAGATTATTAAGAAATTATGTAAGATCCTCCTTTAATTTATCCGAGATCGTACGTACAGTGGTTGCTTGTGTAAGCCAAGGCTGCTCCTGAACAGTCTCGTCGATGTTGAGAGTATCAGCAAACTCAGGATCAGGTTGATTTGTTTCTTCAATATCTATATCGGAGTAATGTTGATCCGTTGTGGGAGGTGGAGAGTGATGTTTCACAGACGTTGTAGGTTCGTCTTCATGCATAGGTTCTACAAGTTCTATTGGTGAAATAGTAATATAAACCGGTTCAGTGGACTTACATGTGTCTTTGGATGTAGATTGTCTAGAGATGGAGGTGTCGTGGAGATTCTTTTGTCGGTTTTCTCTATTGCTATCACCACTAGTTAGTGATATGCATGGCGAATCCTCCTCGTTGTTGTCTTTGGTTTCATCATCCCCGTCATCCTCTTCATTTTCACTATCCTTATGTTCCTCATCAACAACTTTTTCTTTAGTACCAGCATCACTTTCTTCCTCGTCCTCTTCACCTTTACGGATTCCTCATCATCATCATTTTTCTCAGATTCTTCGCCATTTTTATCAGTATCATCACCTTTACCATCATCACCATTCCCATCTCCCTTACCATTACCATCACTGTCATCATTATTATCATCCTCATCCTCATCACTGTTCTCATCCTCGTCCTCCCCGTCATCCTCATCCTCCCCGTCATCCTCATCCTCTTCCTCTTTGTCTTCTTCCTCTTCATCGTTCTCATCCTCTTCGTCATTCTTATCAGTATTTTCTTCCTCTTCATCCTCTTCCTCATCTTCATCCTCACCCTTATCATCATCTTCACCATTGACATCCTCATCCTCATCTTCAGACTCCTGACGTTTCCTTTTGTTTGTGGTTTGGGGAACTTCAGTGCCATCTGATGTTGATGTTTGAGAAGCTTCCAGTGTCGCTTTAGCAAGAACTCTCTGAAGCTTGTGTTGATTCTTCATTTTTGGTAACTCGATCTTGGTCATTCGAGTCTCCCAAGTCTTCATTAACTCAAGGTCTGAAAGGCCTTTTGTTAGTATTACTGGTAGCTCCTGATTAACATATGACTTGACTTACGTTGAATGATGTTGGTCATATTATCATTAATGGAATCAATGAAAGCAGCATTTTCTTTGTCAAGATCTTCCTTTTCTGCAATAAATTCTTGATGCTTCTTTGTAAGTTTCTTGATGTCGGCGTATACCTCCTAGAGTTTGGACTCGTCACGTTTCTGTTCTCTAAGAAGTCTTGGCTTAGGATTAGTGAACCTTTTCTCGAGATCTGCAAGTGCTTTTGCCTGATCTTGCACTTGTTTTTTAAGGTTTGAAATAACTGCATCATTGACAGTAAGATAAGAGATAGATGGTACAGATTGTAAGGTGGTGGATGGTACGTGTTGTACTGTGGATGGTGGAGGTGTAAGAACAAGTGTTAGAGAGGTGGTGGATGGTACGAGTTGTGGAGTGGTGGTTAGTACAGGGTGTTCTATGATTGGTGGTGGTGTTGGGACAGTCGTTTGGGCGATGGTTGGTACTGATTGTGTGGTGGTGGTTGATACTGGTTGTAAGGTAGTGGTTGGTACCTGTTGTTCGATTGTTGGTTCGATCAAGGGGACGGTTGTCACAACGGTGTTGAATAATGGGGGTGGGGGAGGTGTTAGTTGTGTTATGGGAGTCAAGGTTAAGTGAGCGTCCTCTTGTACAATCATTGCTGGTGTTGTGGGGATTGGTTTGCCGAGGTTGACGTCCCTGTACAGAAAATCAGTTTCCATATCGTCTATTCCCCCACCTTCTAGATTTTGGTCTTCATAATCATAGTTGATATAATCCTCTATGTCTTCATCATCTTGGGTTGAACGGCCTTTGGATCCTTTCTCTATTCTGATCTCTGTCTCTTTTTCGTCACTTGACCTGTCTGGGTCTCCAAAAGCTTCACGGGCTATTTCGTCAGTAGTCTTTGAACCAGATCCACTCTCTTTAGACTTAGCATGTGCCTCCAACTTACTCTTCTAAAGTACTATTCTCAACCTTTTGGCTTCAGAAATGGTTGCTGGAATAGCTTCTTCCTCTTCATCTTCCTCATGTTCATCATAGAGTTGCTCTTTGCCCTTAGCCTTGGCTTTAGCTTTTGAGGAAGAAGTCTTTTGTCGTTTGGAAGCTGCTTTCTTTCTTTTACCCTTTTGCTGTGCAGACGGATCTTCCTTGGATCTGTTTAACTGTGCTTCAATATCCTTAAGCATTTGTTTGTATGCTTCACTCTCCTTGATCCCTTCATTTATCATGACATCAGGTACTGGAGCTGGACGAAGTGAGTATTTTGTGGAAATGCCATCAACATTCATATGTTCCATCAAATAATCCTTAGCTGGTGTATGGTAGAAGAAATTTCCATGCTTATCAATGGATGGTACGGTCTTCATGAAGTGATCTATGATAAGCTTGGTGAAGCGTAGAAATGGCAGATGTTCAGATTTCTTCTTAGTGTTTATGAAGTGGAAGCAAAATTCTTCCCAAAGAAGTAAAGCATAATCCACGTTTTCTCCCATGTAGAGACCCCAAAATATCGAAGCCTGAGGATTTCTCATAGTGTCAGATCCACTAAACTTGGAGGTGAAGCAACGAATAAGGATGATGAAGATTGCTTTCCATGGTTGTCCAATGCATGCAGTGTGAAACTGAGATAGGTTACGAAGATCTCCCTCATAATTCAGAGACCGAAGTACTCTGAGAATGTTAGTTTTCTCGGGGTTAGCCACATACTTTTCTCCTTTGGCAAAGCGAGGGAACTTGAACAACTTCCTGAACTGACTCAAGTCAAGCGTCATTGGCTTCTTGTTGATACTAAACTTAATGGTTTTCTTCGATAACTGCTTGCCCTGAGAAACGATGTTGTTGCCCAGAACTCTTGCATGTATACTTCAGGTACTGATGTTGTTGCTCTTAATGCATTCTTCAGTGGGAACATGTCCAAAATATCCATTGCTATTTTGAAGGCTGCGAATGTTGGATCAAAGTCATCCTTGAGACGCAAGTTGTTCTCTGCGAGAGGCAGACTGTCATTAAGTGGAACCAATGCAAGATCCAGTTGTTGTTGTTGTTGTTGCTCTTCGGTGATCGACATTTTACTACTTAGATAAGAACATTTGCAAATGATAGATAAAGATATATTTATCATATAGCATGTAAACACTTAGCATGATAAAACGTGTCATGTCACTTCATTTTGTTTGCTTAAGTTATCTTAGTATTAATCCTATGTCATTTTGATTTAACATATAGAACGACGTCGGATTAAACTAAGTGTAAAAAAGTTAATACAACACTGATAAGAGTACAACACTTTGCAATGTTTTAGGTTTGAATATTTCGCAATATCAAAGATTCTAGATCTCGCAATGTCCATCTTAAAACATTTCGCAATAACCATAAATCCCACATGTCGCAATAAATGTTTAATCAGACATTTCGCAATGTTGACTAAAAACATTTTTCGCAATACTGGCTAAAATGAGATTTCGCAATGTCTGGATTTCCACATTTCGCAATGACTCATATTCCGCAATAATCAACAACAGCACATTCCGCAATATCTATTCGTGGAAACACTTCGCAATGTTCAGACATTTCACAATGTCTGAAAATGTCACATTTCGCAAAGTCTGGATATGTCACTTTTCGCAATAACTAAGACATTCCACATTCCGCAATACTCAAACTGACTTTCCGAAATAATCGAAATTGACTTTCCGCAATAACACGTCATATATTTCTCAATATAGAGCGGATATTACGAGTTAATTTCAGTTTGATTCGATTTCGGAACCTAGGAAGATTCTAAGCAAAACTAATCACTACCCATTATAAATCTAAGTAATCCAACCCAAAAACCCTATCATATTTCATTTTTTATCAAGTTTTTCTCAAAACCCTAATTCGAGATCTAGGGTTCTTAAGATCAATAATCAAGAAATTAAACATGATGGGTATGTGTATTACAATATAATGGACATATAATTAATACCTTGATGCTTGAAATTGCTTAGAACACACGAAAATGAAGGTTTTGAGTAGATGTTAATGGCAGCTGGGAGAGGTATATGTGTTTGTGTGTTTGCAAAGAATAGAGAGACGGGGGGATAGTTTGACCTAGATTAAATAAGAATTTGCAAAATTGCAAGTTTAGTCCCTTAGTTATGTATAAATTTTAGAACTTGTATCAATCCAAGTTATGAAAACAAAGAATACATAACGCCCGTTATCTCTAATTTCTTGTGAACAAATTTGCACAACTAACTCATCTATCCTTATGACTTAAGGCATGTGAAATATTTCCTAAGGGCACAAACTTCCTATCTCATAAGGCACATACCACATATAATATGCTAGAAGACATTAACCGTTTTGCATTTTTCAGAAAACTTTTTGAAGACCAATTTCTTTCCAAGACGATCTGATATTTTCTCCCCTTTAAACAAAGACCCGTCTTCTATTTAAAGATATGTAGTCGTTGTTTAAAGAGTCAAATACCTGAAAAGACTTTTTACATATAGTGTTTCTAAGAAACTATTCCGGTGGCAATAAGATTTCTCTTATTTTAACAAATGAATGCACTGAAGCGTACATGAATTTGTGTTAGACCAAGTTATAAAGTAAACTTGATCCCTTGTATGATTTTAAAGTAAATCATACCCGAGAAAATTAATTCCCGTTGTGAGCCAACATTTTCAAAAGAAATACATGACTTTAATTCGAAAAACGGGTTGTAGTCAAAAATAACTACAAGCCATATGGGCATGTTTTAAAAATATGTACAACTTTTATACGAACTCTATTTATGGCACCGTATCAATTTTAATTGACATTTCTAAGGCCGTAAATATGCTCGTACTAAAAGACATGCCCGTTTTAAAATGAAAAAATATTTTTAGATTTTTTTGATTTTATAATTTTTATGGTTTTTGTAGGTTTTATATTTTTGTATTTTTATTTTTGATAAATATATACAATATATACATGATCATGATAAAAGGATACTCGAGAATAGTTTACCACCACTATTCTTCAGATTCTTCTGCCAACTCCTAAAGAGTCGCTGGTGAGAATGATTTCACACCAAGCTCGTCGATCACAAACTCGATGCGTCCTTGATCTAAAGCCTTTGTGAACATGTCAGCCAGCTGAGACTCAGTGTTGACAAAATACAGCTCGATCACTCCATTTTCCACTTGATCTTTGATGAAATGGTAGCGTATGTCAATATGCTTCGCCCTGGAGTGTTGAACATAGTTGCAGCAAAGGGCAATGGCGCTTTTGTTGTCACAGTACATCGGAATTTTGTTGAATCCAAGACCGTAGTTAGTCAATTATGATCTCATCCATAGAACTTGAGCACAACAACCGAACATGGCAATGTATTCAGCCTCTATACTGGTTATCGCAGCGCTTTTCTGCCTTTTAGATGCCCAAGTAATCAGTCTATCTCCAAGAAGTTGCACACTGCCCGACGTGCTACGTCTAGTATCTTGACACCCAGCATAATCCGCATCTGCATAAGATATTAGTGCAATAGAGGAGTCCTTCGGATACCATATGTAGAAACTAGAAGAGTGGGTTGAATAGTTTCTAGTTACTTTTCAAAACATTTCGCATAAACCCACTCTCTGCGGTTCTTTAAACATACCCGCGGTTCCTTATCACTAACGAACCGCGTGTCCCTTTAAGGAACCGCCTACAGTGGACGATGACATTTGTTACATGTTAAACTTTAACAATCCTTTGTATCAAATTCTTGATCAAGCTTGACTAAGTATGAGATGTGTTTGTAATAGATAATAACTATAAGTAAGGAAACACACAAACACATCAAATCAAGAGTACATCAAGCAATAGTCTAAACACTAAGCACACACGTACTAAGCATAAGCTTTTCCGCAACTAGGATGTTTAGACTAAGTGATGTACACTTGACCATAATCTAAACATGAAGCACACACGTACTAAGCCGTAGCTTTTCTGCAACTTAGATGTTTAGATTATTAGATGCACACAACACACAACAACAAGTATGCAACTATAAATACATCTAAAAAGGTAAAGACATAAATGTAAATGAAAGTACCGACACGATGATTTATAGTGGTTCGGTCACGAAGCTCCTCTTCGCCCTACTCCACTCCTCGAGTACACCTTACTCGAGAGATACTTCACTAGTCAACAAACTCCTTAAGGTGGAGAAACCATACACAACGTCGCTTATCCAATTTCCGACTCTAAGCTAAAATTCGAGTCCTAATCTTAGGTAGGACCAATCTACACAACGTCTCCCACTTTACCATTTTCCGACACAAGGCTAGATGTCGAGTCCTAATCTTAGGTAGGACCAATCTACACCCATCTACACAACTTCCAAATTGACACACCAATTTAAATCTACACAACTCTTCACAACTACACAACTACACCACTCTTCACAACTACACAACTACACCACTCTTCACAACTACACAACTACACCACTCTTCACAACTACACACCTACACAACTCTTCACCCTAGTTATGTTTTATGGCCCACCATAAAAAACCTTGTGTTTTATGGCATAAACAATAAACCATATAGATCTAAGTACTCACCACTTAGATCTATGACTCTAACACTATATCCAAGTATTAACAAACTTGGATCTAAACAAATAACACCTAATCCAAGGATACCCATCACTTAGATATTCTACCCTTACAAATACATCCAAGTGAACCCAACACTTGGATCTTCTACATATACATAGTAGGAAAATAATGACTTGATCTAGAAGGAGAGATCTTCATCATGTTGTGAACCCAACACTTCATGGTAATGAAGGTGTTCTTCTCTTTGCACTTGAGAGGATGAGAGGATTGAAGGAGAGAATCACATCTTAAACAAGATTAATCTAAACTAACTAATCAACGAGTTTAAAGATGTTTTTGAAGTAATTGTGAAAAAAGGGTTAAAAGAAAAGCTAGAAATGATCCACTATTTATAGGACAACAATACCCGCGGTTCCTTAAGTACCCCCGCGGTTACTTATCAATAAGGAACCGCGGGTTCCTTTAAGAAACCTCCGGCTTGGAGTCCGTGTATTTTTGTTCTTTAGTGGGGATATGCCATCTGAGGTAGTTTATACCCTCAAAGGATATTCCTTTGGCATATGGAATATGCCAAATTCAAATTAAAAAATATTCTTTGGAATATGCCTTAGGGAATATTCTTTGGAATATTCCAAATTTTAAATTTCCATTTTCTTTTTATTAAAACATTTTCTTAAAAATAAAGTTTATTAAAATCTTTTGTCACATTTGATTAAATGTGAGTTTTAAGAAAATATTAATCCTTGATCACTTAGATAGGTTAATGACATGTTTATTCATACCTTGAGTGATTCATGCCGAATGCGATCTTGGAGATGTCAAGAGAAGTATACAAATGTATTCTTGAGTGATTACGAGTACCTTAACATTTTATATAATGTATTGCGAATTATACGTTTGTCATCAACAAAACACAAAGAGATTATATCGACAAAACATCGTAATGTTTGCACTAACAATCTCTCCCTTTTTGATGATGACAAACAAGTAAACCGCAACGCATATTAAAATGTATAAGTTACTCGTTTACACTAACTTCTCCCCCTTTTGTTGAATCAAAAAGGTAGTCAACGTCTTTGAAGAAGAGAAGAATCAACGTTGAGAGAGCACACATCCAAAGTGGTAATCATCGATAACACGTCATTTGAAGAAGAGAAGAACTGACGTCACGAGAGCTTGCATCCGAAAGGTAGTCTTTATTTGTAGAAGAAGAGGATCGACTTCGATAGAACATGCATCCAAAAAGCTAATCATCCATTATGGTTGTCGGTTGAGAAGCGAGAATCCAAACCGTAGACCCATCATCTAAATATATTGAGCTTGCGTCATCCTAGTGAAGTCTTCAATCAACATAGGTTAACCAACTCCATGCATAATAAAATGCTTATCTTCGAGATTCCAAAATTCATTACTTACAAGAAGTTCGATGAATGAAATTTAAGTGAGTCAACGATCCTAAATGTAATGACTAGAAATCTGGCAAATGCTCCCCCTTAATATGATATCCCCCTTGCTTGAGGCACTAATGAAGCAGGGATAGTGACAAGCTACAAAGAAGGGTTAGAAAAGTCTTACAAAACAAAGTTATTGGACAAGAGCATATATGTATAGCAATGTCACCCAAGCGAAATTAGCTTTAAACATCTTGAGTACAAAGAGAGGGACTCAAGAGAAAGCTAAAACAAACTTAACTTTTAGAAGTGTAAAAAATATGACAAATTAAGAAAAATAAGGGGCTATTAGATATAAAAGAGAACCCAACTTATTTTGGTGACACCAAAAAAAATATAAAGAGGACTAAGATAGAAAAGAGATGTCCAATTTATAAGAAAAATATTGTCTAGAGAACATACTCCACTTTAACATATTGTCACGAATACCGAACTAAAGAGAGTATGACAAAGACAATAAAACAATTCTGGATAGTCGAAAAGAGGGGAAGAATGACTATGAGGAAACGCGAAAACGAGGACGATAAACAAGTCGTTTGCACAAACAATGACAAGCATTGGAGAAAGAAGTGTGCACACGATGCTATCAATCCAAAGACAAGTCGAAGGAGAGGATCTTGACAAGATCAATTCATAATTGTTGGAATAGAGGTAGAGAAGAAACATCCATACCAATTGTAATGATAATATGTCAAAGGGTAAAAAATCTTAGAATTTTGGAATCATCCAAGAAAAATCAAGATTTAACCAAAATCCTCTCAAAAGGTTAAAAACTTAGAATTGTTGGAATCACCCAATCCAATTGTAAATCTTAACCACAATCAACTCTCAACAATGAGAAAGACAAAAAATCTCAACTCGAAAACATTTTTGACCTTAAGAATAATTCCTTTAGAAAGCTCCAAAAGCTTTAAGTCGGGAATCAAGGTACAAAAATAAAGAAAATCCAAAAGCGAGGATAAATCGACGCTTAAGAAAAATACTAGATATAAGACATTATAGGCAAGGATGTTTATGAATGTTGACACCAAACAGATGACTCAATGATATAAAGAAAGAGATCAAATAAGCCAAAGAATAGAAAGACCAAGATGGATGGTGTTTAGCATACGATAAACTACATGCTCAAAGTTTCGTAGCTCTTCTCAATCATTTTGAATGTTCAAAGAACAATACGTGATGAGGAAAAGGTGAGGCTCGACTCGACTTAGTTTAGAAAGGATACAAGAGAGAGACATAACTTAGAGAGGCATGATTAAAATAAATCGAAAGAGACTCAACAAAGAAGTTAAGGATAACTTCACAAAATAATTCAAGAATACAATACCTTATTAGGTGATTGTGAAGTCTTGAAGGAAAACGAGAGAAGAAACTAAAAAGAGAAGAAAAGAAGGAATCTTCAAGAAAACTCGTCAAATAGAGAGATAGACCAAAAACGAACAAAGGGACTCACTGGTCGCGGTTCGTTAAATAGGTTCTCGGTTCATTATAAATAATGAGCCTCTAGGTTATTTGAGGAAGCGTGGACAGTGGGTGTCCAAAAACGATTATTGACTCAAAAGAAAATCATTTGGTCAAACAATTAACATAAGATGCTAAATGGCTTGAAAATCAATGCTTCGGATATGACTTTTAACAATTGCACTTGCAAGTTAAAATTACTTGAATATTTCAAAAGCAATATTTAAGTTGTCAATCTTACTAGGTGAGGAATTAGATTTAAATCTAACCTTCCTTGACAACCGAGTGAGAAAATAAAGAAGAAAAGAAAGATCACAAGGAAAACGAGATCCAAGACCCAAAGATAAATCATGTTGAAAAAACATGAAAGGAAATACAAGAGAATAAAGATCATACAAAGATGTATGAAACACAAGCCTAAAACTTAAGCATAATTTCAATCTTAGTTACACTAGAATTCTAAGATTTGCTTAAATTGGATGTCTTAGCAATAAGCAATCCACATGCTTAAATGAAAGACAAGGTGGTGGCAGAATTTGGTAGAGAAGGCTTGGTGATAATCTTGTAATTCAACTCATCATAGATATAAGACATGACAAGATGTTGATATTGACAACAAAGACAATATGTTTCATGATGCATGACATCATCATGTGATGGATGAAGAACACAAAAGGGAAATGGTGAAAATGAGAGTTTTCAAAATCAATTTTCTTAAAATGAGAAAAGATTTGATAAGGTGTGTTCTTTGGTGAATTTGGGTTGAAAGATATTTTAGAAATTAGTGGATAATCAAGGCTTTCATTTGTGAAAAATACATTTTGCTTTGGTGTGAAAGAGATTTCAAAATTCTTTGGGTTAAGAAGAGAAAGCACAAAATATTTTGGGAGTGACCAAAGGTTTGAAACAAGGATTCCAAAGGGTGATAGAACAATTGGTAAGTTTTGGAAAACCCTTTTTTTAAGTTGTTTGTCCGCGGTTCCTTTTCTCCACCAGAGGTTCCATATCGATATGGAGTCGCGGTCTCTATAAAGAACCGCCCACAGAGGGTGTGTTTTGGAGGATAAGGGAATTTTTCCAATTCGGCAAATCCTAATGTTCTAGTCTAACTTATCATAAAGTTATGACAAAGAGCAATAAAAACTAGAACACAAGCAAAGGAAAAACACATAGGTTCAATTAGCACGTAGGAAGAAGGCTAAGTAAAACCTAATGGCTATAAAAGAAAAAGACTCCTAATGACATACAAAGTTCATCAAAGTAAACTATCATTAGTCATATTTAGGAAGAGCCATTCAGCCAATTTAGAGAATGAGTATGAGACTATCACTAGAGGTGCTCAATTAAGGCTAAGCACGACCGTTTTTACGAGTTATAAAATAACCCGACTTCTCGCATAGAAGTAATTCAACCGTTAGGTCAAATTAAGATTCTAGTGCATAAATTCTCTAGTAGTCATTCTCAAGGTAGACAAAATGCAATTCCTACATTTGTCTAATAAAGTGTAGCAAGGATGTAAAATGTATGACGACACAATGCACAACCTAATGAGGGTAAAAGAATGCACCATTGCATATCTTGTCAAACAAGTATAGTTAAGGTTATTTACCTTAGTAGAACTTGAGGCCAAACACTTTGAAGTGTATAAACAACGTTTAGACAAAACATATGAACACTCTTGATTGGTCTTTCGGAGATGACACATTTACAAATTGCATCGCAATGTAAATTACTTGAGTATTTCGGATGAAACATCCAAGTTGTCAAACCGACTCCATTGTGCATTATAAGCAATTATTAAACAAAATATGTCTAATAATTTGAACAAGTAGATTCAATATTCCATCATCAACACAAGTGTGAGTTATGATCCGATGTATATTATTAATAAACCACAAATATGTCTACACTAAAAAACATGTCAATTAGATTCGATAATGATACCAATCATAGTTTGAATAATGAGTTGATATTTAATCAAAATCTTTCTTTATTCCCACAAACACTCCTTTAAGAGAAAATAGCTAAGATTTTCAAAGGGTGTTTCATGCTTTATAGTGAGACATTAATCTACTTGAACTAATAACACAATGATCGAGTAAGACGACCCACATCAATAGATTTGACAAGCTCCCAAAGTTTACAAACCTAAACGTGTTAAAGAACATGCCAAGGTGTACAAAATGTTTATGTAACATTTGTAAACCAAGAGATGTTAATCCTATATGCAATGCACACATAAATAGACAACTAAGTAACACTACTACCAAAAGTAATGATCACTTAAGAATGTCCAAAGACAAAAGAAAAAGCACAAAATCATTCGTCTTCGTTTTGAGTGTTAGATACACCAAAGTATGCATAGCTTGATTTTATTTGAAAATAGTTTTCGACCCATTTCAAAATTTAATTAAGTTCAACACTTTATAAATATATCAATTTTCAAAGATATATCAACAAGAGATGTCCAACTTAATAGAAAAGAGTAAAACACAAGTTTTACGACAAACCGACGCTCAATACTTTGGACAAAGTATGAAACTTAGAAAACATCCATATTTTAAAGTTTTAATAAAGGTTTGGAAGCATTTTTAAGAGAAAGGAAATTCAATTACGCTCGAAATGACGGGTGGCACGACTTCTACGGACTTACGGTTGATTTTATATGATTTTCTAAAGTTTGCAAAAAACTGTGTCGGACTGACTGCGGTTCCTTATTGATAAGGAACCGCCGGGAACAGTTTAAGAACCGAGGTCAGTAGGCAAAAATTGAGTTTTTGGCCAAAATCATTTGGTAACATTTTGGAAGGACTTAGGACTCTAAAAAATCATTTTAGACACATAGGACTCTATTTTAGAGTTAATTATGACACAAAATATTTTTATACTTCCAAACATGAAAAGATTTGTTATCAAGCTATTATAAGAAGTTTATTTAACACCAAAACTTGTACGAATGAAACAACAAAACACATTTCATAAGTAATCACTCTTCATGAACAATTTGATACAAAGAACGTCTCTATTTTAAAAACCGTTTCCATTTTTAAAAACCATTTGTTTTGAAAATGAGAGCAAAGATCGATCCAAACTTTAAAGTACAATATACTTCAAAGGTCTTGTATAACCTCGCTCTGATATCAATTGTAGTAACTAGAAGGGGGGTTGAATAGTTTCTAGTTACTTTTCAAAACATTTCGCATAAACCCACTGTGCGCGGTTCTTTAAACATACCCGCGGTTCCTTATCACTAACGAACCGCGTGTCCCTTTAAGGAACCACCTACAGTGGACGATGCCATTTGTTACATGTAAAACTTTAACAATCCTTTGTATCAAATTCTTGATCAAGCTTGACTAAGTATGAGATGTGTTTGTAATAGATAATAACTATAAGTAAGGAAACACACAAACACATCAAATCAAGAGTCAAGCAATAGTCTAAACACTAAGCAGACACGTACTAAGCATAAGCTTTTCCGCAACTAGGATGTTTTGACTAAGTGATGTACACTTGACCATAATCTAAACATGAAGCATACACGTACTAAGCCTTAGCTTTTCCGCAACTTAGATGTTTAGATTATGAGATGCACACAACACACAACAACAAGTATGCAACTATAAATACATCTAAAAGGTAAAGACATAAATGTAAATGAAAGTACCGACACGATGATTTATAGTGGTTCGGTCACGAAGCTCCTCTTCTCCCTACTCCACTCCTCGAGTACACCTTACTCGAGAGACCCTTCACTAGTCAACAAACTCCTTAAGGTGGAGAAACCATACACAACGTCGCTTATCCAATTTCCGACTCTAAGCTAAAAGTCGAGTCCTAATCTTAGGTAGGACCAATCTACACAACGTCACCCACTTCACCATTTTCCGACACAATGCTAGATGTCGAGTCCTAATCTTAGGTAGGACCAATCTACACCCATCTACACAACTTCCAAATTGACACACCAATTTAAATCTACACAACTACACCACTCTTCACAACTACACGACTCTTCACAACTACGTACCTACACAACTCTTCTCCCTAGTTATGTTTTATGGCCCAACATAACAAACCTTGTGTTTTATGGCATAAACATATAAACCATATAGATCTAAGTACTCACCACTTAAATCTATGACTCTAACACTATATCCAAGTATTAACAAACTTGGATCTAAACAACTAACACCTAATCCAAGGAAACCCATCATTTAGATATTCTACCCTTACAAACACATCCAAGTGAACCCAACACTTGGATCTTCTACATATACATAGTATGAAAACAATGACTCGCTCTAGAATGAGAGATCTTCATCATGTTTTGAACCCAACACTTCATGGTAATGAAAGTATTCTTCTCTTTGCACTTGAGAGGTTGAGAGGATTGAAGGAGAGAATCACATCTTAAACAAGATTAATCTAAACTAACTAATCAAGGAGTTTAAAGATGTTTTTGTAGAAACTGTGCAAAAAGGGTTAAAAGAAAAGCTGGAAATGATCCACTATTTATAGGACAACAATGCAACGGCTATAAAGACCCGCGGTTCCTTAAGTACCCCCGCGGTTCCTTATCAATAAGGAACCGCGGTTTCCTTTAAGGAACCTCCGGCTTGGAGTCCGTACATTTATGTCCTTTAGTGGGGATATGCCATCTGAGGTAGCTTATACCCTCAAAGGATATTCCTTTGGCATATGGAGTATGCCAAATTCAAATTAAAGAATATTCTTTGGAATATGCCTTAAGGAATATTCTTTGGAATATTCCAAATTCAAATTTCCATTTTCTTTTTATTAAAACATTTTTTTAAAAATAAAGTTTATTAAAATCTTTTGTCACATTTGATTAAATGTGAGTTTTAAAAAAATATTAATCCTTGATCACTTAGTTAGGTTAATGACATGTTTATTCATACCTTGAGTGATTCATGTCGAATGCGATCTTGGAGATGTCAAGAGAAGTATACAAATGTATTCTTGAGTGATTACGAGTACCTTAACATTTTATATAATGTATTGCGAATTATACGTTTGTCATCAACAAAACACAAAGAGATTATATCGATAAAACATCGTAATGTTTGCACTAACACCATAGACCACGATGAAGTGTTCCTTTAAGGTACCAAAAGATCCTTTTCACAACATGTAAGTGCTTTTTGGTAGGCCGAGCCTGATACCGGGCACACATGCATATAGCAAATTTCAAATCAGGCCTGCTAGCAGTCAGATAGAGACGGGTGCTGATCATTCTACGATAAAGTTTAGGATCGACAGCAATCCCATCCTTATCCTCATCCAACTTGGATCTCTTCACCATTGGAGTATCCACGGGGTCACAGTTTTCAAAGTGATACTTTTTCAAAGATTCAAGAGCATATTTGGATTGATTAATGAAGATGCCTCTGGGATTTTAAGAAATTTGTAACCCTAAGAAAAATGATATTTTTCCCATCATCGACATCTTAAAACGTGTGGACATGATTTTCTCAAAATGGTCAGACAATTGTTGAGTAGTGGCAGCAAATATTATATCGTCAACATAAATTTGTACCAGTATCATATCGTTTCCTTCTTGGAGAATGAATAATGCCGGGTCCACTTTTCCTTTGGAGAAGCCTTCCGAGATGAGATATGATGATAGGAGATCGTACCACGCGCGTGGAGCCTTTTTCAACACATAAAGAGCCTTCTTGAGCTTGTACACATGATTAGGATACTCCGAGTTGAAAAATCCATTCGGATGGCTTACATAGACTTCTTCCCTTAATTCACCATTGAGAAATGCCGTCTTAACATCCATTTGGTAGACGATCATGTTCATCTGAGCAGCATAAGCAAGGAATAGTCTAATTGCCTCCAATCTTGCAACATGAGCAAAGGATTCTTCAAAGTCAATACCTAATGCTTGTTTGTTACCTCGAGCAACCAATCTAGCCTTGTTCTTTAAAACACCACCCAACTCATCGTGTTTGACCTTATATACCCACAACAATGTAAGGATGTTGACGTTGTCTGGTAAAGGAACTAATTCCCATACTTCAAGTCGTTGAAATTCATTAAGTTTCTCTTGCATGGCTTTAATCCATGAGGATTGTGTCATCGCTTGTTGCCAAGTTTTAGGTTCCTCCTCGGAGAGAAACTCATCAAAGTAACAATATAATGCGTGCTCTTGTAGTTGATGGTGTGTTAAGACTGGTCGATCGATGTCACCAATAATATTTCGGATTGGGTGATCCTTTTTCCACTTTGTGTTGTGATTTTCAATCCGTGGTGGTCTGGAGTGAATGGTTGCAGGAGCTTCCTCTAAGGTAGACGCACCATTAGGGTTTTCGGGTATTGGTAAACCATAGAATAGAAGCTCTTATAGGTGAGCAAATTCCAAGTCGTGATCATTGTAATCCTCTTCAACATCATCAGGAACGAGTCGGGGTGTTGATTCGGATGTAATGTAGTTTAAGAATTGTTGCGGGATGGTACATCCGGTTCAGTAGTGACTGTAGATATATCGAATTGATTTCCATTCTCTTGAGCAACAACTTCGAGAATCAGAGCTACTACTGCAAGATCTGGAACATCATCACTAGGAGGATCAAAGAATTCATCAAACATAGGTTGAAATAACTCATCTTACTCGGGCCTTGTAGGTGGTGTAAATGATGGAGAAGTAGGATTGTTGGGAGTTAATCCGGAACTAATAGTACCGGTTCCCATCTCATGAAGTGCGGGTTCAGAGCTGTGTTGCTCAAAATCCATCGCTGTCAGCTCATAAAAATCGACATCAATAGTTTCTATTATCTTGCCAAGATGACGGTTATAAATCTGGAAATCTTTCTTTGCGGATGAGTAACCAATGAAAATTCCTATCTCAGCCTTCGGTTGAAGTTTCCCAAATTCTCACTATTTGTATTTGGGTAACAAAGTGCACCAAATACATGAAGAAAGGATATATCGGGTATTCATCCATGAAGAAGCTCATACGGTGTTTTCCATGACGCTTTCGAACAATAGAGCGGTTTTGGGTATAACATGGGGTTGCTACAGCTTCAGCCCATAAGAATAAAGGAGCATTTGCGTAAATCAAAATAGTTCTAGCAGCCTCCATAAGTGTACGATTACTTCTTTCCACGACACCATTTTGTTGTGGAGTGCGAGAAACTGATATTTCGTGTGAAATGCCAACCTCTTCATAGTAGTCTCGCATAGCTTGATTAACGAACTCAGTTCCATTATCAGTTCGAATGCGACGAACAGTAGCATTAAGACGCACGTGGATCATCTTAAGAAATTTTATAATAAATTATGGTGCTTGATCCATTGTCGCTAAGAACTTTACCCATGTAAACCTTGAATAATCATCCACCATGACGAGGATGTATTTTCTAACACTCACACTGGCCGTACGTATTGGCCCGCAAAGATCCATGTGCAAAAGATGTAGTACTTCCTGGTTGGTGTCTTCAGCTTTAGGTTTGTAAGACTTTTTGGTGCTTTTCCCTAATGAACACGCGGAACATAAATGATCCTTGTTAAACTTGAGCTTTGGAAGACCACGAACAAGTTCATTTTTAGCCAAATGGTTAATAGCATCAAAGTTAAGATGAGATAACCGCCGATGCCACAACCATGACTTGGTCTTAGATGCTTTGGAGAGAAGGCACACAGGAGAAGCGGCCATCGTGTTTTGTATAGACAACGTGTAGAGATTATCCCCTCGAGAACCTTTTAACAAGTCATTTCCTGCTAAGTTACGAATGAAGCAAGTATGTTGTCAAAAAGCAACCTCAAGGTTTGAATCACAAAATTGTCCCACTGAGAATAAGTTATGACCGAGTCCCTCCACGTAGTACACCCTTGAAATCGTAACATTTCCAATCTGATATTCACCATAACCCATGATCTTTGCAATGTGGTCGTTGCCAAATTTTAACCGTGCCTAGAAACTTGTTAACGAAATTTTTGAGCATCGAGCGATCTCCGGTCATGTGCTTGGAGCCCTAGAGTCCAAGTACCACAGGATGATTTGGACCACCTGAAAATATCACTAGACAAAGACGATGTATCGGAATCTAATTGTTCCTCTGTGTTAGCAGGTACAGATATAATTATCTTAGAGTTGCTATCAGAAGAGTTCTTAGGTTTCTAAATTTTCTTCCTAGTTGTCCGCTTAGATTCTAGTTTTCTAAGATCCTGAGGTACTTCTTCACTAGTAGGCATAATAGTGGACGCAGACCTATTTAAAGGGCGCTTTTTCATTTCTTAATGCTAGAGTTCCTATTTAAAGGACGCTTAGATCTAACTTCAGTGGATGTGATCCTAGTTAAAGGGCACTTAGTTCCATTTGCAGTAAAGGTCGTACCAGTGGGTTGCCATTGCCATCCAACTTGGGTGAATTTCTTCCCCGTTGGAGTCCATTCAAGATTGTTCTTAATAGCATACATTTCATTAACATGGTCAACAAGGCGTAAATCATGATGCTGAGAAAACATGCATTCATTACAATTCCAACATCTCAAATTAGAATTCACTTTGCGCTTAGGCTTCCGCATAGAGGTATAGCCTTTTGTCTTAGCTACATGATTCTTTTTATTCAAATCTGAAATAACATTCCTAGGGTGAACTTCTAGTTTCTTTTCATAGTGCTACTATTGGAAGGCTTGATCCTATCTTTCTTTACTCGAGATCCTTTAGCCTTAGTAGACGCAGTTACTCCTGTAGAAGGCAAGGGAACATTAGTGGCATATTTTGATTTAGTCTTGATGGGTGTGCTTAAAGTAGGTTTAGCTCCCGGGGTTTTATTAAATGGAGTCATGGCAATGGTAGGGGTTGTTGTTTAAGTGGTGCAGAACCCGGTTGTCCTATGAAGTTAAGATATGCTAGGCAACATTAAACCCGCTCAATATATAAATAAGTAGCGTTATAATCGTTGTTTGTGGGATCAGATTCATATAAGTCATCTAAAATGTCCCTTGTAAGAATCACATGCCTAATTGCATTTTTCATATAATCCATATATGACAGTGAATTGTTCTTAAGGTACGGGTTCTTATAAAGCACCACTTCTTTGGGTTTTGGAGCACTAGAGGTCAGGGCAGAGATTGTAGCTGCATTATTAACAACTTCTTGTCCTTTGATTTGAAGTGTTTCCTTTAACTCAGCTAAAACCATGTTTGTGTCTATGAGCTGAATATTTAAGTCAGATATTTCCTCACACTTTTGGTTCAGTTGGTCAGTAAGTGACTTTTGCTCTGCTGCATTAAAAGTGAAGCATTCTTCTATTGAACCATAAAAATGTGAAAAAAGCCTGCTTTGCTCGTTCAAGCTCCCCTAGCATAGAAGTAATTCTATATTCTAAGGCATGGTTTTTATTCTCTGCATCCTCTAGTTCCACTTTCTCTTCTAATGACTCTCTCTTAAGTTTCATAATTTCTTCCTCTAATACCTAAACCACCTGAATCATCTTATCACCGTGTCTCAACGTTGTTTTCACAATCAGTTGTTTTTTAAAGAGTTTCATTTTTAGATTGTTGTTCAATTTCAAGAGATATACAATGTTGTTGAAACTCATCAAAACATTTTGAAAGTGAGTTGTAAGAATCTTGAAGCTTTAAAAATTCAGCGTTAGATTCGTGACAAGAATGATTATCTACATCATTTACAGGCTCAACAATATTCACAGAGAGATTATGCACATCATCACATTTATTCACAACAGATGTAATCTCATTAGCACAATTAATAGTCACAACTTGCATCACATCGAGAGGCACCACTTGTTCCAAGAATCGGTCATATTCTGACAAAATCTTTTCTTTCTCAATTAATTGTAGCTCATAAGCGTCATCCATTTCATAGAAAAACTTTTTGAACTTCTGCCATTTCGAAATTTAGATTTTCTACAAGATTGATAAAACCCTCTGTAAGGTTTTCTACAAAAGGAACGATCTCTTTCTCAAACACCGATTTCATGTGTTCGAAAGCCCATTCTCCGTCGGTTTGAGCCGTGGGAGTCGTACATTCCTTTATGACCTTGTGAAAACCGGTAAAGTATCGTCTAATCTCTTTCAAGCTTAACAATACTGTACTTACCGGTGGAAGAACCTTTGGAATTTCCTTGGGTTCATCCGTGTTGACAAGTGTAGAAAATATACTAGGGTTTTCTCTAGTGGACATGTAAGTTGGTGTATCGATAAATTCCCTTTGTATATTAAAGCGAGTTCTAAAATCCGTTTTTGCATACTCTTGATTTAGTTTATCATAATCAAACTTAGGATATTGCAAAAGCATTTGTGACTAATTATCTTCAATTAGTGACGTATACTCGGGATCATCCAGAATAACAATCGGATCTAAGACCAATCCTAATTTTGTTGCATCATAAAGTCTTGGGTTGTGGATAAAAGCTTGCTTTGCATAACCCAGGTTAGTGGCAGGTCTGTTAGACGCGATAAAGTAAATTCCTTAAAAGATGAATGAAACAAATGTACTAAGTGTGAAACGGAGTATTGTTTTAAAAGCAAAGTTTTAGTCTTTTCAATTTTATTAGACGCATTAATTTCCGTTTCAACCTTTTTAGACTCGAGAATTTCGAAATCTGTTTTCAGTTTTTGAAAATTAGTAACGACTAACTCTTTCTCTTTAAGTTCTTTTGAAAGATTTGCTCTTAAATGTTCAATCTCTAGTAAATGATCTATTTGGACTTTCCTAAACTCATCAAACTTTGTATTAGTTAATATTGGTCGAGGGAGTTAGTTCCAAGGTTTGAACCTTTTCCTTGTACAAAGCAAGCTCGGCAGATAAGATCTGATTAACACTTAGGGTTTCAAGGACCACAATATTCATTTGGCCAAGCATAGATGCCGACACCATAACCAAATCTTGTTGAGCAGAAGAATTCGTATTCATAATAGCTCCCGGTTGTGTTTCACTCAAAGTATGAGGACTTGCATTGATATTGCTATCATTGTTTGTCGCCTCGTTTGAATTACTAACCACCAGAGGCTCTTCCAAATACTGAGACTCTTGCCTAGCTTTATAAGGTACAATAGTAGTATCATTAGTAGTACTTGGTACCTCAGAGATTTGGTCAAACCCATAAAGCGAGAGATTTGCCATAAGAGCTGCCTTGGCGGTGTTGTAGTCATCAGAGTCTGAATCATATGCATCGAGATGATCGGCTTGATACGCTGTATTGTGAGTGAAAGCTGCTGTGAGTCCCTCATTTTCCGCAACTCCTGGATCCGCTAGAAACGATAGCCCCTCTTCATCTAACTCACGACCATTGGCTTGAGCTTTGACCAACATGACCTTCTCCTCAAACCACGAAGCATCCCTTCTCCTTTTGGGTTGCTTACACTCCCTAGCCATATTTACTTCCTCTTTGCAGTTGTAGCAGATAATCATCTTCACTTTGCCAGTTGTGTTTCCTCTTGGAGCAGTGTTAAATGGGCGTGCACCGGTATTTGATGAACTTGGTCTCCCCTGAAGTGGTTGCACCATGACCCTACCGTCTTGAATTGTAGCTTGTTGACGAGAGTTAGAAGAAGTTCTCAACTGATTATTTGTTGGAGATGGTCCTTTGTAACCTCGTTTGTTCAATGTTTGAGTGATATAGGCAGACATTTGTGCTATCACATCAGTAGGATTATCCCCTTGTTTGAACTCGGCAATTGGAACCTCATCATCGCAGTACAAAACTAGTGCTGGTGGAGCTGAATAAACAGTTGAGGGAGTACTGACATGTTGTGAATAGTGGGGTTGAAGAACTTCCGGTTGCTGGTATGTGATAGCAGGATTTGTAGGTGGTTGATAAGGAGAGTATTGTTGTTGAGCATATGGTGATAGATGTAAGTCTCTTTGTGATGATGGTGCTGAAGCTGATATTGTTGTTGATATGATGTAGGTGGTTGTGGTAATATCGAATACTGTGGAAAGCTTGGAGTCTGATACACGGGCTTGTGATAAGATTGTTGTCCCATAGCATACGGAGTGTTGTTATATGACAATGTTGGATGATTTACCATTAACGCCAATGGTTCTGGATAAGATCCTTAAGACATGCGTTTTATGAGCACATGCTTCTCGTGTTTCTGCAAGAAAGCATATAGTTGATCTAAATTTGATTTGTGCAAATCCCGAATCAATTTAACGTCAGTGACGTATTGGCTCCACTCTGAGGGTAACGTGTTCAAAAACTTGGTGTTGAGCTGAAACTGAGCAATCGTTAGATTATACACATTCAAATCATTCATCAACGTAGTAAATCACCAATAGTAGTCATGAAGAGTTTCCCCTGGAATGTATGAGAACCTATCGAACAAATCATAAAGTTGACACTCTCGTTCCTGCTTAGAAAGTGAAGTCTCGTGTAACAAAACCGTTAAGCGATCCCATAGCTCCTTTGCTATCTTTTGTTTACTTATCATACGATAAATATCGTGTGGAAGAGCTTGAAGAATAGTATGAATGGCCTTCTCATCCGCATCAGCAATTAGTTGGTTGGCTGCCGTTAACTCATGAAATTCCCTTGGCCGAGTCACATTGTCTGCAGTAATTTTGCCCCAATCAAGTGGTCCTTGCACAATGGATTTAACCATAAGGCTCCCACTGGGTCTACCAATAATATAAGACATCATGCGACCCTGCCATGCTTCAAATAGCTCTTTGATAAGCAACGATGGACGGGTGTTGGTACCCGAGATGATAGAAATGTCAGTAAGCGATGTCATTGTAGGCATGAATGAATGAGGATTCATATTGATCACTTGAAGAAAGATTACCAAATGATCGAGCAATGAAATAAAGGTAAAGTGTTTTGGTGTTGTTGAAATAATATGTTGTTATCCTTTGGTTGTGTGTTGTTGTGATAGTCTTCAAATAAATGCAAAGTCTAAAATCCTCGAAGTTGTGCAAAATTGGACAAGATTTTGCAATGTTTGACTTGTATAGATTTCGCAATAACTCAAAATCTGCTAATCTTCGCAATGTTCAAAACTTCCAAACTTCGCAATACTCAAAACTGCTTATCTTCGCAATGTTCAATTTTTCCAGTCTTCGCAATACAACAAATGTGTAACTTCGCAATAATCACAAATTAGAATCTTCGCAATATTTTGAATAAACCAATCTTCACAATACTCAACAATACACTCTTCACAATATTAAAAAAGACTGTATCTTCGCAATATCAGAATTATGTGATACTTCGCAATAATCAAAAAGTGCCACTCTTCGCAATATAGAAACCCTTATATATTGCGAAAGATGAGATTTCGCAATAATAAAACCCTCAAATATTCCGAAGATACTTAATGCCTAGATTTCGCAATAAAAGTCACTGTTTCGAAATTTTAAAGAATAATGAGATTTTTTTGCTTAGAGATTCGTGATTTTCACCAATCCAAAGCACCCAAATCCCTACTACAACTATATAGGAGATATGTGAAGCACTTAGAACAACAAAAACACGAAAAAAATTTGAAACTTGGGTAAAAAACTATGAAGAACTCACGAACACACTAAATAACCATGAACAACACAAAGCACACCTCTATTTCATCCCATGGCTCTTGATACCAATTGTAGAATCTTGGTAATCTATGATCTAACAAGAGGGTTGATGTTTCTAGTGAGAGAAAGTAGAGAGAGAAAGATGAGAGAAAATGTGTGAAATATATTGAAAAAATGAAACAACCAACACCCCTTTCCATGAAGGAAAGGGGTTTATATACCCAAGTCTATTAGTGGACTTGGCCCTCCGGCCCATGAACATGCTCATGGGTCGGGCTAACATAAAATGTAACTAAACTATACTACGAGCCCTTACCTATATTGTTGGAGTGACCTAAACTTTCTAAATACAAAACGTATTTCCAACAAAGCCGAACCAAAAGCTTCGGTTTTTTCAAAATGCAAAAACCGAACCATAGGTTTTTCAATCGGTTTCGGTTTTTTAGGTTTCGGTTCTTCGGTTTTTTCGGTTTAGGTTTGGGTTTTCAGTTTCTTGCACACCCCTAATGCTAAGTAGAATGCTATATCTTAGAAATTTTGAAAGTATTTCAAAGTATAATGATATATGAATTTGTTATTTGAGATAAATTTATAGAATATGCGGGAAAGTTTACGCTAATTCGTAAAAGACATACCAAGATCGCGTATACTGGTAACGGTCATGTTTATAAAGTGTGATATTTAATAGAACTTGACACATCTCATATCACAATGTAAAACGGTAAGTCGAGACATATCCATCATAGATTGTGATTGTTGCGACAACTACTCTCAACTAGAGTTATCATGATTGACTACATAAAGTCAAAGGATAACATCGTGGATCTGCTTACGAAAGGCTTAAGCAGATTAGTTAGTGAGTCGTCTAAAGGAATGGGACTAAACCCTTGGAGGAAAACCTAACCCAGTTGACTGGAGATCCTAAGATCTAGGTTCAATAAGACAACATAACCATAGAAATGTGGGGGAAATCACGTCAATGTAGGGGAGTTACTTAAAATAGTAACTTTCTTTGTCCATTCCAATAACAATGTGATTTGTTGATTGGTTAAACATAGGGCTTAATGATTCAAGATGAAATCATAAAGCATAATGATTCAAGATGAAATCGCAAACATATTTTTTTAATGATTCAAGATGAAGTCACCTATGTGATATAGAAGTGTGGTCGCTTCGAAAGGAAATGTGAGGGGCGGAATTCCTAAGAGCTCTTGCAGAACCCGGCTAGTGTTCATGACCATAACGAACACGTCTGTGAGGACTTGACAACGTCAGGGAGAGTCTTGTGTGAGTGTGTATTGTCGTCTACGTAAACAGAGGCTGAGTTCAAAGACATCGCGTCTACTCAGATCTAGGAGACTAAGTGCATCTCACAAAGGAAGGTTCAAAGGGTCACACCTACCTATCCTATGCAAGATTCAACTGTTGAAATTTCATCGAAACTTTTGTGTATTACGACCAAGCTCTATTCATGTGGGGGATTATTGGAATATATTGTTGGGAAAAGGACTTTTGACCAACTTTAGACACAATTATGTATATGTATGTATCATATATAAGTGATACTTTGTAGGTTCACGTTCTCCTTGAAGAGAGTTTCGCAATGAGTCTTTGTGTGTCCAAAATGAAGTTGATGTAAATGAGGTATTGTGTCTCAAAGTTAGGCATTTGGTACCATGCTTAAAGAGGAAAATAGTTTATTTTATATCCCACATCGGTAGGATGAGTAAACTTGAAGGGAGTCTATTGTGTATAGATAGAGGCCTAATTTCATAGCTTTTTTACACATCAAATCAATAAGTATCATTATTGATTTCTAACATATGGAGTACGCATCTGAAAAGGTGAAATTCTGGACAGTTTTGTTAAGTCCGACGGTACAACTTACTGTTTTGACTGTTATACCCTGAAAAACAGACGGCGAATTTGTTTTAAGGGAAGCGTGTCAAACATGTGCCTCAACGCTTTAGTGTTAAGCGTGTCTAACACGTGCCTCGACTTGCTGGTAATTTAATTAAAAAAATTATTATTTTATTGTTCTATTTAATTATCATTTAAAATTATGTCTATATTTGTTTTTTTTTTATATTCTATTTATTTTATATTAATTTAATTAATTTTAGTTATTTAATTTATAAATAAAAATGTTATAATTTGTTTACAGTTATTCCCTCATACAATATATATTGATATTTTCCTAACTTGTGCTTTTGAAGAAGATCATATTGTCTATGTATCACCTTCTGAATGGGTCAATCACTGGCTTGATATGAGGACGACTACTAGCTATTCAGAGAGGGACACACAAGTTGTGTATTGGGCACAATTTTGGGAAACTTATCTATTTACTCGTATATTGTTTTCGGTAAAAGTAAATGGGGTTTTGCTATACAATGCTCACTGTGTATTTATTACACAGAAATTTACCTAATTAACAAAAAATACATTAAATACACATTAAATGAACTTGTAAGATATCATATTTAAAAATTATTACTGGTTCATTTAATATGTATTTAATGCGATTTGTGATAAATTAAGAAAGTTTGTGGGTATTAAATACATACTAAGCTCCGCCACTGGGCAGAGTTTAACAAAACCCAAGTAATTGACATAAACTTTCCCAATGCATTCACTTTTTCTTACAATAATAACTGCATACAGTCACAGTATTAAATGATTATGATACCAAAGGCAGGTAACAACTGTTCCAGTTATTCGATGCCGCTTTAATCATGTTACAATCATCCACAAATCAATTTAAACTGATGAAAGTAGGTCTGTAAAAATGATTGACCACATTAACTATAAAAAGAAACTACTAAACTTAGTTTGTTTCTTGTTGTTTTGTTGACCAATCGGGTTCGTTTTGTAAATTTTTGTAAATTTGATGTTCTGCACCAACACATAAGAAATTAAGTTCTAACATAGACTCGATATCTGAGTATACATGCTAAAATGACGAGGGAAGACGTGCCTAGAAAAACGTTAGATGGCTCAGCTGCACAAGGCCGTCAAACACCAAACTATGGGAACATCCGAACACATTCATCTCTAAACACTATACCACTAACTTGCACATACACACAATTACACAAAAGCAAAATGTTTTAGCTAAGCAAAACGGATACATGCAGATGAAGCTGTAACTTGTAGAGCCGCAAACAAACATATCCTATAGGTTTGAATTGAGCAAATAATGAAATCCAAATCCATTTTTACGAAAGTACGGAGTAATTAATAGGCAGGCATTTTTGTACACAACAGTTATCAAGAAAAGAGAGGGTGTAACTTTGACCACGACTAATCACTTCAAGACAATAAATACTGGTGTCTATAGGGATGATTAATAGATGCACGAAAAACTTGCACTCATGGTAGACCTAAATTACATATGACAAACATAGATGCGAAAATAGCGTGACACCCCAAAAGAGCCACGTTGTTCCTTAGGCTAGACGGGTGACAGTGACTTTTCATCGTGAGTGATAAATTCACGCGTGAGTAGTCACCTCGTGTAAAAAACTCACGCGCGAGTTTGTATCATTTCAGTGGGATCTTTACTTCAATGAGTTACAACCAGTCACTCTCATTTCAATATAACGGCTACTATTATTTGAAAAGAAAAAAAACTTTTTTGAAAAATTTAAAATTTATAAACTTTATCCCTATAAATACCCAACTATTTTAACCATTTCTCTCACACTTTCAAAACTTTATTTTACAAGCTATTTTTATATCATAAACAATAGGTTCAAACCAACCGTCGACTCCCGGTAAGGAGGTAGCTTTGTGTGAAGCTTGGATACGTGTTTCGGATTTCATAGCAAAATCGGTAATAAAAAAGAAGTTATGAATCCATTAACCGCAAATGAAAAAGTATGATTCGTCTTAAAGTTGATCAACTTTCTGCGATTTATTACAGCCTAATTTTTCATTTTATGAATCCATTAACCACAATCGAATATCACTCTTTATCATCCAAATTTTTCATTTTATGAATCTCGGAAAATTCTGAAACAAAGTCCTACATAGCACGAGATTGAAATGTCACGGTTTCTTAAGTAGAGAGTTTAAGTTTTACAATTACTATTATTGTGTTTTGTAATATTTTTTTATTTTAATGTAGTTTTAATATTCGGGTTTATGAAATGTTTTTATAAATTAAAATAATTAAGAAGATAAAAAAATTACGTTATATTACGATTAGTTTTTCATTACTAATAAAGTTAATAAAGTTACGTGAGTAGAGAGAGAAAGTTGAGATAACGCTCATCTAGCCTTACTATACAACAAATTGACTATGGTAGCTATGAATTCTCGAAATGTACATGTTATAGACCAGTAATGAAAATAGAATGCCAGATCAGAATTTCCATAAAAAGGAGACTTCGTCACCAAAGAGATTGGTCCCGTGATCTAATTAGTTTATTGCAAATACAGAGCTTAAATCGAAATATAACCGGTGTGATATTATACAGATAGAACTGCCTCTACAAAAGAGACGACAAAAAAAACTATATACTCGCTATAACAAAAGAATATATTTGGTACACGTCACACCAGGGCCTTCACGAATCTTCAGGAAAAACCTTTTCTAGGAATTTAATGAAACGTTCGGAGTAAAACTTGGGATCAGCAACCGATATTGACTTGGGATCATAGCGAACAGATTTACATGCTTGCTCTATTTTCTTTCTCATGCTGTAGTCCTGTAGTATATCGATTATGCCCAGATATAGAACAACATCGTACACCTCAAAAAGCTCAACTTCAGCTGAACCCGTGACATCCTGTGAAACCTTGCGGTTAGCCTGGGCTGGCATGTTCACACCTAGCTGTACTCGTAATCTGAAAAAAGATTGATACCCGATTAATAATCACCATCCAAATCTAAACTTGTCCAACTTTGTGTCGTTTTGTTACAGCAGAAATGGTTACATTTTAACCTTTTAAAAGAATTTTGAAAAGCGATTAAGAGCAGCTCATATGTACCTTCCAGTACCAGGAAGAAGGAGATCGACCTCCTTGTCACCTACAGAAAAAGCTCTCAAAGTACTTCCTCTTATGTGAGGACCTGGTGCAGTGCTGACAGAACTGGGCTCATGTGTCACCAGAAGAAGACCCTTTGGAGGGATCGAGAGTTCTCCTGATGCCGGACCTAAAGGATGCACACAAAATTTAATTATTACATCAGCCACAACTATCCGGGAAATGAAAAAAGTGAAATGCGTGTTCGTAAATCAGTGGCATTCCATGCCCCACTAAGAGATACAGAACTTTCAAGGCACCACAGATGGAATTAATCTGGACTAAATGATGAGTGAAAAAATTGAAATTTGTGTTCTTAAATCAGTGGCATTCCATGCCTCCTAGGAGCTACGTAACTTTCGAGGTACCATAGATGGAACTAGTTTGGACTAAATGATGGGTAACCCCAATCTGGTGCATCCAACCAATTTTTGGTGAATTAAATCAATTTCATAACAAGAAAATGCTTGTATGCTTTTAGTAAAAACTACAACGCACATATCAGGCAGGGCAGCATATAAGTATGTGATAAATATACAACACACGTATTTTATAAGGCGGCTACGTATTCATCAATATCTCAAACACATTAACTTGGAAGAAAAACAATTGTTCACGTTCCCGACTATACCACACACTTCTTTCTACATACGTTAAATCGTCCAAAGAGAACAAGTTTTTGTTTTTTTAGCTTGATAATTTGATCCGTGCACGATGCATGATAAAGAGGTTAGGAAGTGAATGAAGTCTAACCAATCCTAATTCCTTAATCAAGGGTTACTCCTGACAATTTTAGACAATGTCTATCATAAACCAAAAACTATATTCCTGTGACCAGATACTGTAGTTGAAGTATACTTCCTAGATAAGCCTCTACGACATAGAGTTTTGGAGCATATAAAAAAGGACCAAAACGATTCAACATCAGCTGGTTTCCCGATCCTATCTAAGCAGAGGTCTTTAATAACATGTATGCTTAGCCAGCCAGGCAGCCACATCACCTTATTGGAATGAATCTGGCGTGATGTCAATAAGGAGTTTCTTTAAATGCAACTTAAAATGAATAGAGTCGCTTATAAAATCAACTTCTAAATGCTCAATTGCAATATCCTTTGTTACGGGATATAGAACACCGGTAAAAAAGACTCGAGAGCTTGAGATTTTGAGACTAGTGCTAGTTTCAAGCGTAAATAGGACAATATGTATCACGTATAAAGCATTAGTTAACATGCTGAATTACACAATCTTCCTGCTGGTAAATCTAAGAAAACAGATATTTACAACATAAAGGAGAGAGACATTACCATCATCAACAAGTGCACCCGACTCGTGCTTTGCATCTGGTGGTTCTAAGAGAGCCTTTAGATGCTCGGGAGCTCTAAAATGTAACCCCAGAAGAAGGCTATAATCGATGACTAGTTGAGATTCTAAAAACTTGCAGTCTAGATGGATTTGTCTGCAAAAACAAAAGGACGAAGGTTGTGCAGATGTTGTTAACAATATGCCGATGAGATGTAAATCAAAAATTATAATTCGTAAACAGTCGAATAAAGGAAAATCCAAAGAGGAAAACAAAAACAATGATACTATGAATTTATGATTAAAGACACTTACTCAAAAAGTGCCTCGCGCAATGACTTGTCCATGTGGAAATCATATGCGAGATCAAGGTCTTTTAATGTAGTGCCCTCATCTATCTTATCCTTGTTTGTGAATCTTCCATGATAAGACCCCTTCAAATCATAACGGCGATGTATCCTAAGCTCAGTTTTAAACATATTTCCCATGACTATAAATCGTACCTAAAATGAGATAGCAAATAACCAACATTAGTCATGTTCGACTAGGAAACTTCGAATGCGTAAATCAGAAACAAATACCTTCTTGCCACCTCTTAATGTTATCTCATGGAGACCGAAAAATTTGGTGATCAAAGTGTTATCATACTTCTTTACATGATCGTAATAGCTGGGAAGCATCTTGAGTAGAACCTGCAAACATAATAAGATTTAGCACAGTTTCGTTTCCATAAATATGTCAAATCTTAACCATATAGAAAACTTTCAGTTGAAAAAATTGCAGGAAAACACACAGTAAATTGGTACATATTATGCTTTTGTATAGCAATCTGCAAAACCGTAAAAGAAATCGAACCGCAAAACCGCACCACGTCAAAAACCAGTGGATCGGTTTTAAACACCATCCCCCCCCCCCCCCCCCCCCCCCCCCCCCCCCCCCAACCAACATGTTCACCCCTATCTATTAGTAGCAAGGTTTCCCCATCCAAGGTATCCATAATGTAGGGGAGTCCCAAAGGCATGTGATCACAATAATGCATACCCGAGTCCATCATAGGAGATTAAACATCTCTGCTTAACTGAAAATAGTTGTATTTAAGCAACCCCCTGTGCTCTTTTATTATTTTCTCAGTTGTCCCCTATGGTCTTGACTGTATATTCTGTGCCATTGTATCCCATAATTTTCATCAAGATTGTTAAGAAAAGGAAGACATGTATTCTTTTGAATGTCTCATGTACATCGATAACGGACTATTTAACTTGGTTGACATGCTTAATGGAAGTAATCCATAGACCTTTTTTCTAAACGACGACTTTATTAAGATAAGACAAAGATTAAAGTGATAACCAGACTGTTGGAACACTAAGAAAAATTCAAAAAGTACTTGTCACATCTGTAAGCAATGTTATATGAGTGATACTGCGAAAATGACAAGTTACAGTTATTTCCACCAAAATGTGGGATCATGTGTATTGTTTATTATCATCTCTAACTAGAACTGTCAAAACATTAAGATGCAGTTTAACCTAAGTTTTGTTAGCAACTGGCAATAGGTCAGATTTAGGGTTCTTTATAATTATGTTCATTTCTTACTATTAATCAAGTCTTTTCCTGATATTGAGCAGTACTTTTTAAACCCTAGGGCTGACAAACATAAATGACACTAAGAATATGTAGTATGGGTGCTTCTAAAGGTTCAAACCTTCAGCTCAGATATTCTTAGAGTCTTGATTACAAATCTATCATCATGAGAGAGATAGAATATGCTGCCACTTTTCCCTGGGGAAGAAAGCTCTCTCAATCCATCATCCCCACATATGGACATCATATACTCTGCAGCATCTAGTTTGAACATCTCCCTCAAATTCCTGAAAACAATATCCATCAGACTCTACTAGAGATACACGTATATTAACAAAGATAGCGTAGGTCGCCTATTTTAGATAAAGAAAAACTTCCTACAGATATCACGAATAGGTTCTTGACTGAGGTCAATTTAAGCAAAAGATTTTGCTCAGAAAGATTGTGGCGTGATATGAAGATGATGACAATACGCATTATGAAAATAAAGCAAACTTAATGCGAAAGCCAACACCAGCTATACCATGTACCTGAATACCATAGGACAGTAATCTTTCCAATAAAAGTCAACAGAATAGTGTGGAGGCGTAAATTGTGAGCCCTTCCTGGGGAAATACATCCTTATTCTAGCTCGTTCCCCAAAGTCTGAAGATCTCACTTCACGCATAGGAACTGGTGTAATCTTGCCAACTGTGTACCTGTGAACTTCAAATAATACAGTACATGAGTTGCGGTTGGAATAATATTAGGTAATTCTAATAAGAAACGAAAATTTAAAAGCAGAAAACAAGTTGATATAAATAAAGGACTTGTCGAATTTAATGATCTACGTTCTAGAAAAAGTGTCAAAGCATTGACCCTTTGTGGTTCTAACTCAATCCGAAACTGTCGATGGATGTGGCCTGCGTTTAGTACTTCCATGATGTGATCACTGCTCTTAACATGTCACTCACATGCCTCCTGAAGGCTTACAAAAGACACATCCCTGATGTGGCATTGATTCTGTATATTGGTGGTTGCCGATGATGTAGGCGGCAAATTATGATTTAAATGCAATGGCTCACAATTTGGCCGACTTCATGTTACATAAGACTACTTATACAGTTATACTCTACATAATTTGTACCTCCCATGTACAAGATGACTTGACGTAACATGGAATGATACTTGCCCTGAAGAGAATCACATGGCATGAGTGATGCATCTGTTTTGTCCATATACAAGTAGAGAGTAATGTCCATATTACTGGAGTTACTCGCCATGCCAAGGATATTTGCGATCATCCTCTGCTGCAAGATACGTAAATAGCACAATGGTGATGTTTTGAATATATTATTTACTATCTATCTATCATGGTAACCCGTTAATAATTCATACACATGTAACCTTTAGGCCATAGTCAAGACTCAAGAGAAGGATTTGAGTGGGTGCAGTACTTCATGCACTGGCGGACCTTGAACATTTATTTTAGGGGGGCCGGATTATTTTAGACATACCAAAATTAAAAAATGGACAATAACTTTAAGACGGAAGGTATAACTTCTACACTACTCGTCAAAAAAAAATTTTTGGGGGGGTACCTCCCCTGCCCCTACTGAAATCCGCCATTGCTTACATGGGTCTATCGAGGTTTTGATCACTACTTGATAAGTAACCAACAGAGCACAGTTTGAAGATTTGTGTGCATCAAAAGTGATTGACCTGCTGGTACTGGAAAGCTATAGATGTTGTGCGCACCTGACTGGTATACTGGCAAGTCATTTTTGGTAACACCCATCTATAGTATTTTTTTTCTTTTTCTTTTTTGAACTGCGAATCTATAGTATTTTTTCTGTGTTAAAAGTGATGTATGTCACTCAGGAACAATCTCAAGGAATATCCGGTTTCAGTTCTGGTGTACACAGAAGAACTTCATACAATTTTGGCATGATAAATGAGGCGGACCTCCTAGGAATATTTTCTAGATGTCAATATTGGGCCTAACAAAGTGTATGTAGAAATATATACAGAAGATATAGTCATAGCACAGGTAAACATCCAATGCAATGTGTAAATGTGTTGTGTTCACAAGAACTATCTTCTCCTGTTGGCATCTAAACTTCTTATTATACCTTCTGCTCTAGTCTTAAGTTTTATAGTACCAGCACACACGAACAAGAGTTTACCGGAGAAATTATAGTGTTCAAGTTTAGTTCATTTACCTGATACCTAGTTGTAGATTTAGCATCAGATAGTAGCTTTTATGGCCTTCAAAAATATCCACGCATGATTTCTTCTTCACTTCACTTGCGAGACTTTTGTTCTGTTGTTTATTTTTCGACGATAGCCCCACATTGTTCTTAACCCGTTCTCTCATCAAAACACCTTGCATGTACTCCCTTTCCCAGGCCACACTACTATCATAGTCTAGTTCACCTTCCCCGTCATCTGAGATATAAGATAACATGTCTGTATTCCCAGAAGCAGAAAACTCTCGAGTAGAATCCCCAACGCTATACTCATCTTCCGGCGGTAGTCTCCTGCTTGATATTCGGCCCGAGTCTCTAAAGAACCCACTAAACATAATTTTTTCTGATACACTTCGTCCAACGTTACGCTCAGCATCCCTGAACCTCTCAGATCTGCCAGATGAACCGTCAGTTATCAGGCCTTTCTTCTTCTCGAACTTTCTGAAAGATGCAGACTTATGTCCGGCTGTATACAATGTGCCTTGTCCATCCTTGAGACCCTTTGTCCATGTCCCAAAATAGTAACTTCCATCTGCGAACCTGTAGACACCTGACCCATTTCTATAGCCATTTGACCAAGAACCATCAAATAGGTCGCCATTTAGCCATTTCATCACCCCTCTACCACACATTTTTCCAGCTTTCCAGTTTCCAATATACATGTTGCCATTACTCCAAGCATACTTACCACTTCCTTCATGCACTCCGTCTTTCCAACAACCATCATAAACATCAGAGTTACTATATTGCTTTCTTCCAAGCCCATTCTGAATGTTTAACCTCCAGGTGCCTTTGTATACAGATCCATCAGGATTTGTCAATGTGCCAAAACCATGGAGATAGCCCCCAGAAAAATCACCCTCATAACTTGTTCCAGATGACCAAGAGATCTGTCCCTTCCCTGTCATTTTTCCATCTTCCCAATTACCATCATAGACTGTACCATCTGCCCATTTGTACGTACCCATGCCGTGGGGGATTTTTCCCTTGACATCACCAACGTAAACATCCCCATGTATATTTATCTCCTGACTCATCCTGAAACCATGAGGAATGCACAGCAAAACGTCAGAACATGATATAAAACAGCTCAGAACATGATATAGATGCCATTTCAGGCTCAACCAGGTTTATTGAAAATAAAAAGATAACTTAATAACTTGCATGATGTCTATAAAACAGCTCAGAAGTGTCCCCATTTAACTGATGTTGTGGTCCAAAAGTTCACATTCCAGACAGTTTATTCAGTAAATGGGATACGATGCACTAAACTAGAAAAAGATCTTGAATTAATTTGTGCAGTGGTCCGGAAATCAGTCCACTCATAACTTGTATCCAAAAGAGATTACCTGTTTCACTCTTTACATACCTCCCATTCTCTCTCGCAAAAAAAGAAAAAAAAAACTGAAAATTACTTTACTGACTCCATTTAGATTATTAACAACTCATCATATGATTTCTGACAAATGGATAAATAAGTTCAGATTATCATCGGGCCAGAAGATAGCAAAATATATGTGATCTATAATGCAAGTTTATAGGATTAACAAGTTAAACGGACTTCTCTACGCATACCACATACTCGTTTCTGTAACCTGATAATCAACAATTTGCTATAAATAAATTAAATTCAAACTCAACATGACACCTGCCACGTAAAGAAACTTCATGGATAACCTATCAATCCAAAACTGTTTATGGACCCAAAGTAATCACATTATTCATACTGTATATACACTAACTTTATAACAAACCCTCTTGGTGTTAAATCACTTATTTTCAACCAAGGATTGTTGACAAGTGCTGATCGATTGGCACACAATGAAGAGCGAGGCTCATTTTTATATATTCTCTTCAAATATGGTTGGAGAACCTTGTTCCACATGGCTATATCGGAACAACACTTTCAAATGCAGTTAACTTTTGTTAATGTTCTATAGTCCTAGAAAGATATCAGTTCTGGTGCAACCGAAAGTTTAGATACAGTCAGAAGGAACCAGTGAAGATTTATGTAAGAAATAGTGTTTGTTGTTGGTTTTCCAAGTGCTTATAATGACCCTATTTTATATTGTGAACCTTCTCAATGGCCTGTGACTGTCTTCTTCCCTTTCCTCAATCTAAATTTTTAGCAACCACTTCTAGCTCATGTCAATAATACTAGAATTAAAAAACTATAACTGTGTAATAAGTAATAAAATACATATGTGGACTAAAAGAAGACAAGTGAACGGTCATCATGAAGGAAATAGCTCGCTGGAAATAGCGAGGAAAACTACCACACTTATGTGCGTGCATAGATAGATAGATGCTAGCATACAGCAGAGTTTAAGCACTCCATCTTATTCGAAGTATTACGGGGTTACTGAGTATCTGTAGTCGTCGATCTTAAAGGGTTACAAGTTTACAACTGTTCTTTTGTATGGAGTTGCAAGTGTTCTATGTACGTATATATGCTTTCAAACTCATGTATTATTTTAAATCCAGATATATAGAATATTAAAGTGGAGTATGGATTAGCAATACAACACATAGAAAACGCGAAGGTAAAGCTTCGTATCTGTTAAATGGAATCGAAATATTTCAATTCAATGCTAAGATCCCCCGATATAAGATATATTGTAAACCAGATCTAACGAACACACTTGTCACCAGAACAGAGAACGTCTGAATAGTAAAACACAACCATTGTATGAATGATGAATCAGTTAACCACGAATAGATATTGTATTATATCCTAGAGTGATTATTACCAGATGTCCAGATCTAAGGAATACATAACTATTAATATACACCTAGACGCCTAGTAATCTCTATCCATCCATTTTTAAATATTCATCTAAAAAACTATTGAGTTTTAAGACACTTCATAGTTCCATGCATCGAACTCTACAATCACCATTTGTATATTACTAACCAGTTGACTTTGACCATATCACACCTGAATACTTTCAACCAAACTAATCTATAAAAATATCTCCACATTTTCCTCAAGTAGCTAATCTACTTCACCAAAATATGTATCTTTAATCTAATTAATCCATTACTTCAATCGCAAATTACAAAATACATAACGCAAACTAATAGATCTCCTACTCATTAACGAATACAACCAGTACTTAAAATGTCATCCAAAACCGCTACATATTGTACAGTCACTACTCAATATCTTACTTTCGGTTACTTAAACTACATATCTACACGCAATCCTCCGTGATATAACAACATATAGAACATCATTCTATCTATATACACTATTATATGATTGCTAACAGATTCAGTTATGATCAATACATATCGAAAATCATTATATCTAATCTCTACCTGTAAACTAACTAATTCGCGGTCAATACTCCTCGATCACAACCTAATCAGTTAGGACTTCCGGATACAGCATACAGAAGTCCATTCTATCTATATACACAATTTTACGATCTCAAATATCTGATTCAGTTCAAATTCATTCCGGATTAATTAACCGCAAATCCTATCTACTTGTAAACAGATATTTTGACTTATAAAATAGCAAACTAAATGAGGATCAAAATTAACTAACTAAAAAAAAGCAGTTGTAACAAACTCACCAGATGAATAATATATGAATTGAATTGAAATCGATTCAAATAAAACAGTAAGTTAAAGAAGCAGTATGATCCACCGTGATAAAAGTATATAAAAAACTAAACGGTTATGTATATATAATGAGTTTGTGTGTGTGTCAGGTAATGAAAGGGGGAATAAGAATAAGTGAGAGAGTGAACAAGTTAAAGTAATACGTGGCAAGCATGCAAATTGAAGGTGGAATGGTATGGAGTATGGACTGTTAGATGGGAAGTGATCGGGTGGAGGATTATTATGTATGGTGGCTGTTTTGTCCGTTGGTTTGACTCTACTCCAAGACGACGCAACGAATAATTACATTATGATGCAGAATGAGTTGTTTTATTTTATTTAATTAAAGATTCATTTATTTTTTTAGAGAGACAAATCGAATATTTATTATTTTATTCATAAGTTTTTTTTAATAATATTTTCTACGTCTCAAAATAAGTGTTCACTTTTTATTTTCGAATTTTTTTTCGATATCTTTGACCACATATATTTATGTCCGTGTTATATAACACGTAATACTTGATAAAAGTTATATCAATGAAAAATACATTTTAAACTCTATCCATCAATATATATTGCATCAATTGTTAGTAATAAACAAAAAAATAATTATGGTCAAAGTTGCAAAGAAAAGTTTCGAAAGTCAAATATAGACACTTATTTTGAGACGAAGATAGTAGTCAATTACAAAAATCGTCTTTCTCGTCAGGGGTAATTGACACTTTTCATCCTCAACGAGGGAACAATGAGCTGTTAAGCTCGGTTGTTATCACTAGATCAAAAATATAAATGTTGCATTATATCAGGCTTCGCGTTAAAATGGTTGGCGTTAAAGTTAACAGCTCGCTTGTTATGATTTTTTTTTAATAAAGTGGGATATATGTGAGTCAATGATACCACATTTTTATCTTTTAGCATCGTTTTTTAGCTCATCATACCCCGACAAAATGTAGTGTCAAATGATTCGCGTGTCAAACCTACTTGGCATTCACTTTTTCCTTTGGCACCAAATTTGGGCCCCAGCTATACCCAGTAAGGCTAGTAGGAGTTGTGAGACACTCACTCACCGCCACATCAGCGCCACCTTAGCTTTGTGCTCCCCACTCACTCAACTCAGTTTTCAACCTTAATTGTGGTGAGAAACTCGCCGCCACATAATACCCCACTAAATACCCAACACGCTCATAAACTAATAAAATAAATTAGCAAATGAAGTATGGCTCAGTTGGATGGATGCATTTGGTTATAGTCTCCATGTGGGGGAGGTCAGGGGTTCGACTCTTGTCATTCCCCATGTGGGGGATTTTCCCAGGGTTGGCAGCCGGGTTTGAATCCCATGGATGGCTAGCATGGGGGTTGATATTCTCTTCGTGAGATGATTCGAACTCGGGTCGAGAGACTTGGTGCCTCGTTGGCACGCAAGATACTCCGATGCACCAAACTGCCGTTAAAAAAAAACTAATAAAATAAATTAAGAGGAAAAAAAAGCCCATGTTGTGTGTAACTCACCTAGGTGAGACACCCACCTTTGTCATGTCACGCGTGAGTTCTTTGGTAGGAGTGGAAGTCCTGAGTGAGTTTTGCAACTCACGAGTGACTTTGTCAGCCACTCCGCCCAGCCTAAGCTGTTATTAAACCATTAGTTCTTGTGAAATCATTTTTTAACTCATCGATTCTTAGACTTATTTTCCTTTTAACGAAAAGTTAACAGCATTACCATTTTATTCAGCTCGCACACAAATATAAAACCTTATGTATCATCCTTGCAACATTTTGAAAAATACTATTCGGATATAACCGGTCACATACTCTCAATCAATCATTTGCCTCTAAATCTCAAGAACTCTAATTACAAAAAAAACACATGGATTAATCAAGATGGGATGATAAGTTATTTTAAGCTTTAAGTGGATCATATTGTTCATTTGCTTGTTTATGAATAATCTAGATAATTTTTTGTAATTTTTTTATGTTATTTCGTTTATCCGTTTTGTGTATTTGGTGTCATAGTAATCTTGATTCACATTGTTACCATTTGTACTATTGATTTCATGACTGATACTTTGTGGGTAACTAGTGTTCTGTGCAAATGGTTTTAGGAATAATGTTCTTGTTTATGGTTTTAGGTATACTTTGTGGGTATTGATACGTAAGTGGTATTGTGTTTTAAGGTTTTGGAAATAAGGTTCTTGTTTCTATGAATAAGTTTTTTGTTTAAGGTTTTAGGAATACTAATGGGTACCGATACATGTGTAAATGTTATGTTTGGAGATTTGGTTATAAATTTTGACACTCTTTTCATGTATTGACTTCTTTTGTCATTGTAGATTATAAAGGAGAGAGAATTCTGAATGATAAGTGTACAAAAAATGCATTTTTCTTATATATGATCCAGTTAATGCTCACTTATTTATTAATTTTTTTCTATATTTGTAGACGACAAGAGATATGTCAAAGCAAAGCTTAAAGGTTGGTTGATATTTTATTTTATTTCCTGCTATAAGTTTGCCCCGATTATGATAGTGTCTTATGTGTTGAATTTTTGTTATATTTATAGATGAAAAACGAATTCCTAGATGATCTTCATGAGAGGTTAGATAAAGTACAAACAGTTTTTTTACGAATTAAAAGATATAAAGATGAAGCAAATATGTTATTCATTTTAGCATGATTTGTTTATAAAATGGGTTTGGAAATATAGTATAAAATGGGAAAATTTAAGATATTAATAGATTAAGTTTGCTAGCCATTTTAGCATTATGTGTTGTGTTATGAACATAGTAGTTCTATTTATAGGGGAAGTAGTTTGGTTAGTAGGGTTAATAAGCTAGTTAGAGTTTCCATTTTGTTTGGTTAGTTTGTAATTGGATGGTAACTGAGTGAGTATCATAGGAAAAGGGGAAAAAATGGGGAAGAGGGAGATGATGGTGGTAAAATTGTTGGGTATAGGGAAAGGGAAGAAGCAACACTTTCAAGGCTTGACTTTGGTAACCTTTGCTTTGATAGGTAGTTATTAGGGTAACTAATGGTACTAAGTTTGAATTTTAAATGAAAGGGAGAAGGACTTTGAAGCATAAAACGTGGGTATAAGGCACAAAGAGGGGGGGGGGGGGGGGGGGGCTTAGCTTGCGGGACTTTTTGATTTTTTATTTTTTTTACTTTTATAGAGGTATGTATACTTGTTTAAGTGTAGGTAAATGAAAAAGAAAGAGGAATTAAGATATTATTATTGGTATCTTGAATAAATGTGGTTTCCTAAGAAATATTCACGTTGTGCTAAAAATAGAGTAAACATGTCGCGTTTTTAAAATTAGGCTAAAATTTATTGAATCGTAGTTTAACGTAACACGGTTTACGTAAGGTGACTACAAATCAATTTATTATACGACGTAACAAAACAAAAATTCACTAAAGAAATAATTCCAAGAAAGAGATACTTATAAATTTGGATTCGTACACGATTTACGCAAAAACAATCAGGGATTTCAATAGACGTATAGGTCTAACTCGAAAACGTAGCGTTAAATATTCAAAATTCACGATTGTTACACTCACCTCAGAATGAGAGTCCGATCTCAAAATTTTCACAAATGACTCAACTCGTTTACACCCCTAATTGTATTATTAACCGCACTATATATAAAATACAAAGTACAACATGAATCCTAAAATTCCGGAATTATAAATTTGTAGGAAATTTAAATTCTTCAAAATTTAAAATGCGTACATATGTTTGGTTGACAAAATTCATAATATTTGAAAATTTTGGTTTTGGGTCAACACAATTAACGAATAAGTATTTTTTTACATATTTTTATAAAGTTTCTATCTAAACGAGTACATATCGATTTTTCACTTTTTATATAAATTTTTATATAATTTTTTCTTTTTCTGTTTAAACGAGCAAATATTGTATAAATATTTTTCATAAAAATTTTAAGATTTTTAAAGTTTACTATTTAAATGGGTTAAGATGGAAGTTTTTTCTTTTTATATAACTTTTATACATAATTATATAACTTTTTATATTAAAACGAGCAATAACCCAATAAATAATTTTTTATAACTTTTTTTTGAAGATTTTGAATTTTCTATTTAAACGAGTAAAAATCAATTTTTTTTTATAAAAGTATCATAATTTTTTTATATGAATTATATATATATATATATATTTATATAAATCTTACTTTTTCTATTTAAACAAGAAAAAACCTAATAAATTATTTTCATATAAATTTTCAAAACTTTCTATTTAAATGATTTACCACTTGAATAAAAACCACTTATTTTTTTGTATAAAAAATAAATTTTATTCACTTTTTGGGGTTATTTTAATTTACTTTTTAAATTTATTTATTTGTCACGCCAAATTAAATATTTGAAAGAAAACTAAAATGACAACGCCATAAATATCATTCAATTTCCCTCGATCAAACACTCTTTAATGTATCCGAATTCACACACGAATGGCCTTATAAATAGTCAGAGGCGGAGACAGGATTTTTTTGTTAAGGGAGGCTGATCATATGTAAGGCAAAAGGTTACGGTGATTAGAGGAGGCTTAATGTAAAAGCTAATAGAAAAACGACTTGTAATACATATAAATAATGCATGAAATAGATCGATTAGGGGCGGCTCAGCACCCACTAGTCCCCCTATTAGCTCTGTCTCTGTAAATAGTTGTGCATGCATAAACTTTTGTGACAAATAAGACGTTTGTAAGCGTTTTAAGCGTGTGAAATCGATAAAATATGTTGCTATTACATTTTAGGAGTAATGACTTAAAAATGTATTTAACTTGACACTTTTTACAGTTTTGTGTATTCGTCTTTTTTTCCCTATATTATCATTAAACTTTATAATTTCGTACATTGTGTGTACCTAGTGACCTGTTTGACTGGTTAGCAGGTTACCTTAACACAATTTAACTTTTTATTTTAACGTTACTACTTTATATTAACGGTCATTAACATAAACACATAAAATTTGATTTTTTTTAAATAAAACGTAAAACCTTAACTAAAGCATGTAACTTTATATAAAAAAATATAAGAATAAATTTACGCATGCATATATAGAAACATTTAAAACATTATATTTTTAAACATGTGTTAGTTACTTATAAAATTTATATAAAATGTGTTTTATATAACTTAACTTTTTTGTACGTTATAAATCTTAATTTTTTTGCAGAAAATCATAATATTTTTTTTAAAATTTAAATTTTCAAAAGTAAAAGTCGTACTTTAAAAAAAAGACTAAAATTCTTTTTTTAACAAAAACAATCGTACCTTTTTACAAAATTTTAGACTTTCGTCTTTTTATTTTATATAAATTGTGTGTACATATAATTTTATTTAGCAAAAACTTTTCTACGAAATGATAATTATTTTTCTTTTTGTAATCTTAAAATTTTTAAAGTAAAAAACCGCACGTTTTTTTTAAAAGGTTTTTGGAACCTTCGAATTTTATTTTTTGCAGATAATCATGCTATTTAAAAAAAAGAAATAAAGTTTTCAAAACTAAATGTCATACTTTTTCACAAATTTTTTGAAAGAAAACTAAATTTTTTGCAATAAAGAAAGTAATTTTTTTTAAAAAAATTTGTAAATTAAAAAAAAATATATATATATACACACAATTTATATAAAAGAAAAAAAATAAAAGTTTTAAATCTTCTAAAAATGTACGATTTTTTATAAAAAATTAATTTCAAAAAAAATTTCAATTTTTTTTTGTGTAAAAAAGTACGACTTTTAGTTTTGTAAACTTTAAAATTTTTTAAATAATAGTATGTTTTTCTGAAAAAAAAATTCGAAGGTTCAAAAAACTTTTTGTAAAAAAGTGCGGTTTTTAACTTTGAAAATTTTAAGATTAAAAATAGAAAAATAAATTTTTTGCAAAAGAAAAAATTTATTTCGTAAAAAAAGTTTATAAAAAAAGTTATATATACACACAATTTATATAAAATAAAAATTACAAAAGTTTAAAATTTTGTAAAAAGGTACGATTTTTGTAAAAAAATAATTCCAAAAATTTCAATTTTTTTTAAAACACGTTATATATAAATTTTAAAAGTCAACTAAAATATGTTTAAAAATAATTATATCTAAAACATTTTTATTCAAACATGCGTAAATTTTATTTTTTAAGAATTTTTTTATAAAGTTATATACTTTTTTGTAAGGTTTTACGTTTTATGTTAAAAAAATCAAAATATAAGTGTGTATGTTAATGGCCATTAATATAAAGGAGTAACGTTGTAATAAAAAGTTTAACCGTCGTTAAGGCAACCTGCTAACCAGTTAAGTAGGTCACCGGGTACACACAATGTACGAAATCCCAAATTTTAATGGTAATATAGAAAGAAAGAAAAAAAATGGTTATATAGAACGATAAAAATGTCAAGTTGGATATATTTTTAAGTTATTACCCCTACAATTTATTAGAATCAAATTCTACCCTTTCAACCAATTTGAAGCATTATTAGGCTGGACTTCCAATAACTCGACTCCGTGTGTCATATTGGAATCAAATTCTACTCCTTGTCCTTTATTGTTAAACTTAAAAGTGGAGAATAAAGAATAAAATTTCCATAAACTTGATGGGGAACAAGAATAAACTGGTTGATATCTTTTATTTAGTTTTCTTATTTTGTGGTATCTTTTATTTAATTTTCTTATTTTGTGTTTTTTTTGGAAGAAATTGTCTCTAGTATTCTTCGGAATCAATAGATCCAATTTATCTATCTTTAATTGTTTCTGGTATTCTGTGGGAATCAACAGATTCAATTGGTCATTATCCTTGTTTCAAACTACATCAGTTGGTATCAGAGCTGAAGTTCCTGATTAAGATGTTAGCATATCCGTTTTTTGAGGTTGATGGTTCTTCTGATGAATGGGAAGATTATGGTGCGGCTAGTGATGATTATGATGGACCTCCCATATTTGATGAATATGAAGAAGAACCGATGCTAGTTTATGACACAGATATTGAATATGTCATTGAGGAAAAAGAATTTGGTGGAGAACAAGATAACATTGAAGACACTGTAATTGTGGCTAATAATCTTTGTTTTACAATGATCCAAACTATCATGGTCGATGCGTTCGGCCTTAGGACAATAAAGACCGAGGTCGAGTCTTTTCAAAGAAGGGGAGAATGATGTGGGAGCATTATTTTATGTCTACTGAAGATTATGTTTGTGTCTACATTTTATTTAGTTTCCTTAAATGACGCAGGAGGTTTATTTTATGTCTGCTGGAGATTAGTTTTTATGTCAGTATTTTATTTAGTTTTCTTAATTTATTTTTTTAGAATAATTTGTTAACTTTTTCTCTAAGTTTAATTATCCTATAAAAATAAGGCTTGGGGTTTATTGTATTCAGTTATGAAGTTATGAATAAAAAAAACAGACTTTTAGTCTTTGTTAATTGACTTAAATCCAAGTTAGGGTTTATTGTTCAATTTTCTCTTAATAATCGGGTATTCGTTGAATCAACGATTGTTGGAGTTACCTGATTATCGGTATTCTTTTTGAATCAACGATAGTTGGAAGGATTGTTTCTGGCATTCTTTGGAATCAATAGATTTAATTACTTATCTTTGTTACTTGTTATTTTTCGCTACATCAGTAATGATGGGGAACAAGAATAAACTGGTTGATATCTTTTATTTAGTTTTCTTATTTTGTGGTATCTTTTATTTAATTTTCTTATTTTGTGTTTTTTTTGGAAGAAATTGTCTCTAGTATTCTTCGGAATCAATAGATCCAATTTATCTATCTTTATTATTTTGTTTTTCAAACTATATCAGTTGGTATCAGAGCCAACAATCGTTACATCAGTTGGTATCAATCTGTTGATACCACAAAATTAACAAAGACTAAAAGTCTCTAGTATTCTTCGGAATCAATAGATCCAATTTATCTATCTTTAATTGTCTCTGGTATTCTTTGGAATCAACAGATTCAATTATCTATCTTTGTTATTTTGTTTTTCAAACTACATCAGTTGGTATCTAGAGCCGAAGTTCCTGATTAAGATGTTAGAATATCCGTTTTTTGAGGTTGATTGTTCATCTTCTGATGAATGGGAAGATTATGGTGCGGTTGGTGGTGATGATTATTATGGACCTCCCATATTTGATGAATATGAAGAAGAACCGATGCTAGTTTATGAAGATGTCATTGAGGAAAAAGAAGGATTTACGGGGAAAAAAAGAATTTGGTGGGGAAAAAGACAACATTGAAGACAATGTAGTTGTGGCTAATAATCTTTGTTTTACAATGATCTGAACTATAATGGTCAATACCTTGGGTTTGAAGACAATCAAGATTCGAGGTCGATTCATTATAAATAAAGGTAATTTGATGCAAGGGATACAAATTTGGATTCTACGAGTACAAGGGACAAGTGAGACAAACTCGAGGACGAGTTTTTTGAAGTGAGGGAGAATGATGGGGAACAAGAATAAACTGGTTGATATCTTTTATTTAGTTTTCTTATTTTGTGGTATCTTTTATTTAATTTTCTTATTTTGTGTTTTTTTTGGAAGAAATTGTCTCTAGTATTCTTCGGAATCAATAGATCCCAATTTATCTATCTTTAATTGTTTCTGGTATTCTGTGGGAATCAACAGATTCAATTGGTCATTATCCTTGTTTCAAACTACATCAAAACTCAACAAAAGAAATATTTGTTTGCAAAACAAAATCTTAGCCAGATGTGCATGTCTCTAAAATCAAACAAGGGCCAGCTTTAAGGCTAAATAATGTAGCAAATTTTCTATAAACTCGAATTATTTACGAGTGTACAATATAGTACTCCTATTATTTAATTTCAGCATGGCAGCTAGTTAATTATTTATTTAGATATAAGATATTTTTAGTTAAGGCATGTTTTACATATGAATAGTTGAATATGTATATGTATCTTTTAAGAAATTAAAAACTAGTTAATGTGTCTAAAGTCAAATATAACGTTTTCAAACAAAGAGAATCATATCCTTGTTAGTATTGCCTATTTTATGGTATTTGATTCTGTTATGGAGATTAATCTAGTATTGGTTGTTTCATTTATGATAGCCGAATATGAACCCGATTCCATTTATTTAATTTATAATGCACTTGTTAAAAGCATTCAATATCGATTACAAGATTTGAAAAGATATAGAAAAGATTTATTTAGTTACTCTACATATCAACTCAAGAATGGTTTAATTTTTTCGAAGGAAAAAAACTATGTGGATAGCATAGATAAATGCGCCTATAAAAGTCCATTGTGAAATGAAAATAAGATGTTTCGAGGAAAGGATTGTCTAACAAGTGTCGTATTATTTTAGGTGCATTAATTCATTTCAAACTTGTCTATTAAATTTTAAATATGTATTTAATACATATTAATTGATCTTATAATTTACTTTAATTGTTTATGATTTTAATTCCTTTATCTAGTCGTTTAAATTAGTGACTAAGGCTAAAGAGAGTGGGATAAAACCCACCAGCAACTTTGCAAGTCGCGCGCGACTTGCCACCCTTCATTAACCCACTCACGCGTGGCTTTGTGACTGTGATAAAAAATATATACTGTAGCAAACTCACCTAGCGCCACTTTTAAATGAAAGGACCCACTAAATATTTTGACCGTTTATTAATGTTTTTAAATTATTATTTTTTATTACCCATTTTTACTTACAAATAACAACTAAATTATCCTCATTTTTCACACACAATCTCTCCTTTTTTTACTTCTCATTTCTTCACATATTCTTCCTCAAACACCAAACATTATTTTCTTTAACATCTCTAATGGCGCCGCTACAATGGACACCCGAGAAAGAAATAGGTTGTGTCGCGCTTGGAACTTTGTGGCTGAAAACTCCGTGTCTAACACAAGAGATTCTCGTAATTTTTGGGCCGAGGTTTCACACATGATGGAGGACTGTTTAGATGATCCGAGGAAACAAACACACGATAACATGAGCTGGAAATAGAAGTCCCTAATGTTGGTCGTGCGTAGGTTTGTTGAATGTTACCACAACGCAAATCGTACACGAATGATTGGAGCAACTGACGAGGATGTAATGAATAACGTCCTTCGTGACTATGAAGATCATTATATATGCCGGTTTAAGTATCTTCATTGTTGGGAGGTTTTGAAAACTTGTCCACAGTTATTTCTTTTTTAAATTATTCGTGTATCGTTTTATTTATCCATGTGTTGTTTTTAATATCATTATAATGTTTTTATTTACCCGTGCCGTGTTAGAATAAAATGTATGAATAAAAGCTTTTATTTTATGAATGATGAGACTGCTTTTATACATAGCCTCATCGTCCAAAACGGGCTTAAAATGGTTAAAATCTCATAAAAAGTACCAAATATAGGCTTGTGTTTGTTCAATGTATATTTTAGGTACGGATATCCAGAAAATGACAAAAGATCACAAGAAACAAGCAAAAACGAACACGGGAAAAGAAGTTGCACAACGAACCGGACCCTAGAGTTGATTTTCTAAGAAAAGTCCTTGAAGAATTGAAGATTATACAAGAAGGGTCCTTCATTTTTGAAGAATTGACACTTTATACTCTTGTTTATTCATAATTATAAGTTTGGTCTCTAAAGTTTGTCAAATTTACAAAAAGGACCCTCAACTTTGAAGAATTGGCAAGAATGGTCCCTCAAATTTGAAGACTTGTCACTTTTAGTCCTCCATGAAGACAAGAATAAAAGTGAAGACCTTGAAGAACGAAGACATGTAAAAAACAGTCCTTCAAATATCATGAATTACAAAACAAGTCCTTTAAAAACCCTTTGGAAAGTTTTGGTGGCCAAAGTATGAAGTTTAAAACTTCATTTACAAAGGAAATCTTATTTTAGGCTGTTAAACTTGAAAAGACAACAAAAGAAGAAATGGGGGGCCAAAGTTGGACGACAGCCATTGTAAAACCCGTATTTAAGATCTCTAATATTAAATACACAGTTTTAGTTTACTACAAACTATATATAATTATTTTCAGAAGAATAATCATTACGAGCGTATTATTTTAGCATAAAGATAGTTACGTTTCAGAAAACCAAAACACGAGAATTAAATAAGTGTATACGCGTTAGTTTATAATGTAAAAAAACGAAAATCTGCATATTACAAAGGGGTGGCAGATTTAATGTAATAAACATTAAGAAATGGGCTTTTAGGCCCTATTTTGCCAAGAAAAGAAAATAACGGGGTAACCTATTTTGACAACATACAGTAAGTTAAAAACCAAAGAAAAATTAGGGTTGCTTGTTCTTGGTTCCTGCCGACAGAAAAGACAAAAAAAGGAGGCCGCCGGCTATAATCAGAAAACAAGGACGGGTTTGATTCTTTTATCAGGGATTGAACATGTATGTTTCTCTTCCTCCTTAATCAAACAAAGGTAATTATATCATCCTTCTTATTTCACGAATTATTGATTCAAACCAAGAAAATACTAGTAAATTAAAAAGGGGATCATGAAATTGGTTTAAAAGGGCGTCGGTTTTGTTTGAATTCAGGAAACCGAGACTTATAGGTCTCGGTGTGTTTGTTTGAGACCAACCGCGACCCACAGGGGTGCGCTGGTGGTTTCTGTGGTCGGCAGCAAAGGGGGAAACCCCATCAGGGGCGTTTTTGGGTTGCCCAGACCTGAAATACGCGAGCAGGGGGGTGTTTGGGTCTACTCACATCAAAAAGGGGTGTTTGGGTCTACTCACAGCAAAAAGGGGTGTTGGGGTCTACTCACAGCAAAAAGGGGTGTTTGGGACTACGAGCAGTGGGAACTCGACCAATAGTGGGAACGATAAAACCAACAGTGGGGACGTGACATAAACAGTGGGAATAATAACAAACAGGGGGAACTAATAGTAAGCAGTGGAAAAAAATAACCAGCAGGGGGAACTAATGACTAACAGTGGCTAGGCCCTAGGTCGTGGTGTGCCGGTTTTGGTTTAACCCGAGACATGGGTGTCTCGGGAAGGTTTTGACACGGGTTTCGGGTGCTCGGTTGTAAGATTTTAAATAATGAGTTTATTTAATTTACAATTAAATCATTTTTTTAGCAAATAAGTTTTATATTATAAGTAACTAAATTATAAAAATTTTATTAATTTAATTTGGTAAATTAAATTAAGATGTTTTAGCAAACTCTTATTAATCAAAGGGATGATTTTATTTATGATTTAATTTCATGAAAACTATGTTGGAAACCTTTTTATTAGGGAAACTCTCTATTTATGGCATGTTACTATATATAGTAATATTATAATACCAGATTACAGTATATTATCATATCAGAATACAGTATAATATACAAGTAATCAGAAATACAGGATGTACACTAATCAGAAATATTAAGGAACAGTCAGAACTTATCAGGTTATATACCAATAGTAATATAAGTATAAAATAAATCAACCTAAGAATAGTTAAGATCAGTAAAAATTAACCGATATCAGTCAACTCATTTCAGCGTCCCTTATTTATGTAGTATCCGTGAAGTCAGAGTCGATCCTTCAACTTTCATTATTATTTCATTACTGGACACGAGGTACGGATTTCCCGTCCTTCAGTATGGACTTTCTTCTATGCATGATTAGGATTTCCCGTCTGCAGCCAAATGTTTTCCCCATTATATGTAATAAATTATCAGTAATTATTTTAAGAAATAAGATATTGCCTGAGCTTTATATACAAGCATGACCAGTTATATGTACTAGTTACGGAGGTACCGTAACCATGACACTTGAGGCACCGGTGTTATGACTCACCTGCGGGAGAGTGATATCCCACAGCGTTCCACTCAGCTCAGCTTGGCCATTTTATCAGTATTATTAGTGGGGCGTATGGATGCATCCTAGGCTTACCAGTTTATAGTTATCAGGTGAATGTGGTGTGTGCTCTACATCCTTCACATTGGAGTTGATCCCTCAACCCAGCACAGTAATTAGAGGACACCCCTCTACAGCATGACGAGGTCACCCCTCCAGTTATTCATGCAACAGTTGTTACAGCACATGACCTATATAAGCTCTTGGCAATTAAAATACAGTAAATGCATGTTTTCAGACTTAACAGATTACTGTTCAGTTTTATTATTTATAAATCAGACTTATCAGATTTTCTACAGTTTTCATTACACTCCGCATATCAGTCTTTCAGCTTCAGTAATTATTAATTATTTCAAGTTCAGTATATTATTATCATGCATTATATCCGTTCACTGAGCGGTATGCTCAGCTGTAGTCCTTTCATGTTCTAACGGCAGGTACACCAGGACACTCTTAAGGTTCTGAGAGCATGTACATTGGATGGAAGCAATCCAGACTTGTTTACTTTATGCAGTACATTTTATATTGCATGTTGGACATTGTTCAGTCCTTTCTTTCAGTATTTTACTTTTTATGTTTTGAGCTTATGTTGGATTACCGATGTTTGATTCCAGTATTTTTGTTATGGTCAGTTAATATTTTTGGATATTTACCTTATGCTTTGATGACACACTATAAATGCACGTAACGGTCCACTTATCCAAGTGGGGTGTTACAATTCTGGTATCAGAGCGCAAGGTTCGACCTGTAGGCTCTAAAACTTGACCTGTGACTAGTGGGTAGTCACTAGGAACTTCTCAGATTTTGGCGTTGTTATCTTTCATGTTTCTCATGCATTCATCAGTTAGTTTTCTTCATTTATTAGTCAGTTTTCTTAAGGTTTTTGACTAAGTAAAAGGTTGGTATAGGACTGGCCATATTTAGTCGCATGTGCGTTTTAGCAAATTCTCGTTTTGGTGAACTGACCATAGGCGTTCACCTTTGCCCATTTAGATTTTTGTATAGATGAACTGACCATAGGCGTTCATCCTTACTCATGTTAGATTCATGTTTTCAATCGAATATTACTTGGTGAACCAGCCCATATACGTTCACCAATGTTCATATCAAATTTTCATGCTTTATAGTCGAATGTTGTTTTGTGAACCGATCCATAGTTGTTCACCTTTGTCATATCAGGACATTACATAAAATTTTGACAAGTATGGATTGGACTACAACCACCCATATCTAGTCCAAGATCGTAAATTTCTATACATGACAGTTCTCAGAAAATTTGACAAGTATGGATCGAACCAGAATCGCCCATACTTAGTCACATGCTTTCTCCTATAAATTCTGTGGATTGAACCATAGCCATCCACACCAGTTGATATTAAATCTTAGTTGAGTATACCTTTATGTTCTTGATAACAATCAAGTTTCATACCCTCAAGTGGATGTCGTTTTCATGCTGATTAAGTTCATGTCTCCTTATGAGGATTTCATTTTCAGCAAGGTGATGATGTTTTCATGCTAAAGAGTTACAGTAAAATCCTGTTTTCATAATAAATCATGTTTAATCTTCATCAGGCATTTCGTCATGCTGGCCATTGTTGAAATTCCGTTTAAACATATTCTTGAACCTCTATATTACCAACATTAAATCTATGCAGGAATTACCAGGCTATCACGTTACCCATTTCAGTTCAGTCTACTACCGTTTAAATCAATTTAATCCTTGATCATGTCAGATAAGTGACACCAGTATTGATCATTCCATACAGTTTCCACCACTGCCATCTATAGTATTCCATATGTACCTTTTGTACAGTGTCTCAGTTATACTCTATGTACAAGTTTTCATGTGCACTTCACGTACAGTATCTCAGATATGCTCCACATGCAATATTCATTTTGTACTTCATGTACATTAGTCCAGGTATACTCCAGGTACCCTACCCTATGGATATTGCTAATCGATCCTCAATCATCTCAGGCGTTTCCACTATCGATATTATATCAGATGTTGATGCTGCTCGTGAGTTGAAGATTTTACCAAATACTGATGCTGCTAACACTTTGAAGACCTCACGAATGCTGATGTTGCTGATACTTTAGAGATTTCTTAAAATGCTGATGCTGTTTATATTATGAAGACTCTTCAGAACAAGGACGAAAACTATAAATCTAAAAATTTCTGACAAGAATAAACTTCAACCATCAGACACTACTATCCTATTCCAGGCTTTTACTTTCTCAGCTAGATGTCACACTTCACTCAGCTAACCTTCATTCAGAAGAGTAGGAACCGGTACCCAGTCGGCCACTCAGCAGAATAGTTACCGGAATCACGGTCATAATAATGACCGTCGTGAAACTGACAGACAAAGCGGTAATGACAACCAACGTGCTTATATTTATCATTTAGTAGCAATCGAAACTCCGGAACGGACGTGACAAAAAATACAGAGGTCAGCAGTCTAACCGGTCCGCCAACCCTAGCAGTTACCCGAGATTCTTAACCTTATTCATACTCACCCATTAAAATACATGTCCAGACAACAGTCAAGACACAGGTCTCAAGTATCATTCAAAAGACACATGTCAGGACACCAGTCATGGTACATGTCATACGAATATCTTCTCAAAGTACGAGTCAGAACTCATAACTCCATATGTTTTCTAAACCAGGCCCGCGGAAATTCAGGGTACCCACCAAGGGGGTATACCCATTGTGTCATGCCACGCATATTTCAGACCATTAAAGATTTAGTCACCACCACTAGAATAATATTCAAGTTAAACACGCAGTACTCATTCAGGTTAAACACGCAGTACTCATCAGTGAGATCTGCCATGTTTACTTCACGTATTCCTATGACAGCTCTACCTTAAATCAGATATTTACCTATCTCCCTGCAAGAAGGGGACTCCACAGTATCACCATATTTATAAAGGCTTTTCCTTCTCGTTGAAGACAAGATCCGTCTTACGAACTCCCAAATATAGCAATATTATTTTCTACCATAAAATCAGTACAAGTTGTTATGCGTTACAGCAAGTGACTTATCATTCCAAAGCTACTAAGACCTTTATAGCTATCAGATATAAATCCACTTCTGAAGTTCCTTAAATTCATGATCAGCAGATTATTCCAGAGTTTTCAGATAAAAATTTCAGAAGGTGTTCCCAGAAATTCCTTCCTAACTACAAGACATGGTTTAACATAGAGCTTGTCTCAAGTACAGAACCTGTTTTCAGAACTCTTCATCGCAGGGCTTCAACTGAGTTTAAAAGAGTTGCAACATTTGCTGCAAGAATTACAGAATGAGGTTTTATTTGCCCTAGCGCACCACTAGGAAGTGCACCGTTTATGTCTATCAAGAAGAAGGCCGGTATCATGAGATCATGTATCGACCACTAAATTTTTTGACAAGATCACCATTCTTAATCAATATTTATTCCATAAATAGCAGGTTTATCTGATCTGCTACGATGTCTTAAACATTTTCCAGAATAAATTTCCGATCATGCTACCATCAGTGGTGAGAGAAAGAGCATGACGTTTCCAGACTGCTGTTGCACATATTATAGTCTCTCTAAAAATTTTGATTTTATACTTTTGAGCTCCCTAATGCTCCAACTATATTATGAAATTATGAATAAAACTTTTCCATGACTCTTAGACAAAATCGTCAGTATATTCATTGATCACATTCTGATCTGCCTAATACTAGAGAAGAACACGAGACTCATCTTCTCACAGTTGTACAAAATCTTCAATAGGAGTAATTTTTATACACAACTTTCCAGATATAAATTTCACTTGAACAAAGTGGCATTTCTGAGCCACCCTGTTTCAGCAGAAAGAAATTTCAGACAATCCTGCGAAGGTGAAGGCCATCACCTGATGGTCGCGACTGACGCCTGTGAACGAAGTACAAATTTTCTTGAATTCACTTGACTACTACCACAGAAATTACTGACAGCTATCACGATTAGCTTTCCATGACTAAGCAGGATTATGTGTTCCACAAGATCCTACTCTAGGAGAGATCTAAATTACCGAGACTTATAACTCTTTAATGACTATTCACTCAGATTTCACCAGAATGTACCATAATCCCAGGCAGAATTTTGATAGAATCAGTATAACACATTGATGCAGCTATGTTCATATCTTGATGCCTGGCTATCAGCAAGTTCAAGATAGAACACCGACATGCTAGTGAGTTATTATAACCATTAGTAAATTTCGAACAGAAATGAGATAAGATTCCATGGAAATTATTGTCAGTTACCACAGACTCAAACGAAGCTGATGCTATCTAAGTCGTTTTTAACCAGTTAACCCAGCCTACACGTCTTCTTTTATCCGAGATGATTACACAGTAACAAATCCACAGGAAATTCAGCAATAGATCGTATGATTCCAAGGTATTCCGTCAACAATCTTGTCAGATGGAAATTTGCGTTCGCGAATCGCGCCCACGTTCATGTTTACGATCACGTGTACGTTCACATTCACGTTCACATTTATTTTCACTTTTACGTTTACGTCTCATTTGCAGTATGATGCTGTTTCAGTTCATTTTTCATGTTATCTCATGATTTAAGCTCACGTCAGCGTTCATAACATTGTTCACGTTCAAGCTCGTGTGCCATTTCGTGATACACGTTTTACAATCTATTACCGAATACGATTATAAAAAGCTTAAGAAACCAGACTCAAGTTTAGCACAGCTATTCCATAACCAGGCAGATGTTTCACATCTCAGACCGTATCGTTTGGCATTCCTTTCTTAGTCCGCATACGTTCATGATATGTCTAGTATCACGTTCACAGTATGTTTCACATATCACGTTCACGATACATTCCATGCCCATCATTCATAAGATGATCGCGAACCACGTTCATAATTGCTCACGTAGCACGTTCATAATTGTTCACGTAGTCCATCCCCATATGTTTCAGCAGCTTGCTCAGAGATATAAATGTTATCGTTTCAGGATATTTGTACGTACCGTTTCATGTATCATACATGCTATAGCTTATTCAGTCTATCAGATTCAGAAAATCCATCTTAAATATGGAACCAGAAACTATTCAGTATCGTCAGGACAGGGTCATCAGGACCAAGATTTTCATTATGTTTAGACCCTCGAAGGAGTCGTTTTGAGCGGGAAGCTACTCGAAACGGAGGAGTCCATCCGGACCTCTCATCACTTTTCCTTCAATAAATCCAGTTAAGTTCTTTCAGTCAGGTTACGCTCCATGTCCTCTTCAGCCATGTCACGTTACATGACCACTTCAGTCATGTCATGTTTATACCTATCAGCAGCATTATGTCTTAATTAGAAGACGAATTATCCTTCAACTTAATTGTCTCTTCAGTTTACGTGTTCTTTCAGTTCTATAGCTTCATTAGTTTATTACCTTTAATTCGGGGACGAGTTGTTCCTTTTTAGAGGGGAAGAATTATAAAACCCAGTATGGTCGTATCTTTAATTCGGGGACGAATTATTATTTTTAGAAGGGAAGAATTGTAAAACCCGTATTTAAGATTTCTAATATTAAATACGCAGTTTTAATTTACTGCAAACTATATATAATTATTCAGAAAAATAATCATTACGGGCGTACTATATTAGCATAAAGATAGTTACGTTTCAGAAAAACCAGAACATGAGAATTAAATAAGTGTATACGCGTTAGTTTATAATGTAAAAAACCGAAAAACTACATATTACAAAGTGGTGGCTGATTTAATGTAATAAACATGAAGAAATGGGCTTTTAGGACCTATTTTGCCAAGAAAAGAAAATAACAGGGCAACCCATTTTGACAACATACAGTAAGTTAAAAACCAAAGAAAAATTAGGGTTGCTTGTTCTTGGTTCCTGCCGACAGAAAAGACAAAAAAAAAGAGGTCGCCGGCTATAATCAGAAAACAAGGACGGGTTTGATTTTTTTATCAGGGAATGAACATGTATGTTTGTCTTCCTCCTTAATCAAATAAAGGTAACTATATCATCCTTCTTATTTCACAAATTATTGATTCAAACCAAGAAAATACTAGTAAATTAAAAAGGGGATCATGAAATTGGTTTAAAAGGGCGTCGGTTTTGCTTGAGTTCAGGAAACCGAGACTTATAGGTCTCGGTGTGTTTGTTTGAGACCAACCGCGACCCACAGGGGTGCACTGGTGGTTTATGTGGTTGGCAGCAAAGGGGGAACCCTCACTAGGGGCGTTTTTGGGTTGCCCAGACCTAAAATACGCTAGCAGGGGGGTGTTTGGGTCTACTCACAACAAAAAGGGGTGTTTGGGTCTACTCACATCAAAAAGGGATGTTTGGGACTACGAGCGGTGGGAACCACTACATTAGCAGTGGTAACCACTGCACTAACAGTGGGAACTCGACCAACAGTGGGAACGATAAAACCAACAGTGGGGACGTGACATAAACAGTGGGAATAATAACAAACAGGGGGAACTAATTGTAAGCAGTGGAAAAAAAATAAGTAGCAGGGGGAACTAATGACTAACAGTGGCTAGGCCCTAGTTCGTGGTGTGCCGGTTTCGGTTTAACCCGAGACATGGGTGTCTCAGGAAGGTTTTGACACGGGTTTCGGGTGCTCGGTTGTAAGATTTAAGATAATGGGTTTATTTAATTAACAATTAAATCATTTTTTAGCAAATAAGTTTTATATCATAAGTAACTCAGTTATAAAAATTTTATTAATTTAATTTGGTAATTAAATTAAGATGTTTTAGCAAACTCTTATTAATCAAAGGGGTGATTTTATTTATGATTTAATTTCATGAAAACTATGTTGGAAACCTTTTTATTAGGGAAACTCTCTATTTATGGCATGTTACTATATATAGTAATATTATAATACCAGATTACAGTATATTACCATATCAGAATACAGTATAATATACAAGTAATCAGAAATACAGGATGTACACTAATCATTAATATTAACGAACAGTCAGAACTTATCAGGTTATATACCAATAGTAATATAAGTATAAAATAAATCAACCTGAGAACAGTTAAGATCAGTAAAAATTAACCGATATCAGTCAACTCATTTCAGCGTCCCTTATTTATGTAGTATCCATGAAGTCAGAGTCGATCCTTCAGCTTTCATTCTTATTTCATTACTGGACACGAGGTACGGATTTCCCGTCCTTCAGTATGGACTTTCTTCTATGCATGATTAGGATTTCCCGTCTGCAGCCAAATGTTTTCCCCAGTATATGTAATAAATTATCAGTAATTAGTTTAATAATTAAGATATTGCCTGAGCTTTATATACAAGCATGACCAGTTATATGTACTAGTTACGGAGGTACCGTAACCATGACACTTGAGGCACCGGTGTAATGACTCACCTGCGGGAGAGTGATATCCCGCAGCGTTCCACTCAGCTCAGCTTGGCCATTTTATCAGTATTATTAGTGGGGCGTATGGATGCATCCTAGGCTTATCAGTTTACAGTTATCAGGTGAATGTGGTGTGTGCTCTACATCCTTCACATTGGAGCTGATCCCTCCACCTAGCACAGTAATTAGAGGACACCCCTCTACAGCATGGCGAGGTCACCGCTCCAGTTATTCATGCAACAGTTGTTACAATACATGACCTATATAATCTCTTGGCAATTAAAATACAGTAAATGCATGTTTTCAGATTTAACAGATAACAGTTATGGTTTATTATTTTTAAATCAGACTTATCTCATTTTCTAAAGTTTTCATCACACTCCACATATCAGTCTTTCAGCTTCAGTAATTATTAATTATTTCAAGTTCAGTCTATTCTTATCATGTATTATATCCGTTCACTGAGCGTTATGCTCAGCCGTAGTTCTTTCATGTTCTAACGACAGGTACACCAGGACACTCTTAAGATTCTGAGAGAATGTGCATTGTATGGAAGTAATCCAGAATTCTTTACTTTATGTACTTCATTTTATATTGCTTGTTGGACATTGTTCAGTCCTTTCTTTCAGTATTTTACTTTTCATGTTTTGAGCTTATGTTGGATTACTGATGTTTGATTCCGGTATTTTCGTTATGGTCAGTTCATGTTTTTGGACATTTACCTTATGCTTTGATGACACGCCATAAATGCACGTAACGGTCTAGTTATCCAAGTGGGGTGTTACAGTCATAGTTACCTAGACCACTCCTGTTGTGACACCTTACCCACTCAATCCCCACACCCAATCACAATCCACCATCCTGCTACCTCATAATCCCACTCACCCAGTTTTAACTAATTATATTAATTAGCTAAACTTAGAGCCTAACACTAAGTTTAAACACAAATCTGGATCAAAACCCCTACTATTCACCTCAAGAATAAAATTAGGGTTTTGCTAATTACCAAGAATTAAACCCTAATATTATCCAGATTAGTGATTAAGGGTTTAGTTAACACAACCCAACTCACAAACTTGCCACCTCATCAACCAAAGTTGTCACATGAACCACCCCTGCTACTTTATAGACGAAGACAAAAACTATGACAGTGAATCAACGCCCCACAAGCTCAGCTTACAACCTAAGCAAATTTGGACGCTCAAGATCACTAAACAACAAAGATTTGTCACATGTAACAGCTCTAACTTCAAATTCAGTCAAACGAAATTTAAACTTCAAAGGGAAAATGAGGAACTTCAAGCACTAGTGTTTCGTTTATTTTTTAGCATTTAGGTCATTGTAACCCTCTATATAAAGGGTGTTAGCTTTTACATTTAGCTTTGTTCTTGGTTTTTCCTTTGGTCAAGGTCTATAAAGCTTTGTTTCATGGAATGAAAAAAGTGTGAACTTATTGACGAAATACCAAGTCCTAATTTACTTTACTTGTTCTTGTTTACATGTTTTGAGTTTATGTTTGAGGTTTCAAAGATTGGTTAAAGTTTATGCAAGTGTTTCAAAAGTTTTCTTAAAAATCTGATTTTTTCCAATTTTATGTACAAACACTTGAAGTTTTTGGATCATAAGTTGATCATGGCACCCTGATAAGGAGATTATCAAGGTGTAGTGAAGCTTGTGGTTTAGGAAGATTCAAGGAGTGGGGTACAAGTTGGAACAAATCTGTTTCATTTTTCATCTTTTTTATATAATCTGTTTATGCTAACTTTGTTCTTCTTAGCAGCTTATTGGAAGCTTGTGTGTTGTTTAGCTAGACACATAAGCTATCAAATTCGTGAGTGTGGATGTACATTCATGAGGTTTGAACTTTTTCTCCCAAAAATCTGTTAAAAAAGTGGTTCTAAGTGCTTTTTGGTGTCTGCTGTTGTTTGATGCTATTTGATGCATGCAATCTTGTTCTAAGTTCATGGTGATGTTGTTATGATGCATGTTTAAGCTTGGTTTAACCTGAAAAACACTCCTTTGTTAAAATTAGATTTCAGATTTTAAACTATTGTTTGGGAGTGCATGATTTAAGGTTTTTATGTGATACTGAGTAGTTGTGTAAGGCTGTTTTGAGTTTGTAACTGATATAGAGGTGTATATGAGTTGATATTTGCATGTTTTGTGCTTTAAAACATCAAATCTGAATCTGTGGTCTATCAATCTTGTTTTAGGTCCATTTGAACTGCAACCTTGTGCACACCTAGATTGAATGATAAACTAGGGCTAAAAAATGTTAAAACATAGTTTGTGTAACCTGTTTGCTAGATTTGAGGGTTTAAAATTCAAGATTTGGTCAAGTATATCAGCAAAAAGGTCTTTGTGTTCATCTATGTTCATTAGTAAGTCACTTAGGGTTCTAACTAGCTCAAATATTTAAACCAGTGCATGAAACCAGTTTACTTGTGCTTCATTAAGATTATTTAAGCTGTTGTATGCTTTTGGTTAAGATTGGTTGGCTTATTCTTGCTCAAACTGCTTTTTAATCACCAGATCTGCTTATTATCATGTCTGTGTGATATATGTGGACTATTTGATTAAACTGTACTAATTGGCTAGATCAGTTTGTGTTATTCTGCTTGATTGTGACTCCCTATGTGGATTTGCTTTTATCTAATCCGGTGGTCTAGGTGGGTGGTGGAAGGTGGAAGCCATGGATGAAGTTTAGAGAGAGAGAGTGGTTGTATGTGAAAGATAAAGAAAATGTGTATTGAAATGAAAAGATGCAAATGAAACACAAACAACACCCCTCCTTGGAAGCCTAGGAGGGGTATATATAGCCACACACCAAACACTTAACTATACATTGTACCTAGTCTAGTCTAAGCGTGTGTGACTATGATAACTAATGGGAATTCTTAAATGTCGTCACATAAAGTAAATTTCCAACAATCTTCCCCCATGGGACGACGTGTAGAATTCCTTACAATATTTTTCCTAACAAGTACATAATGATTAAGAACAAAAGCTTTCATGAAGCGTCCAATGCTGATGATGTCTTCTGAGGCCTTTGACTTCAAAACGACTCATCTTTAAAGTAACTTGTAGTAGAAATACTGTAACGACACGAGCTAAGTAATCCATATACTTCTGGTTAAGGAGAATCTTCTGAATTAACTTCCCCCTAATTCATGCCACATAAACTTGATGTAGAAGCTTTTAAATAGCTTCCCCCTAAACCGACAATCCTCATAAGAAACTTCAAATCTTTCAACAAAGCTTAGAATGATTAAGCGCACAACGGAATTTAACAAGCAAACCCCATCATATAACATGATAATGTTGCCATGAGGGATTGAAAGTAAGGGGCACACCAAGTGGATCGACAACTTCTCTTCTCACGCTTGAATAATTCTTCTTAATTTTTCTTCCCCCTGAGAGTTCAAGTTATGCATACTAGAAAGAATCAAGACATTTCTTCCCCCACATAGTTGAAGAAAATAAATCAATCCCAAGTATGAAGCTCAAATACTGAAGTAGACACTTTATCCCATTCATGAAGTTGACATCGTAACACCAGAGTCAATTAAGTCCCGGAAATGCACATATCTTCTTCCGGAGATGCACCAGAGTCAATTAAGTCCCGGGAATGCATATCTCTCCATATAGGATAATGATGATGAATAATTGCAACAACCAAACAATTAAACATCGAATCAGTAGTGTACCGTTTAGAGATTGATAACGCCACGAGTTAAAACACTGATTTTCTATGCGGCTATGACAAATGTCATCCCGGAATGTCTTCAAATCAAAAGAAGGTATGAAGTTCATCACGTGTACTCGTTGTGCGTTCAATGTGTCTTCTTCTTCCCCCTTGATGGTTTTGAGACTCAGAACTGATAGGTGTGTAAACACCCATCCTTTTACCACTTAATTCTGGCTAAAACGAGACCAAAACACGTATTTAATATCATTTGTTTGGAATTATGCGTGGTTTTTGTGTTTATTGTGTTTTCATAGCTAACCGGATGAATATTAAAGAAAACATGGGATTACACGGGTTTTACCGAAGAAAAAGACTCAAGATGAAGTCTATTGTCCAAGAGATGCAAAAGATTTGAAGTCACTGGGCCTATTCGAAGATTTATCGAAGAAAAGGACCAAAGATGGAAGATTTATATAAGTCGAAGAAACTCAAGTCTATTAAACGAAGAAATTAAAAGACGAGTTGAATTTAATCGACGACAAATCCCGAATTAGAATTGAAAACGTCAACTTTTCTGAAAAGACGAGAAGACAAGAAGAACGGGAGAAAGCCCACTCACCAACCAAAGGGGACACCTATATAAAGGGATCCCCTCACACTTTCCATCCAGTTTTAGTTTTTTTTTCATCTCCTTCTTTTTCTCCCTTTCTGTTTCGTAGATATCACCAACACCACTAGGGTGTTTGGTGATTTTGATCTTTGATTTTCAATCTTGTAATTTCATCCTTGTTTTGTGATTGTTAAAACCTTAATCATTCAATACATCAATCTTTCCATTTCATCTTGTTCATCTCCATCTATTTGGTTAAAAGTTTAAGTTCTTATTTGATTGATTTAATCTTTAAAAGTTGTTGGGTTTTGTGTTTTTATTGATGGGATTTGTAGTTTATGGTTGGTAGATGTTTAGTGATTAGTTTATATAAGTTTTTGGTGAAAAACTTGGTGATTTTTGGATTGAATTCGAGTTCCCTGTTCTTCGGTTAAAGTTACTGTTTTTGTGTATTCCCAGGTTCCGAATGAACCAAAACTTCCGAATGAACAAATAGTTCCGAATGAACTGAAAGTTCCGCATGAGTCTTAGAAGTTCCGAATGAAAGTGTTTTCAAAAGTTCCGGATGAGTTTTAAAAGTTCCGAACCAAGTTCCGGATAAACTTCCGAACGAAGTTCCGAATCAAGTTCCGACTCAAAGTTCCGGGTGAAGGATTTTCCAAAGTTCCGAATCAACTTCCGAAGAAAGTTCCGAACTAACTTCCGAATCAAGTTCCGCATGAAAGTTCTGAGTAAAGTTCCGAGTGAAGGGTCCGAATAAACTTCCGGATGAAGGTTCCGAGTTAAGTTCCGAACGAAGTTTCGAATCAAGGGTTCCGAGTAAACTTCCGGGTGAAAACTTCCGAATCAAGGTCAAACTTCCGAATTAATTTTCTTTGAGTACTTTTAAGTGTTACTGTTCCTTACTGTTCCTAAATTTTTTACTTTATATTTTAATTCAAGTTTTTCAAGTTTTTTTTTTATTAATTGTTATTAATTTAATTGCTTTTAAATTTAAGTTTACATTTTAATGCATTTAAAACTTTTAGTAGACTAGAAAATCACTCCCCTTTTTAGTACCAAGAACAATCATTCCACTTAGAACCGAGATCAATTCGAGAGGATATCGAGAGAATATAGAACCCCCATTGAAAAATCAAAGTATCAAATGGCGCCGCTGCCGGCTCTTCTCGTTAAGATCAAAAGTTTTTTGTGAGAACTTGGATTTTGGGATCCGTTCCCCGTGAACGTTATTTTTTTCATAAAAACTTTCAAAAACACAAAAAAATATAAAATTTTCAAAAATCCTAAAAATTAAAAAACATAAAAAACCAAAAATATTTTTGCTTTGTTTTTCTCTTGTTAGTTCTTTTGCAGGTGTATGCGCACTCGATCCACGTCTTATCAAGAGCCCGAGCCTCTCGATCAATTAGACATGGCCGGTGTACAAAACAACAACAACATACCACCTCCAAACCACAATAATAACAACAACAACCCGCCTTTCAACAACATGAATAATAACAACAACAATGAGCCCCTTCCGGATAATCGCCCGATGATTGAACTGCTGCAAGCTCATGTAGATGGCAACACTGATCCAATTGTTATACCAGCGATTGCAGCCAACAATTTTGAGCTCAAATCAGGCTTTATCCAGATGGTCTCCGCTCAACCATTCTTGGGGCGTACCATTGATGATCCACATTACCACATCAAGAGATTCTTGCAACTCACCAACACGGTCAAATTCAATGGTGTTCCACAAGAGGTAATCCGGTTACAACTTTTTCCCTTTTCTTTAGAGGGACAAGCCCGGCATTGGCTTGCTAAGGAACCGCCACAGAGTATTCTCTCGTGGACGGATTTGGAAACCAAGTTTATCAATTACTTTTTCCCACCCTCTCGTACTACCGCTTTGCGGAATGAAATCATAAATTTTGAACAAAAGTACGATGAGTCGTTCAGTGAATCTTGGGATCGTTTTAAAGATCTTTTAAGAAAATGCCCACAACATGGTTTTACCAAAGTGCACCAAATTAACACTTTTTATAATGGTTTAAACATGAGTGACCAAGATTCACTAAACAGTGCCTCGGGGGGTAATCTTTTGGCTAAGACTTCCAATGCTGCTTGGGATATCATTGAGAATAAATCTCGTGTGCAAACCAAGAGTGTTCGGACCAATGTCGCTAGTGCTAGCACTAGTGACAGCGACAAGCGACTGGACAAAATCACTGTGCTTCTTGAATCGCTTGTTACCCACACCGTTAACAACACCAACAGCAGCAACGCTAAAAACGCTCAAGTCAATGCTGTTAGCCAACCATGCGAGATATGCGGGGGTCCTCACTCTTACACCACTTGTACCGCCACCCAAGACTACCCTGCTGAGAATGTGAATGCAGCATATGGCACCTATCCTCCACCTGCTTATCAAGCTAGACCTCAAGGTGACCGTAATTTGCTTAGCTACCGCTCCAACAACTACCTCTCACCACCCGGTTTTCCTCCAAACAACCCAAATCAACAACAAACCCTCGATCGCCCTCCTCAACAACAACAACAACCTCGTACACCATACATCCCACCTCACAAGCAGCAACAACCATCTCAACGAAACAACCAAGTCTACCAACAACCTGCTTATCAACCACCCGCATATAATGCTCCTCCCAACCAACCCACCGCTCTTCACCAAGAAGTGGAAACTTATATGAGGACTAACGATGTGATAGTGGGAAATCTTCAGAGAGAAGTGCTCAACCTGAAAGCAGACTTGGTCAAACAAGGGAACGATTTGAGAGCCGACATGAGAAACACGTTGGATAGTCAAACGAATGACTTGAAGAACATGATGGCTAGTTTCTTCCAAGGTAATCAACCCTCTTCTTCGGGTACTCTTCCGAGTAACACCGTTGCGAATCCAAGAGGGGAGATGAAAGCAATCACTACTCGCAGTGGCAAAGGTACCAAGGAACCCGAGCTTCCTATACCTCCACCGGTGGTTGTGACTAAGGAGAACGAGTCACCTGCTCCTATTCCTCATCTTTCTCCTTCCCCAATTTCTCTACCTCTTACTCCTACCCCTCCTCCACCCAAGGATGTGAGTGATCCTATTCTCCCAAAGCCTTCCTCTTCTTCCAATATACCTTATCCATCTAGGTTGAGGAAAGAGAAGCTCAAAAGCAAGGACGATATTCAGGTTTCGAACTTTCTTAAAATGTTTAAACAACTGAATTTCAATATCTCCTTCGCTGAGGCTCTCGCTCACATGCCCAAGTATGCGAAAATGTTTAAAGATCTTCTGAGCGACAAGGAAAAGCGTCTCGATATTGCCAACACCCAACTTAATGAGAATTGCTCTGCAGTGCTCTTAAGGAAATTGCCAACCAAGCTTGGTGATCCGGGTCGTTTCTTAATCCCTTGCAATTTCCCGGGAGTAGAGAATTGCATGGCCCTAGCCGATCTAGGTGCCAGTATTAATTTTATGCCTCTAAGCATTTGGAAGCAATTATCTCTCCCTGAGCTAGTTCCCACCAAAATGACTTTGGAATTAGCTAACCGTACGGTTGCTTATCCAGTGGGGATAGCCGAAGACGTCTTTGTAGGAGTCGACAAATTCACTTTTCCTGCCAATTTCGTCGTCGTCGACTACGAGATGGACCCTCGTGTTCCCTTGATCGTGGGTCGTCCATTCCTGAGGACCGGTCGCACTCTCATCGATGTTGAAGCCGGTGAGCTTATCATGAGAGTGGGTGACGATAAAATCGTCTTCAACATGGGAAAGTTGTCTAAACAACCTTATTCCAACGAGAGTGTTAATTGTATTGACGTTCTTGATGAGGCTTGTGAAGAACACTTCAAAGATGCTTGTAAAAGTATTCCTACCTCTCTTCCCAATGTTGAGACCGTCTCCTCTATTGATTCATCACTGTCTCTATTTGGAGAAAGTGATTTGTTTTGGAACAATCTTGAAGACACCATGGGAGATGTGAATTTAGCTACTAATGATTCTCCCACCGATGGGGATGAAGACATGAATTTCTTTGACAACCTTCTCAACGAAGACAATCCTTCTCCTCCATCTCCCACGGTTATTTCTATCGATACTCCGACTTTGAAACCGCCTCCCGTCAAAAATCCTCCGGATCTAGAACTTAAGAAGTTGCCGCCTCATCTCGAGTACGTGTTCCTTGAAGAAGAGAAGAAGTCGCCCGTCATTATCGCGAAGGATTTGAAAGAAGAAGAAAAATCTCGCCTTATCGCCGTGCTTAAAGATCACAAGAAGGCTATTGCTTGGAAAATTTCTGATATTCGCGGAATTGATCCTCACTTCTGCACACACAAAATTCTCATGGAGGATGACTTTAAGCCCACTATTCAAAGCCAACGAAGGGTGAATCCAAAAATCCATGAAGTCATCAAAACAGAGGTTATCAAACTTCTTGATGCGGGTATGATTTACCCTATTTCGGATTCACCATGGGTTAGTCCAATCCATTGTGTGCCCAAGAAGGGCGGAATAACCGTTGTTCCCAATGAACACAACGAGTTGATTTCCACTCGTCTCGTTACTGGGTGGAGAGTTTGTATAGACTACCGCAAACTCAATGATGCCACGAGAAAGGATCATTTCCCTCTACCTTTTATGGACCAAATGCTTGAACGTTTAGCGGGTAATGAATATTACTGCTTTCTTGATGGTTTCTCGGGTTATTTCTAAATACCCATCGATCCCCAAGATCAAGAGAAGACAACATTCACTTGTCCCTATGGCACATTTGCTTACAAAAGAATGCCTTTTGGCTTATGCAATGCCCCCGGGACTTTCCAAAGGTGCATGTTAGCTATCTTCCATGACATGGTTGAACAAACCATGGAAGTCTTCATGGATGATTTCTCGGTCTTCGGGGATTCCTTCTCTTCTTGCCTTGCCAATTTGGAACGTATGCTTAAGCGGTGTGAAGACACTCGCCTTGTTCTGAATTGGGAAAAATGCCATTTTATGGTAAAAGAAGGCATCGTGCTAGGAAACAAAATTTCCAAAGCCGGTCTTGAAGTAGACCGTGCTAAAGTCGATGTTATCGCTAAGTTGCCTCCACCTTCAACCGTGAAGGGTGTGAGAAGTTTTCTGGGTCATGCGGGCTTCTACCGTCGATTCATCAAAGATTTTTCTCAAATCGCTCGCCCGATGACCCACCTCTTGGAAAAAGATACTCCTTTTATCTTTTCCAAAGAGTGTCTTGAAGCCTTCAACTCGCTTAAGGATAAGCTAACTAAGGCACCCGTCTTGGTTACCCCTAATTGGGAACTTCCCTTTGAGTTGATGTGCGATGCTAGTGACTTTGTTATTGGTGCGGTTCTGGGACAAAGAGTGAACAAACACTTCCAACCGATCCATTACGCTAGCAAGACAATGACGGGGGCACAATTGCATTATACGACAACCGAAAAAGAGCTTTTAGCTGTTGTCTATGCCTTTGAAAAGTTCCGCCCCTATCTTGTCCTTTCCACAACAATCGTTTACACCGATCATTCCGCGTTGAAGTACTTGTTGACAAAGCAAGATTCCAAACCAAGACTTCTTCGCTGGGTTTTGCTGCTCCAGGAATTTAAAATCGAAATTTGCGATGAAAAAGGAGCTGAAAACCTAGCCGCGGATCATCTCAGTAGACTTGAGGATCCTTACCAAGGGGATCATCCGAACAAAGAAATCAATGATTCTTTTCCCTTGGAGACCTTAATGTCTATTAACTCGAATTCTGATGCAACCCCGTGGTTTACGGACTTTGCAAACTACTTGGTGGGTGGAATTCTTGTTGACGGGCTAACATCCCAACAAAAGAAGAAGTTCTTCAAAGACATTAAGACTTACTTTTGGGATGACCCGTATCTATTCAAACAATGTGCCGACTTGATTATTCGCCGATGTGTTGATGGACCGGCAGCTTTGGAAATCCTTAATGCTTGCCACAAAGGACCCACCGGTGGTCACTTTGGTCCCAACTACACCGCCAAAAAAGTGTTTGATTCGGGATTTTATTGGCCCTCCATATATCGTGACGCTCACAATATGGTTAAACGCTGTGATGTTTGCCAAAAACAAGGCACGATCACACATAAAGACGAGATGCCTCAGAATTTCATTCAAGAATGTGAAATCTTTGATGTTTGGGGTATCGACTTTATGGGGCCATTCCCTTCTTCTAAAGGAAACAAATACATCCTTGTAGCCGTTGACTACGTTTCAAAGTGGGCTGAAGCCAAAACTTTACCTATAATGACGCAAGGGTGGTTTGTAACTTTTTGAAAGCTCTATTCGCTAGATTCGGTGTACCTCGTGCCATTATTAGTGATCGTGGGACTCATTTTTGCAATGACCAATTCGCAAGAGTCATGGCTAAGTATGGTGTAAATCATCGTCTTTCCACAGCCTACCACCCACAAACTAATGGCCAGGCTGAAATCTCTAACCGAGGATTAAAGCGAATTCTGGAAAGAACCGTGGGAGAGCATCGTGCCTCATGGGCTGATAAACTTGATGATGCTTTGTGGGCTTTCCGTACCGCATACAAGACTCCGATTGGTTGTACGCCATATCTTCTCGTGTACGGGAAAGCATGCCACCTCCCCATTGAGTTGGAGCACAAGGCTTACTGGGCCTTGAAGTGGGCTAATTTTGATATCAACAAAGCCGGTGACCTACGCAAGATCCAACTCAATGAGCTCAATGAACTCCGTAATGAGGCTTATGAAAATTCTTTGATCTATAAGGAAAGAACTAAGCTCATTCACGACTCCAAGATCAAAAACCGAGAGTTCCAAGTTGGAGACAAAGTTTTGCTCTTTTACTCTCGGTTAAAAATCTTCTCGGGCAAGCTAAAATCTCGTTGGTCCGGCCCATTCACCATTGCCCAAATTTTTCCATATGGTACTCTCGAGCTCGCTCAACCTAATGGACCTAATTTTAAGGTGAATGGCCAACGAGTGAAGTTATACTTTGGTGAGGACACCTCTCAGGAGATGATTCCATCTCTCACCACGTTCCCCATGAACTAATTTTGGGTCGAGTCAGGCTCGTGACTCGGTTATCAAAAACAAGCGCTCCTCGGGAGGCAGCCCGAGTATCTATCCTTTTATGTTTTAACCTCCTAAGTGTAGGGGGACTTCTATACGTGTTTGTATTTGTGTGGTGATGTGATTACAGGGATAAGTGCACTCTTGGAATCTTTGAAGAACCGTGCTCCCGTGTTATCCGAAATCCGGTTCTATCTCTCAACTATCGTGATTCAATTTTCTTCATACTCACATTTGAAATTGATCACTTTAGTCGTCTCTTCCTTAACTCGAGTTAACCAACGTGCACAATGTCATAAGTGTAGGGGAAACTTTTCCCACATGCTTAAACATTGAGGACAATGTTTATCTTAAGTGTAGGGGGGACTTCTATCGAAGTTTTAAGTGGACTTTTCCATGAAAATGCCTTCATTTAACCGGAAAATCCTATTTTTCAACATTTTTCAATTTTTTATTAACTTTGGCCATTTAGTCGTAATTTTTAAATTTTTATCTTTGCTTTCATATGTATATATCCCGTAATAAAGTCAAAAATATTAATAAAGTGGTTTAGCTAGTTTAGAAGTCTTTGACATATTAGGCCCGTTGCGTTTATTTTGACTCAACCCGAATAGACTTATCCAAGTTTATTCTAGCTAGTATCCTTAACCATGTAGACCTTAATTGGTTTATTAGGCTAAGTATCCACGAGTCTCATTACTTGAGATTTTAAATTGTGGAGGACGAGAAATGATAGAGTCAATTATAAGTCGGTATTCTTGCACAAGCTCACTTGGTATAATTATTTGCCTATTCTCCCATCACTTGCTAATAATTTATTTGCAATAAGTAAGGTCGTACGATTTGAAAAGTTACTTAGCTTCTAGCCCAAGATCGTTTAAAAGTTGCTCGGTAATGATAAGAGTTCATAGCCAAGGCATAACTTATGAAGCGGGGCGCGAAGATTGGCGAGTCCGAAAAGGCCCTAACAAGGCATGAGGATTCCATTTTATTGCTACAGATCCAAAGTGATGTGAAAAGCATTATTCCCAAAGTCAATATGAAGGATCAAGACTCACGACGAAAAGCAATCAACTCCCATAAAGATGATGGAGAAGTCTATCCGAAAAGACCCTAACAAGGTATGAGGATAAATAGATCCATGTCCGAAAAGGAGGCGGATCGTTGTATCTCAAAATCCCAATTAGAGATTGAAGAAATAATCATGAAGTCGTGGTCAACAAAGTTGGAGTACCCCTCAAAAGTCTCCAAGTGAAGAAACTCTATTAACGATGAGAAGACCATTATCTCAAGCACGTCTCTTAAGATATGAAGTGTGAAGTACATGCCAATATCGGCCCGAGAAAGGTCTCAAATCGTGAACCGAGTTATGCCAAGATATGAACTTTTTGATATCCCGAGAAGCAGTTTTAAGAGATTTTGTCCTTTAGCTAACTATTGATCAAATCGTCCTACTTTGCTTTCACCTAAATAAACTATCGAAATAAGTCCAAAAATGCATCTTCATGATCATTCTAAGACAAAAATAAAATATAAGAGATACACCTAGGAATAAGGGAGTTTAAGCATTTAATTAAGCCATGTGTGTAAGTGTTTGAATTGCTAACTTATAATAACAATGATCTCGTTTTTAAGCTTAGTTTGGGGAACGTGAAACTTGAGGGTGATAAATCTTCGCAGCACCAAAGCCCTAATGTAAGTCATTGGTTTCTTTGCAAGTTATTTCCATCCTTTTGTTTACTTTAAAGTTTTAATTTCTCTTAGAAATTTAATTTTTGTTTAATAGTATTTAATAAGGCCAAGGTTGATTAATTATGAGAAAAGTGTAAAATTGCTTTATCACTAAGCATTGCATGAGGGCATGGCAATGGTTAAGTGTAGGGGATTTGATAGGTGTGTAAACACCCATCCTTTTACCACTTAATTCTGGCTAAAACGAGACCAAAACACGTATTTAATATCATTTGTTTGGAATTATGCGTGGTTTTTGTGTTTATTGTGTTTTCAGAGCTAACCGGATGAATATTAAAGAAAACATGGGATTACACGGGTTTTACCGAAGAAAAAGACTCAAGATGAAGTCTATTATCCAAGAGATGCAAGATTTGAAGTCACTGGGCCTATTCGAAGATTTATCGAAGAAAAGGACCAAAGATGGAAGATTTATATAAGTCGAAGAAACTCAAGTCTATTAAACGAAGAAATTAAAAGACGAGTTGAATTTAATCGACGACAAATCCCGAATTAGAATTGAAAACGTCAACTTTTCTGAAAAGACGAGAAGACAAGAAGAACGGGAGAAAGCCCACTCACCAATCAAAGGGGACACCTATATAAAGGGATCCCCTCACACTTTCCATCCAGTTTTAGTTTTTTTTTCATCTCCTTCTTTTTCTCCCTTTCTGTTTCGTAGATATCACCAACACCACTAGGGTGTTTGGTGATTTTGATCTTTGATTTTCAATCTTGTAATTTCATCCTTGTTTTGTGATTGTTAAAACCTTAATCATTCAATACATCAATCTTTCCATTTCATCTTGTTCATCTCCATCTATTTGGTTAAAAGTTTAAGTTCTTATTTGATTGATTTAATCTTTAAAAGTTGTTGGGTTTTGTGTTTTTATTGATGGGATTTGTAGTTTATGGTTGGTAGATGTTTAGTGATTAGTTTATTTAAGTTTTTGGTGAAAAACTTGGTGATTTTTGGATTGAATTCGAGTTCCCTGTTCTTCGGTTAAAGTTACTGTTTTTGTGTATTCCCAGGTTCCGAATGAACCAAAACTTCCGAATGAACAAATAGTTCCGAATGAACTGAAAGTTCCGCATGAGTCTTAGAAGTTCCGAATGAAAGTGTTTTCAAAAGTTCCGGATGAGTTTTAAAAGTTCCGAACCAAGTTCCGGATAAACTTCCGAACGAAGTTCCGAATCAAGTTCCGACTCAAAGTTCCGGGTGAAGGATTTTCCAAAGTTCCGAATCAACTTCCGAAGAAAGTTCTGAACTAACTTCCGAATCAAGTTCCTCATGAAGGTTCTGAGTAAAGGTCCGAGTGAAGGGTCCGAATAAACTTCCGGATGAAGGTTCCGAGTTAAGTTCCGAACGAAGTTCCGAATCAAGGGTTCCGAGTAAACTTCCGGGTGAAAACTTCCGAATCAAGGTCAAACTTCCGAATTAATTTTCTTTGAGTACTTTTAAGTGTTACTGTTCCTTACTGTTCCTTAATTTTTTACTTTATATTTTAATTCAAGTTTTTCAAGTTTTTTTTTATTAATTGTTATTAATTTAATTGCTTTTAAATTTAAGTTTACATTTTAATGCATTTAAAACTTTTAGTAGACTAGAAAATCACTCCCCTTTTTAGTACCAAGAACAATCATTCCACTTAGAACCGAGATCAATTCGAGAGGATATCGTGAGAATATAGAACCCCCATTGAAAAATCAAAGTATCAGGAACCATCAATAAATCGTACGCACATCTACCTGAAAACTCGTGAGAATAAGAAATAAGCTGCATTATATATTTTGTGAGAATCAGCTGTTGATCGAAAATCTCTACTCATAAACTCTCCATGGCCAGCTTTACCAACCCCCTTGTAAGCAATTTGAAGTGACCACTGATAGAATGAACCAGATATATCAAACGTGAAACTGAATAAGAATCCTTCGATCTTGTGACTTAAGCTTGCACAATTGTTGAATGAAGAACGGTGGAGAAATCTCTAAGTACCCAATGCATCACTGAAGAAGTCTATAATCACAACACCTCTTGAAATTATCCACGTCGACTAAGCGCGTGACACTGAGTACAACAATGTAACCCCTTTAAGTGATAGTTATCCGAGTCATCAACCAACCACCCCGAACCCGGAAACTAGATAAACAAGTCTTCATTCTAAGATTAAGCACGAGCAAGTTATCTTTGAAAGATAAAATAAATACACGCCTTCGAAAAATCCGTCTTCAACTTAACATAATTAATACCCGATCCAAAAAAAATCTGTAGTTACTGAAAATATAGCCATTTTTCTTTGTCTCGTCAATAAATTTTTGTCACTTTATCTTTGTCTGTCAAATATTTTAAAGCTCGACACTCATAAATAGCGGCCCAATCCGAAATATTTATCATCATATTCTTCAACATTAAATGTGTTGGGCCAATGAAAGTTTTAACTATGGCCCTGTCTAGATTTGTTTAAATTAGACTAAGTGTTTAAAGGTCGCTGAGAAGACCAGCGACAGAGACTAGACCAGTGGAAGGCAAAGCCTCAGCTGGCACACCAGGATCATTCAAGTCAAAGACAACGTCAGAGAAGTCAAAGACAATCTGAAGTTAGACTCACCAGCGATTATGGATAGCTGGGATGTCAAAGGAATGCACTGGTGTTCAAGGATCTCTGAGTTGACAACACTCAGAGATCACTTAAGAACCCTAGAGACTTGGATTAAGCAAAGCTTATCCAACCCTTTATAGTTTAGGCGGGAGAATCTTGCAAGTGTTTTGAGCGGGACAAAACAAGAGATTCAAGTCATTGCCTAGTACGACCTAGTGGGACAAAGGTGAACAGTTGGCAGAACTGTTCACCTAAAGTAGTTAAAGGCATGTCTCGATTTGGACATGCATTTAATACGTTGTACTCTTCCACTCAGAAGATGACACGTATCAACTACTCCCACTAAGGATACAACCTCGTACCACTATAAATAAGGATGAGAAAGAAGTTAAGATTCAACCCTTGTGCTTGGAATCTTAATCTAAGTTCTTTCTCCCACTGGAACCACTGAGCCCTCAGCTGTCCATCAGCGACTCATTGGTTCTCTTGTAAACTTGAGTCTCGAATCAAGTTTACTTGTTCTAGGGTTTATTTCTTGTTGTTATTCAACAGGTGTATTCATAACACTTTGTAATACTTTGTTGATAATAGTTAATAAAGCATTACTCGTTTGAAAAGTATATCTATTGTGTGTTATTGTTTTTCGTGACTTAGTTTCAACAATAGTTGTAATTTGGGACTTTCAATTGGTATCAGAGCGGTTTGATTTATAAAACTTTTCTAAAAACCGTTCTAGTTTTTAAAATCAAGATCCAAATATGACTGAAACTATGCCACCCATCCCACCACCGTTTGGTCAATCTAACCAAGCAAATACTTCAACAAACGCACCAGCCACCACATCTACTACCATGCCTACACCTGTTGTAAGCACTGGTGTAAATGAGGATGATCTTCCACAACTTCTTGATAATCGTGGAGGGTCACATGTGTCTAATGTTCCAGCGTTTGATGAAGAAGATTTCTCAAGTTGGAAAAGTGAATTTCTTATATACTTAGATGGCCTAGAACCCTTCTTGTTTGAAATCTTAGAAAATGGTCCTTATGTACCACTAGCCATTTCCTCTACACCAGAGAGACCCATTAAGAAACCTGTTAAACAATGGTCTCCCGCTGATAGACGTCTGGCTAACCAGGACAAGAGACTTAAAAGTATAATAGTCTCTTGCCTACCCAAGAACATTATGAAGTCCATCATCAAATGCAACACCACACAAGAAATGTGGACTGAGTTGGTTCTAGGGTATGAAGGACCAGAAGAGACTAAAGAGACCAAAATCCAAGCATTAAGACTTAAGTTTAACGCTTTCAAAGCCTTGGAAACTGAAACTGTTTCTCAAACTTACACTAGACTCAAGATCTTGCTGAATGATTTAGGTAACAATGGTGTTGTACTACCCAAGGCTGAGGTTAATGCCACGTTTGTAAATAGTTTGCCTAGGAAATGGCTTAGTCTTAACCAAACCCTGAGAGCAAATAATGCCATAAAAAATGATACTCTTGCTCAACTGTTTGGTAGATACAATTATGAAGAAGGACTGATTGACTCTATTTACAAATCAGAGACTGACAGGTTTACCTCTCCTATATCTGGGTCAAAAGCTCTTGTTGCTAACCACTCTTTTCAGGATAGTGACTCTGACGTGGAAGAAGACACAAGAAGCAGTCAAGAATTCCTTGATGAATTACATGCTGAATTCCATGACAAAGCCCTTTTAGCTGACCAGAAGAGATACTACAAAAGATCTGGTAGAGTTGGTGCTGCCAAGATTGACAAATCCAAAGTGTCATGTTACACTTGTGGAAAGACTGGTCATTTCCAAAAGGACTGTTGGTCAAACAAGACATCTTCTCCCAGCTTTCCATCATCCAGCAAAACCCACAGCAAAAAGAAGTTTTCTTCCTCACCTTTCAAGCAATCCTCTCTCAGTGACTCTGAGGGTAAAAAGGACTACAAGGTAAAATATAAGGCCTTGAAAGCTGAGCTGATTAAACTCAATCAGAAAGCTGATGATGCAGCCAAGAAGAAGGATAACAAAAAGACTGAAAAAGGTCTAATAGCTGCTTCCTTTGACTGGGATGGTGAACCCCTCACCTCAGAGGATGAAGGAACCACTACCGTCAGAGCCTTCATGGCTGTTGCTGATGAAGAACCAGCAGTTGGTAAAAGTGAAGCAAGATCAGGTCAATGGGTTGACATCACTATGAAAAAGGCATACCTAAAGAAATCTGTTTGGTACTTGGATAGCGGGTGCTCCAGACACATGACAGGAATTAAACAATATCTGCATAGATATAAGAAGGAGTCTGGTCCAAAAGTAGTCTTTGGGGATGACTCCTCAGGGGCCACTGAAGGATATGGCTTAGTGGATTGCAATGGAATAACCTTCACAAGGGTCGCTTTTGTAAATGGTTTGAAGCACAACCTAATCAGCATCAGTCAACTCTGCGATGCTGGGTTCAAGGTTCTGTTCACTAAGACCCAAGGAACTATCTTCAATCAGAACGATGATGTCGTTCTAATTGCACCCAGAAGAAGGGATGTGTATGTCATTGACATGACGTCATCCCCTGAAGGAGAGAATACCTGTCTCTTTGCCAAAGCATCTGATAGCAAAAATTGGCTCTGGCATAAAAGACTCTCCCATCTCAACTTCAAAAACATCAACAAACTGGCAAAGAATGATTTGGTAGCTGGACTTCCCTCTCTGACCTTCAGCAAGGACAGACCCTGCTCAGCCTGCGAGAAAGGGAAGCATCACAGGGCTTCGTTCAAAACAAAACAATCATTCTCCATTAACAAGTGCCTTCATCTTCTTCACATGGACTTGTTTGGACCAGTTAAACCTCAATCCCTCAATCACAACAAATATACCTTGGTCATTGTAGATGAATTCTCCAGATTCACATGGGTATTCTTTCTTAAGAGAAAGAGTGATGCTGCTGAAAGAATCATGTCCTTCATCAGAGAAATTGAAAACTTCAATGATTGCATGGTAAAGGCTATTAGAAGTGACAATGGCACATAATTCAAAAACCACGCCATGGAAGCCTTTTGTGATGAAAAGGGTATATCACAGAACTTCTCAAACCCAGGAACCCCTGAACAAAACGGTGTCGCTGAAAGAAGAAATAGAACTCTCATTGAAGCTGCCAGAACGATGCTCAGCGAATCAAGACTTCCTAAACAATTCTGGGGTGAAGCTGTGTACACAGCATGCTACACACAAAACAGATCTATTATTGTGAAGAGACATGGTAAGACCGCTTATGAAGTATATAGGAAGAGAGCCCCTGATGTAAGCTACTTTCATGTCTTTGGTTGCCCTGTTTTCATTCACAATTACAAAGATCACCTGGGTAAATTTGATGAAAAATCAGATGATGGATTCTTCCTTGGATACTCTCCTACCTCCAGATCTTTCAGAGTATTCAATATTCGCAGGCAAGAATTAGAAGAGTCCATTCATGTCACCTTTAATGAAGCTGACGCTGTCATTACACACACCAACTCAGAGGAATGTGACATTGACTTCAATGAAGTTAAATCTTATCCCAAAGATGATTTCTCAAATCCCAAGGAATCACCTCAATGTCGTCACAAGGATCTTCCATATGTTCAAGCTTTTGATCCTCACTCCATCTCTGACATCATTCCAGAGACTGTTGGTGTTGAATCTCTTACTCAAATCTCTGAAGAAAATGCTGATCCAGTCACTTTAAATATTCAATCAGATGAAGAGATCATGGACGAAGAGATTACATGTGATGAACCTCCATCACTCCCTGAACTTGAAGTGACTCCTGATCCCATAGAGACTCCTGCTCCACAATCCAAATGGAGTAGGAACCAAGATATTCTTCTAGTTAATATTCTTGGAGAACCCTCTGAGGGAGTCACCACCAGAGGAAAATTAAGAACTCTGGAAACCGCCTCTGCAAATGAATGCCTTTTTGCAAATTTTCTCTCTGAGGATGAACCTAAGAACGTGGCTGCTGCTCTGCTTGATGAAGGCTGGGTTGTTGCCATGCAAGATGAACTCAATCAGCTCAAGAGAAACAAGGTGTGGACTCTGGTTAAAGCTCCAGCTGATAAGCAAGTGGTTGGAACAAAATGGGTCTACAAAATAAAAGGGATAAAGCTGGTATGATTGTAAAAAACAAGGCTAGGCTCGTGGTGCTGGGCTATAATCAATCTGAAGGAATTGATTATGATGAAACCTTCGCACGAGTGGCCAGATTGGAAGCCATCAGAATCTTCCTAGCCTTTGCAGCTTATATGGGTTTCATGGTTTATCAGATGGATGTGAAGAGTGCCTTTCTTAACGGGAAACTTGTAGAGGAAGTATATGTCAGTCAACCCCCAGGGTTTGTAAACAGTGACTACCCCAATCATGTCTGCAGACTTCACAAAGCACTCTATGGGCTGAAACAAGCGCCCAGAGCCTGGTATGAAACTCTCTCAAAATTCCTTCTTGAAAATAAATTTGTCAGAGGTACCATTGACCAAACCTTGTTCACCTATAGGTCCAAGGGTGACGTCATTTTAGTGCAGATTTATGTAGATGACATAATTTTTGGTTCAACCAATGTTATCTTGAGCAAATAATTTGCCAAACTAATGACCAAAAAGTATGAAATGAGCATGATGGGGGAACTAACCTTTTTCTTAGGTTTTCAAATCAAACAAAATTCTAAAGGAATTTATATTTGTCAAGAAAAATATGTTAGAGATTTGCTCAAGAAGTATGATCTGTCTGATTGTGCATCAGTGAAATGCCCCATGCTTCCTCCCAACAACTTGGGAGCTGATGACTCAGGGGTCTCTGTTAATGAGACCTTATATAGAGGCATGATTGGGTCACTGATGTACCTCACAGCAAGCAGACCAGACATACAATTCTCCACTTGTCTCTGTGCTAGGTACCAAGCTAACCCCAAGGAATCCCACCTTGTAGCTGTCAAAAGAATTTTCAGGTACTTAAAAGGATCTCCCTCATTGGGTCTCTGGTACCCAAATGGTTCAGGATTCGACCTTAAAGCCTACTCCGACTCAGATTACGCAGGGTGCTGCCTTGACAGAAAGAGAACCTCTGGTAGCTGTCAAATCCTTGGAGGAAAGTTGGTATGCTGGAGTGCTAAGAAGCAAAACTCTGTGGCCATGTCATCAGCTGAGGCTGAATATGTTGCGGCCGCTGGTTGCTGTGCACAAGTTCTCTGGATGAAAAGTCAGCTGGCTGACTATGGAATTAACTATGAGCAGGTTCCCATATTCTGTGACAACACCAGTGCCATAGCCATCTCCAATAATCCGGTACTTCATTCCAGAACCAAGCATATTGACATCAGGTATCACTTTATCAGAGACCATATTCTAAAAGGTGATATTAAGCTACATTTCATACCCAATGAGTACCAGCTCGCTGACATTTTCACCAAGCCGCTGGCTGAGCCAAGTTTTACTAGGCTGGTCACTGAGCTGGGAATGCTCAATATTGGCAAATAAATCTGATGTTGACCACTGTCTCTGGGCATTTAAGTGAATTGAATGTAACGAGGTAGTTACATTTCAATGGGAATGTGTATATTCTGATATTAAATTCAAATGATTGTCTCTTAATGCTACCAACTTTCCCGCTTTCCAAGGGGACAAGTATCCCATGAAAGGTCAAGGGGACCCACGTTTTTCTGAAAAGCTTAACTTTTGCATTTAATGCTCAAATTGGGAAAACGGCTCAACCTTTCAAAACCCTTGACCCAAAATCTTTTTGTCATTTTAAAATTTCTTAACACACACATTCCCTTTCATCTTCTTCAATCCTCTCACCACCTTCAATCTCTCAACAATGGCGTCTACTTCACCAAACCAAACCTTCGTTGTACAAGCCGCCACAAACGTTGATTTCGAGGTCTCTGATGGAAAGATTGCACTTAATAACTGTGTAGCCCTTCTTGAACACAACAATCCCCTTTACCATCCACTTTTCAACTTCCTCAAGAACTCCACCATCAACGAAGCTATCACCAAGGAACCCTCCACCTGCTACTACCAATACCTTCGCGAGTTCTGGTACAGCGCTAAAGTTGACCCAACCTCTTCACACATCACCTTCAACCTTTCCACCCATCCTCAACCTCTCACCTTTGATTTCACAACCTTTGCTAAAGCCATTGGACTCCCTTACAACAGTAACATGTCAGCTTTGCCCACCAGTGCCACTGTGAGAAAAGCTCTGGCCACCCTTCAACCTCATGATGATCATGAACAACCTTTCACCGTTGCTGGCTTCCAAAGCAGATCTCTCATCAAGGTGAATTACTTCTCTCCCACATGGAGAAAGCTGATGCTGTACATCGTAAAGTGTCTAGGAGGAAACACTGGATCACATGACCAACTCAATGGCTCCCAGCTAGCCATTGCATACAGCTTAATCTGGGGTTTGGATATTGGAATCGCTCACATACTTTACACCGATCTCATCGCTAAGTTGGAAAACAAAGGAAAGAAGAATCGTGGGGCCACCATCTGCTACACCAGATATCTCTCTCTTATCTTAGAAGATATTCTTGGTGAATCCTACACCAATGATGCTTTACACTCCTTTCCCTCTCATCACATCAGCGTAGCTTCTCTGAAGACTCCCATAGATAATGAAGTGCCCCTTACCAGGCATATGATGAGAGTTGCTGGGCTACTAGCTGAGGATGATGAGCCCTTGATCCCTCAACTTGAGGTGAATGCTGAAAGTACGGTTGATAAGTCTCTGTCCAAGACCTCTGTGCAATCTACTTCTCAGCCCAAGGTGCTTAAGGAAAAGAAGAAGAAGAGGAAAGACATCCCCCTTTCCTCTGAAACCCCTTCTGTTAATCCTTCAAAGAAGATAAGGACAAAGAAGAACCCATCCCCTTCTCTGGTGGATGTGGTAGAAGAGCCCATTGCTGACAAACAACCAGTGTCTAGTGTCTCCAAGTCAGCGAAGACGACTAAGAACCCTCTCCACGCTGATATCGCTCAGGTATTAGTCTGTCCTTTATTTTTCCTTCTCAGAGGTCCACATACATTCACTCTCATTGTCTTTAGGAGAGAGTGATGTAATTTAGAGTTTGCCTCAACTCTTAGCGTGTCTGTGTCAGCACCTAGATCTTTTAGGACTCTCTGTACACTCTGTCTTCACTAGGAAATGATTCACTTGTGCTCTTAACGCACCCCGATGATCCTTCACCCTCTGGACTGTGCTCTTGGCAAATAACAACCTGAGCACATATAAGTCCCGACCCAGAGTCTCTGCACTTCTCACTGACTCTGGGTCCCCCTCATTATTAAAAGAGTCCCAAAGAATTTATTCTTTTGGGAAGACTGAATCATCACCCTCAGTCTTTCTAGGGGCAGCGATAAAAGGCGACCATCACCCTCATATTAATTCACAATTAAAAGAGTCCCAGGGAGTAATCCCTCAGGGGGAGCTGGATAATCACACCCAGCTATCCCAGGGGTAGAGAAAGGCGACCATTCCCATATCATGTTTCACAATAAAAGAGTCCCAAGGAGAAATCCTTCAGGGGGAGCTGGATAATCACACCCAGCTATCCTAGGGCCAGCGAACGGCGACCATTCACCTCATAACTTTCACATATAAAAAGAGTCCCAAGGAGTAATCCTTACGGGGGAGCTGGATAATCACACGCAGCTATCCTAGGGGCAGCGAATGGCGATCCTTCAACATATCTATTTCACATTAAAAGAGTCCCAAGGAGTAATCCTTACGGGGGAGCTGGATAATCACACCCAGCTATCCTAGGGGCAGCGAATGGCGATCCTTCAACATATCTACTTCACATTAAAAGAGTCCCAAGGAGAAATCCTTAGGGGGGGGGGGGGGGTGGGTGGATAATCACACCCAACTTTCCTAGGGGCAGCGACTGGCGATCTATAACTGCATTATTATTTCACAACTGGTCTCTAACAACTCTTATAACAGGCTCACAATCTTCATCAGGAACAACTTAACAATGATAATTACTCGATTGCTAATGATGAACCCGCTGAAGTTGCCACCATTGATCTTGATGCCCTCTCAGACATTGAATCATTGCCTGATGACGAAGTTTTTATTGTAGAGGAAGGCAACTTCACCTCTGACTTTGAGGAGATGAGCACTGATGATTACAATCTGTCTTCCATAGAGCTGAAACATGTCCCTGTCCCATCACTTCCAAATGTTCAGGAATTGGCTGCCAGAAAGCTATGGGAACAACGACCTTGCTCACCTGCACCTATTCCATTCCCCACCTTGCCAAACGTTTTGGAACTAGGGGCTAAGCAACACTTGGAGTATTTACTATCCCGCAAGTCAGCACAAGTTCCCAGAATGAAAAATGTACAGGAATTGGCTGCTGAGGCCTTATGGCAACAGAGAGGGGACATCAGCACCACAAAGCCCAAAGTCACAAATGATGATCTCCTCTCTGAAATTAAAACCCTCACTCATGCTGCTGAGGAACTCACCACCAATCTAGAGACTTCACTCACTTCATCAGTGGAATCTTCTATGACAGCTCTGCTTCCGCAACTACTGAACAATGCTCTGAAGGCACAACTACCTACTCTACTCAACCATAGTCTTCAGCAGTATATACCCTCTGTTCTCACCTCAGCGGTGAAGGCAAATGTTGCAGCTATAGCTCAGGCTGCTGAACCCTCAAGGCTTCTTCTTCAGGAACTTCTCCAAGGTGAACTTAAAGAAATTTGCATATTTGTTCACAACGAGTTCCTTCGATTCAATAAGGCAGGTTCAGGCACAACACCTGCTGGGGCTATGCCTGAGGGGGAGAATTCTGCCTCCTCCTCTGAAGAAGATGGATCCACAGCTGAAATTCCAACACCCAAACCACTGAGATCTTTCAAGTCCGCTGCTGAATCTGCGAAAGATAAGGGAAAAGGAATTGCTGTTGAGCAACCTGAGATAACCTTACACTCCCTTCAAACTGAAGGTGGATCCACAGCTAAACCCTCCAAAAACTCTGAACTCAACAAATTCAAGAGCGCTGATGAACCACCACTCACCCCAGAGCAAGCAAAAGCCCAAATCATTGAACATCAAAGATTGGCAAACATCAGGGCTGCTGATCTGAGAAGCAAAGAAGCTCTGGACAAGCTCTCTCCCACTGCTAAGAAAGCTCAGCTTGTCAAGCTCAAGGAAATGGAGGACAAGATAAACAACCTCTTAAAGGAATATCAAAGACTTGTCAACCAGAGAGTTGAACCCGGTCGTATCACCAAGTACACATGTTTCACTGACAAAGATAAAAGGGTGGTAATGACTATTTATAGGGAAAATGATATACAGAACTACAAAGTCTCCAGTGACTTTAAACTCAGAGATCTGAGCCTCTCTGAGTGGTTGGAAATGCTGGCTCTTGCCCAAAAGAAGACTGGGCCTGGTGCTGCCCAAATGATGAAAAACATTCAAGCAAAACTTAATTGGGTAAGAGACACAACAAAGAAGCTGAAGGTACCCCTGCCTCCACAGCTTTCTTCTCAACCACCTCCTCAGGTGCAAAGGAAAAGGAAAACCCCAATGGGGCCTCTGATAGAAAGGCTGGTCACTGAAGACGTAGTGGTCGATGGGATGCAAAGGAACTTGGTCCTTCCCAAAGAAATCACCAAACCCATAGAAGGCCAAGTATACACAGAACCAGAGGTAGGTATGGTCTTTATGAATGGCAACTGTGATTATGCTTTTCAGCGGTTGAATGAGCTACCTCTGGCATCAACCATTCAGCTAATCAGACTCAAGCAGGGCATCCTAAGGAATTTCAAAGAAGTTGATGAGTTCGATTTTGAAATTGAACTTGTCATCAACTCTAGGAGTGACAAAGTTGAAGCCCAGAGACTCTATGATCAAGGCCTCGATCGCTGAAGAACCTATTTACTTTTGTTTATGTTTACACCCCAGGGTGTTCTTGTAATAGACTAGGTTCATTCTGTTTAAATAAAACTTTGAGGTATGTTTGTTAAATTATGTGTAAGAAGAAGCTGTGTACTCACTTACAATAATTTTAGACTTAGTATAATTTATAAACAAATAGGGGGAGATTGTTGGGCCAATGAAAGTTTTAACTATGGCCCTGTCTAGATTTGTTTAAATTAGACTAAGTGTTTAAAGGTCGCTGAGAAGACCAGCGACAGAGACTAGACCAGTGGAAGGCAAAGCCTCAGCTGGCACACCAGGATCATTCAAGTCAAAGACAACGTTAGAGAAGTCGAAGACAATCTGAAGTCAGACTCACCAGCGATTATGGATAGCTGGGATGTCAAAGGAATGCACAGGTGTTCAAGGATCTCTGAGTTGACAACACTCAGAGATAACTTAAGAACCCTAGATACTTGGATTAAGCAAAGCTTATCCAACCCTTTATAGTTTAGGCGGGAGAATCTTGCAAGTGTTTTGAGCGGGACAAAACAAGAGATTCAAGTTAATGCCTAGTACGACCTAGTGGGACAAAGGTGAACAGTTGGCAGAACTGTTCACCTAAAGTAGTTAAAGGCATGTCTCGATTTGGACATGCATTTAATACGTTGTACTCTTCCACTCAGAAGATGACACGTATCAACTACTCCCACTAAGGATACAATCTCGTACCACTATAAATAGGGATGAGAAAGAAGTTAAGATTCAACCCTTGTGCTTGGAATCTTAATCTAAGTTCTTTCTCCCACTGGAACCACTGAGCCCTCAGCTGTCCATCAGCGACTCATTGGTTCTCTTGTAAACTTGAGTCTCGAATCAAGTTTACTTGTTCTAGGGTTCATTTCTTGTTGTTATTCAACAGGTGTATTCATAACACTTTGTAATACTTTGTTGATAATAGTTAATAAAGCATTACTCGTTTGAAAAGTATATCTATTGTGTGTTATTGTTTTTCGTGACTTAGTTTCAACAATAGTTGTAATTTGGGACTTTCAAAATGTCTTTAAACAATGAACTCGGAATATACACCGACAAAGTCTTCAACATTTTTCGTCACACAATGCATGAAAGCATTACACGTCCCCCCTTATGAAAAGAATATACATGCATATTTTATCAACATTTGCCATAGTAAACCAAGCGTATATTGTTAAGGGAGTTATGACAAAAATTGTCAACTCTTGTCTGTCACATGCATGATTATGACATGTAACGCGCCATTAAAATAGTTATAACGCTTCATCCAGTCCATACACAGCCCATATATGTTTGAAGGGTCAAGTTCAACTGTTAATATACTCGGATAAAAGTGTCAAGCAAATCGAATCGACTTTTTGTATAAACAAAAAAGACGTGGTCCAACTTGCGGAGTTGTGGTTATTCAAACCCCGACCCACATTTACCCAACATATATAAAACAGCATCACAACCCTAATTATCTCATAGTTAGACAACCCTAATCCTTATCACAAAACACATACAACCGTTTTTCACATAGAAAACTCCGTCCCTAATTTATCATCTATATCCTAGCCACCAACATATCAAAAACAATCAATCTCAAATATATCTCAATCCAAATAACCCCAATCTCAACAGAAACTACGATCAAACCCAAGATCTATCATCAATCTCATATTCTTTCAACCCTCACCTATTAATATGACCACATATTCAATATTTTGATCATACTGATTGAACAAGAAGCCCATCACAGCCACCTAATAAATTTGGATAGATCAATTATTTATCTGATTCAAGCTATTCCCATTCATCAGTGATCCACGAAGTAAACACCAAATGAATATTTGGTGCGGCTTAAATCTTGATAAAGGTCTCAGGTAGGTGGCTTGCTTTCAATTCGTTGTGATAGATCGAAACAAAGCTAGATTAATAACATAATTGTTATTAGTCTTGCTTTATCTTCGAATGTTGATAAGAGGGTCTTAAATCGATTTAGTGAAAGATGATGACATGCATGTTATTGATCTTCATTTAAATCGAATAATAAATATGGTTTCAAAAAAAAAAAACTTCACGGATCTATGATGACGTACTAGTTTCTTTTTTCTTGATCTAAAAAGGTCAAAAAATTGATATAATACGAACACCAAAGATTCTGAGATCTTTTTAATGTTATTTTCTGTTCGAGTCCGATGAAAGAAGCAGTCGTAGATTGGATTAGGTGTCGACGGGTTTAGGCTAGTATGATGGATTTGATGTTGTGGAGTGAAAAGGTTGTAGACGAGTCTCGGTTTAATTTATTTGACACATTTCGGATTGTTTTTTTAGTTAACATGTCGCAGTGTCCTTTTTAACAAGCCATCGCAATGTCTTTTTTTTCTAAACAAGCCATCGCAGTCTATTTTTAAAACCCATCGCATCCTGTTGGACACCATCACAATGGTTCCATCGCAATGGAGCCATCGCAATGGTACCATCGCAGTCTACCCATCGCACTCAATGCGATTGTACTATGAAGCTGAAATCTTATCCAAAATTACTTGTTCCTGAAAACTTGCCTTTTCTGAATCTGACTTTCTAGGCAAATCTGGGCTCATCTTCATCTTCATGAGCATGAAAATTTCCAGAAAATGATAATAACAGAAAATCCAGTCACAAAATCATTAGCAGGGACTTAAAACCAGGAACTTAAGCAGGTTTGACTTTTGACCATTACATGATAAGCAGTGACTTAAAATGATGGCAACTTTTGACCATGAAAGATAATGAAATCGAGATGAGTGATAACCATGTGACCAAAAAATGTATCCATGAGACAAAAGAAACAGTTATAAATTAGTGGACAATAATGAAACCACCGTGACAAAAAATTAACAAATTGGACAAAAAAATGATAGAACGAGAACCAAAAAAAATTTTTAGACCACCAAATCGAAAACAATAAACACGATCTAAGGATTGAACCGAGGCTCTGATGCCAATTGTGGATTTGCTTTTATCTAATCCGGTGGTCTAGGTGGGTGGTGGAAGGTGGAAGCCGGATGAAGTTTAGAGAGAGAGAGTGGTTGTATGTGAAAGATAAAGAAAATGTGTATTGAAATGAAAAGAAGCAAGTGAAACACAAACAACACCCCTCATTGGAAGCCTAGGAGGGGTATATATAGCCACACACCAAACACTTAACTATACATTGTACCTAGTCTAGTCTAAGCGTGTGTGACTATGATAACTAATGGGAATTCTTAAATGTCGTCACATAAAGTGAATTTCCAACACCCTACAACTCACTGGTTGTAGGGGTGCCCTTTTTGTCCAAAGAAACCAAGTGAATCACTCTAAAAAAGCAAGTCAATTAGGTCAAGCAGTGGGAACACTTTCCCACTGAAAGTTCCCACTGATAGTGCAATTTGATTAACAACTTATTAATAAGCTATTCTAGCTTATTCTATTGTGCAACAACTTGATTTTTGTGATAGAACTTATTATTTTAAGCTTATAAGTTAGTTTTGAAGTTTACAAATTTTGGCTTTAGCCTTTGACTAGAAAACGACTATTTTGTCTTTTTCAAAAATAGCTTATTGCTTATTCCAGCTTATTCAGTATGCTTATTTGAAATATTTTTGATTATTAAGCTTAATTAAGTGATTTAAAATCTTTTGCAAGTTGAATCAGCTCTTGAAGTGGTCTAGAACTCGAAAACGACTATTTTGTCGTTTTGTGTAGAGAGCTTTGGCTTATTTTAGGCTTATTTCTTGAGCTTTTTCAAAAATTCTTTTTACAAACAGCTTTATAATCTCATAAGAAGGATGTGTGTCAAATTTCCGCTTATGGCATTAGCTTATGGCTTAATGGGCCAAAAAGCCCATTAAGAATAAGCTGTTTGTTTATTAAGCTGTGATAAGCAGTGATTCAGGTTTTGCGCCTTTAGAGTTTTGTGTTTAAAATTGAATTTTAAGCTAGACTGGAACTTTTCAGCTTATTTGGTTGACTTTTTGCTTATTGGGCCAAAAAGCCCATTAAGCTTCGACTGTTTTGACTTTTGGCCCATTTGGAGGCCTAACAGGGGTAATTTGGTCATTTCACTTTTGTTTTCTGTTTATTTAAGTTAAAATAAATTAGTTTGCAAGTTTTTAGAATTTTTTATAAATTTTGAATTTTTAATATTATTTTAAAATTTAATTTTAGTTTTTAATCATTTTAAATAGTTTTAATTAGTTTTAAAATTATCAAAAATACTTTTTACTTCAATTAAGTTATTTAGAGGTTTAAATATTGAAAAATCTTATTTTGGGCTTTTTATTAATTAATTTGATTTTTGGGCTTTAATTAGCATTAAAAAATAATTATTTAATTAAATAAAAGTTTTGAGTAAGTTTTGATTTTTTGTAAACTCTAGTTGCATTTTTTAGGATTTATTTTGATTTTCTAGGAATTTTTAGGATAATTTTTAAATTTCGTCACGTTTTACGTTTACGTATTTCGTCGTAGTTTAATTTTAATCGTAATCGTCATTATTTTCTTTCTCATTTTCTTTCTTAATATTAATCTCTAAGTTAATCAATTCTTAACACACACACCAAGCCTCCTCGAGAACAAACTCACCTCATTGGGTCATTAGTGCACGGTTTTCCTAAACCGTCGTACTTAATACTTACCCTATTTACGCCTTTTTGCTAAAGGGTGTAAAAATACAACTATCAATTTGGCGCTGCTGCCGTGGAGGTGTGTTGTGTTTTGATTTGAACAATTTTTTTTTTTATTATTGTCCATAAATAGTAATTGTGTGTTTTAGAACTCTAAGCACACGTATTATCGGTTTTCGTTTTTTGTGAAATATTACTATATTGTATACGTATCACAATAAATCACAAGTACTCCAAAAGTGTGAAAACACAACCTTGATTGGTATTTCATCACTCAATCATTGTATTCGAATCTCAAACAAAGAAAAAAAAGGCAAAACAGATAAATACTTTCGTGAAGCTTAATTTTGATAAACACAAACTATAAGGTGGGCATAAGGCGGTTGTATTTCACGACCTAAAGAAAAAAGGCTCTTAAGTGCTTCGCGCCGCCTCGTTTCCTCCGCTTGCTTGTGCGTGTTTTGATAAAAAGGGCTAATCGAGGGTTTGCCACCCAAAGTATTATCTACGTATCATATATATTTTCTTGGTTTCAAAGATTAAACCGTCTTGAACGTTTTGGTGTTCCACCAACGTTCTAAAGTCATCGAAGGCGTTCACTTCACGTGATCGTTTTCATTCCTTGAGGATCCTTTAATCGAGATATTTGATTTGAGGAGAGATTTGTAGATTTGTGTCTACGTAATACATCACCAAAATCCAAAAAAAGTAAAAAAACAATCAAAAGCACAAAATTTTTTTGGAAAAAGTAAAAACACCCAAAAGAATCTTCTTTGCTCATCCCCACGTTGTATGTGACATTTATGCAAACTCGTAACCAAGAAAGACGTGCACGTAAATGTAGAAACCGAAAGGAAGGAACACCTTCTAGTGAAGAATCTCCTATTGACGAACCCATCGTAGAACAAGAAGCACCCATGGCTAATCGTACTATGATGGAGTTACTTCAAGCACCCACCGAGGGTTATGGAGAGGCTATTGTGATTCCCGCTATCCTTGCAGAGAATTTTGAGGTTAAGGCGGGTTTGTTGTCCATGATCCAAAACAACAAGTTTCGTGGTGACGAAAAGGATAACCCGCATAACCACGTTCGCCAATTCAATCGTCTTACCGCAACGTGCAAGTTTAAGGATGTCTCGAACGACTCGATGAAGATGATTTTTTTTCCGTATTCCTTAGCCGGGCCCGCTAAAATTTGGTTAGAGAAAGAGCCACCCAATTCTATATTGACGTGGAAGGATCTCGTTTTGAAGTTCGTGAACCAATTTTTCCCACCCTCTAAGACTACGCACTTGAAAAACGAGATATCAAAGTTTTCACAAGAGTACAATGAGAGTTTTACAACGGCTTGGAATCGGTTTAAGGAAATGTTGCATGAATGTCCTCATCACGGTTTTTCCGACTTACATCAAATCGACACGTTTTACAACGGATTGAACGATCATGAGCGAGACTATCTCAATGCCGCCGCGGGTGATAATTTTTTATGTAAAAGGGTCGAGGAAGCATTGTTGATCATTGAGAATAGGTCCAAGTTTTATAGCCCTCGTAACACATCGAGTGTTCACAAGGCTTAGTCTTCGCCTTCATTGTCACATACCATCGATGCTTTCCAAATTGAGGCGAATTTTGAAAACAAGATTTTTGATAAGCTTAAGGGAGTTTTGATTGAGTTTAAAGTTGGTGAACAACCCACTCCCGCTACGGCTAAAGCGGTTGAGGTTTCTTGTATGTATTGTGGTGGAGGTCATGATTTCTCCGAGTGCATTACCAACGATGGTAACACTTCGAATGCCTACGCGGCCACGGGAACTTATAACCAAAACGGTCAAGTTACCCGCACTAATCAATTGACTCCACCGGGTTTTCCACCAAATAAAAATACTAACAATTTTTGAAACAATCAAGTTGGTTACCAAGTTACAAGGGTAACAACTATGGGAATCAAGGGACTAATAATCAAGTGCAAAACAAAAATCAAAACCGTGATTTTCAAAACAACAACAAAGGTTTGAAAAACTTAAAAGATCTTCCAAATAAATTTGTTGATTATGCAAACGGTAATGATGCTAGGTTTGATAATATACAAAGGGAGATAATTAGCCTAAGATCCGAGTTTAAGAATGATTTGAAAAATGAGTTGAAAAACGAGCTTGCAAATGAACTTAAGACTCATACAAACAAAATGGAGAGTAACGTGCAAAGGTTACAACAAAATCAACAAAAAATGGAGCAAGGCCAACATGAAATTAAACAAGAGATGCTTAAGGCGGATAAAAGGCAATCTAAGTTTGAGGATAGAATCTCAAGCATGTTTGAGGCTATAATGTGTAAACCGTCTTCTTCCTCCTAGTAACACCGTGTCAAACCCAAAGGGAGAGATGAAAGTGATTACCACACGTAGTGGTAAGACCTTTAAGGGACCGACTCCTCAACCAATTATTCCTACGGTGGAGGAAATTGAGGAAGAACCCGAGGTGGTGGTCGAAGAGGATCATATCCCAATCCCACAAAGTACCGCTTAAACCACACCTACGATTGACCCTTTACCAACATTGGAACCCGAGATTCCAAAGGCTATGCCTATGCCCCAACCCACACCACCCTTGCCTTACCTATCGAGACTTCGTAAAGAGAGATTGCAAGAACGAGATAACTACCAATTTGAGCTTTTCATTAAGATGTTTCGTGATATGCATTTTACCATAAGTTTTGTCGATGCTTTAATCATGATGCCTCGATTTTCCGCTAACTTTAAGAGTTTGTTAAACAACAAGGAGAAATTGCACAAATTTTCTAGTTGTTCATCGGTTTATCTTAACCGCATTCCTAAAAAAGTCAGTGATCCCGGTAAATTTTTAATTCCGGTTGGTATTCAAGATATGGAAGAATGCTACGCCTTGGCCGATCTTGGTGCTAGTATTAATTTGATGCCTCTTGCCATATTCAAGTCGCTCAACCTTCCTAATCTTACTCCTTCAAGAATGTATAGCGAAATGGCCGATCATTCTACAATTCCCGCATGTGGATTGGCCGAAGACGTTTTTGTAAAAGTGGGAAAGTTCTATTATCCGGTAGACTTTATCGTAGCCGATATTCCCATGGATCCTCAAGTTCCTCTTATTTTAGGTCGTTCATTACGTCAATGGCGTTAATTGATGTGCATGCTAGGAAAATCACCTTACGTTTCAACGACGAGGAACTTGTTATAAATGCAACACAAAACTCCAAACTTTCTCATGTTTATTCTATCGCGGCCATAAACTATATTGATATGATTGATGTCTTTTGCGAAGAATTTTCACAAGAAATTATAGGTTTTGGTGATGAAGAAAATAGCGGCAATCCCACTATGCTCGATCCTATTCTTGATAATTCGACACCATCTTTCACTCCATTTGAAGGAGGTGGTTTCACTTTGGAAGAGTTTGATGTACCTCGAACTTGTAACGAAGACCTCGACAACGATAAGGACTGATTATCAAGGATTTTCTTAACGATTTCCCATTTCCTCCGCCGGTGGAGGTTATGAGTATCAAACCCAAATCTTCAATCGAGGAACCACCAATCCTTGAGTTGAAAGATCTTCCTCCTCATCTGGAATACGTATTAATGGAAGGAGACGATAAGTTACCGGTAATTATTGTGAAGGATCTTTCGGATGATGAAAAAACCGCACTTATCGATGTCTTGAAGGACCACAAAGGGACAATTACGTGGAAATTATCCGACATTAAGGGAATCTATCCTAAATTTTGTACCCACAAATCTTAATGGAGGAAGAATACAAGCCCGCAATCAAATGTCAAAGGAGGGTGAACCCCAAAATTCACGACGTCATCAAAAAGGAAGTCCTTAAACTCCTTGACGCGGGAATGATTTACCCTATTTCCGATAGCCCTTGGGTGAGTCCTATTCATTGTGTCCCTAAAAGGGAGGAATGACCGTTGTGCCAAACGATGACAATGAGTTAATTCCAACTCGACTCGTGACCGGTTGGAGGGTGTGTATTGATTATCGTAAGTTAAATGACGCCACTCGTAAAGACCATTTTCCCTTGCCCTTCATGGATCAAATGTTAGAGCGTCTTGCGGGAAACGATTTCTATTGCTTTTTAGATGGTTTTTCCGGTTACTTCCAAATTCCCATCGATCCTCGTGATCAAGAAAAAAGTACGTTTACGTGTCCATATGGAACGTTTGGCTATCGTAGAATGCCATTCGGACTTTGTAATGCACCGAGAACCTTTCAAAGGTGCATGATGGCTATTTTTCATGACATGATCGAGAAGACGATGGAAGTCTTTATGAATGACTTTTCCGTGTTTGGTACTTCGTTCACCTCGTGTTTAGGAAATTTAAAGCATTTGTTAAAACGTTGTGAGGAAACCAACCTTGTGTTCAATTGGGAAAAATGTCATTTTATGGTTAAAGAATGAATCTTCCTAGGGCACAAGGTCTCGAAAGTGGGGATTGAGGTAGAAAAAGCTAAGATAGACGTCATCGCCAAATTACCTCTTCCCAAAACCGTCAAGGGAGTTAGGAGTTTCCTAGGCCACGCGGGCTTTTATCGTCGATTCATCAAGGATTTTTCAAAGATATCTCGACCCATTACATACGAAAAAGATGCTCCCTTTGTCTTTAACAAAGATTGTGTACGAGCCTTTGAAATCCTTAAGAGGAAACTTACCGAAGCTCCCATTCTTGTTGCTCCCAATTGGAACCTCCCCTTTGAGCTTATGTTTGATGCAAGTGATTACGCTATTGGGGCCGTTTTAGGGAAACGTCATGAAAAACATTTCTTGCCTATCCACTATGCTAGCAAGACGATGACCTAGGCTCAACATAAGTATACCACAACGGAAAAGGAATTCCTTGCCGTGGTGTATGTATTTGAGAAATTCCTACCTTACCTCGTCTTGACTAAATGCATAGTGTATACGGACCATTCGGCAATCAAGTACCTCTTGGCTAAACAAGATGCAAATCCAAGATTGCTTCGTTGGATTCTCCTCCTATAAGAATTTGATGTCACAATCCTTGACAAAAAGGAGCCGAGAATCTAGCGGCCGATCATCTCTCTAGATTAGAAGATCCTCACCAAAGTGTGTACAAGAACAAGGAAATCACCAAAACATTTCCTCTCGAGACACTTGGTGTATTGAATTCCAAGAAAGACTCGTCCACCCCATGGTTTGTGGACTTAGCAAATTACCATGCGAGCAACTTCATCATTAAGGGTATGACGACTCAACAAAAACGAAAATTCTTTCGTGACATTAAGTTTTACTTTTGGAACGACCCTTGCCTATTTCGGACTTGTGCGAATCAAATTATTCGACGTTGTGTTTTTGGCACCGAAGTTTCTAATATCCTCAGAGCTTGTCACGAGGGACCCACGGGTGGTCACCACGGTGCTAGTCTCACGGCGAAGAAGGTTTTTGATGCCGGATCTTTTGGCCTACTATTTACCGAGATGCACATGCACTTGTCAAGTCATGTGACTCATGCCAACGACAAGGAAAAGCCTTACAAAACGATGAAATGCCCCAAAATATCATCTAAGTGTGTGAGATTTTTGACGTTTGGGGAATTGATTTTATGGGGCCGTTCCAATCATCTCGTGGTAATAAGTATATCATTGTCGCTGTTGACTACCTATCCAAGTGGGTGGAAGCTAAGGCTTTGCCCACGAACGATGCTCGTGTGGTAGTCAAGTTTTTGAAGCAATTATTTTCTCGGTTTGGAACCCCTCATGCAATCATAAGCGATCGTGGAACCCATTTTTGTAATGACCAATTCGAAAGGGTTCTAAAGAAATATGGGTTTACACATCGGCTTTCTACGGCTTATCACCCGCAAACGAGTGGGCAAGTCGAGGTTTCAAACCGAGCTTTGAAGAGGATCTTGGAGAGATCGATAGGGGAGAACCGACAATCTTGGTCGGATAAGTTGGACGATGCTTTATGGGCCTTTCATACCGCTCATAAGACGACCATTGGGTGCACTCCTTACAAGCTTGTGTATGGGAAGAATTGTCACTAGCCAATTGAACTCGAACACAAAGCTTATTGGGCCCTAAAGCATTGAAATGATGACATTGAGACCGCGGGAAAACACCGGAAAATGCAATTGAATGAATTGAATGAATCAAGAGACATTGATTATGAAAATTCATTGATTTATAAAGAGAAAACCAAAAAATTTCATGATTCTAAAATTTAAAACCGGGTTTTTTAACCTTGGAGATCAAGTGTTGCTTTTTAACTCAAGATTGAATATATTTTCCGGCAAGTTGAAATTCCGTTGGTCCGGACCATTCACCATTACCCAAGTTTTTCCTTATGGGACCATCGAGCTAGCTCAAAATGATGGTCCTAACTTTAAGGTGAATGGCCATAGGTTGAAGCACTACTTTGGTGGAGAAGTTCCTTCTTTGAACTACCTCGACCAAGTCACCTTCCCCAATGATAATTAGTATTGAGGGGATCGAGTCGAGCTCATGACTCGGTAATAAAAAACGAGGTGCCTCATGGGGGAGTTCCCATGCTTATCCATGTACATATTTTCGCTTTCTAATGTAGCTAATGTGAGGGGATTTGTGCCCTTCCAACCTTTGTTCCGTGGTTGTTTGTGCATTGTGGTTTTTAGATGATCCTTATCTTCACGATTGGAGCCTCTCGTGTTCGTTTTACATGAGCACTCGATCGTTTGCTTTGAAGAATTTCTCGATATCCATATGATATATCCTTGATTGTTCTAACCTTAGGTTTTTAGCACACTTCATAAATGGATAATGATTTAATGGTTCCACCCTTTCCATGCTAGATTAGGCATTCGACTACGTCTCTAGTATGGGGGTATCCTACCCTTAGACTCGAAACATTGAGGATAATGTTTAACTTCAGTATGGGGGGGGGGTGAATAGATACTTGCCTTGCCAAACCTTCACGCTTTCCAAAGTTTGTCTTTTTGTTTATCGTTTTGTTGCAAAATAAGGCTAAAATGGCCAAATTTTAAAATTTTTCTCATGTTTCATAAGTGTTTGAAGACACGAATGTAGATTTTCCGATGGCGAGAATAAGAGTAATTTTTGACTCGACCATGCGTGTTGAGCACTTAGCTTCGATTCCTTAACTTTATATTAGGCTAAGTCTCTTAAATGAGAAAGAGAAATGATAGAGTTAAATATAAGTTACTATGCTAAACGTAGAGTACTCGTATTCTTTCAAAAACTCATGTGTTCTAATTGTTTGCTATTCTCCCTTCGTTTGTATATATATTTTGCTAATAAGTATTGGCTTAGCGGTTTAGTCTTGATTGTTGGTTTCTAGTATTTTCTAGTAGCTTCCATGTAATTAAATTGGGAAAACATTAAGGTATCGCCAACGTCACAGTTTTGAAGTATTGGCAACCCGAATAATCAAAAGATTCACCCAATAATAAGATTTCAAGTGCTCACCTAAACCAAGAAAAAATTTGAAGCTCACAAGGCCGAAAAATCTATGCAAAATTGAAATTGATTAAGCCTTAATCTTTGAAGCTTTAAAGATCCAAAATTTGCTTTAGCGTGAGGATATACGTCTTTGGCCATAATAAACACCTCATGGCGAGGTTAAATAAAAGGCAAGGCAAGACCGAAGTCATAATAAAAGCTCCATGGCGGAGTTGAATAAAAGATGGAGGTAAAGCTATGATAATAAAGCCCATCCGTTAGGGGGCGTATAAAAGTCTTGGTAATAAGTCTCATGTTCAAAACCGTTATAAAACCGTGTTTATCGATCCTTCTTGTTGACTTAATTTTTTGACATCGTTGTCTATTAGGGGAGGTTATTAATTCGATGGTCTTGGTTACACCGTTATGACTCTATTTTTGGACCTTAATCTCTATCATCGCATAATTCAAAAATGTATCTTCATGATCATTCAAGACACGAATAAAATATAAGAGATACCAATTAGGATTAAGGGAGTCTAAGTACGTGATTAGGGCATATGAGTAGTGTTAGCATTACTAACTTATAATGACAATGATCTCTTTACACGCTTGGCATAGAATTAGGTGAAAATCGATGACGACGAAATTATTTCTAACGAACCATTCACGTGTTCTTGTTCTATGAACCTAAACGTCCCATTTTGCGATGAAAATCATACATTATGCCTAAAACGCAAGTAGTAGCAAGTAGTAGTAGTGTAGTAAGTTTAAATTTCAATAAAAGTACATAAAAATGAATTTTGGAGGTGCTACGATACTTTATTCTAGCATTGCGTGAGGGCACGACAATGGTTTAGTATGGGGGAGTGATGAGACTGCTTTTATACATAGTCTCATCGTCCAAAACGGGCTTAAAATGGTTAAAATATCATAAAAAGTGCCAAATATATGCTTGTGTTTGTTCAATTTGTATTTTAGGTATGGATATCGAGAAAATGACAAAAGATCACAAGAAACAAGCAAAAACGAACACGGGAAAAGAAGCCACACAATGAACCAGACCCTAGAGTTGATTTTCCAAGAAAAGTCCTTGAAGAATTGAAGATTATACAAAAAGGGTCCTTCATTATTGAAGAATTGACACTTTATACCCTTGTTTATTCATAATTATAAGTTTGGTCCCTAAAGTTTGTCAAATTTACAAAAAGGACCCTTAACTTTGATGAATTGGCAATAATGGTCCCTCAAATTTGAAGACTTATCACTTTTAGTACTCTAAGAAGACAAGAATACAAGTGAAGACCTTGAAGAATGAATACATGTCAAAAACAGCCCTTCAAATATCATAAATTACAAAACAAGTCCTTTAAAAACCCTTTGGAAAGTTTTGGTGGCCAAAGTATGAAGTTTAAAACTTCATTTACAAAGGAAATCTTGTTTTAGGTTGTTAAACTTGAAAAGACAACAAAAGAAGAAATGGGGGGCCAAAGTTGGACGACAGCCATAGTTACCTAGACCACTCCTGTTGTGACACCTCACCCACTCAATCCCCATACCCAATCACAATCCACCATCCTGCTACCTCATAATCCCACTCACCCGGTTTTAACTAATTATATTAATTAGTTAAACTTGGCGCCTAACACCAAGTTTAAACACAAATCTGGATCAAAACCCCTACTATTCACCTCAAGAACAAAATTAGGGTTTTGCTAATTACCAAGAATTAAACCCAAATATTATCCAGATTAGTGATTAAGGGTTTAGTTAACATAACCCAACTCACAAACTTGCCACCTCATCACCCAAAGTTGTCACATGAACCACCCTACTACTTTATGGACGAAGACAAAAACTATGACAGTGAATCAACGCCCCACAAGCTCAACTTACAACCTAAGCAAATTTGGACGCTCAAGATAACTAAACAACAAAGATTTGTCACATGTAACAGCTCCAACTACAAATTCAGTCAAAGGAAATTCAAACTTCAAAGGGCAAATGAGGAACCTCAAGCACTAGGGTTTCCTTTATTTTTCAGCATTTAGGTCATTGTAACACTCTATATAAAGGGTGTTAGCTTTTACATTTAGCTTTGGTCTTGGTTTTTCCTTTGGTCAAGGTCTGTAAAGCTTTGTTTCATGGAATGAAAAAAGTGTGAACTTATTGACGAAATAACAAGTCCCAATTTACTTTACTTGTTCTTGTTTACATGTTTTGAGTTTATGTTTGAGGTTTCCAAGATTGGTAAAAGTTTATGCAAGTGTTTCAAAAGTTTTCTCAAAAATATGATTTTTTTCCATTTTTGTGTACAAACACTTGAAGTTTTTGGATCATAAGTTGATCATAGCACCCTGATAAGGAGATTATCAAGGTGTAGTGATGCTTGTGGTTTGGGAAGATTCAAGGAGTGGGGTACAAGTTGGAACAAATCTGTTTCATTTTTCATCTTTTTTATATAATCTGTTTATGCTAACTGTTGGGAATTATTTGTTAAGTGTCAAGTACCGTTAGTGTATTTCAAGTATTGTTAGTGTTATGTAAGTACCGTTAGTATTAACGCGGTACATAGTAAGTACTGCTACTTATAAAGTAAGTACTGCTATGATGATTAGGACGAATATATCTTTGTATAAGATATGTCATAGTTATAGTTAGAGTATATCTTATGTGATATACCTAAATAGTTAGAATATTGATAATAAATCGTCTGTGATATAGTTATCTTTATAGAATATTCTAAGGTTTCTAGGGTTCCTTACTCTATAAAAGGAACATAGGTACAATGTCTTTCATGTGCCTAATACAAGTCGATTAATAAGAGAATCGAATAGTTAAAAGTAATTCTGTTCTTCTGTGCTTTATAAGTTAGATTCCGCATAACTTATTTAGTGTTAGTAAGAGTGCTCAAAGTGTTTTAGTTTGATTACAAACTATTATACTAATTCTTAACAGAATATAGATCCAACCAAAGGGATCAACAAGTGGTATCAGAGCTTGTTGAGAAACTATAAAAAAGAAGAACACGACCCCATACACTCCACACATACCAAATCTCAATGTCTCAACTAGATGGTGATAATGCTCACTTGGATAATGTTCAGAACACAGATCCTGTTCTGCCACAAGGACAACCACAAGTTGTGCATCCTACACCAGCACAAGGTGCTCAAGTCGTGAATGATGTAGCTACCTCTACACCAACACCTTCTCATACTATGTCTGCTGTTAAACTCCCAGTTCTCAAAGGTGACAATTATGAGACTTGGGTTATGCAGATGAAACGTTACTTGAATCACACAGATCATACTGTGTGGCAAGTTATCAAGAATGGAAACACACCAAAGAAGTTACACTAGTTGCCAGACGGTACATGCTATGCTCTACCTGCTGTGACTGCTGAGCAGATACAAGCAGAGATCAGAGAAAGAAAAGCCAGAACTGCTTTGGCTATGGCTTTTTCTGAAGACATTCTACCAAGCTTTCATCACTATAAAGATGCCAAAGCTATGTGGGATGCAATAAAACTTAGATTTGGAGGCAATGACAAATCTAAGAAAATTAAGAAGATTGTTCTTAAGCAAGAATTTGATAACTTCTCAATTACCAGTATAGAGGGAATACATGGTGGATATGGAAGGTTCAACAAGTTGCTTATTCATTTAGCAGTTTATGGACAAGTAATCCCTAATGAAGAAGCTAATCTAAAATTCTTAAGAAGTGTTCCACCAGAATGGAAAGCAATGGCTATGAACTTCATTACAAGAGATGATTTGGAAACAATTCCATTTGATCATCTCTACAATAATCTTAGAGCATATGAGATGGATGTGAAAGGCACTGAAGTAAAGACAACAACTGCTTCAAAGTCTAATTTGGCTTTTGTGTCAGATGGGAACAACGGTACTTACTTTCAAAATACCGCTAGTGGATCTAGCAGCGGTACATACTTCACAAATACCGCTGGAGGACTTACAAGCAGTACTTACCCACAAAGTATTGAAAACAGTCCAATGATATCTCAAAATCCACATGGAAGGTCTTCACCATTGTTTAGTGACAATGATGCCTTCTCATTCTTTCCTGGACAAGACAATAGGCCAAGATTAACTCTCAATGACTTGTTCCAAATGGATGATGCTGATGTTGAAGAGATGGATCTTAAATGGCAAGCTGCTATGGTGTCAGTAAGATCTAATAGGTTCTTCAAGAAGACTGGAAGAAAAATGACTGTTGATCCTAATGAGCCATTAGGATATGACAAGTCTAAAGTTGAATGCTATAACTGTGGAAGGAATGGACACTTTGCAAGAGAATGCAATAGAGATAAAGCTGAGACTAGCAATCTGAAGTCCAAGAACAGCTATAGAACCAGTCCAAGAATAACTGAAAGCTTTCCAAAAGGAAACAGCAGGAGTCCTAAAGGAACCAAAGCATTGGTTACTGTAGATGGAGTGGTGAATTGGGCAGAAGAAGAAGAAGAAGAAGAGCTTGGATTAATGGCTCTCTTACATGAAGATACTGAGGTACACCCTTGTTCTAAAGATTGTATTCTTAAATTTAATAGTCTAAAAGTAGAACTAGAGGAACAGTATCAAAAGGTTAACACATGCACTGTAGAAGTAGAGGCTTTCAAACAGGGTGTTGTTAAACTAGAAGATAATATAGTTTTGTACAAAAAGGCTCAACAAAACTATGAAGAGAATAAGGATTTTGATAGGTGTGAAAACACCCATCCTTTTTACCACTTAATTGCAATAATAACCGAGCCAAAACGTGTATTTTATGTCATTTATGTCAGAATTATGCGTGGTTTGTGTTTTTGTTGTGATTTAGGACGAAAAGGTGAAAAGTGGAGAAAACACGGCATTCACGGGCTTTTATCGAAGAAAAAGACGAAAGACGAAATCGAAAGATCAAAAGTGGAGAAAGAACGGAAGTCCAAGACCAATTCTGAAGATTTATCGAAGAAAAAGTCAAAGACGGAAGTTTACTAAAAATCCGAAGAACTCGAGTCTTATTTATGAAGAAAATACAAGACGAGTTTGAAGAAATCCCAAGACAAAGTCCAAGTATTAAGAAGACTAACAAAAGATTAAAGAGATTAAGGACCTAAGTGTGCAATTTAGAGAAAGAAGAAAGAGGGAGGAAGCTTCCTAAGCTCCTCCCTAATCTCCCTATAAATAGCAACCAACCTCAATTGTTTAGAGTTGTTGGTGGCTTGACAAACCACTCTTCCACCATTTTTCATTTCTTGTCATTTTATTTCTTGCACTTTAATTAATTGTTATGCACTTTTAATCAATTTAATTTTCAAGTAAGTTTTCATTATTTGCTCTTTAATCTTTACTTTTCTTGTCTTAATCTTTCATCTTCCTTTCTTGATTCTTGTTTACTTTTGGTGCGAATTACTTATGATCCGTGTTGTTCATTCATGTTTTCGTGCTTAAAAGTTCACCTTTTTATATTTTGATTCAAAAGTTTGCTTATTTTTAAGTTTGGTAAGTTGATGTTCGTGCTTATTCGATCCGTTTCATCATAGATTCGTCCTAGTTTTGGTTAAAAGCTTATTTCCATAGCTTTTTGATCTAGCTTATATTTCGGATCCAAGAACCCAATAGGAAAGGGTTTTAAAACCCTTTTCTGACCTGTTACTCCGATCGAGCACACCCCTTCATTCCGATCACCCGATCGGAAAAGGGTTTAGTGTTTTCCGATTGGTTTGTTTAGTCATTCCGATTATTCTTGTTTTCCCCTTATTCCGATTAGACATGTTTTGATTATTCCGATTATGCCCTCTTGTCTCTTATTCCGATCAGTATGATTGTTAAACATTCCGATTGGAACCTTTCTCCTTATTCCGATCACCCGATCGGAATGTCTTCCGATCGGAATGTTTTGTTTTGTCTTAGTGTTATGCTTGTTTGTTTTTCCGCCACTTCACTCGTTTTATTTTTAGTCTATTTTAATTTCGTTCCGCATTTTTATTTTATTGTCAATTTACTTTTCGTTAAGTTTTAAGTTTACGTCATTTAATTTCACGTCATTTACTTTTAAAGTTTTAAATATGCACCGTCTACGTTTCAACTAGTTTTAGTTTTAATTACTCGTCATTTATTTTTAAGTCTTGCACATTAATTTTACCAAAACCAAAAATATTTGTTTCACCAAGAACAACTAATCTCACACATTTAACCAGAAATCAATTCGAGAAGACACCGAGAAAACGAACTTTTTCAACGAGTAAAAATCCATTTATTAAAATGGCGCCGCTACCGGCTCTTTTTGTGAGGATCAAAAGTTTTTTGTGAGAGAAGCGTTGGCTTTTGGGATCCGTTCACTTGTGAACGTTATTTTTCGTGTCCTAAAATTTTCAAAAATCCAAAAACATTTGAAAAATCATAAAAAGCATTTCTTTTTCTAAGTTTTGCACCAAAAATATTCCTCTTGCTTATCTATCTTTCTTTATGGATTTTTATGTCCATTGCGTCCGGTGTGGGAAACAATTATCTGGGAACAACTCTTGTCAATGGTGTACGTGTGAGCGGTGCGGAAACGATATCGACTACACACAATCCGGATTTTGTCCTTTGTGTAACTCGACTAATTCGTACTTTTTGAACCTACCTCCTGTTCCCCCGTGCATCTATTGTGGAAGCGATTCTCATTGGCATGTTTCGTGCCCGGTTAAATACCCGTATAGACACGGGCAAGAACTGGGGTACAATTATGACAATGATAATAGCTATCAACAAGAGGCACCCAGTTTTTCTCCATACCCATGGTGCTATATTTGTGGGGGCCCTCACGATGCTTCTTCTTGTGATCCATCGCAAATCTTTGAGAAAGTACCGTGCTATCATCCTAGTGTCTATAACCGTGAGCCCCCACATCACACCCTCAATCATCAATCCAATGAGTAAACTAGTCTTGATCAACAACTCACTTCTTTAAATGGCATTCTTGAAAGTCTAGCTCAACTCCGAGCTGACTTGCATCAGGAAAGGCAACCGTTGCTTGATGTGGACGAAACCTTGAAAACCACCGACACCTTTTTGAGCCAATTTAGTCGTTTTCCCTTCTTTTCTACACCAAAATGTTTAATTAAAGCTTGGGATAGAATTGGTGAAATTGAACATACTCGGGGCGATGTACAACAAAAGTTGCTGCATGAGCTTCTTAAAGATGTGGAGGTTATCAAGGAAGAGTTAGCCGACTACGTCACTCCTAACTGGACTCGTCCCATCTATTATGATGATGATGACGACGATTATGTCTACACTTTCAACCAATCTTCTGAAGTTGCTGCTCCTACTGTCGATGTTCCTACTGCATCTAAGGATCTAGATTCGTTGAATGAGCTTAGTGATGTTGGTCTCGACAAAGTATTGGATGATGAGGTTTGTGACTTACCTGCTATGGAGCCTGAGGACGACGTTGCTCTTACGGAAGAGCTCGATCTTAGTGATGACGATTTTTCTCCAAGCTATGAGAATTTCACCTTTGAAATTTCTCAATCTCCACCGGGAGATGCGGGCGATGACGATTTATATTCTCCGGTTTACGAGAGGTTCATCGATGAACATGATCTTGTGGATGAGGTGGAAGACGTGCTTCTTCGCGATAGATTACGGAAAGTGCACCTTCTTATTGCTCAAATCGAAGCGTTGACTTCTCCGCCTCTTTCCAAGTCTTTACCTCCATCTATTCCTCCCGTTGAAGATAATGACCCATTGCTGGAAGAAATCGATATCCACTCCATCCCTCCAAGTATTGATGATTCTGACACGGAGGGGGACATTATTTTTGATAATTTGTTGCAGGAAGATATTGTCCCAAGTCCCCCTCCCACGCACCTTTCATCCTCCCCTTTAGCCACTATTTCGGAGGATGAGTGCTTTGACCCGGGAGGTGACATTGATTATGCTATGATTGATACCATTACGGCTTTGCCGTTTGCTCAGCATCCATTGTCTTTGGGGGAGGACAATGTGCTTACTTTACCCAACCCACCTCCCGTGGACCTTGAATTCACATACTTTTCGTATGTTGAAAGGGTCTTTCTCCCATTCAAGACTTATTCCCCTGCCTCTCCTTCGTTGATGTCAACCGGGAACGAGGACAAGGTCTTTGATCCCGGTATCACATGCGAGGCTTCTCCATGGACCATTTAATTCGGGGACGAGTCAGGCTCGTGACTCGGTTAACAAAAACAAGCGTTTTTTGGGAGGCAACCCAATTATCTATCTATCTTTACCATAAGTGTAGGGGGAGCCCCGTGGTGTTTCTTGCTTTCTTTCTTATCATGTGCAGGGATTAGAGCTTCAAAGACACACTCTTGATGACTTTTGACGAACCATGATTCCGTGTTCCCTTCTTCCCGGTTCTATCCTAAACTCTTTTCGATTCACTATTTTATATTTCTCAATATTAAAATAGGAATCTCCTTAGTTGTCTTTTCCTTAGCGAGATTTAAACAACGTGCACAATGTCCTAAGTGTAGGGGAGTCTACTCCCATATGCTTAACATTGAGGACAATGTTTATTTTAAGTGTAGGGGGGACTTCTATCGAAGTTAAGTGGTCTTTTCCTTGTTTTTGTCCTCATTTTAACCGGAAAATCAATTTTTCGACATTTTTCAAAATTTTTGATCTGTTTTGGCCTATTTGTTTTTCCCTTTGTATAGTTATTTTCTTTCTTTATTAGAATAAATGTTTAATAAGTGGTTTTAATTTTCAAACGTTGTGAATCCTTTGACTCAACCCGAGTCTACTCTAGCTAGTATCCTTAACGTGTTTAAGTCAAGTTTTGCTAGGCTTTTATATAGGGAGCTATAAAACGCGAAAGTCTTAACTCTCACGGGTTAAGAACAAGAACTTTTCGCAAGTTCCTATAATTGATCCTAGAGAGTCGTTTATCAAGGGAACTTTAAAACGCGATTTCTAAAACTTGAAAAAGTCCAAGAATTTGCAAGATCCTATAGATGACTCGAAAACCCAAAACTTTGACTTAATAGGCTAAGCATCCACGAGTCTCATTTCTTGAGATTTTAAACTGTGGAGAACGAGAGATGATAGAGTCAATTATAAGTTCGGTATTCTTTCGTGAATTTATGTGAGTTAATTATAAGCCTATTCTCCCTCCGCTTGTTAATAAATTTATCTGCAATAAATAAGGCTGTACGATTTAAAAGGTTACTTAGCTTCTAGCCCCAGATCGTTTAAAAGTTGCTCGGTACGGATTAGAGTTCATAGCCAAGGCATAACTTATTGAAGCGGGATGCGAAGATTGGCGAGTCCGAAAAGGCCCTAATAAGGCATGAGGGCTACATTTTGTTGCTAAAAATCCAAAAGTGATGTGAAGAATCATTTATCGAAAATCAATATGAAGGATCGAGACACACGACGAAAAGCAAGAACTCCCCAAAAGTCATGGAGAAGTCTATCCGAAAAGACCCTAACAAGGTATGAGGATAAATAGATCCAAGTCCTAAAAGGAGGCGGATCGTTGTATATCAAAGTCCAAAATAAAGATTGGAGAAAAATGAAGAAGTCGTGGTCCAAAGATGAAGAATCTCTCAAAACTTCAAGTGAAGAAATTTCCATTATGAAGAGAAGACCATTATTTCAAGAACATCTCTCAAAGATTCGAAGTATGAAGTCGCTGCCAAATATCGGTCCGAGAAAGGTCTCAAATCGCGAAGCGAGTTATGCCAAGATATGAACTTTATGAGGTCCCGAGAAGCAGTTTTAAAAGATTTGGTCCTTTAGCTAACTATTGACTAAATCGTTCACTTTATTTTCAGCCTAAATAACTATCGAAATAAGTCAAACAATGCATCCTCGTGATCATTCAAGACAACAATAAAATATAAGAGATACACCTAGGAATAAGGGAGTCTAAGTGAATAATTGGCCCACATGAGTTCGTGATAGTTTACTAACTTATAACAACAATGATCTCATTTTTAAGCTTGGTATGGGGAACGTGAAACTTGAGGATGATGATCATTCACGACATTTTCAAAACCCAAGGTATGTTTTTGATTTCTTACTTTGTATGTTTATAATTTTCTATTTCTTTAATAAAGGCCAATGTGGATTGATTATGATGGAAAATGTAATCTTGCTTTGTAACTAATACATTGCATGAGGACATTGCAATGGTTAAGTGTAGGGGATTTGATAGGTGTGAAAACACCCATCCTTTTTACCACTTAATTGCAATAATAACCGAGCCAAAACGTGTATTTTATGTCATTTATGTCGGAATTATGCGTGGTTTGTGTTTTTGTTGTGATTTAGGACGAAAAGGTGAAAAGTGGAGAAAACACGGCATTCACGGGCTTTTATCGAAGAAAAAGACGAAAGACGAAATCGAAAGATCAAAAGTGGAAAAAGAACGGAAGTCCAAGACCAATTCTGAAGATTTATCGAAGAAAAAGTCAAAGACGGAAGTTTACTAAAAAGCCGAAGAACTCGAGTCTTATTTATGAAGAAAATACAAGACGAGTTTGAAGAAATCCCAAGACAAAGTCCAAGTATTAAGAAGACTAACAAAAGATTAAAGAGATTAAGGACCTAAGTGTGCAATTAAGAGAAAGAAGAAAGAGGGAGGAAGCTTCCTAAGCTCCTCCCTAATCTCCCTATAAATAGCAACCAACCTCATTTGTTTAGAGTTGTTGGTGGCTTGACAAACCACTCTTCCACCATTTTTCATTTCTTGTCATTTTATTTCTTGCACTTTAATTAATTGTTATGCACTTTTAATCAATTTAATTTTCAAGTAAGTTTTCATTATTTGTTCTTTAATCTTTACTTTTCTTGTCTTAATCTTTCATCTTCCTTTCTTGATTCTTGTTTACTTTTGGTGCGAATTACTTATGATCCGTGTTGTTCATTCATGTTTTCGTGCTTAAAAGTTCACCTTTTTATATTTTGATTCAAAAGTTTGCTTATTTTTAAGTTTGGTAAGTTGATGTTCGTGCTTATTCGATCCGTTTCATCATAGATTCGTCCTAGTTTTGGTTAAAAGCTTATTTCCATAGCTTTTTGATCTAGCTTATATTTCGGATCCAAGAACCCAATCGGAAAGGGTTTTAAAACCCTTTTCCGACCTGATATTCCGATCGAGCACACCCCTTCATTTCGATCACCCGATCGGAAAAGGGTTTAGTGTTTTCCGATTGGTTTGTTTAGTCATTCCGATTATTCTTGTTTTCCCCTTATTCCGATTAGACATGTTTTGATTATTCCGATTATGCCCTCTTGTCCCTTATTCTGATCAGTATGATTGTTAAACATTCCGATTGGAACCTTTCTCCTTATTCCGATCACCCGATCGGAATGTATTCCGATCGGAATGTTTTGTTTTGTCTTAGTGTTATGCTTGTTTGTTTTTCCGCCACTTCACTCGTTTTATTTTTAGTCTATTTTAATTTCGTTCCGCATTTTTATTTTATTGTCAATTTACTTTTCGTTAAGTTTTAAGTTTACGTCATTTAATTTCACGTCATTTACTTTTAAAGTTTTAAATATGCACCGTCTACGTTTCAACTAGTTTTAGTTTTAATTACTCGTCATTTATTTTTAAGTCTTGCACATTAATTTTACCAAAACCAAAAATATTTGTTTCACCAAGAACAACTAATCTCACACATTTAACCGGAAATCAATTCGATTAGACACCGAGAATAACGAACTTTCAGTTAGTAAAAATCCATACATTAGATTTTGACTCTTCAAATGAGGGAAAAAATGTGGAAATAAAAGATTTTGAAAGACAACTTTTAAAAATAAATTCAGAAAATGAAGCTTTAAAAACCAGTCTTTGTAAAGAGAGGGAAGTGATTAGTCATTGGCGACAATCCTCTAAGGGATTGGGAAAATTGATTAATTCACAAATGGGGTATTATGATAAAACAGGCCTAAGATATATTGAGGATCAACCTGGGATAACCTTAACTAACAAGGACTTATCAAAAGGGATTTTTGATAGTTCTAGTGAGGTAGATGATACACCTGAAAATGATAGATATGCTGAAGGAATGAAGGCAGTTCCTCCACCAGTATCAGGACATTTCATGCCCTCTTGTAATGATACTAGTATAGAGTTAGAATAACCTAAGATTAATAATGTCTTTAACTTTAGTACTGTGTCTCAAGAAAATACTAATGTGACCAAGAATATTGTTTATCCACCTCTAATGAACAACTTTGTTTCTGAGGAATCTAATACTAGTTCTGATCCCAAGCAGGTAAAAACTCCTAGCAAGATATTGGAAAACAATGAACAACATACTAAAACCAAAAAGGGTGGGCTAGGTTTTGAAAAAGTAAAGTCAAAACAACTTTTTAGGTCTTCTTTAAGAAGAAAAGGATGTTATGTTTGTGGTAGTCTAAGTCATTTTATCAAAGACTGTACATTACATGAAGATAAAATTATGAAACAGAAGGCTACACAAAGGGTCATGAAAATAGTAATGGGAAAAATGCACAGGGTTATAGGAAACAGAAACTTAAAGATGACAAACATGAGTTTGATCACACAAGGGTAGTTAAATAGGTTAAAAATAATCCTACCAAAAGTTTTGTTTCTAGGGCAGTACTTATGAAGCAAGGACTTGTATCCTTAAAGTCTGGTAAACCAAGTACCGGCAAGCCTAAATCTACAAGTACTGCTAGACCAAACTCAAGTACTGTTGGTTTCAAGTCTGTAAAACCAATGTTCTCCAAGACTTCTAAGAAAGTTTTTGAAAAAGTTATAACACCTAGAAGTAAGGACAAAAACAAACCAGTACAAATATGGGTTCCTAAAAGAGATATACCATGTGTTAAAGCAAGTACCACTAAAGTAGTACTTAAGTCAAAGAAGTCAAAGCACATAGAGTCACCCTATGAATTTGACTACATAAATGAAACCATGAAGTATAAGAGTAAAAGTAGCATCACTGGAAATGCTTCAGTACAAACTCTTAAATGTGTAGGTCCCACAAGATCCGAGCCAAATGTGGCTTGGGTCCCTGTTAAAAACTAATGAGTTTTATTTGTGTGCATGGGCATCTCATTGATGAATTAAAAGATAAAGGAATTGTAGATAGTGGATGCTCAAGACACATGACAGGGAACAAAGATTTTCTTGCTGAATTTGAAGAATTTAGAGGAGGTCCAGTAGCCTTTGGGGGTAGCAAAGGTAGAATCACTGGCAAAGGGAAAATCAACACAGGCCAGCTGGAATTTGAAGATGTCTTCTTTGTAAAAGAATTGAATGAGTTCAATCTTTTTTCTGTATCACAAATGTGTGATAAGAAGAACAAGGTGCTATTCACAGACAAAGACTGCTTGGTGTTGTCCAAAGACTTTGAGATGCCCAAGGAATCTCGAATACTGCTTAAAGTACCCAGGCAAGAAAATATGTACACCTTTAATCTTCATACTATTACTCCAACAGGTGGTTTGCTAGCTAAGGCTTCTTTAGATGAGTCAAACTTATGGCATAGAAGGTTAGGTCATGTGAATTTCAAGAACCTTAATAGATTGGTAAAAAGGAATTTGGTTAAAGGTTTACCTAACAAATCTTTTCAAAATGATTTCACATGTGCTGCTTGTCAAAAAGGAAAACAACATAGAGCCTCTTGTAAGACCAAGACTGTAAACACTCTGACAAAACCTTTGCATCTCTTGCATATGGATTTATTTGGTCCAGTTTCTATCAGAAGCATTAGCCATAAGACCTTTTGTCTAGTCATAACTGATGATTATAGTAGATTCAGTTGGGTTTTCTTTTTAGCCCTTAAAAGTGAAACAAGTGAATTACTAAAGGATTTTATCACTTTAGTTGAAAAGCAGTTCACTAAACAGGTTTTAATCATTAGGACTGATAATGGAACAGAATTTAAGAATGCTGATTTTGATGAATTCTGTAGGTCTAAAGGAATTAAGAGGAACTTTAGTAATCTTAGAACTCCACAACAAAATGGAGTAGCTGAAAGGAAGAATAGGATATTAATTGACGCTGCTAGAACTATTCTGGCTGATTCACTTTTGCCAAATACCTTTTGGGCAGAAGCAATCAATACTGCATGTTATGTGTTAAATAGAGTCCTAGTAACTAAGCCTCAAAACAAAACACCTTATGAACTCTTGACTAATGTAAAGCCTAACATAAGTCATTTAAAACCTTTTGGGTGTCATGTGTCCATACTAAATACTCTTGATTATTTGGGAAAGTTTGATGGAAAGTCTGATCCAGGATATCTTGTAGGATATTCATTGCAAACTAAAGCATATAGGGTTTACAATTTGGCAACTAAGAAAGTTGAAGAAAATTCTCATGTCAATTTCTTAGAAAATAAACCCAATGTTCCAAGAATAGGCTATGCTTGGATGTTTGATTTAGACTATCTAACTAACTCCATGGATTACTACTCTTTGCAAAAGGATTGTCAAACTAAGAATGCAGGTGAGGAGTCAAGTGAAACTAATGCAGGTAATCAAGAAGATGTTTCTTCATCAGATGAAGATGTTCATATCTATGTGCCAAACATGCCTACTGTTACTCCCATATCTACAACTCCCAAGAAGCGAACCATGCCATCAAATGATGATAAAGCCTCCCAGGAGCTTCAGAGGCTTCAAGATCAAGAAAAGAATGCTACATCTGCTAATAAGCATTCAGGAGAAGAGTCTCTTGAGTCACAACACTCAGCAGTACATACTATACCTAGCGGTACTTCATCTGCAAGTACTGCTAAGTCAAAATCTACTAAATCTGCTAACTCACTAGAAGAGATTTTGCAAGCATTGGACGATGAAGACTTATATGCCAGTCCAGCTGAAAGAATCTTCTCCAAAGCTTCCTATGATGAGCAGGGTGCAGTAACTGATTTCAACAATTTGGAAACTGAAATTCTAGTCAGTTCTATTCCCACTCATAAAGTCAACAACAACCATCCTGCTACACAGATTATTGGTGATCCAAAATCTGTTGTACAAACCAGAAGACAACTGCAAACCAATATTGAAACTCATGCACCAGTGAGTTATGTCAAACAACAGCAGAGAACAAATCATAAAGATACTCAGCATTGTTTGTTTGCCTATTTCTTATCACAAGTAGAGCCCAAAAATATCTCTTAGGCTCTTGATGAAGATAGTTTTGTAGCTCAAATTAACACAATTTGAGCTACAAAAGGTTTGGATTCTTGTGGATCTTCCCTCAGGTAAAAGAGTAATTGGTACTAGATGGATCTTCAGGAACAAGAAGGATGAAAGAGGGGTTGTTGTGAGGAACAAGGCAAGACTTGTTGCTCAAGGCTATAGACAGGAAGAAGGGATAGACTATGATGAGGTTTTTGCACCAGTGGCAAGGATAGAAGCCATTAGGTTATTTTTGGCCTTTGCATCATATATGGGATTTATAGTCTATCAAATGGATGTGAAAAGTGCCTTTCTATATGGTACTATTTCAGAGGAGGTATATGTCTCACAACCTCCAAGTTTTGTAGATCCTAAATTCCCCAATAGAGTCTACAAAGTTATCAAAGCACTTTATGGTCTGCATCAAGCTCCAAGAGCCTGGTATGCAACTTTATCCAACTTTCTGCTAGAACATGGATATAGGAGAGGAACCATTGACAAAACTCTGTTCATCAAGAAAAATGCCAAAGACATCATTCTAGTTCAAGTCTATGTTGATGACATCATTTTTTGTTCTACCAAGAAGACATGGTGTAAAGAGTTTGAAGCTTTAATGAAAGGAAGATTTCAAATGAGTTCTATGGGAGAACTAACTTTCTTTTTGGGACTGCAAGTCAAACAAAGGAAAGATGGAATATTTATCAGCCAAGATAAATATGTTGCTAAAATCTCAAAGAAATTTTCATGTATGGATACAAGGAGTACAAGCACACCTTTTGAAGCTAAGAAATCTTTATCAAAAGATGAACATGGAGAAGATGTTGATATTCATCTCTATAGGTCAATGATTGGTTCATTGATGTATCTTACTGCTTCAAGACCAGATATGATGTTTGCTGTGTGTGTCTGTTCAAGATTCCAAGTTCATCCAAATGTGTCACATCTATATGCTGTGAAGAAGATTTTTAAATATCTTAAAAGTCAACCTAATTTAGGATTATGGTATCCTAGAGATTCCACCTTTGAATTGGAAGCTTACTCAGATAGTGATTATGCTGGAGCAAATCATGATAGGAAATCCACAACATGAGGTTGTCAATTCCTAGGCAGAAGACTCATATCATGGCAATGTAAGAAGCAAACCATTGTTGCTACTTCTACAACTGAAACTGAATATGTAGCTGCTGCTCATTGCTGTGGACAAGTACTTTGGATTCAAAATCAATTGTTGGACTATGGGTTTAACTTCATGAACACCAAGATTTACATTGATAATGAAAGTACTAAATGCATTGTCAAGAATCCAGTATTTCACTCCAAGACTAAGCATATTGAAATAAGACATTAATAGGTGTGAAAACACCCATCATTTTTACCACTTAATTACAATAATAACCGAGCCAAAACGTGTATTTTATGCCATTTATGTCGGAATTATGCGTGGTTTGTGTTTTTGTTGTGATTTAGGACGAAAAGGTAAAAAGTGGAGAAAACACGGCATTCACGGGCTTTTATCGAAGAAAAAGACAAAAGACGAAGTCAAGAGATCAAGAGTGCAAAAAGAACGGAAGTCCAAGACCAATTCTAAAGATTTATCGAAGAAAAAGTCAAAGGACGGAAGTTCACTAAAGAGCCGAAGAACTCGAGTCTTATTTATGAAGAAAATACAAGACGAGTTCAAAGAAATCCCGAAGACAAAATCATTTAAGTCCAAGATGTAAGAAGATTAAAGAAAGGAGGGACCTAATGACGCAATTAAAGAAAAGAGGAAGGAGGGAGGAAGCTTCCTAAGCCCCTCCCTAATCACCACTATAAATAGACCATTAGTCTTCATTTTTCAAGTTGTTGGTGGCTTGACAAACCACTCTTCCACCATTTTCATTTCTTGTCATTTTATTTCTCGCACTTTAATTAATTGTCATGCACTTTTAATCATTTAATTTTCAAGTAAGTTTTCATTCATTGTTCTTTAATCTTTGCTTTTCTTGTCTTAATCTTTCATCTTCCCTTCTTGATTCTTGTTTACTTTTGGTGCGAATTACTTATGATTCGTGTTGTTCATTTATGTGTTCGTGCTTAAAAAGTTTATGTTTTTATTGTTTGATCCAAAAAGTTGCTTAATTTGTGGTTGAATAAGTTGAAACAAGTGCTTATTTGATCTGATTAGTATTGGTTCGATTTAGTTTTTGGAATAAGCTCATTTCAATAGCTTATTGCCTTTGCTTTTCTCGGATTCCTTATAAATCGGAAAGGGTATTAAAACCCCTTTCCGATCGTTCATTCCGACCAGCAACCAATTCCCACCCTTTCCGATTGAACTCCAATCGGAAAAGGGTTTGTCCATTCCGACGATAGCCTATTTTAGTATTCCGATTGGAGTTTTTCTGCACATTCCGATCTGTCCATTTGTTGGTTATTCCGATTGGGACTTTTCCCAATATTCCGATTGTAATGTTTCACATATTCCGATTGGGATTCATAGCCATATTCCGATTAGCTTTCTTTTGCACATTCCGATCATGCTCATTCCGATCGGGTACATTCTGATCGGATCCTTATGATTCCGATCGGGTGTATTCCGATGGAAGGTTTTGTTTTGTTTTAATATTTAGCTTAGGTTAAAATGTCAATTTTTCTCGTTTTATTTTTAGTCTATTTTAATTTCGTTCCGCATTTTTACTTTGATTGTCAATTTACTTTTCGTCAAGCCTTTGATTTTACGTCATTTAAGTTCTCGTCATTTACTTTCCAAGTTTTAAATATGCATCGTTTACGTTTCAACTAGTTGTATTTTTAATTACTTGTCATTTAATTTTAAGTCTTGCACATTTATTTTATCAAAACCAAAAATATTGATTCACCAAGAACAACTAATCTCACACAATTAACCGGAAATCAATTCGAGAAGATACCGAGAAACGAACTTTCAACTAGTAAAATCTCAATTTCAAATGGCGCCGCTGCCGGCTCTTTTCGTGAAGATTAACGTTTTTTTGTGAGAGACGCGTTGGCTTTTGGGATCCGTTCACTCGTGAACGTTATTTTTCGTGTTCAAAAAATTTTCAAAAATCCAAAAACATTTGAAAAATCATAAAAAGCATTTCTTTTTCAAAGTTTTGCAACAAAAATATTCTTCTTGCTTATCTATTTTTCTTTATGGATTCTTATGTCCGTTGCGTTGGTTGTGGGAGCCGATTGTACAGGAACGACTCTTGTCAATGGTGTACATGTGAGCGGTGCGGAAACGATATCGACAACACACAATTCGGATTTTGTCCCTTGTGCAACTTGACTAATTCATCCTTTTTGAATCCACCTCCTGTTCCCCCGTGCATTTATTGTGGTAGCGATTCTCATTGGCATGTTTCGTGCCCGGTTCAATACCCGTATGGTCACGAGCAAGAACCGGGTTACAATTATGACAATGGCAATAGCTATCTACAAGAAGCACCCGATTTTTCTCCTCAACCGTTTTGCAACAACTGTGGGGGTCCTCACGATACCTATTATTGTCAACCAATGAATTATTATGAGCAAAATCCGTGTCCTCAGTTTTCTTCACCAATGGATTATTATGAACCAAACCCGGTTTCTAATTCTTCTCCACCGATGAACTACTATGAGCTACAACCATGCTATAATTCAGGTTTTCAACACTTTGAGCCCCCACATCACACCCTCAATCATCAATCCTCTCAGCAAATTAATCTTGATCAACAACTAACTTCTTTGAATGGCATTCTAGAAAGTATAGCTCAACTCCGAGCTGACTTGCATCAGGAAAGGCAACCGTTGCTTGATGTGGACGAAACCTTGAAAACTACCGACACCTTTTTGAGCCAATTTAGTCGTTTTCCCTTCTTTTCTACACCAAAATGTTTAATTACAGCGTGGGATAGAATTGGTGAAATTGAACATACTCGGGGCGATGAACAACAAAAGTTGTTGCATGAGCTTCTTAAAGATGTGGAGGTTATCAAGGAAGAGTTAGCCGACTACGTCACTCCTAACTGGACTCGTCCCATCTATTATGATGATGACGATGACGATGATGTCTACACTTTCAACCAATCTTCTGAAGTTGCTGCTCCTACTCTCGATGTTCCTACTGCATCTAAGGATCTAGATTCGTTGAATGAGCTTAGTGTTGTTGGTCTCGACAAGGTATTGGATGATGAGGCTTGTGACTTACCTGCTATGGACCCTGAGGACGACGTTGCTCTTACGGAAGAGGTCGATCCTAGTGATGACGATTCTTCTCTCCGCTATGAGAATTTCACTTTTGAAATTTCTCAATCTCCACCGGGAGATGCGGGTGATGACGATTTATTCTCTCCGGCTTACGAGAAGTTCACCGATGAACTTGATCTTGTAGATGAGGTGGAAGACGTGCTTCTTCGCGATAGATTACGGAAAGTGCATCTTCTTATTGCTCAAATCGAAGAGTTGACTTCTCCTCCTCTTTCCGAGTCTTTGCCTCCATCTATTCCTCCCGTTGAAAATAATGACCCATTGCTGGAAGAAATTGACATTCACTCCATGCCTCCATGTATTGATGATAATGATACGGAGGGGGAAATTTTTTTTGATAATTTGCTGCAGGAAGGTATTGTCCCAAGTCCCCCTCCCGAGCACCTTTCATCCTCCCCTTTAGCCACTATTACGGAGGATGAGTGCTTTGACCCGGGAGGTGACATTGATTATGCTATCATTGATAACAATACGGCTTTGCCGCTTGCTCAGCATCCATTGTCTTTGGGGGAGGACAATATGCTTACTTTACCCACCCCACCTCCCGTGGACCTTGATTTCACATACTTCTCGTATGTTGAAAGGACATTTCTCCCATTCAAGACTTATCCCCCCGCCTCTCCTTTGTTGATGTCAACTGGGAACGAGGACAAGGTCTTTGATCCCGGTATCACATTCGAGGCTTCCCCATGGACTATTTATTTCGGGGACGAGTCAGGCTCATGACTCGGTTAACAAAAACAAGCGCTTTTTGGGAGGCAACCCAATTATCTATCTATCTTTACCATAAGTGTAGGGGGAGCCCCGTGGTGTTTCTTGCTTTCTTTCTTATCATGTGCAAGGATTAGAGCTTCAAAGACACACTCTTGATGACTTTTGACGACCGTGATTCTGTGTTCCCTTCTTCCCGGTTCTATCCTAAACTCTTTTCGATTCACTATTTTATATTTTCCAATATTAAAATAGGAATCTCTTTAGTTGTCTCTTCCTTAGCAAGATTTAAACAAAGTGCACAATGTCCTAAGTGTAGGGGAGTTTACTCCCACATGCTTAAACATTGAGGAAAATGTTTATATTAAGTGTAGGGGGACTTCTATCGAAGTTAAGTGGCCTTTTTCTTGTATTTGTCCTCATTTTAACCGGAAAATCATTTTTTCGACATTTTTCAAAATTTTTAATCTATTTTGGCCTATTAGTTTTTCCTTTTGTATAGTTATTTTCTTTCTTTGCTAGAATAAATTTTCAATAAAGTGGTTTTAATTTTCAAACGTTGTGAATCTTTTGACTCAACCCGAGTTTACTTATCTAAGTTTACTCTAGCTAGTATCCTTAACGTGTTTAAGTCAAGTTTTGCTAGGCTTTTATATAGGGAGCTATAAAACGCGAAAGTCTTAACTCTCACGAGTTAAGAACAAGAACTTTTCGCAAGTTCCTATAATTGATCCTAGAGAGTCGTTTATCAAGGGAACTTTAAAATGCGATTTCTAAACTTGAAAAAGTCTAAGAATTTGCAAGATCCTATAGGCGTATCGAAAACCCAAAACTTTGATTTAATAGGCTAAGCATCCACGAGTCTCATTCCTTGAGATTTTAAATTATGGAGAACGAGAGATGATAGAGTCAATTATAAGTTCGGTATTCTTTCGTGAATTTATGTGAGTTAATTATAAGCTTATTCTCCCTCCGCTTGTTAATAAATTTATCTGCTAATAAATAAGGTTGTACGATTTGAAAAGTTACTTAGCTTCTAGCCCCAGATCATTTAAAAGTTGCTCGGTACGGATTAGAGTTCATAGCCAAGGCATAACTTATTGAAGCGGGATGCGAAGATTGGCGAGTCCGAAAAGGCCCTAACAAGGCATGAGGGCTACATTTTGTTGCTAAAGATCCAAAAGTGATGTGAAGAATCATTTATCGAAAATCAATATGAAGGATCGAGACACACGACGAAAAGCAAGAACTCCCCAAAAGTCATGGAGAAGTCTATCCGAAAAGACCCTAGCAAGGTATGAGGATAAATAGATCCAAGTCCTAAAAGGAGGCGGATCGTTGTATATCAAAGTCCAAAATAAAGATTGGAGAAAAATGACGAAGTCGTGGTCCAAATATGAAGAATCTCTCAAAACTTCAAGTGAAGAAATTCCTATTATGAAGAGAAGACCATAATTTCAAGAACGTCTCTCGAAGATTCGAAGTATGAAGTCGCTGCCAAATATCGGTCCGAGAAAGGTCTCAAATCGTGAAGCGAGTTATGCCAAGATATGAACTTTATGAGGTCCCGAGAAGCAGTTTTAAAAGATTTGGTCCTTTAGCTAACTATTGATTAAATCGTTCACTTTATTTTTGGACTAAATAACTATCGAAATAAGTCAACAATGCATCCTCGTGATCATTCAAGACAACAATAAAATATAAGAGATACACCTAGGAATAAGGGAGTCTAAGTGAATAATTGGCCCACATGAGTTCGTGTTAGTTTGCTAACTTATAATAACAATGATCTCGTTTCTAAGCTTGGTTTGGAGAAAGTGAAAACTTGAGGATGATGATCATTCGCGACATTTTCAAAACCCAAGGTATGTTTTTGATTTCTTTACTTTGTATGTTTATAATTTTCTATTTCTTTAATAAAGGCCAACGTGGATTGATTATGATGGAAAATGTAATCTTGCTTTGTAACTAATGCATTGCATGAGGACATTGCAATGGTTAAGTGTAGGGGATTTGATAGGTGTGAAAACACCCATCCTTTTTACCACTTAATTACAATAATAACAGAGCCAAAACGTGTATTTTATGCCATTTATGTCGGAATTATGCGTGGTTTGTGTTTTTGTTGTGATTTAGGACGAAAAGGTAAAAAGTGGAGAAAACACGGCATTCACGGGCTTTTATCGAAGAAAAAGACAAAAGACGAAGTCAAGAGATCAAGAGTGCAAAAAGAACGGAAGTCCAAGACCAATTCTAAAGATTTATCGAAGAAAAAGTCAAAGGACGGAAGTTCACTAAAGAGCCGAAGAACTCGAGTCTTATTTATGAAGAAAATACAAGACGAGTTCAAAGAAATCCCGAAGACAAAATCATTTAAGTCCAAGATGTAAGAAGATTAAAGAAAGGAGGGACCTAATGACGCAATTAAAGAAAAGAGGAAGGAGGGAGGAAGCTTCCTAAGCCCCTCCCTAATCACCACTATAAATAGACCATTAGTCTTCATTTTTCAAGTTGTTGGTGGCTTGACAAACCACTTTTCCACCATTTTCATTTCTTGTCATTTTATTTCTCGCACTTTAATTAATTGTCATGCACTTTTAATCATTTAATTTTCAAGTAAGTTTTCATTCATTGTTCTTTAATCTTTGCTTTTCTTGTCTTAATCTTTCATCTTCCCTTCTTGATTCTTGTTTACTTTTGGTGCGAATTACTTATGATTCGTGTTGTTCATTTATGTGTTCGTGCTTAAAAAGTTTATGTTTTTATTGTTTGATCCAAAAAGTTGCTTAATTTGTGGTTGAATAAGTTGAAACAAGTGCTTATTTGATCTGATTAGTATTGGTTCGATTTAGTTTTTGGAATAAGCTCATTTCAATAGCTTATTGCCTTTGCTTTTCTCGGATTCCTTATAAATCGGAAAAGGTATTAAAACCCCTTTCCGATCGTTCATTCCGACCAGCAACCAATTCCCACCCTTTCCGATTGAACTCCAATCGGAAAAGGGTTTGTCCATTCTGACGATAGCCTATTTTAGTATTCCGATTGGAGTTTTTCTGCACATTCTGATCTGTCCATTTGTTGGTTATTCCGATTGGGACTTTTCCCAATATTCCGATTGTAATGTTTCACATATTCCGATTGGGATTCATAGCCATATTCCGATTAGCTTTCTTTTGCACATTCCGATCATGCTCATTCCGATCGGGTACATTCCGATCGGATCCTTATGATTCCGATCGGGTGTATTCCGATGGAAGGTTTTGTTTTGTTTTAATATTTAGCTTAGGTTAAAATGTCAATTTTTCTCGTTTTATTTTTAGTCTATTTTAATTTCGTTCCGCATTTTTACTTTGATTGTCAATTTACTTTTCGTCAAGCCTTTGATTTTACGTCATTTAAGTTCTCGTCATTTACTTTCCAAGTTTTAAATATGCATCGTTTACGTTTCAACTAGTTGTAGTTTTAATTACTTGTCATTTAATTTTAAGTCTTGCACATTTATTTTATCAAAACTAAAAATATTGATTCACCAAGAACAACTAATCTCACACAATTAACCGGAAATCAATTCGAGAAGATACCGAGAAACGAACTTTCAACGAGCAAAATCTCTTACATTAGACATCACTTTATAAGAGATGCTTATGACAAAAAGCTTATTCAAGTCTTGAAGATTCATACAGACAACAATGTAGCTGATTTGTTGACCAAGGCATTTGATGCAAAGAGATTCGAATTCCTGGTAATACACATTGGTATGCTCAACCAATAACATGCTGCATATGTTGAGGGGAGGTAATAGCTGTACAAGTTTTATATAAATTTTATTGTATAGTCTATGTTTTGTGTTTTTGATGTTATTGCAGGTTTATAAAAAAGATAAAAGAGGTTACATGTCTAGTGGAAAGCATGAACTGGTCAAAATTGTGAGGTACCGTTGTCACTCCAAGTACCGCTAGCACAAAACCAAGTACCGCTTATGTTCCATGTACCGCTACATGTCCGTTGTACCGTTAAGGGTCTCTTTTGTAAATTTGGCGGTTTCTTCGCGCTTGGATTTGTTATTTACTTAAATACTTACCCCAATTACACAATTGATTCACCTAATCTTTTATTTTTATCTCTTGATTCTATGACCTTCTCTCTAATATTTCGATCATCAAAAATACTAATGGATGCCTTACAAGTAATCTCTAAGCATAATTTGGTTATGAATCTTGCTACGAATGATGACTCTCTTGGTTTCCATGAGATTCTTGGTTTCCTATCTCGAAGTCATGTTCGCTTCGCACTCACTGTAAGTCCAGTTGTCTCTATACCCATTGTTGAACAATTTTGGGATACTGTTGTACTAGGTACTCGTTTTGATCAACCTTGCATTAAGGCTAGGGTAAATCATACGAACATATATGTCACTAAGGTACTGCTACGAGCAAGTTTGAGACTAAATGATGAAAATGGACTTAGTATGCTTAATAATACAGAGATTCATGATGGCCTTGCAGCCATGGGCTTTGGGGGTGGTAGGGAAAGTCTTACTTTCTTTAAAGCATTATTTTCACCTCAATGGAAATTGCTTTTTCATGCTATTATTCACTGTTTAAGTTCAAAAAGTACATCTTTTGATCAAATACCTGCTACATTGGCATCTGCTGGTATTTGTCTAGCAAATAACAGGGTTTTTAATTTTTCAAAATTAATTTTTGAAGGCATGACTAGGAATTTGGAAGGGACTAAGAAGTCTTTAATGTATCCTAGATTCATTCAGACTTTAGTTAGTGACCAAATACCTAACCTACCAGCATTAACTGATACATGGGATGTTCCTTCATTCACAAAGAGAACTTTCTCTTTCTTGACCAAACAAGGCAATGCCTTTGCAGGAACAGTAACACCATTGTTTGCTCATATGTTAGCCCAACCTGCCAATCAAGAAGGTGAGGAACCTAGCAATGCTAGTGCTTCTCAGCAAACTCCTTCTCACCAGAGCTCCCACTCTCTAGAAGATTTACAATCTTCTTCTCACAATGTTGGTGTTCCACCAAATACTAATGAGATGATCCACACACCTGCTGCTTCTATTGATGCTAGTGGTTCACCACAAGCACAAGCACCAGAGGTAGTGGATGTTGCAAATTTAACTGCTTTGTGTACAAGTTTGTCCCAACAGGTACAGGTGTTGCAGAAAGATAAGCTTGTTCAAGACAAGAAAATTGCTGAATTAGAAGCTAGCCTACTCAAGTTAAGGAACAAAGTGTCATCTTGGATGAGGCAATATAGATCTGTTCATAAATCTGCAATCAAGAAGCAAAGAATCAGGAACCATAAGAAAAGGCAACTGAATGCAACCAAACAGGGGAGGAATAATGAAGAACAGGGAAGGAATAATGAAGAACAACCACCTTCTTCTGATAATCAAACAAGGATCTCTGGAAATGACATCAATTTTGAATTGGATGAAGATGTCATGGGAACTTTTAAAGATGGAACTGGTTTAGAGACTGGTGTGGATGGACCTTCAGATATGGAGATTCAACAACAAGACCCACAACCTACTCCAGAGGAACCACAAGTTCAAGAAATGTTGGTAACTCAGCTAGAGGAACCACAAGTTCAAGAAAAGTTGGTAAATCAACCAGAGGAGCCACAAGTTGAAGAAACATTGGCAACTCAGCCAGAACCATCAGTTCAATCACCACTTCAAGCTAATTGGAGTGCTTTCTATGAGAAGTTGGAGGAAATTTCTAATCAGTTTCCTGATCCATCACCACAAAGCAATAAATCAGATAAGAATGAAGAAGTGCAAGTTGATATGATGGCTTCTATGGAAGATAAAGTATCTCGAGATACACAAGTGATTGAAGAAACAAGTGTGTCTAATACTGGTGAAGTCAACTTTGTTGAAGATCCAAGTACTGCTAAGCCGACTAGGCCGACTGCAAGTACTGCTAACATTGTTGAAGACCCAAGTACTGCTAAGCCAATTGTAAGTACTGCTAAGCCAATTGCAAGTATCGCTAGTGATCATCCTTCACTAGAAAGTCAAATTTCATTTGGAGAAAATGAGACTTTAGCCCAATTGCTGCTTGATCTAAAGAAGAGTTTAGTTAAGAAGACTAAGCAAGCAGACGTGGAGAAAAAGACACAACAAGAAGTTCTTGCCACAAAGGATCAAATTCAAGGTAAGAAAGTTCAAGCTTCACACCCTACAAAAGGTATAGTCATTCAACAACTAGCTAATGAAGAAGTAGCTGCCAAGCTGAAGAAGAAGTTACCTAAGATTAATCCAATGGATAAGGGTAAGAAGCAATTATTGTCAGAATCTGAAGATGAAAGTGATTCAGATGATGATATAAACAAAGTCATGTACAGATTTAATCAAATAGACCATGACGAGGAGTTTGCTTATAGAGTGCAAGCACAAAGTCGTGAAAATGAATTGCAGAAAGAACTTGCAGCAAAGCAAGATTTGCTAGAAGCTAAAAGGATACAGCAAGAATGGAACATACAAGAGTATGACAGGATTCAAGCTGAGATACATGCAAGTGAGCTTCTTGCAGACTCATTGATAGCTGAAGAAAAAGATGCATATGATGAAGAAGAGAAATCAAGATTGATTGATGATCTGATAAGGGAGCAACAAAGATTCTTTGCTGAAAAGAGAAGGAAAGAAAAGATTAAGCCTCCAACTACTATGTAGATTAGAAATAAAATGATGAAATTTCTAAAGAAAGTAAAAGGATTTACTCATATTCAGCTGGTCAAGAAGAATATTGAAGAAATCAAGACTTTGTATGAGCAAAGTAAGAGGATTGAATTGAATTTTGTTGAGATTGGATCTGAAGCAGACAAGAAAGCTGTTGAAGAATTCAAGAAACGTCTACAACAACAAAGACAATTTGGTAGTACTCCTAGAATTGAGCCAAGTACTGCTGAACTTACAAGTACATCTCCACCTATCAAGACCACTTATGTGAGGAAGAATAGAAAGGAGAAAGTAAGTTTAAGGGAGGAAGAGACTGCTCAAAGGATGAATACGGGAGTTGAAACTCAAGGTATTGCTCAGACTAAAAATGTACAAGCGGTACATACACAGTCAACAGTACATACAATAGTACATACTGAGGAAATGATACATACAAGCTTGGAAGAAGGTTCAACAGAACTTGAGGGAATTTCCAAGAGTGTTAAAAGGAAAAGATCAACAAAGCTAAAGAAGAAAGCTAAGAGAGCTAAAACTACAGCAGAAGATAGTGATGATGATGAGAGCTTAAGGAAGTACTTGAAGATTGTGAAATTTGAAGATCAATGTATTGATACAGAGATTTTTGGAAAAAGAGCATCCATTGCTAAGTGGATTTACTCTACATATCAAGGAATTGAAGCTCATGAAATTCAGAGAACTGATGGCACCACAAGGATATTCAGACTTTTGGAAAATATTCTTCATATTCTTGACAGACAAGATATTCAAGATCTTTCAAGGTTAGTTCAAGAAGGAAGTGCAGGTAAAACTGAAGTATCATTATTACACTGGGAATTTCTCTTTATGTATGAGTCACACAACTGTGATCAAGAAATGTTGAAGGTATTAGAGGATCAGGTTCCTAGTTACTAGAGATATTACAGGTCATGTGGATTGCACATTTTGGATATAGATGATGTTACATACTATATGATGCAAGAGAAAACTTACCCCTTCAAAAGGAAATTGTTGGAAAGGATGTTAGAGCAACAATTAGAAGTTACAGAAGAGTCTGCTGATGCTTTGGAGTTGATCAGAATGGTTAAACAACAAATCAAGGATTTGAAAGATGAGGAAGAAGCTGAGAAAGAATCTTAAGTGTTTGACTTTCAGTCACACTTCATAAATGGTTCTCAGTTCACCATGTCTAACACACATAAGAACTGGCTAGTCCATAAGCAAAGGGTTTGTGGTAAAGACTTATCATATCCGTTGAAAGCTGATAGTTTGCTAAAAACTATATGGTTCTAACTCACCTTGTTTCGAGACAAAGAGTTGGCTAGTCCTAGACAAACGGTACTAGGTAAAGACTTCATCAAGTCGTTGATGGTTGACAATTTACCAAAAATTGTAAGGTTTTCATTACACCTTATTCTTTGTGAATAAAGTATTGGCTATTCCAGAGTGTACGGCTAACTGGTAAAGAATTTATCAAATCCGTTGATAGCTGGTGATTTGCTAAAAATCATGAAGCCAATACAGATTGGTGTTTGTTGTTAACTGTTTTATTTCAGGTATGAAGATTGTAGAGAAAGAAGTATTAAAAGATATAATACTTAGAAGGTTTTGTTATCATCAAATCAAGAGAAATATTTATGATCAAGAGTTCAAGGACTAAACTCAAGAAGACAAATACTGATGCTGCAAAGATGAATGAATGTTTAGAAGACACAAGACGATCATAGTTTGAAGACAAAGATGATACTCATAATGTTTGAAGATTATCTTATCAGAAGAAGATCTACATTTGAAGTGTTTGGCTACATTCAGTTGGATAAAAATACAAATTACCAAGTTCAATCCAAGGATGAAGGAAAGACTGAAGACATGTATTTTTAATACATCCAGTACAAGAGAAACAAGAAGACAACAAGTTATCATTTCTTGTTTAGGGGAGGATTGTTGGGAATTATTTGTTAAGTGTCAAGTACCGTTAGTGTATTTCAAGTACTGTTAGTGTTATGTAAGTACCGTTAGTATTAACGCGGTACATAGTAAGTACTGCTACTTATAAAGTAAGTACTGCTATGATGATTAGGACGAATATATCTTTGTATAAGATATGTCATAGTTATAGTTAGAGTATATCTTATGTGATATACCTAAATAGTTAGAATATTGATAATATATCGTTTGTGATATAGTTATCTTTATAGAATATTCTAAGGTTTCTAGGGTTCCTTACTCTTTAAAAGGAACATAGGTACAATGTCTTTCATGTACCTCATACAAGTCGATTAATAAGAGAATCGAATAGTTAAAAGTAATTCTGTTCTTCTGTGCTTTATAAGTTAGATTCCACATAACTTATTTAGTGTTAGTAAGAGTGCTCAAAGTGTTTTAGTTTGATTACAAACTATTATACTAATTCTTAACAGAATATAGATCCAACCAAAGGGATCAACACTAACTTTGTTCTTCTTAGCAGCTTATTGGAAGCTTGTGTCTTGTTTAGCTAGACACATAAGCTCTCAAATTCGTGAGTGTGGATGTACATTCATGAGGTTTGAACTTTTTCTCCCAAAAATCTGATAAAAAGGTGGTTCTAAGTGCTTTTTGGTGTCTGCTGTTGTTTGATGCTATTTGATGCATGCAATCTTGTTCTAAGTTCATGGTGATGTTGCTATGATGCATGTTTAAGCTTGGGTTAACCTGAAAAACATTTCTCCTTTGTTAAAATTGGATTTCAGATTCTAAACTGTTGTTTGGGACTGCATGATTTAAGGTTTTTATGTGAGATTGAGTTGTTGTGTAAGGGTGTTTTGAGTTTGTAACTGATATAGAGGTGTATGTGAGTTGATATTTGCAAGTTTTGTGCTTTAAACATCAAATCTGAATCTGTGGTCTATCAAGCTTGTTTTAGGTCCATTTGAACTACAACCTTGTGCACACCTAGATTTAATGATAAACTAGAGCTAACAAGTGTTAAAACATAGTTTGTGTAACCTGTTTTGCTAGATTTGAGGGTTTGAAATTCAAGATTTGGTCAAGTATATCAGCAAAAAGGTTTTTGTGTTCATCTGTTTCATCAGTAAGTCACTTAGGGTTCTAACTAGCTCAAATCTTTAAACCAGTGCATGAAACCGGTTTACTTGTGCTTCATTAAGATTATTTAAGCTGTTGTATGCTTTTGTTTAAGATTGGTTGGCTTATTGTTGCTCAAACTGCTTTTTAATCACCAGATCTGCTTATTATCATGTCTGTGTCATATCTGTGGACTGTTTGATTAAACTATACTAATTGACTGGATCAATTTGTGTTTTTCTGCTTGATTGTGACTCCCTACAACTCACTGGTTGTAGGGGTGCCCTTTTTGTCCAAAGAAACCAAGTGGATCACTCTAAAAAGCAAGTCAATTAAGTCAAGCAGTGGGAACACTTTCCTACTGAAAGTTCCCACTAATAGTGCAATTTGGTTAACAGCTTATTAATAAGCTATTCTATCTTATTCTATTGTGCAACAACTTGATTTTTGTGATAGAACTTATTATTTTAAGCTTATAAGTCAGTTTTGAAGTTTACAGCTTTTGGTTTTAGCTTTTGACTAGAAAACGACTATTTTGTCTTTTTCAAAAATAGCTTATTGCTTATTCCAGCTTATTCAGCGTGCTTATTTGAAATATTTTTGATTATTAAGCTTAATTAAGTGATTTAAAACCTTTTGCAAGTTAAATCAGCTCTTGAAGTGGTCTAGAACTCGAAAACGACTATTTTGTCGTTTTGTGTAGAGAGCTTTGGCTTATTTCAGGCTTATTTCTTGAGTTTTTTCAAAAATTCTTTTTACAAACATCTTTATAATCTCATAAGAAGGATGTGTGTCAAATTTCCTCTTATGGCATTAGCTTATGGCTTAATGGGCCAAAAAGCCCATTAAGAATAAGCTGTTTGTTTATTAAGCTGTGATAAGCACTGATTCAGGTTTTGGGCCTGTAGAGTTTCGTGTTTAAAATTGAACTTTAAGCTAGATTGGAACTTTTCAGCTTATTTGGTTGACTTTTTTCTTATTGGGCCAAAAAGCCCATTAAGCTTGGACTGTTTTGACTTTTGGCCCATTTGGAGGCCCAATAGGGGTAATTTGGTCATTTCAATTTCGTTTTCTGTTTATTTAAGTTAAAATAAATTAGTTTGCAAGTTTTTAGAATTTTTTATAAATTTTGAATTTTTAATATTATTTTAATATTTAATTTTAATTTTTAATCATTTTAAATAGTTTTAATTAGTTTTAAAATTTTTCAAAAATACTTTTTAATTCAATTAAGTTATTTTAGAGGTTTACAAATTGAAAAATCTTATTTTAGGCTTTTTATTAATTAATTTGATTTTTTGGGCTTTAATTAGCATTAAAAAATTATTATTTAATTAAATAAAAGGTTTGAGTAAGTTTTGATTTTTTGTAAACTCTAATTGCATTTTTAGGATTTATTGTGATTTTCTAGGAATTTTTAGGATAATTTTTAAATTTCGTCACGTTTTACGGTTTTACGTTTACGTCTTTCGTCGTAGTTTAATTTTAATCGTAATCGTCATCATTTTCTTTCTTAATATTAATCTCAAAGTTAATCAGTTCTTAACACACACACCAAGCCTCCTTGAGAACAAACTCGCCTCATTGGGTCATTAGTGCACGGTTTTCATAAACCGTCGTACTTAATACTTACCCTATTTACGCCTTTTTCCTAAAGGGTGTAAAAATACAACTATCAATGAATAAAAAGTATTTAATAAAAAAGTGAGAGTGATGTGTAGTGAGTTGTATTGAGTTGTAGTGAGTGTCATTACCTCTAAAAGTGAGTTTGAGTGAGTTGTAGTGAGTTTTTTAAAAAATTGATGTGGCGCTGGCGTAAAGGTGAGTGAGTTTGCCTCCTCTCCGCCTAGCTTAAGGGCCCTCATTAGACAAACCTTACGAAGGATACACTTTCAAAGGTTTAAACACTACAACATATGGGTTGATTTTTCACAATTATTATGGCATTTTTTCATACTTTAATGTGTGAATTTGAAAAGTTCACCATTTCATTAGTGTTCCTGGCGTGAACAAATTGGGTGTAACAAATAACTTCACACTTTTAATTGTGAAGATTTATAATAAACTACACTTTTATGTGTGAACTTATTAATACTTCACACTTTTTAATACTTCACATTTATAAGTGTGAACATTTTACAAATAAAGTTTACATTTTTTAAAATGTGAAGAAAAAAATTGTGAACAAAGGCTAAATTTGTTGTATTGGAAAGACGTTTGAAAAATTGATCTAAGTCGAACACCAATTTAAAAGCATAAAAACTATCTATACTACTATATAAAAGGTGTATATACACATCATAACTCCAAACCTAACTCAAAACCAAAAATTAAGATAAACATATCAAACTCCAACCTTTAGATCACTTTTAGTCTAAACCTAACTCCAAACCAAATGTGCAATCTTAACCATCCATTTCTTTTATAACAACTTTTTAACAACTTATTAGAAAACCACATTTATTTTTTAATTGAAATATTTTTTATTTCATTTATTTTTTTCAAAATCTAATTTCACCATATTTTCTAAAATTTTGTTCTCTTGAATTCAACATCCATTTTGATATATTTATGAATTTTTTGTTTTTTTATTTTTATTGAATTTTTTATTTTAATTCAGTTTTTACACTTTAACATTAATTTGATTGCTAAATAAATAATTATTAGGTATTCGTCGTCGCATTACGCGACTATCATACTAGTCTTCATAAAGCAATAAATTATGAGAACAACATATTAACAAACCCATCCATTTTAGGATTGCAGCCATCATATATTTATTCGATCGAAATCACCACTAGTCTACATAACACTCATACAGGGATGTGGGTAAAAATAGAAGCCGATCTTATAAAGTATAATTGTGACGCTGTATGGACAAAATAATTTAGAAAAGCATGCTCAGGTTTTGTAGCCGCGACTAGGAGTGTTCATTGTTTAGGTTTGACTCAAAAAAATCGAATCGAATCGAATCCAAATTAGAACCGAACCAAAACAAAATTAGGGTTGTGGGTCATAACTGAACCGAACCGAACTATAAATTTGGTTTTCGGGTTGGATATGAGTTTGAAAATCAGACCCATAAACCGAACCGACAATAGAAGTTATACAAATATATATTTTTTTATATATAAAATGATTAGTAAAATTTAATCTTAATATAAAAATACAATTTTTATATTTGAAATAATTTTTTTTGCTAGATATTTGATTAGCTATCTATTTTTTAGAAAAATTCGGATATTCGGGTTAACTCGAGAACCGAACCGAATTTAAATTCGGTGTTCTGTTATGTTTCCGGGTTATCCTAGAAAAAAATTAACCGAATAAATCGAACAACCCGAAAACCGAACCGAAGGACACTCTTAGCCGCGACTAAACGACAAAGTCTTATTTTCAGGTGCTCGGTTAGAGTGTTATGCCAGTTTTCCCCTTGAAGCCGAAGCAAAATCTATTCATTGGATTATGACTCATGTACTTAGTAGAGTCTATTCTTGAGTTATTTTTTTGACAAACTCATTGTATCTAGTAGGCGCTTCATAATAAGGTGATCTTGCGGCAAATCGTGAGTCTTTTCTCAAACCACTATAAAATAAAAGACATTTACTTACTAAAAGTTTTGTTAATTAAAACACAATAAATATAAAAGTAAGTAAAAGAAATCCTAACTTTTGCTTATTCTTTTGTCTACTAAAAAAATCGTTAAAATTTTTACACTTTTGTTCGCTTTTTTGCCTACTTTTACTTACTCTTTAGACTTTTAGTGATCTCTTTACTACTTAATTTTTTTCTTTTTAGTAGAATTTGATAAAAAATAACTTTTGATAACTCTTTCTATTAAAAATTTATAAAAAAATACTTTTAGCACCAATTTTATTACTTACTATTTTTCATATTTAATTTAGTAAGTAAATATAATAAATTTTGTAGTAAACATACTATCCACTCATCGGCTTTCGACTTTTGTAATTGGTTTTTGTTAAATGAGAGGAAAATAAGGTAGCTAATATGACATTGAGGGCCGTTTGGTGTGGGGTCTTGCACTGTTGGTTTGAACTTAAAGTAAATCTTGCATGTTTGGTACTAAAAGATTGCATTTAAGACTAGACTCAAAGATATCTGCATATGAATAAATACATAAAACCTGACCCTAGGACATGTTTGGTACGATAGAATTGAAAGAGAAGAAAGGAATTTGAGAGTGTTTCTCGTGTTTGTTAGGATGAAGAATGGAAACGAGGAATTAAAAGCTCATTCTCTTTCCATTCATTTGATTCTATTAAAAAGGCGAAGAATGAGTGGGAAACGAAAAACGGTCATGCTTGTATTTCCTCGTCTCATTCACTGAGAATGAGTGGGTAAATAAAAAACACGGGTGTATAAATATTCTCAACCATGTGCAAGGCACATTTTATAATAAATCAGATCTCAAGTCCCAACTCATTTCTATCAATTGCTAAGCTTTTTTCTTAAAATAAAAAAGCATTCATTCAAGAAACTAATTGATATTATGTTGGTCTTCAGTGTTTTCATCAATGAGGGTAAAATCTGCTCATCTTTGTTAATTACGTTTTAAATTTATGTATTTGTTATGTATTTATTTGTTTAATGACTTGTTTCTTTTACTTCTGCTTAAAACAAATTAACTATTGAGGTTAATTTAAATTCATGATTCACAATAACATTGACCCATTGTTTCCTTACAAAGTATCGTCGTTTATTATGATCAAAGAACACTGTAGTGTAAATTCATATCTTTTGGTGCGTGACATATGTTTGATAAAATGCAAAGCCTATTTTTTTCATTTATAATCTTAATTTGATAATCAATATGTATGATACTGTTAACTTATTTGTATAGTAGTTAATAGGTTAGTTCAATTTTCTAGTATACGTGAACATAACATGATTGACTTTTATCATATTTCTTACTTTTTGTGTTATAACGTCGAGCGACATTTTGAATCATATAAAAACGAGCCTTTATGCTTATAATTATGGATTTTTTATGGGTGCTGCTAATTACTCGACAAATGTTGATATATAGTGTGTTGGCTGCATATTTGTTAAATGTTAATAATAGTTTATGGTCGGTCTATTATAGCTGCGTTAGGTGTTTATGATTAAGTCGTTTTAATTTAAAAATATGTAGATGAACAGTTACAACTAATGATTTATTTGTTGGAAACTCGGAGCTTTAACAGTTGTTGCATATGGGTACTTACCTAAGAACAAGTGTCTGTAATGAAGTATGTCGTTTATTGAACTTATATATTACGAAAGCGTGATTATTGTTGTGTGTTTTCAGGTTGTTGAGCAATCCTAATTAAGAAATATGGCCATGAGTGAGTAACTTCAAGATCTGGCATGAGTTTCCACAATCGAAGCCTAGGCAAACATCATTTGACCAGTTTCCTTTACTTGTATTTGATAATCTTGACAAGACCAATCTTTGAAATTTCCTACCGGTTTCTTGTCTCGAGCAAATTTGACTTCTTTTATGTTCCTAAGAACTTAACTCTTGATTAGTTTGTTAGTAGTATGTTTGAGCGCAAGTCTGACGTTAATTTTGATTGGCGGAAGTTAACATTTAGCTTTGTTCTATTTAGATTAAGTTCTCATATATCTAATGTGAAACAATGTGTTCTCATATATAATTATTTGCTTGAAGAAATTTTGAAATATGAGTTGATGTTTGTAATGTGTCGTCTTTTTTTTTTCTATGGTTTATATAGTATACTACATCATTTTAGCAAGTTATCCAAAGTCATTAGATTATGTATGCATAATTCATAGTTATAAAAAAAACTGTATTTTTATGAAATGACTTGCTTATCAACATTAGACTGATGCAAAAGTAGTGTCAACTGAATACAAAGAATATGCAACAAATTGGTAGAAAAAGCATACCAGAAATAAGATTACAACCATACTAACATGATGATATATGATTATATGTAGTCAATTTTATGGCTTAATTGTTTTAAAAACATCAAATTTGTAGCTTATGCTTCTTTTATACTTTTACTATTAAAAATAGAATATAGCTTTCCATTATCTATTTTATCAAACAATGGAATGATTTATTTAACCAATTCTGACATTTCATTCTTTATTTTTGCCAAACAGTGGAATCCAGTCTCTTATATGAGAGTCATTCTCATTCTCTACCATCCCATTCTTCACTACATTTCTATTTTTTGTGATTCTGTCGTACCAAACGTCCCCTAAAGGTTCTTTTTCCTCTATTATTTTATTTCATTTTTTACTCTTATTTTTTTCACTTTTTTGTCACATAACATTCTTTTGGTACAAAATATATGGGTCCACCCACAAATTAAATATTTATTTATTTCACTAATATATATATATATATATATATATATATATATATATATATATATATATATATATATATATATATATATATATATATATATATATATATATATATATATATATATATATATATATATATATATATATATATATATATATATATATATATTTTCTTTCTAAACTTATATTAAATTCAAATGACACTCAATCCTAAACCCCCCACTTTATAAACTCACACCCAAAGTAAAACCCGATTTCAAACCCAACGGACCCTTTGTTAAGGTGGGGGTTCAAAGAAAGATTTATAAAAAAAACGAAACAAAATAACATTCCTTATTTAGAATCTTTGTTTGGAAGTTACGCACCGAACATATCCAAACTCTTCCATATATACTATCATGCTGTAACTTTTTATAAATTCTTTAACATCGATCCATCTTATCGTTCCTTCATATACGCCATTAACATCGAATTTTAGTATTTTCAGTCATATTTTAACTATGGAGAGGGATACCTTATACGGTAGTCAGACTGTCGGAGTATAAAAATCGGTAGAAACATCAAGACCATATTTGGGACAAAAGACAATATCAGGAAAAAAGCAGATGAACTTGTGAGTCTTATGAATTCAACCACCCTTCGCCAATCGTTCAATATCATCATATTTGCAGATAATATCGTCTCCGAAAGCACAAACGCAGCGAGCGACAGAGTTCTATATGGTTATGGGCATGTCATTGTTATGGTTGCTTCAAAGATTCCCCTTGCTATGAATGATATTCTTTCCAAATTAAACGAAGAATGCATTTTCACTGTTCCCAAGTATTTTGGCTACTCATAGGTTGTGTTTGGGTCAAAAGATGCTTACTTGAGAGCTATTGGTTACCAAGAAGAAGATGGAAAGCTTGAAAGTATAGAAACTTATGTAGACAAATTAACGCAACACATGAAACTATACAACGCTCTAATTCAAAGTGACGTATATGGAATCCAAAATTTGCAAGAAACTGAAGAGGGATGGAAATGGCTTGCTAGATTCTTAAATAATCTACCTGCAAATATATACACTATAGTTGCACTTGCGGCATTCATTGAGATTGCAGGGTTCGCTCCATACAAAAGATACACAAACCAATTCGCGAAGCTATTAAAAATCATATTGTGTGACTTCTTAGAAGAATTGATGGACACACATGATCCAAAAGTGAAAAAAGTTGCGATGAAGTTGGAGAACTACATTCAGTCAAGCCAGTTTCTAAAAGAGCTTCAAGGACGACAACTGTTGGATTCTCTTATATCACATAGATGCAACCCAATTAAGTTCCATTATCAACAACATTATAAATCAACGGAAGAACACAATTATATGTCACCAAACACGCTCATCTTTGTGCGTCGACCAAATCAAGACTTTGGCTTCTCATGGCCAAGTGGATACAATTGGAGTTGCTGGAGTTGAAAGGGGTTGAGTTTATAAGAACATGAACATTGTAAATAAATATAAATGTTCAAAAGTCAATGTCCAATGACATTTTATTTTTCCTCCTGTAACAGAATCACAATTGATAAAAAACATGTATTGTATATGGTTTCAACTTTCAAGTGATTGTTTTATTTGTGTCTATGACAAATATGTGTTAAACAAGTATAAAAAAAATTTAGTGGACTTAGCAATTTCACTTTGGATATTTCTTTATTAATTTGTCTAGCAATTTCATTGAGTTATGGATTTCTAAAAACATCTTATCTTGCTTTTTAATAGAGGCGATTTAGGTATGCAAGTGGTGCTATTGCACAGGACTTCCATTTGAAAAGGGGCGTCGTGGGAAAAACGCCTCCCAGGTGCATTGTATCGAGACCTCTTAGTTGTTTCACATTGTTATCAACATAAAGTGTACATAAATTCAGTTCAAAAGTACTTTTTTCACAAAACTTATCACACGAGATTGTTTTCATTTTCAGTTCATAACAACTTTCTACATATCATGTATCTTTCGACTACTTCGCCGTAGCGACATTCCATCCTCTTCCGCATTTTCTTCCCTATCTTTATTTTCCTGCACATTTCATACATTTCAGCATAACTGCATTACAAATAAAGTGGCAAATGATATAACGGAACAATTTTCACCTAGATGATCAGTTCTCCAAAAGTAGAAACATGTATACAGGACAATAAAACTTTGTTAAGAATCACAAAGCAAAAAAATACAGGGGATATGCTAATGCAACTTTTGGAAAAAAAAACTTGTTGCACATACAAATAGTTATCCGATTTGACCCGTTACCAAACTTGATCAACCTAGTCCACCCACATAAAGTATCCTTTTTCAAATTCCATTGATATTTGATCATCAATTCCACCAGTAGTATATGTTTCAGCTCTTTTTCAGCACCCAAACCCACCCAATGCTCTTCTAAATAATATATTCAGGTCCTGTGTAAGACCTCATTTTAATTTGAAATATTCATTTACAGGCATCTGGAAGCCAAAAAGACCCGAAAGGTATGAGGACTCGTTTTAATCCAAAAAGTCTCAAAATGCATGAGGATTCGTGCTATCCAAAGATACTTAAAAGAGTTGAGGACGCAAAATTTTTGAATAATCCAAAAAAATATTAAAAAGTCATGGTTACTAATAAGTGTGTAAACACTTATCCTTTTGCCACTAAAATCAAGGAAAAACAAGACCTAATCATGTGTTTTATATCATAAAAGTCGGAATTACGCGTGGTTTTGTGGTTTTGTGTGAAATAGGTACAAATGATCAAAAGAAGAGAAAACACGGGATTTCGCGGTCAAAAGTTGAAGAAAAGTCAAAAAAGAGACGAAGACGAAGTTAAAGACCAAAAGTGTGCCCAAGTTCACGTAAACCGACATGATTTTGAAGAAATGACCAACAAAGCCGAAATCGAGCTCGATTTTAGTGGATTAAATCTTTTTGAAGTAATTGGGCCAAGTGGGTCCCACATTTGGGTTAATGGGCTCAAAGGCCCATTTAAAAGTTATATTTTACTTTTTAAAGTTACTTGGCCCAAATTAGGCCCAAATGCATTTTATGAGACGGAAGGAGTAAAATGGATTTTGGGCCAAGCCCAATATACTAACACTGGACGATTTGTTTTAAAAAGTAAAGTTACTTTACTTGTGTAATGGGACGGTGGAAAGAAGGGTTAAACAAAGAATTGGTCAACTATCCCCATCTACCTCACACGTGTCTATCACAAACGTTACCACTCTCCACCTCACATTAATAATAAACGTTTGTTTATTTTTTATCCTTTCTCCCATTTTGTCGATAATAACAAAGCAAAAACAACCACCCACCACTCCTTCTTTCTCTCCCACTTTTACCCCAATCTCACAAAACCCTAATCACCCATATCAAATTACCAACGAATAAATTAGGGGTTTTTACATTTTTATGATCTATGGCGCGTGAATCACACATTCTATATAAAATCACCATCAAAACCGGAGTAATAAGAAAGTGGTCCTCCAATCATTTTCCACGCTGGCAATCCGTCTCACAAGAGTTGATATCATCCGTTGACGTGAAGAGAATAAAGAGAGTGAAGGATTATGCGGCCAAGATTCCACTCCGTGAGCACCAAGGCATTTGGGGTTGCCTATAAAACCCCTCATAACTTGTAATCTTAGGATAGTCCATTTTCTTTTCTTATTTTAATTTACTGTTTTTAATTAATTTAGGAGTAGGTTAATATAGAATTTAATTTTTGCAAAATTAGATTAGGTTATTGTAATTTTAAATTCCAGCAATGTAATTTTTTTTAATATTAATGAAAAAGTTGATTTTATTTAATTTTCGTCTCCCATTTATTTTCCTGCAAAGTTCAATTTATTTTAATCTTTAAAATCGTTGCGGTTACTGTTTGGATCTTATTATGAATTAAAAAAAAATAAATAAATAAATAAATAGAAAGTGTGAAGAATCTTTCCCCACTAGGAAGATTAAAGTGGTTACTGTTCTTAGTTTGGTTCTCGGATTGGGGTTTGGATCAAGATGATGATGATGTTTGATGATTAAGGTGGTGTTCGGGTCTAATTTGGTCACCAAGACGGCTCAGCTCCGATCTTCTTCCCAACGGAATCGACATCGGGTTCTCATCTTTTTAAATTACTAAGTTTTAGTTTCAGTTTTAATTTCTTAGATTTATCTGCTTATTTGATTTGGTTTAGGTTTATGATTTACTGTTTTTGTACTGCTTATTAGTGCTTAAATTCGTAATTGTTTAGTATATTTTGAGTTATTCACACACTGTTTGGAACTGCTTAATTTTTCTTGTTTAATCTGTTGGGTTTTGTATTCGTTTGAATCAGCTAGTCCATTTCAATCTATTTTTGGCTTTTAAGTTATTCTGTTTGGTTTTGTTTATTATATATCTGATAAGAAGTTATCTCGTACTGTTTGGAGTTGTTTTGAGTTTTGCTTATTGAGTCTTTGATTTGGATATCTCCTTATCTGAATGTTTAGATCTGCTATTAGGTTTAGTATGTTTAGCTTATCTTAGATGTATCTTGCTTATCCTTTTTTTAATGCTTATTCAGTTTTTGTTTAGTTTAGCTTAATTTAATTTCCTGCTTATTGATTCTTTTCAGTTCGTATCAGCTTAATTTTGGTAACTATGACTGCTTAATTGGTCTTATCTTATTGCTTATTACTGCTCAAATAACAGACTCCTTTGGTCTGTTATTTTAATCTTTACATTCCAAAATCTAAAAAAAATATATATATATAAATAAATAGCATAAATTTGGTCAGGGTGGGATTCGAACCCTCGACCCCTCGTCTACCTGTCCAACAACACAACCATTCTGATAGGTCCCTCATTTGTGTTTGTTTGCTCACAATTTTATTAATATAGTTAATCTTAATTTGGCAGTTTTGAATTAAATTAGTTTAAATCAATTTAAAGTTTATTTATTTTATTTAAAAAGTTTATTTCAATTTTCTTTAATCAGTTTTTTATAAAAAAGTATAAAAAGAAAAAAAATATATATTTTAATTTCTTCAATTAAATGTGTTTACTTATTTAGTTTTAAAATTTAGTTTTCATTAAAAATAGTTTTTAAATAGTTTACAATTAATATAGCTTTATTTAAAAATAGAATTAGTCTAATTAGATTTAAATTTTATTAAAAGTTTTCAATTAATTTTTCTATTTTTAGTTTTCAATAATTTCTTAGATTAGATAATTTTTAGTTTTATTTACATTTTAAATTAGTTTAAAATAGTTTTTTTTTAAAATTGTTTAGATAGTTTAAAATAAGTTTTAATTAAATAGCTTTTAATTAAATAGTCTTTTTAGTTAGTTTAAAATACAACAAGTTTTATTTACCAAAAACAAAGTTAAGTCAAAACGTTAATTGGAAATCAAATTCGAGTCGAATCGAGGAAAACGAACATTAATTGCTTTAATTTGGATTAACAAAATCCTACTTTCAAAATGGCGCCACTGCCGCTTCGCTCGTACGATTGACGATTTTTCGTGAAGACGTTTGGATTTTGGGATCCGTTCTCTTTGAACGTTACGTTTCTTGCAGAAAAAATCTAAAACATAAAAAAATCAAAAATATAAAAATACAAAAAAATTAAAAAATCATCAAAAGCAAATTCTTTTCTAAGATTTGCACCAAAAAAATTAAAAAATCAAAAAGTAATACTTTTCCTAAAGTATTACACCAAAAAATATTCTTCTTTATCCTCTATTGTGTTTAATTCTTTTCTCTACCCCTCTTATTTTTAATTCTTCATGGATTCGTCTTGTGTACGGTGTGGGAGACCATGGCATGGTTTTCAAACATGTCAATGGTGTACTTGTGAGCGGTGCGGTTTTGATATCGACAATACACAATTTGGATTTTGTCCATTTTGCAATTCAACAAATTCGTACTTCTCCTCTTACAATACTTTTTCACCCCCTCCCGTCTATGACAATCCCTATCCGCAACATGCACCTGGTTTTTCTCAATACCAGTGTTGCAATTATTGTGGGGGCCCTCACGATACTTCATATTGTCAGCCAATGAATTATTATGAGCCAAATCCGTGTCCTCATTTTTCTTCACCGATGGATTATTATGAACCAAATCCGTGTTCTAATTCTTCTCAACCGATGACTTCCTATGAGCCACATCCGTGCTATAATTCTGGTTTTCATAACTGTGAGCCCCCACATCCCACCCTCAATCATCAATCCTCTTAGAGAATTCAACAACTCAATGCTTTGAATGACGAAACACACGCCATTATTCTGCATCTTCAAGAAACCGTTGTTCTTCTAAAAGAAGCAAAGGAGGAGGAAAAGCGACAACGACAACGACAAGAGCAAGTATCTAATCTTAGTGATTATACTCCTCCTCTTGTGCGTTCTTACTATTATGATGATGATGACGATGAGAATTCTATTTCTTGGAATGATCTTTGTGCTCAATGTCTGTTAGAAATACGTTTTTACGTATATTAGAAGTATCGGTCACTCCACAATATTATTTATGTTTGTAATAGCTCGTAGTTAATAGTTACTTATTAAGTTAAGTAAGAACCGGTCCATGGGCTTGTCATGGGCCGGCCCAAGTCCACATATGACTTGGAAGTATAAATACCCCTTTCCTCCTTGGAAAGGGGTTGGTTGTTGTTCATTTCATGTTTCCACTTAATAAAATACACATAGTTTCTCTCTCACTTTCTCTCTCTAGTTTCTCTCACTAGAAAACATCAACCCACTTCATAGATTCATAGGTTATCAAGATTCTACATTTGGTATCAAGAGCTATGGGGTGATTTAAGGTAGTGATTTGTGTGGTTTTTTAGTTTTTGATTGTATTAGTGTTCTTTAAGAAGATCCATCTTGATTCTTGGTGTTTTTGGTGTTTTTGTGATTGGGATTAGTAGATAAGTATTAGTTTTTACTTATTATTGTAGAAATCACAAAACTTTTTGGGTTATTTGGAAAAAATCTGATCTTATTTCACGTTTTTTGATCGACTGTTCATCACGAACAAAAGTTTCTGTTTACCCAGAATAAGTTCCGAATCAAGAACATCCGGATCACCAAAAAGTTCCGAACCAAAAAGTTCCGAACCAAAAAGTTCCGAACCAACCAAAAAGTTCCGAACCAAAAAGTTCCGGATCAAGGAAAGTTCCGAACGAAAAGTTCCGAACGAAAAGTTCCGAACCAAAAAGTTCCGGATCAAGAAAGTTCCGAATCAAGAAAAGTTCCGAACCAAAAAGTTCCGAACCAAAAAGTTCCGGATGAAGGAAAGTTCCGAATCAAGGGAAAGTTCCGGATCAAGCCAAAAGTTCCGAATCAAGGTAATTCCAAGCCAAATCTTCCGAATCAAACTTCCGAATCAACAAAAAGTTCCGAATCAAGGGTTATTTTGCTTGTTTTTTCGACGATTTTTTAGAGGATTTAATCTTGGTTTCTTACAACAAAAACTCAACACAATTCACAAGCTTTACTTCACTGCTCGATCAACCGATAATCTTTGTCTCTTTGAAGTTAACAAAATGAATCCGAATTCAGTAATGCCTCAGATGACATCACTTACGGATATTTCCGTCATTACGGGAACGGATAATCGCCCGCCAATGCTCATCAAAGAAGTGTTTGAAGCATGGCAAGGCCGGATGATGTCTTACCTTAAGGGAAAACCGGTTTATGGGAGGCTTATGGTTAAGTCAATTTTAAATGGTCCACTTGACTATGGTACCATCGTGGCTAACAATGTGACTCGACCAAGAGAATTTGAAGAACTTACACCAGCTCAACAACTTGTTGCCGATGCAGACGAAAAAGCTCTTCAAACCATTCTCCAAGCTCTTCCCCATGACATCTATCGGATGGTAAGTCAGTATACAGTGGCAAAGGATTTATGGGAACGTCTTAAGGTGTTGCTACAAGGTACGTCTCTCACCAAACAGGAAAGGTAATGTCAGTTGTATGACCTGTTTGATAGATTCACGTACAACCCAGGGGAAACGCTTCACGATTATTATTTTACGTTCACCACTCTCATGAATGATCTGAATGTATACAATCTCGTGATTGCTCCATTCCAGGTTAACACCAAATTCTTGAATACTTTACCTCAAGCTGAATGGGGTGAGTATATTACCGATGTTAAGTTAACCAGGGATTTGCATAAGTGCAATTTGGATCAACTATATGCTTTTCTTCAGCAGCATGAGAAACATGTGATCATGCACCGTTCTCCACGAGGTATGTACCCTGATTCAATAGCTTTGATGGCAAATCAACCAAGCTTGTCTCACAACAACACTCCTTATATTTTGGGATATCAAGCCTATCATCCATCACCTTACATGACACCAACCTTTCCCCAATACTCGATTCTACCACAACCACCCACCTCACATCAGCAACAATATCGGTTTAGTGCACCTTCATCACAATATGCTACACAACCTCACCCAGCAAGTATTGCACCTTATGCTCAATCTTCATATTCTTCTTATCAAGAGAATGCAGCATATCCAACAAGCTACCCTGATCAAATGAGTATTCCTTCTAGTGATTATGCAGCTCATCAAGACCAAGCAATGTACTGTGATGATGATGAAGTCCCCGTTCCTGTATTCAAACAAGGTGCTGACTCAGTTGAAGTGTTAACCACTATGTCTGCTTATCTCACAAGGACTTTAAGCAAACGAGGATTTAGGGGATCAGCTCCTACCAACAATCAGTTGAGGAATTCATCCAATTCTCGCCAACAAGCTACTATTGAGAATGGCAGGGTAATGGTTCAGCCTATTCAACCATATCAGGGGAGACCTACCACATCAACTACCAATGCTCGCACGGTCAATCAGGCTCCAATGGTCAATCCTGCTCCACGGGCTAATTCCACAGGCAAGTTGAGAATGATTACATGCTACAACTGCAAGGAAGAGGGTCACATGTCCAGGGATTGTAAGAAACCCAAGAGGAGAAGGGATGGACAATGGTTTGCAGAGAAGATCTATCTGGTGAATGCTCAGGCACAAGGAAGGGAACTTGATGAAGAGGAGCTTGCATTTCTTGCTGATCCAGGGATTGCTGAACAAGACACTGTCACCACACAGAATGCAGCATACCAAGCAGATGATCTCGATGCGTATGACTCAGACTGTGATGACTTTCAATCTGCAAAGGCTGCTCTCATGGCAACTATCTCCAGCTTAGGGCCAGAAAAGAGATCTGAGGTACTTATTAATACCACCGATAATACCACTGATGCTAGTATTCAACCACATCAAGTTGTGCAAGAGAGTGCTGATTCGAATGAGTCTTCGGTGGTGAGTCTTTCAAATGAGGAGACAATCAATGATAGCAATATCAATGTGAGTCCCCAGACTTTGAGTGAATCACAACCGGGAGCCATTTCGCATACGCCTACTCCTGCTCAACAAGATTTGGTCATGGTTCATGCTACATTACTTAGCCAAATGAATGCTGCACTCTTAGAAACCCTAGCTAAGAATAAGAATTTGTCTGATGAGCTCGCCTTAAGCAATGAGAAAGTTCAAACGTTGGAATTAGTGCCTTCGTCTAGTGTTCTAACAAATCCCGAATATGATCACTTTCGAAATAAACAAATGGGTCACTTGCAAGAAATTGAAAACTTAAGAGCAAATCTGTCTAATGAACTTAAAGAAAAGGAGTTAGTGGTAACTAATTTTCAAAAACTTCAAACAGATTTTGAATCACTCGAGTCTAAGAAGAATGAAATGGAGATTAATGCTACTAATAAGATTTGAAGTCTAGATTATTTGCTTTTAAGACAATACGCTGCTTCTCAACTAGTGCACTTATTCGATGCTTCGTTTAGAGAATTTAACTTATCACGTCAAAAAGGCCTTCCCCCTAACCCACGGTATGCAAAACAAGCTTTAAGACATAGTCCTAGACTTTATAATGCAACCCAATTAGGATTGGTCTTAGACCCGATTGTTATTTTCGATGATCGAACAAGTAAGGATCTAGTTGATGAGGATCGGTCATACAATTCTGCAAAATATCCCGAGTGTGATTATTTTAAAATGAATAAGGAGCTTGCAAAAATGGATTTTAGAATTCGCTTCCATATGGACAAAGATCTCATAACAGCACCGACCTACATATTAGATGAAGAAAACCCTAGTACATTTCCTACACTTGTCAATATGGAAGGTCCTAAGGAAATTCCAAAGGATCTTCCACCTGTTAGCACTGTATGGTTAAACTTGTAAGAGATTAATCAATACTTTACTAATTTTGACAAGGTCATTTTGGAATGTACGACTTCAAATGGCTTAAATGCCGGAGAATGGGCTTTCGAACATATGAACGAGGTGTTTAAAAATGAGATCAATCCGTTTGTCGAAAGTCTAAAAGGAAGTTTTGCATCTCTTAAAGAAAATCTTGTGTTTGAAATTGGTGAAGTTCAAAAAGTGTTTTATGAAATGGACACCGCTTACGAACTACAACTAATTGAAAAAGAAAAGATTTTAACCGAATATGACCGATTCTTGTCTGCAGTAATCTCGTGTGATGTGCTTACTACTGTAAATGTTAATTATTCGAATGAGCTTACATCCGCTATGATTAATTGTGATGCTGTGCATATATGTGATGATGTTTGTGATCTCTCTGTAAATGTTGCTGATACTGTAAATGAGGTAGATAATCATTCTTGTCACGAATCTAACGCTGAGTTTTTAAAGCTACAAGATTCTTACAATTTACTTTCAAAACGCTTTAATCAACTAGAACAACATTGTATATCTTTAGAATTAAAACAACAAACTCAAAATGAGGATCTTTTGATATCAAATGGTTGTGAAAACGGTGTTGAGACGAGTGACAAGATGATTGCAATTGTTAAGGCATTAGAGTAAGAGATTATGAGATTGAAGAGAGATGTGTCATCAAATGAAACACTAAAATTGGAACTAGAGGCTGCAGAGTCTAAAAACCAGGTCTTAGAGATTAGACTTTCGTCTGTTCTAGGGGAGATGGATCGGACAAGACAGGGATTATCCGCTCTTTATGATTCACTAGAAGAACGCTTCGCTTTTAATGCAGAACAGCAACAATCTTTTGTTGAACAACTGAACCAAAAGTGTGAGGAAATCTCTGACTTAAACATCCTGCTCATTGACAAAAACATGGTTTTGGCCGAGTTAAAGGAGACACTTCTTCTCACCCGACAAGAAGTTGTTGATAACTTAGCTACCGACTCTGCACCGTCCACTAGTGCTCCAACAACCAAGTCAGTAGTGCTTTATAAGAATCCGCTTCATAAGAGAAACCCGGTTACCTACGATGATTATATGAGGAATGCCATTAAACATGTAGATCTTGTTAGGGATATTTTAGACGATCTTTATGCCTTAGATCCCTCAAGTAGGTACTATTATTCGGCTCATGAATATATTAAGCGAGTTCATTATTGCTTAGCATATTTGCAATACATAGGTAAACCAGGTTCTGCACTACTTACTAATAGGCCCATTGCTGTAACTCCATTCAATAAGACACCAGGAGCGAAACCGTCATTGGCACAATCAAGTAAGGCACCTTTAAAATCTGTTGCTAATGTTCCCACTTTGCCTTCTACAGGATTAAAAGAGACTACTAAGGCTAAAGGATCGCCACTCAAGAAAGATAAGATCAAGCCCTCCACTAGTAGTGCCAAAAAGAAGAAAGTAGAAGATCACCATAGGAATGTTGGTTCAGTTTTAAATAAGCAGAATCATGTTAAGACTAAAAGCTCTGCGCCTGTGCAGAAGCCTAAACCATTCGTGAATTCTAATTTGAATTGTTGGAATTGTAATGAATGTATGTTTTCCCAGCGTCATGATTTGTGTCTTATTGATCATGTGAATGAAATGAATGCCATTAAGAATGGTCTTGAATGGAAGCCAACGGGTAGAACTCGTGCCCAAGTTGGCTGGCAATGGCGTCCCACTGGTAGGACCTTTACATTAGATGGAAAAATGTGCCCTTTAACTAGGAATGCATCCATTGAGGTTAGGTCTGAGCGTCCTTTAGTTAGGAACACTCGCACTCAAGTATGGAAACAACGCCCTTTAATTAGGTCAGCCCCCACTATAGTGCCTATCAGTGAAGAAATACCTCAGGATTTAAGCCAACTAGAATCTACACCACCAACTAGGAAGAAGAAGGCTAGGAAATCTAAGAAACCTAGAGTTAGCAAATCTAAGATTATTAAATCTGTACCTGCTAATAACAAGGAACACTCAGATTCC